>CM041292.1:177623199-178823199 GCA_023052935.1 Piezodorus guildinii | reverse complement strand
TTACATCACGCGACCAAGGGTCTAAGGTCTACACGGCCTGTCGCGCCAGAGAAAAAAAAACCAATAAAACACTCAAGTCCTTCAAAAACGCGATTTTGAAGAAATGAAATTATTTTCTGAAGGTATTGATTGTTAGTTTATTTATTTAACGTTACTTTATGCAACTGTGGATAAACAGATGATGCTATAAATACAATACAGTGGGAATTCTAAACTTTGCCTACTCAGCCGGCATAACTAAGGATTTTTTATTCCCATTAAAAAATCCTAGGACCACCTGCAGGTTTAAAACCGTGGCCTTAGGCAGAAGACTGTTATGCTAACCACTATGCAACAAGTGATCTCTCTAAATGTATTAATTACACATTTAGTTTCGTTCCTAATCATTCTAAAACATTTCGTTCCATGGCTTTAATAAGTGTTATTAATATAGTAGAAAAACATTTCTAGATTTTAATCTTAAATTAATCAAATAAGTTGGTTTCATAATATAGTAATGAGAGAGAGATTTTCGCGCTTCCTGTGAAATTTCCTAGAATGATTATAGTACCTTTTGTAAATCAAATTCTCGATTCTGGGGCTATTCTCTCCTTATAGAAGGCTGTTATGCTAGCCATTACACCACAGATGATCCCTGGAAATTTTCTATACTCATAAATTACTAAATGTCGAAAAAACCGGTCCAGTAGTTTTGGAGTAAAGCTGCGGACGGCAGACTGAAGATTTTTTTTTTGCGGACCGTACGTCAAAGAGGGAAACTTTTTTTTCTGCTTTATTTTATTCTCAAATACTTTCATATTGCATATCTAGCTTTTATTTTATCAATGCTATATTCAATTATCTAGATATATATGCTATTTACATATGAAATTTCAGTTTCATTTTCGTTTTCAAGCCAGACCTACCTATTGCACATGGAATACAAGTATCACCACTGGTTCGTCGATCATGAAAGGTGTAATTTTTGAGTTATTAACCAATCTTGATATAATAAAAAAAAAAGAAAAAAGATTTTATTTTATCTCTTCAGCAAAAACAATAATATAAGATATAATTAATTATTTTAAAATTACTGCTTGAAGATAGCTGCGAAATCAGTTTCTTAACTAAAGAAACTTCTTCAGATAATATTGCAAAGCGATAAGATAATGGAGTTAGTTTATGAAATTTCAGGCTTTCTTCGAGATATCTAAAATCGTAGGTAAGGTTAGAAAGGAATCACAAGGGAGAGCATATAAGACCTTGATTCCTTCCTTAAGGCCTCACTACATGGCGACAGTAGAGGAAAGTATAATATGAAAATGTCCGAAGGTTTGGCATGAAGTCTGCGGTGGAGAATACTCTCTCACACACTTTCAACATATTATTAATAAGTATGCAATAAGAGTAATGTCTAAAAAACTTTATCATTTTTTTAAAAACTTTTATCATAAATTATATTTAATGTGGTTCTTTGAAGACGTAAAAGGTTGGTCCTGATGCGATGTCATGTACTCGCTAAAGATCTCCATCCCAATTAAACCTGGATTGACAAAATTCAGGACTCCCACTGTAGTAAAGGTACAAAATTAAAGGTACTTTAGGGGAAGACAATTTAAAATATAGGCATTCAAGCCCTGTCAGACCATTTTAATCAGAATAAAACCTACATGATATTAAAGCACATTAAATTTTACATCGATATAGCGAGTTTAACCAAAATCGTCGGAACCGTTTTTGAAAAAATCGAAAAAAGGTCCAAAATTCATGGTATAAGGTGGATTTTCTGGTAAGCTCATTTTGATGAAAAAGATTTTGTAACGTCTCGGGCGTATATTTGTCTTACATATGAAATTTCAGTTTCATAGGACTTACTGTTTCCGCCCAGGAGTTACCACACACACACACACACACACACACAGACCTTTTTGCGGGACTTGGTTATTTGGACACAGGGGACCCTAAAACGTGTATTTCCGTTGAAAACTGGAATTCGAAAATTTTCACGATATATTACTACATATATTTAGTGAAAGTAAAAAATCTGGTGCGGGCAACACACGAATTTCACTTACCTCCAGTTTTAAAATCAATGAAAGAATTTTTAAAAACAGTTAGAGATAAAAATACGTGTAACTATTAAGGAAATAATTAAATTGAATTTATATAAAAACATGTGTTTTATTAAAAAATCTATTATATTATTATCTAAAATAATCAGTTAGTTTTATGTTCATTTTATCGCTCTCTATAACTTTTAAAAGCTTGTCTATGAGATAATATTTTTTATAAAATCTTTAGCTTTCCAAAGGTATATCATACATGTATATTACTGCTGTTATGTTCAAAAACGAAAAATTGATTAAAAAAATATTTTTTCCGTTTTCTCCTTTAGTTGGGTACGGAATTTATTCAATTTATATATTTACCTGCTTTTCATCAGCGTTAACAATATAAAATATAGTTATTTTTATTGAATCTACAAAATTAAAGGTACTTTAGGGGAAGACAATTTAAAATATCGGCATTTAAGCCCTGCCAGACCATTTTAATCAGAATAAAACCTACATGATATTAAAGCACATCAAATTTTACATCGATATAGCGAGTTTAATCAAAATCGTCGGAACCGTTTTCGAGAAAATCGAAAAAAGGTACAAGATGCATGGTATAAGGTGCCTCTTCTGGTAAGCTCATTTTGATTAAATAAGTTTTGTCTCGTCTCGGGCGTATATTTGTCTTAAATATGAAATTTTAATTTCATAGGACTTACCGTTTCCGTCCACACACACACACACACTCAGACCTTTTTGCGGGACTTGGTTATTTGGATCTGTTTAAAAGAAACAAGGGATATATTATTAAAGGGCAGGAAGGCATAACCTAAACAGAAAAAAGAATTAAGAAAGAAAATCACTATCTAATACAAAGCATAGAATGGAAGTTTACAATTATAATAATAGATATAGCGATCTCTAAGATTTGATTATACGAATCTTTGCAAACACAATTCAATCCAATGATTACCGATCAAACCCAAGCCCCCGAGTCCTACACGACAAAATCCTCCCATATACGCCTCGGCCTACCTCTTGGACGCCTACCAGTCGGTTCAGCCCAAAACAACTTTATGAATTCCTTCTTCAATAAGTTTATTTGCCCATTTGAACCGCTGCTATGCTACAAACTCAAATTTGTTGCTTTTACTTATAACGCAACTTTTTTTAATTTTTATTATCATTTATTGAAATTTACAACTGAATAAGTTAATGCATGAAGTAAATTAGCTAGCAGACAAAATAGATGAAAAAGACAGTTAGAGAAAATGTCCATTGGCAGCACTCCACTGGGTAATATAAACTAGAAGATCTCGGGGCCATCTTCTTTTAGACACCTCGGAGGATTGTCAGTAATGGAAGAGGAAGCAAGGATTGAAACTAGTGGGTTAGAGTGGGAGTGGAGTTTGTCATGGAAGAATCGGTACCTCGTTCGGGCCAAATCAGTAACATAGGGAACATAAGGGTCTTTATGGATGAGTTTATTTATGACTACGTAAGGAGCATTGAGGATTTTTTGAAGGATTTTGTAAGGATTGAATACGGGAAGAATTTGAAGTAGGAGTCCTAGGTTGTGAATCTGTTCAACCAAGACAAGCGGAATATTATTAAAGAACACTGCAGGTCAGGATGTCATAGGTTTACGACGAAGGGTAAAGGTAATTTGGTGAGATTTGTTGGAATTGATTTTAATTCTCCAATTCTGAACCCATACCTCAAGGTCTCTGATGTGGGATTGAAGAGTTTGAGAATAACACTACTTAAAATAAATTTTATTCTTAATACTAAATCAAAATCGTTTTTTAGAAAATAGTAACAAAGTGAAAAATGCATGGTATGAAGATGCTCTCCTGGTTGACCACACACGAAGACACACACACACAAACCTTTTTACGGAAGTTAGTTATTCAGACTCAGGAGACTCTATAAAGTCCAGATTCGATGAAAATTTGAAATAGAAAATTCTATCGCAATACTTTTCCTTATATATTTATTTACTTTTTGTAAATTTGTCTTAAATATGAAATTTTGTTTCATAGGACTTACCGTTTCCGCCCGAGAGTTACCACACACACACACACACAGACAGACCTTTTTGCGGGACTTGGTTATTTGGACTCAGGGGCCCTAAAACGTGTATTTCCGTTGAAAACTGGAATTCCACAATTTTCACGATCGCAATACTTCCCCTTACTATATATAGTAAGTGAAAGTAAAAACCAAAGAATATAAACAATATTGGGTCATCTGACAGGTTATGTGTAAATAAGGTTATAAGGTTAAAAGTAAATGTGAACAATGATGTTCAGGTTTGATACAGATTGGAATTTTTATTGATGCAGACGTTTGATGAAACTACTCGTTGGTAGAATTCTAATCTCCTTTCTTGAATAAAAGTTTTATGTTGAAAAAAGTATGAATTATCAACTTTTTTTTTCTAGATTAAAGAATATAACAATATGAATTATTATCTACAAATTCACTGAAGTTTATGCTTTTTTGTTACACTCCATTATATTCTACAACTTTGTATGTTCGATAACATTTTTTTCTTAAATCTTCAGCTTTCCAATGGTATATTGTATATCTAAATTAGTTGTCCTGATTATGGAGAAATAATTTAAAAGAAATATTTAAATTTAAAAGAGAGATTCTCCGCCTGCTTTGATGACGTCTATTGCACAGATTTGGGGGGTATCATGGGTGCCACTTTATGCCATGTTATGGTTACATTTTAGCCTCTAGTTATCTTTAGATATGATCCTATAGTGGTCCTTAATAATATCAGCTGCTTTCTCTGCCAACATGATCGTGGCTGCGAGAGTGTTCGCTCTAGGCACCATTGGGATAGCGGAAGCGTCGACCACCCTCAGCTTTTCGACTCCTCTAACGAATAAATCTTGGTATAGAACTGCTTTTTCGTCCTCTTCGCTTCCCATCTTGGCTGTTCCAACCGGATGGTACACCGTCTGCGAGTACTGGTCGATGGTACATCTTATAAACTCCTTACCAACTTTCCCCTCGCAAGCTGGTTGCATGTCATGGTATATTTCCGGAGAATGCTTCTTCATAGCTGGCGTTTCCATGGTTTCGAAAAGAACTTCGATCCCTTTCTCCAACATCAAATAATCGATTTTTTCGGCGAAATAATTAGGGTCGATCAACGGAGGATCTTTAAAGTCGTCGCTCTTCAACGTCACGCTTCCAACGCTCTTCGGATGCACGTTCGCTGTAACGACTCTGATCAGGTTTTCTCTTTGGCTTTCAATTCCTTGGATGACGCTGTGCCACATTATTTGCACTGTTGGCAATCCTTCTTTGTCCATCGGGTTGAAGAAAGACATGGCTTCTCCACCAGTCGTAGTCAAAGGTCCTATTCTTTCTTTTGCGTATTGTATGATACTCGCATTGGTCTTCCAGACGTCTGTTGTCATCGTATACGTTGTGTTTAACTTGAAAATGATGGGGATAAGTGGGTGGTCCGTCATACCCTTACCTACAGGCAAGTCTTTGAGTACTTTGATATTTATTTTTCCCAATTCCTCTTTCGGACCGATGCCAGACAACATAAGAATCTTTGGAGTGTCTATTGATCCAGCTGATAGTATCACTTCTTTCTCTGCGTTTATCGTATACATCTTTCCGCCTCTATAATACTCCACTCCTTTAGCTATCAGACTATCCAAGATTACTTTAGTAACAACTGTATTTTTAATTACATGGAGATTCGGTCTGTTTCTTATAGGATTTAGATACGCTTTCGATGTACTTTCTCTAGAAGGTCCGTCCATTGCGAATTGTACGTAGTCTATGACACCCGTTTTATAAGGTGCGTTAAAATCCATTTTCTTCCAACCAATTGTTTTTCCCGCTTCCACGTAGTCGTCCCTCAATGGAGTGACGTATTCTGGATATTGTACGTTGAACGGACCTGTTGTCCCATGATATATGGAACTTGCTAGTTGAGGTTCAGTGTTGTTCTCAGATTTGATGAAATAAGGGAGTACGTCCGAGTATCCCCAGTTTGTCAGACCGTTTCGTTTCCATTCTTCAAAGTCTTCCTTGTGCCCGCGAACGTACATCATCCCGTTGATCGTACTGGAACCTCCCATAACTCTACCTCTGGGGTAGGGGCAAGACCCATTCTTACCTGAAACATGTATTAATATTTATTTTAATTCTGCCAATTACAAACCATCTAAGAGCTTAAATACCTATTAAGGGCATTTACATTGATATATAAAAAGTATTTTATCTAATATAATTAGATTAATAAAAAAAAAAATTAGCGAAACCGAAGGATCGATCCTGATTCCAACAATCGCTGTCTACAATCCAAGTCCGAATCCTAAATATCAGATCCTCCTCCTTAGGTCTCGGACGCCTACTATTCGGCTCAGCGCTTATTAACATTTTAGTTGAAGTCACCTGTGGTGTAGTGGCTAGCATAATAGACTTCTATGCCCAAGATAGAGGATTCAAATCTAGCAAATGGTCCAATGAACAATTCTTAGTGTAGAAAGATACTCGTAAAGATCTCTATCCCAATTAAAGCTGGATAGGCAACATTTAGCACTGTCACTGTAACATCGTCTGATTAGCCATATTAGCATACAAAAAAAAAAAAAAAAAATTCCTGTACCACTACAACCCATGAAGGGTCTTGGGCTTAGTACATATAGAGATTCGTACTGCTTCTAGGCCAACGTCAGTGCAATGAGGTGATTAGGCCTAAATCACGCTCAGCCGCCAGGTTTTTCCCCAATTAATTTGGGTACCCACTTTATAGAGGCTGGGTCTGCCCCAGGAGGGTCTCCATACCCTAGGGTCGCCCCCCCCCCCTCCCGACTGAATTAACAGAATAAATAATATTCTGCCACAGTCGGGATTCGAACCCAGGACCCGGAGCACAGCAGACTAGTGTTCTATCCACTAGACCACGCCGCTCATATTAGCATAAAGTGATGTTAAATGAATAAAATGTAGATGTTTTTTTTTCCCGTCACTAATCCCAACAACTCTACCATACAAGCATATTCAAACCACCATGACGCTGCAAACACTACTGACTAGGTGCAAGTTCTGCAATGTCGCATTGTGTAACCTCCTAAATTACATTTTTCATAATTATTCTACGCAATTCCTTATTCTCAAATACCTTAAGGCGTTATTCTTATAAAGTTTGGAACTAGTTTCTATTTCAAAAAGTACTTGCAAAAAATCAGGGCTTTCACTTTCCAATTTGCTTTAATATGCGAGCCAATAACGGCTTGAACTCAAGGTGTTCATTCCTTTCCTATTAAACAGACCAGATGTGATGGCTGTGGTAAGATGTTGTAGCTGCATTTTATTAACCTCATTTAGTAAACATTTTTGGTATTTTTTTATAAATAGCTTTTTTCGGTGTTTTACGACCTCCCCAAATTGTTATTCAGACCAAAGATATGCGGACAAAATACCCTTCGTTTGTTAAGTGGTACAGATTTTAACATTCCCGATTCAAATTATGCCATAAAGGACGGTTTATCAAACATATTAGCATAACTTATAATCCTAGTTACCAGAGTCGTAAGGTAATGTAATGATTCTTCAATCAAAACCGGT
Source organism: Piezodorus guildinii (assembly GCA_023052935.1). Classification (NCBI taxonomy): domain Eukaryota; kingdom Metazoa; phylum Arthropoda; class Insecta; order Hemiptera; family Pentatomidae; genus Piezodorus; species Piezodorus guildinii. The sequence continues at coordinate 178,815,559 of CM041292.1, read as the reverse complement.
GATGCTTCAGATTTAAGCTAGCTAAAGGTGACGCCTTAACACTCTTGCTCACCACGCCCTTGGCACATTCTATACTACTCAATATTAATAAATGGTACCCTTTGCAAGGGCTATTTACTCACTCAGACAAGCCCTTTTCTGTTCGACTGTGGTGTAGTTCCAGTCCCTGGGGGAGTTGTGGTTAAACATCTCGAAGATCGGGGTGTCAGACACTGCGTTCTCGTCTCCTCCCGCTTCGATCAGGAGTACAGTCCATTCTGGGTTCTCAGTCAGTCGGTTAGCCACGACACAACCTAAACAGAAAATAAAATTAAGTATGAAAATGACTAATCTAATGCTAAACATGGAATTAAAGTTTACAATAATAATAATAGACTTAGTAATTCTCTTCATTATAAAGTTTCGGATATATGCGTTTATGATGAGTTTATTCGTGACAAACCTAGTAGCATTGATAATTTTACAAATTTGGTTTGTAAGGATTAGGATAAGAGAATAATTCGATGGTTTTGTTAAGAACTAAAGCTCAACGCCTTCCAGATTGGAAGGAAGTCATGTAAAATAAACCTTTTGTAGTTGAAGTGTGAAACAATGGAGCCTGTGTTTAAGTGTTGAAGTAGTCGAAAACAGTATGCAGTTTCTTGCTGTTTTTTACTTTCACTTACCTATATATGAAATATGTAGTAAGGAAAAGTATTGCGATCGTGAAAATTTTCGAACTCCAGTTTTCAACGGAAATATACGTTTTGGGGTCCCCGAGTCGAAATGAACAAGTACTACAAAAAGGCCTGTGTGTGTGGGTGTGTCCGTGTGTGGTACGTCTATCGCTAAAACTAAAAGCCGTACGAAAGTGAAATTTCATATTTAATAAAACTATATGCCCGAGATGTTACAGCAACTTTTTCACTAAAATCTGCTTACCGAAATTGCTACTTTTTACAATTTTTACGGTTTTCTCAAAAACGGCTCTAACGATTTTGATTAAATTCCCTATATAGATGTATAACCTTAGGTGTGTCATTCTTCGAAGGGGTCATGCAATGGTAGTCCCGAGCCAGTGGGATGTCATATAACTCGTTAAATATCCCTATCCTAATAAAATCTGGATCGGCTGAATTTAGGACTACCACTATATCATCGTTCGATTACCCACTGCAGCATTAAGTGACGTTAAATGAATAAAGAAACAAACAAAAACGGGTTCGAATCCGCGTTACATTTTAAAGCATATAATCCAAATCGGATTCACAAGCTCCTTCATACTACTCTGAGGCCCGTCGACCAACTGGTGATACTCAGAAACATAGGCTTAATTAGTGACGACCTTACTCTATTACTTATCATTAGACTCTGAGAAAGCTACATCGCATTGCCAAGGACCTCAACGATCTGTCGCGCCAAAGAAAATACTAAATAACAACTAGTACCAATACTTGAGCGTCACTATAACAATTGAGCTAAAAACTGTACTTCCTTCAAATAAAATCCCTCACTTCTAAAATCCCTTTGGATTAACTCCTTGTTAGACCAAAGCAGATCTATTCCCACCAAACTAAGCAGACCTTTGGATATAGAGGATAAAGAGCTGAAATCCGGCAGGTTATGGATAGAGGAATTGAATTCTTATAATGGTAATTAACAAAAAAGGGGAGTGAAAATCCTTGGTTATGCCGTACATAGGAGGAAACGTAAAATGGTGGTCCCGAACTTTTGCGATTTCAAGTACTCAGGAACAAGATCATAATTAATGCTGGATAGGCAAAACGTATGTCTCCCGCTAAAGTATGGTTTGGGATCACCTGTAGCAGGGTGGCTAGCATAACAGCCTTTATGCCAAAGGTCATGGGTTCAAACCCGCAGGTGGTCCTAGGATTTTTAAAAGGGGTAAAAAATACTTAGTTATGCTGTCCTTCGGAGGGAACGTAAAAATGTCCCGAGCCTGTACGACGTCAGGTATTCGTTAAAGATCCCTATCCTAATAAAATCTGGATATTCAAAATTTAGGACTCCCACTGTACCACCGTCCGAGTTGCATAAAGTTACATTAAATAAATAAACAGAGTATGATTAAATTTTGTTTTTTTTAATTAACAATTTTATTTGCACCTATAAAATACATATAATAAGCAAATGTGTTCTATTTCATAAACATGGAAGAAAGGTCATGGTTAGGCATGAGAGAGACTGCATCCAGTGGTGCATCTTTCTAACATTCAAAAGCAAACTATTTTTTCGGGACAGGAGATCCCTCATCCATATTCTTTTCAGTTTACGCCGTTTTATGTATGGTATGTCAGTTGTAGCCATGTTTTGCATTAGTTTATTTCTATGTCCATTAAGTTTGTCTTGAAATCTTTTGTAAGGCAATCAATCGTATGTGGTTTGTTGTGGTTGTTAGTAACACGTAAGTCGGTAGGGAAGGTATCGTTTGAAACATACGGTGGTGAGTTCTTTGATAATCTTAATAAATTGGGTTGAAAGGTTTGTATTTTTGGAAAGTGTGTCTTTTTAGCTAGTCCGTAAATTTTAATGCGTAAGTCCATCTAGGTTTAGTAAATAAGTGTATACGTTAAGATTCTGTGTTAAGTAAAAAAGTGAACAAACCTCTCGGACGTCTACCAGTCAGCTAAGCGCTGGTTAACATTTTTGAAATTCTTTCGTTCTTCTTCTTCCAGTGGCGCGACAGGCCGTGTAGGCCCTGGGCCTCGCGGTGTAAACTCCTGCAAGTTTACACTCACGTTTCATGATGCTATTTTTTTAGTGTAGGGTCATCACTCCCTACGACTAATTTTGTGAGTGACCACCCTCTGGCTGACGGGTCTCACATACCCGGGGGAGAGGTTGTGAGTGAATCCACTTGTTTTTTTATCCTTATAAAAGCCCCGCCGGTACTGGAATTCGAACTCAGAACCTGTAGCATGAGAGACTAGCGCGCTAGCCACTCCGCCACGGGCTCCCCCTTCGTTCGTTAATAAGCCTAAATATGTGGTAAAAAATCTGGTGCGCGTAACACACGACTTTCACTGACCTCCGTTGTTAAAATCAATTTAAACAGTTTTTAAGAATTTTTTAAATACACTGAGATAAAAATAAATTTTAAAACAAATAATTAAATTGAATTTTAATAGAAATGTGTGTTTTATAAAATAATCTACTATATTAATATATATGGAAATCAGTTAGTTTTATTGGTTTTTCAGTACTCTCCATTAACTTTTACAATTTTTTGTATAAGATAATAATTTTTCTAAACTCATTAGCTTCCAACGATATATTATACATCTATGTTACTGTATTTATGTTCAAAAACACCTAAATTTCATAAGCTAAAATATTTTTGGTCTTTTCTCTTTTGGTTGGATATCGTATTTGTTCAAATTATATATTTATCGATTTTTTATCTGTACTAAATAGTGATATAGGTTTTTTTTTTAATAGATTCTACAAAATTATAGGTAATTTAGACAATGAAAATTTAAAATATCGGCATTAAAGCCCTGTCAGACTATTTCAATCAGAATAAAACCTACATGATAATAAAGCGCATTAAATTTTACATCGATATATGAAGTTTAATAAAAATCGTTTAAGCTGTTTTTGATAAAACCGCAAAAAGGTGCTAAATACATGGTATAAAGTGGCTTTTCTGGTTAGCTGATTTTGATGAAAAAGTTGCTGTAACTTCTCGGACGTATAGTTGTCTTAAATATGAAATTTTAATTTTGTAAGACTTTTCGTTTTTGCGCGAAAACTAGACTTACCACACACACACACACACACACACAGCTTTTTTCGGGACTTGGTCATTTGGCCTGAGGGGACCCTAAAACGTGTATGTCCGGTGAAAAATGGAATTCGAAAATTTCCACGATCCAATGCTTTCCTTTACTATATATTACATATATAGGTAAGTGATAGAAAAATTAATATGCATATGCATTAACGATCAAGAGTCAGGTTAGTTTATTTAATTGGCTTGTATGATTGTGCGGAAACGTTGGCAGGAATAAATAACTATCTGATTGTTTTTCTCATGATCAAATGAAGAATCGATATATTTGCAAAGTAAAGACCTGCTGCACCGGCTCCAACAACGACGAAGGTGTACTCATCCAGCAGATCTTGCTGAGCCGTGTTGGCCGGCTTCAAAGTCGGGTCTACGGACTCGGGGTAGAAGTAACTCACGGCTGCGAAGAACGTAGTCCAGAACTGAGTCGTCGAAAGTTCCATTTCGAAGAACTTGCTACCTCTTTGGAATCGCTTCAATATATATACCACTACCTACCTCTATGGAGGGTACTTAATCTAGCGCAGGTGTAATTATTACGTAAGATAATGCTAACCCATAATGATAACTTATGACAAAAGAAAATATCTACTATGGATCCACAATGTATGCTAATTGTCCTGTAAACTGCATAGATTACATTTTAAGTACATTTCCTATATAAGATTCATAGATATCATTATAAGCTGGTGTCAGCCTATTAACTATTTTACTTCCTCACACACTCACGAAATATAGAATAGAAAGAATCATTATTCTGGGACTAGGTCCCCTAAGAATAACGGTTATGTACAATTGAAATATATAATATGTCTGGCCAACAGACAATATAAACATGATTAATTATTTTTTTACAATTACAATTATTTACAATGAGGAGAAATACTATACATAAAAAATAACAAACAAATTAGTAAAAAAAAAAAAAAAAAATATGTCTTCTAAATTTGGTCTTCTGAGAAAATAAAATCTTATTTTAACAAAATGAAATTAAAAGCAAATGAAAATCTGGGCGGTGAACAGTAATCTTCATGCATTCAAAGTAGATTTCTAGATAGAATTGGCATATCACATTTGCTGATCGATTATTTGGAGGTATAGGAAAAGTTGGAATTTGAATGAGGAAAGAAACAGCATGGCGGATATGGGTTGGTAGAGAATTCCAGACTTTTTTTTCTTATCCCCTTTATTGTTAAAAAACTCCAGTAACGAAGGAAACTATGTTGCAAAAACAAATTAGTGCAACAGTACAGGCCTTATCCGAACTTACTCTACCTTTGAGGCATTTCAAGTTTGGCATTCATAAGTCCACTGCATGTGGTGGTTTCGACTGCAGGCTTTCGCCTCAATAATACTGGATGGGGAAAGACCATCTTCCAAGCTTATCAATTCCAGGCTTTAGTAGAGCGAACAATAAAGGAACGATCAAAAGTTTTGGCTCTGTGGGTAGGAACGTAAAGGTCAGAATATCGTGATCTAGTTTCAAGTGAATGGACTGAGGATTTAAATTGAATGAGACTGTGGATGTGGGAAGGATGCTGAGAGTTAATAGTTTGGTAAAGATATGATCCAAGGAAATATTGTCTGCGGATGGAGAAGAGCCACTTTAATTCACCATACAAGTGGGTAACATGAGACCTCCTTGAAGTGCCGAAGAGATATCTTAAGAAAATGTTCATAATGCGCTTTAGTCTGTCAGGGAGGCCGCCATACACCATACAATAGTCAAAGTGGGAGAAAATGAGTGAGGAAACGAGGAGTTAACGAATGGATAGGGGGAGAAGATGACGGGAGCGATGGAAAAATTTAGGAGTACTTATTGTTCTTCCGGCTGAGGGTGATTAAGGCCTAATCACCTCATTGCACTGCCGTTGGCCTAGAAACAGTACGAATCTCTATATGTACTGAGCCCAGCCCAAGACCCTTCATGGGTTGTAGTGGTACAGGTTTATTGTTCTTCGGGAGATTTGGGCAATATGGGGTTTCCAGGAAAGGGTTAGGTCGATGGTGATACCTAGGTTATATAGGGCATCTCATAAATGTCTCATCATATTCAAAAAACAGGCAATAGACCTTAAGTGGAACAATAAAGTTGATACGACTCATTATCCGATCTCAACGGTTTGGGAGGAAAATCTAATTTTGAGTGTTTTGCTGTTGTCCATGGGTTTCATCCGAAAAACTCAAATATATCTCTTTTTTTACAGAAAAACAAATGGTACCAAATAAAAGAGGAGAAAATTTCTGAGAAGATTGAGAAGTTAAACTCCTCTAAAAAAGAAATTAAGTGTCGTACAACGTCATGTAGAAAATTAAACTTTAATGTTTCTAAGAATATTCTGACATTTCAATGAGATATTACTCTTCTATCGTCTGGTTTTAGATTTTCCAGATCTCAGAAAAACTTCTTGATTTAATTAGCTCTAAAATGGTGCAGAACAAAAATGCATTCATACGTCAATCAAGGATGCGAGAAGGCAAGAATTAAAAAAAAAGGACCAAAAGTAAAATTTGTGTTTAACATACATCACATAAATGTCATGTTTTGTATTTTTAAACATGATATTTTTTCATTATTATTGGAGCATCATGGATTAATTATTCATTTATTCCATAAATTACCATAGTTTACTTCTGAATTGTTCATGCTGTTTGTTTTAAAAAAAAATACAATAATACAATTTTATTTCTTTGTGTAAGCCAGCTTCTCTGGGAGTGCCGAGGTTATGAAAACGTCAAAGACTGGGTGTCTCTAAATGGAAAACTTTCTTAGATAGAATATTAAAATTTTGTATAATATCCTAACTACATAAAGGATAAATCGTGCCAAATTTCATGAGAACCTAAGTTCCTAAAATTTCGGAATGAATTCGCATGGAATGCCTTCTTTGCACTCTGTTGTCCCCTCTGAGGGAACACGAAAGTTTATTAGCGATTACGGAGAATGAACTTATTCTATGTTTTTCTATACCAATAGCACCAAAAAAAAAAACAGATACAAATTTCAAGAAGACGAATAAATAAATCGACCGATTTTACGTCAAAAGAGGACGCGCAATCACCATTCTTCTTCCATTGGCGCGACAGGCCGTGTAGGCCCTGGGCCTCGTAGTGTAATCTCCTGTGAGAATACACTCACGTTTCTTGATACATTTTGTAGGGTAGGGTCATCACTCCCTACGCCTAATTTTGTGAGGTGACGCCATTTGGCTGACGGGTCTTACATACCCGGGTGAGAGGCTGTGAGTGAATCCCCATTTAATTGCATCCTTCTAAAAGCCCTGCCGGGACTGGGATTCGAACTCACAACCTATAGCATGAGAGACTAGCGCGCTAGCCTCTCAGCCATGGGCTCCCACAATATACTTTAATAATTCATTTAGCAATAAGTAAAATTAGTGGAACAAAGCTAGAGAAGTTTGGTTCAATGATATAGAGAAACTAGATAGGAAAATAAAGAAATGTACCTTCGCCGTATTTCATTATAATAAGACAGTTTTGTAAATTCGGGATTTACTGTTATTTTCATTAATTTTAATAACCATTTCATTAATTTTATAATCATAATTTCATCTAACGAATAACGACCAAACACCAGTTAATCTCGTGATGTAAGCGGTAGTATAAGGGTAATTTCAGATAGACATTTATAGAGGAACATTGTATTTTTATGTGTTCATCAATTTCCATCACGATTCCTGGGTCTACATTTTCGCGGCGTCGCACAGTGGGGAAACAGCTGTTCTAGGAGTGCAAAATTCACAAAATTATCACGAAAATTGTTTAATGCACTCTAAAAATATATTGAAATGAGTAATATCACCATTGTCAATCCAACCAACAAGTCGGTGATTTGTTTTTAATAAAAATCTACTTGAACATGAAAAAAAGAAAAAACTCTTTCAGAAAAAATGTTTTCCATCTAGTTTTAAACCATTTTTTTTATATTGAATAGTCATCCACTACTCTCAATAGGTGGAAAATGTCTACTAGGGATTAATGAATATATATCATGGCGTAGATTGCATATAGAACAAGTTAGAAAAACAAATTTTATTTGACCTTAAAACACTGCTGATAACAATTCTGAAAAAAATATACAAAAAAATCTGGTGCGGGCAACAAAGGACTTTCACTTACCTCCATTTCCAAATCAATGAAAGGATTTTCAAATAAAGTCAGAGATAAAAATACGTGAAACTATTAAAGAATTAATTAAATTGAATTTATATAGAAACATGTGTTTTATTAAAATATCGATTATTATTATCATTATCATTATTAACTAAAACACTTAGTTTTATCGGCTTTTTATTACTCTTTATTAACTTTTAAAAGCTTTTGTATGAGATAATATTTTTTTCTTCAGCTTTCCAACGGTATATCATACAAGTATATTACTGTTCTTATGTTCAAAAACAAACAATTGCATTAAAAAAATATTTTTTTCTGTTTTCTCCTTTAGTTGGGTATCGAATTCATTCAATTTATATATTTACCTGTTTTTCATCAGTGGTAACAAGATAATATATTTATTTTTATAGAATCAACAAAATTACAAGGTACTTTAGAGAAAGAAAATTTAAATTATCGGCATTTAAGCCCTGTCAAACCATTTTTATCCGAATGAAACCTACATGATATTAAAGCCCATTCAATTTTACATCGATATAATCAAAATCGTCAAAAGGTGCAAAATGCATAGTATAAAGTGGCTCTGCTGGTAAGCTCATTTAGATGAAAAAGGTTTTTATACGTCTCGAGCGTATATTTGTCTTAAATATGAAATTTCAGTTTCATAGGTCTTACCGTTTCCGCCCGGGAGTTACCACACACATACACACACAGACCTTTTTGCGGGACTTGGTTGTTTGGACTCAGGGGACCCTAAAATGTGTATTTCTGTTGATAACTGGAATTCGAAAATTTTCACGATCACAATACTTTCCCTTACTATATATAGTAATGAAAGTAATTAATATCCATAGCTAACTCATGTTATTGAATGATAATTGAGATAAGATAGGTATGGGTTTTTTAAAATGTGTTGTGTTTACGTTTACATCTCTAATCCCACTGAGCTTCTAGTCGTTTCTTCACAGTGCGACACCATTGAGATTCAATGCTTTTTGGATTCTACACCCTAGGAAATGTCAAACTATCGAAGATTTTGGCGATTTCAATACTTTCTTCACCCGAGGAGTAAAAATCGATGGGTTTCTAAAAAAAGTATTATATGAACAATATATGTAACTATCGATGTCGCAAATAGCCATCGATTTATTTAACAGTCCATTGAAAAAAGTGTTGGATTCAAAGTGAATCCTAGAGTGTAGGAATGATTAAAAAGTAAATTTTCCAAAAATTACAAAATTCATATGTACCATCGTATTTTAATTATTAATTTTGTAACTGTTATCTTAAATTGAAGCTGCCATTTATGATTATAATTAATTTTTTTTTTTTAATTTTCACAACCTAACTAAACGGAGGTCTGAACCGAACTGAGATATCAATATTTTCATTTCTCAAGACACTTCTGTTTACATCTGTAATAATGTTGGGCTTTTTATCGCACTTTCGAATTTTGACTTTTGCACTCCTAAAATAGCAGTTTTCCCCACAGTGTGTCGAGCTGCTGTTAGGTAACGCCCGAAACGGTGTCGAGTGCAAAGGGTTAAAATAAAATAATTACGAAATCTCGTTTCGGTGCCCAGGGCTTTCAACTCTGGATTCATCCGCCCTCACCTCGGTAAACCACCGTATAGCCTTCAAAGACGAGGTAGGGGTGAACAAAATGTTGCTATAATAATAATAACAATACAACTTTATTCTGGGACTATGTCCCATAAGAATAACAGAAATGAACAGTAGATATTCGTATATATTGTCTGGTCAAGAAAACAATAAAATTATTTTTTATTTACAAATGTTCAAAGAGGAAAAATTAAACACTACCTAGACTTATATAGATTCATGTACAACAAGTATGAATAATAAACACACTAGATTAAAAAAAAAAAGGAAATAAAGAAGAGAAATCTCCTAAAGACTACTGATAGGGTTGAAACAAAAAAAACAAAAAACTAATTATTCCACACTGCCAGGGTTAGGGTAAAACAGATAATTATAACTTGTATTAAAATTAAAATACAAGTAAGTTAGTTTCAGATTTACATTTGTTGTACATCTATTTGGGATGCCAAAAGATGTAGGAAAAGGTGAGATTTGAATGAGAGAAAGGAAGAAGCATGACGAATATGAGTAGGTAGGGAATTCCAGAGGGTTGCAGAACGGATGTAAATGGAGTGATCAAAAGATTAAGTTCTATGGGTGGGAATGTAAAGGTCGGAATGGCGTTATCTAGTTTCGAGAGAGTGGACTGAGGATTTAAATTTAAGGATGCTGTGAATTTATGGAGAGTGCTGGGAGTTTATGATTTGGTGAAGGTATGATCCGAGAATATATTTCTTCCGTGTAGCAGGTAGGAGCCACTTCAACTCGCTGTATAAGTGGGTCACTGAAGACCTCTTCGAGGTGCCGAAGATAAATCTTATTGACATGTATAGCCTAGTAAATACATAAATGTTTAATAAAGAGTACAAAGAGGATGGTCAGTAGTAAACGTAATGGCTGTCAGCTGATAGGACTGGTGGTATCCATAGCAACAGTATATAAGTTATAACGTTACTAACTCTCAACCTAGATATTGACATACATCCCTTCATTTGGTGAACAGCATTGAACAAATAAAGTGTTTCTCCCTCTATTGCTGAGATAATTATAGATTAGTAACAACTGTCCTCATGACAAAAATAAACACAATCTCATGATTTGACATGATAGACGCACTGTGCAAGGAATGTCTTAATAACAGAGATAAAGGAAATTTCTTTCAATTCTATCTTCGTATAAACAAGAAAAGAAGTGGCGTGGTTTAGTGTATTAAAACGATAGTCTACTGTTCTCCTGGTCGCGGGTTCGAACCCCGACTGAGGCAGATAAATTTATTATTGCGTTATTTCAGCTGTGGAGCGACTCTTGGCTATGGAGACCCTCCAGGGGTACACTCAGCCACTATAAAGTGCCACTATATAGGAGAAAAATCTTTCGGCTGAGCGTGATCTAGGCCTAATCACCTCTTTGCACGGCCGTTGGCCTAGAAACAGTACATATCTCCTGTATGTACTGAGCCCAAACCCTTCAGGGGTTGTAGAGGTACATATTTTTGAAGTGAAAACTTCTTTAGGCGCGGTATGCGATTTATGGCAGCGGTAAAAGCTTTGATTTCGTAAACCATAGTAACGTCACCAATATGCTCTAGATTTTCGCATGCGCTCTGTATATACCTGCCTATTAGAGATAGGATAACGATATCAATTTCCGTGAGCGTTATCGATACCGGTGAAATATCGGCACAAAAATATCGATATTTATTACACTTTGTTTCAGTATTTAATTCAATTAAAATCAGTGGTAAATGTATTGAATAAAGACATGATAGATAAACTATGTCTTAGAACTTACCTCTTACTGTATATAAAGTTAATATAATGAATATCTTAATTCTCTTGACTCTAAAATATCGATATTTGTAAATATTATAAAAAAATTACTTTACACGAAAACATTTAAACATACAAAGCAAAATCATGATAATCTAACCGTGAATATTTAAATCGTAGTAAAGCGTAATCGAAAAGAATGTCTTGATCATTTTAGCATAGAAATATGACATTTGAAAATTTTGATAATAATTTTTTTTTTCACTTAATATTTTATTTACACCTGTAAAAAAAATACAATCAGTAAATGTGCTAAAATCTAAGTAAACATGACGTGGGCAGGCATGAAGGAGACAGCACCCAGTGGTGCATCCTCCTGACATTAAGCAGAACTATATTTTCAGGTCAGGAGGTCCCTCATCCAAATCCTTTTCAGCCTACGCCGAGTTATGGATGGTATGTCGGTTGTAGCCATGTTTTGCACAAGTTTGTTTATGTGTCCATTTAGTTTGTCGTGAAATCGTTTGTAAGTCGATCGAATGTGGTTTGTTATAGTAGGAATACGAAAGTCAGTATGAAGGGTATCGTTTGAAACATATGGTGGTGAGTTCGATGCCAGTCTTAAAAATTGCGATTGAAATGTTTGTATTTTTCGTATGTGTGTCTTTTTAGCAGGTCCGTATATTTGGCAAGCGTAAGTCCATATTGCTTTTAGTAAATAAGTGTATACGTTGTTTCTGTCTGATGGGTAATTTAGAATGTCTATGAAGTATCGAATACAATAGTCTCAGTCGAAAATTTAGAGTTTTGCGTTTAGTCTTGACGTGTGGGCCCCATGTCAACCTTTTGTCAAAAATAAGTCCTAAGTACGTTACTGTGTTTGATTGTGGTATCTGGTGATTGTCTACGTAAACTGGAGGGCAGGTTCCATGTCTAAGTGTAAATGTAACATGTAGTGATTTGTCGTGGTTAATCTTTAATTTCCATTTCCTACACCAGTTTTGTACATTGTCTAAGTGATATTGTAAAGTCATACTGGCCTGTGTAGGGTCTGTGTTTTAAGTAACAATTGCAGTGTCGTCGGTATATGTCGCAGTTAGGATGTTTTCGTTTGTCGGTAAGTCATATGTGTATATTAAGTACAGAAGTGGGGCCAGGATAGAACCTTGGGGAACTCCTGCAGAGACTGGCTTGACTGATGAGGTCTCGGAACCCTATCGGACAGAAAAGAAGCGGTCATAGAGGAAAATTTTAATAATATAGATTTTAATTAAGCACAATGTATATTTCATTTCTAACTAAAAGCTTATTCCTTGAAGTCTGAAGTGGATAGAGCATAAAGCTGGGTTCGAATACCGGCTGTGGCAGAATATTATTTATTCTGTTATTTCAGCCGTATGGAGACCCTCATGGGGCACATCTAGCCTCTATAAAGTGGGTACCCAAAAAAAGGGGTATAACTTAGCGACTGAGTGTGATCTAGGCCTAATCACATGTAGAATATGTACAGTTTGATACCCCTTGATATTCTTTTCGATTTCACTTTACTACGATTTAAATATTCACGGTTAGATTACCATGATTTTGCTTTGTATGTTTAAATGTTTTCGTGTAAAGTAATTTTTTTATAACATTTACAAATATCGATATTTTAGAGTCAAGAGAATTAAGATATTCATTATATTAACTTTATATACAGTAAGAGGTAAGTTCTAAGACATAGTTTATCTATCATGCCTTTGTTCGTTACATTTACCACTGATCAGCTGTGTCCGTTGTTGACTCATCGTATGACGGTTCCTGTCGATTCTGAAACATAGATGGTGGCAACGACGCACCGTTAAAATATTCCAGCATTAAACGATATAATCCGTCCGGATGTGCTAAGCCGTCTACCTTCAGGATTATAGAGTCCAGACGTTCCCTTCAAACGTATCGTTTTATACGTGTATTAAATTCCGTATTTGTTGGAAACGGATCAGTGTTACATGTTACAATTACAGGCGTTCTCTTGATTAAATTACGGCTTTCGTATTTAATGTTCGCTGATAAAGGAGTACCCGAAAATAATAATTTGAAATTCTCTAGTGATGCAGGTTCCACGTTCGGTTCGTCAAATATTAAAAGGTTAGGTCTAGAACAATCCTGAAAAGGGAATTGGTTATATCTATTCGAATTACCTATATATCCGGTGTTTATCATCAATTTACCCACGACATTGGCAAACCACGTCTTACGCACAGACACGATCTGTTGCTATAGGCGCAATCGTGGAAGAAGTGGAAATGGGGAGACCAATCTGTGGCCTGGAGGAAACAAACCCAGAATCCGTCTGGTCTCCTGAATTTAAATAGGCACCTAACGACTTCCGTAACAAATCCTCTAATGTCTGTATATCGTCCTTGTCTCCAGACGTCGTGCACAATAAATCGTCTGATACGGTTGTCGTAATTTCTGAAAATCTCGATGAATCCACTTCGTCCAAGCGTTGGTGTAATGTTTGCGAGAAATAGGAAAAGATCATAAGGACTTGGTCCCATAACTGAGGTATAGGACGATTCGCCTGAAACATACTTTGCATCAGGTGATGTAGCAGGTGTGGTAAAGAATACTTCGTCACAAGACCCATCTGAATAGTTGTCGCTAATGAGTTCGGAACCGGCAATAGAGACTGTTTCTTCGTTATGGTTCGTTTCCGTTTCTGTGGGCAACTCTGATTGTCCTGTTCTTCCATCGGTCGCTTCGCCGCTGCTGCTTGATGACCCGGATCAAGTGTTTTTCGGAATTGAGGTCGTCTGTACAGAGTTTTTAATAAAACAAATATTTCTTTAGAAAATTCAATTTAATTAATTCTTTATTAGTTTCACACATTTTTATCTCCAACTATATTTGAAAATTCTTTAATAGATTTTAATAACGAAGGTAAAGTCGTATGTTGCGCAGACCAGATTTATTTTTTATAATGTTGCCAAAAAAATACACGATTTATTATTTACAAACAACTATATTCTAGTAAAACAGTGTATATAGCTGTTTATCAGCAATTAACTAATATTAGAAGCGATAAGTTAATTAAAAGAAAATGGAATATCACCGCTGCTAATTTTAAACCGCTATATCTCTGCTATTTCTCAACTGATTTCAATGAAACATTTTGGTATTTATGAATGCGTTGTGGCGTATAGACGGTTTTTTTTATTTGTTATTCAGGTTCTATGTATCTTGTAATGAAGAATCTCAAATTATAGAAGAGAGGGGGGGAGGGTGGATTTTTTTTTTGTCTATTCATTAATTCGTCTATGGTTCATTATAGAATATTAAAACATTTGATGACTAATACCAAAGAAAAAACAGCAGGAATATTTTTCAGGTAACTTTTTTCCATGAATAACAATAATAATAATTATAATGTAGATATATAATAAACAATTTGAAAGCTAAAGATTTAAGAATAAAATGTCATCTATAAGTTATGAAAGGTAACTCAGAGCATCGAAAATGGTATAAACTTAAGTGATTTTTTTTAAAATGATGATATCTATGGTTATATTATACAATCTAAAGCAAATGTATCCATGAAAAATAAATTAATTTCTTTCTTTTTTTTCGACTTTTACTTCATTCTAATTTTTTTTTCAACAAGTGGGGTAAAAAAGTCGAGTGTTGAGAGCACCAGATTATTAATATAATGTTCCTTAGAAGATTATGCAAATTCATGTTTTGTTTCATTACATTTCTTCTTTTATTTATTATGTTTACATTTTTTTCTGAAATGGTAAACAAAACATTTTTTTCGAAAAAAAAAAATGTATTTAGCGGTTTTACAAATTCCATGAATACCAACAAAACAAATCGAAAGTTCGTTGAGATTGGTCCAGTTGAATTAGAAAGGTTAGACCGCATACATGTTCAGGATGACTTAAATTGTTTTAAATTTCTTCTATTAAACGTCGATCCATTGGATCTGCGGACACTGCTTTAACATTATTTAAGTTTATTTCTCATTCTCATTCCTTGACAAATAGAAAAAAAATTGCATCAACCAGTCTCCATTGCCTACAGCTTCATTGTTTTTAATTGGAAACCATTATTTGGAACGGATTTTTGAGTTTATTCATTAATAACAATAGTTCAAGTTCGTTGTTTTTTCAATATACGTGAATCGAAGTCCTTGATTGTTGTGATCTTTTATTTATATAATGAAATGTGAAGGCATGGTTCTCACATGCTTTTGGAACTAATGTCAAGAAGTGTAATCTATGAAAGTACAAAGACATCTGTTGTTTCATCTCCTGGACTAGTCATTTAGTTTAATTTTGAAGGTAGGTTCATTAATTCTGTTAATAATTATTTAGAAAAAAAAATCCTGAAGTTATTATAAATATGTTTCTTTCAGATAAGAAAAAATCTTAAAAATGGATAACGAAATAAGCTCTGTAGCTACACAATTGGCAGCCGCAGTGGAATTGACAATGAACCCACTCGCGTCGCAGGCTGAAAGATTAGAAGCTTACAATGCGTGTGAAGTTTTCAAAGAAAAGAGTCCATTGTGCGTCCAGTGCGGTTTGTATTTAGCACAAAGAACTGATTATTCACATTTCGTCAGGCACTTCGGATTACAACTGATGGAGCACTGTATCAAATATCGTTGGTACAATATGACTCAGGCCGAAAAACTATTCATAAAGGTTATAAACTTCTACAGTTGTATATATTTAAGTTTATATCATAATGAGTTACTTTATTGTTCTTTGTTTTTTTTTATGTTTAGGAAAACGCAATGAAATTAGTTGAACGTGGTATGGATACAACTTTAGAAGATAAGGCTCATATGAGAGATGCATTGTCTCGTGTAGTTGTGGAAATGATTAAAAGGGAATGGCCACAACAGTGGAATACGTTGTTAGCGGAACTGAATCAATGTGCTTCACAAGGGAACATTCAGACTGAAATGGTTTTGTTGGTTTTACTCAGACTTGTTGAAGATGTTGCTGTATTACAGGTATTGAATAATACTTATTGTTTACTACAGTTTCCATTTTATTATTTAACATTGATTCTTATCTATTTTAGTATGTATAGTGTAATTCAAGAAAACAGAGTGAAGGTTGATGTTATGACACCATAGATCAAATTTCATCAGATTTCTTAATTATATTATTTTCACAGTGTATAAATATTAGTATTCGTACTCCATTCTTAAGTAAACGATAATACCACCTTATATTCAATATATGTGTGAAGTAATTTATTCTTTCTTCATGCAACTTTATCGTTAATCATTATATAATATATCAAAGCTGACATGTGGATCCATCCAAACTTCTGGGCATTGTTTGTTTGCATAATAAAGGACAACAAATCATCAAATAATAGAAGATTTTTTATAAATAATCTTAAATAATATACACATAATTAATGGTTTACATTGATTTCTACTAACTTTAGTTGTTGGATATTTTTTCTCAAAATCAATAGCATTCCAATGGTATATTACACATCTATATTCTTTAAAGAAGAAAAAAGATTTAACATGGAAAAACATTTCTGCTGTTTTTTCGTTAGTTGAATATAATTTTTTTGCATATTCACCATTTTTTAATAAATCCCAACAAGTATAAATGTTTAATCATTTCTAGTCAACAAAATTAATGTTACTTGAAGAGGAGATATATCAAGTACCTGATATAACTGATTAACATTGACATTTAAATCCTGCTATTCTATTTAAATCAGTATAAAATTTACATGAAATTAAAGTCCATCTAATTTTACATTGCATTAAATCAAAATCATTTGAGCCATTGTTGAGAAAATCGTAATGAGAATATGTATAATATATATATTTGAGAAAATGTGCCAAATGCATAGTATAAAGTTCCTTTAGTTTGTTCATTCATTTAATGCTACAGTGGGAGCCCTTTATTTTGTCTAACCAGATTTAATTAGGATAGGGATGCTATATGGCGCTTCAAGTTACTCGATTTTTATGAAAAGTTGCTGTAACATCCCAGGCATATATTTATACTATAGGGTCACCTGTAGCATAACAGCCTTCTATGCCCAGTCATGGGTTCAAACCTAGTGGCAGCCCTAGGATTTTTTAATGGGAGTAAAAAATCCTTAGTTATGCCAAACTTGTTAAAGATCACATCAAGAAAGAAAATTATTCGTACACTAGCCAAGTAATAAAAAAAAAATCGACTTTCACTTACCTCGACTGTTGAAATCAATTTAAAAACTATTAAATATACATCAATTTGAAAAATATTATAAGTTTATTTTAATAAAACGTCTATTTATTTTCGTTGGAAACATATGATTTAGATTAAATAATATAACTGCATTAAATTGTTAATCAGTAATAAGTTAATTCTCTATTCATCACTATATTTTACCTTTTACAACTTTGAGCATGAGATAATATTTTTTCTTAAATTTTTCTCTTTCCAATGATATCTTAATCTAATTTAAGATGAGAACAGGAGAAGAAAGAAATGTTATGATTTTTTTTATGACTGCACCCCCAGCCAACATTTCCAATCATTTGTATGCTCTATATAACAGATTTAGTGTCTGGCTGAGCAATGATTTAAATAAAATTAGATCAGGTTCATAACATAAAAAAGCTACCCTTGGGCTATCCACAGAGTTAGCCAAAGATAAGTTAAAAAATCAAGTTATACATTTGAAAAAGTATAAATTCATTGAATAATGTATATTATAACAAATTGATACACTGATTTATCCATATCCATTTTTGATTTATTTTTTAAACGTTTTAGACATTGGAGTCCAACCAACGGAGGAAAGATTTGTATCAGGCATTAACGACAAACATGTCTGATTTGTTTATGTTTTTTCGAGGACTGATCGGGAATCATTATGAGCAATATCGTTCATGTCTCGAAGTAGGAAATGTAGCTATGGCCAACTCCCATGCTAGGGTTGTACAGGTAATATTCAGAAACTTATTTTAAACCTTTTTTTTTTTTCTTTTTGTTCATTGTAATAATTTTAATTGTTATTTTTATAGGTTGTATTATTAACTTTGAGCGGTTTTGTCGAGTGGGTTTCCATGACCCATATCATGGCAGAAGATGGAAAATTACTTCAAATATTCTGTGTTTTATTGAACGATGAGAACTTTCAAGATGGATCTGCCGAATGCTTACTTCAGGTACAAATTCTTTAATTGTTATTATATTTTTTATTCAATATCTGGCAAGTAATTAAATAAATGAGTTTTTAATTATATCTGCAATAACATGAGATATAATTTTAATTCTTTTTTTTTTTTTTTTTTTTTTTACAACATCAATCTTGATTTGTATAGAATACATCTGCACAGTTTTAAAACATTGATTGGAAATCCATTACAATCTGCTACTTATTTGCTAAAATTTATTTTGTACATCAATTGATATTATTGTTGGTAAACATTTAAAAAAAACCCAACTAAGAAACTTAAATAAAATAAAAGAGAAACAATACAAAAAATAAAATGAAATAAAGAGATAGAAGTAGTAATTAAAATAAATAAATAAACAAAATTACAGATATTGAAATCATAAGATAGGATTTCGTAATTTAGAATTTTTATAACAGTATATGTTTAGTTCTCATATGTCTATATTTAGAGGTTGATAGCTTAGTATAGTTACCAATTTGTTTTATTTTATCGCCAGTCAATTGGCATTTTGAGAAAATGATACTGTTTGTTAGTGTATAAATTCATGTATTGTAGGGATGTGCAGTTCTTTGTGCATGGTATTTATTTTCGTATATGGTGGATAGTTATTAATGATTCTTAGACATCTATTTTGAAATATTTGTTAATATATGTTTTGCTTGCAAGACTCCAATCTGGGCATGCATATATAATTATAGGCCTGATAACAATAATTTTAATTTAAAAAGTGTTTGAATGGTAGAAAAGATTTAAATTATTGAATTTTAACTAATAATCTGTATTGAGTTAGTTCCATTAATTATTTATTTGATTTTTTTTTCTTCTATCTTTTTATATAATTATCTTTTAGTTTGAATTTGAAAAAATAAAACTAATAAAGTCCTTATATTTTGGAGGGGATAAAATTTATAAAATAAACATTGTGAGCTAGTCAGAGGGTGCTGTTTCGTTGAATTTTGTTTAGTTTACATATTTATTTTATTTCAAATTTATTGAGATATGTTTGCTTTTATTGATGACTGAAAATGTTGATAATCCATTAGTAATTCTAGCCTATTGGAGAAAACAAGGGCTTGCCAACGGTTCGAACCTCATTTTTTCTTGAGATGCCCTGATAATAGTGCTGTAAAAAAAGGCTCGAAAATTGTAGCTCGAGCCTTCTAGCCTCATAACAAAAGACTCGAGTCTTATCTCAACCTTTATGAAGCATTGTGATGGGCATAATAGATTTTCTTAAATTAAAAGTTTTCTAGACAATTTTGCTCTATAATAATCAAAATTTTCTGAAATTTCTCTTTAAATGAAAATTAGCATTTAATTTTACGCTAATATTCATTTGCTTTTCTGGCTGTATATTGTAAATGAATCAATCGATTTTCCGACTATTTTGGGGTAGCCTGATACGATAACCATCATATCGCTTTCCCACGATAATAGAAAATAGTCGAAATGATGAAAACCCATTGATTCGTGAACGAGATAGAGCCGGAAAATCAAATGAAAATTTTGGGAAAAATACATGATGATTTTGTCATAGACTACTTCACAATAGTCGGAAAATGGTTGAAATGGTGGATATCCATTGATTCGTTTACAATATACAGCCAGAAAAGCGAATGAATAGTAGCATAAAATTAAATGCTAACTTTCATTTCAAGGGAAATTTTGGAAAATTTTGATAATTATTATACAGCAAAATTGTTTAGAAAACTTTTAATTAAAGTAAATAAATTAAGCCCATCACAGTGCTTCATAAAGGTTGAGATAAGACTCGAGTCTTTGGCTCTGAGGCTATAAGGCTCAAATGACTCAAGCCGCGACTCCAGTCTCGGAAGCTCGAGCCTTATAGCGTTATGGTTCAGCTCATTTAAAACACTACTTGGTAATGACCTAATACGAGGTTACAAACATTAGCAAAGCTATGAATAGTTAAAGACAACTTCATTGATTTCTTTCTTGACCGCCATTTGTACTGTCTTCTGAATTTACCAAGAATCGACCTCATTGATATCCATTATTAATATTTAACAATTTATTTGAAAAAATATATTTAATGATAGTTCTTTGGCAATTATACATAGTACAGAAAAATCTGGTGCGCCCAACTCACGGCTTTCACTTACCTCTATTGTTAAAATCAATTTAAGAATTTTTAAATACATTTAGAGATAAAAAATAAATTGTTAAAGAATTAATTAAATTGATTATTTGTTCGATAATTATCAGGCCGATTTGCAAAAGAAATTCTTGGATATTTTTTTAAAACAATTTATTTATTCCAGTATTGCGACGTTTCAGCCTCTAGGGCCATTTTCAAGCTTCATGCATATCCATCTCCATTATCTTTTAATTTTACCGCTTTTCAGCAGCGTCGTCATAATTTTTTTTAAATGTCATTTTTCAAAAAAAACTTAACAGTTTTCAGCCGCCTTTTAGGTGTTCGTGCGCGAGAACACCTAAAAGGCGGATGAAAACTGTTAAGTTTTTTTTGAAAAATGACATTTAAAAAAAATTATGACGACGCTGCTGAAAAGCGGTAAAATTAAAAGATAATGGAGATGGATATGCATGAAGCTTGAAAATGGCCCTAGAGGCTGAAACGTCGCAATACTGGAATAAATAAATTGTTTTAAAAAAATATCCAAGAATTTCTTTTGCAAATCGGCCTGATAATTATCGAACAAATATTAGAACAAAAGAAAAATGACGACAATGATGAGAAAAATAAATTGATTATTTTTTCTAAATATTATACGTCTATATTACTGTTCTAATTATCAAAAATTACTTAAAAATTAGTTTTACTCTTTCATCCTTTTGTTGTTTATCAAATTCGCTCAACTTACATATTTAGCTGTTATTTATCAATGCTAACAAGATGATGTGTCTAATTTTTTTAAATCTACAAAATTAAAGGTACTTTAGGGATAATTTTTTTAAAATATTGGCATTTTAGCCCTGTCAGACTATTTCAATTAGAATGAAACCTATGTGATATTAAAGCCCATTAAATTTTACATCCAGTAATCAAAATATTTAAAGCCGTTTTTGAGAAAATCAAAAAAAGGTCCAAAATGCATGCTATAAAGTGGTTCTTCTGGTTAGCCGATTTTGATGAAAAAGTTGTTGTAACATCTCAGGTGTATAGTTGTCTTAAATATGTAATTTCGTTCAGTTTCGTACGACTTTTAGTTTTTGAGCTGTACCTACCACACACACACACAGACAGACCTTTTTGCAGGACTTGTTTATTTGGAAAACTCAATTTCTAACATTTTCATGATCGTAATACTTTCCCTTGCTATGTATTTTATATAAAGGTAAGTGAAAGTAAATAGGAGAATCCTCAAGGATTGTAGAACTGTCTAAGAGTAAATAAGAGAGTACAAAGAAGAAGAAAAACAAACTAAAAAGATTGACAATCTCCATTATGTATTTAGCAACCGACACATTATATTTATTGCTACCGATGCCCATATTGCCTTAAGGCAAAGTAGGGAGAAATAAATAAATGCTGTATATTTATATTGTTGTATTTCCCTATGTGTGTCATTTTCATATTTTGTTGATTAAATACATTTATTAATACTAGTTTTTCATTTTGATTTCAGATTGTATCGAGAAAAGGCAAACTTGATGAAAGGAGGCCCCTGTTGATATTATTTAGCGAAGACGCTATGAGGTGTATCTTTCAATCAGCTGAGAACAAGAATTACCCGTTTTTAAAAAAACTAACTCGTGTAAGTATATTATGAAGGATTAACATTCTCATTTTGCATTTATAGCCTAGTGTAAAGTAGGGTTAATGTGTACTCTTTTGGAATAAGGTAGGAATGTAAAAGTGGTTGTGTCTACCATTCTCTATGTTGATCATGCTCAACCACCAATCAGCTATTTATTTGAAATATATGTTTAATTTGTTTCTCATTATTTTAATAAAAGTTATTATTATTTCTTTGTTAGTTATGTCCATAGTTCAAAAGACACTTTTTTATGCCATGCATTTTCGTTAACAAGTTTAACAGTTTTTGTTAAAAATAGTTTCATGGCATTATAAGTTATTTAAAAAGATAATATTTATTGTTATTATAAACCTGTATGGTAACATCTCACCTCTCTTCTGCTATTTATTTTTCTCGGTTAGAGCATTTGGAGATCAGGATTATAGATTAGTTTGAAGTATATTTCAATTTCTTATTTGTTCTTCTTTCCAAAGAAGCCTTCATCTGTTTAGAAAACCGCTGTTTTCGTTATTCCTTCCACTCGGTTCCCGTACTTTTCGACGTCTAAACACCCCTTATTGACTTTTGCTGCAAATATTTCTCTGTTTGGTATTTCTTCAGTTTTGATTCCATCTCATTCAAGATCTTCTTTTACTTCCTTAATCCAAGTTATAGCCGTTTTCATTTTAAACAGTTTGTGGGCTGATTTTTTAACCATCCTGTTTCCTTCCATTCTCCAAACATGCCTGAAATATTTTAATTGTCTCTTTCTGATTGTTTGATCTTCTGGCTCATTGTTACTGTAAATTTCTGTTATTTCAGTAATTCTCTTCTGCTATTATCATCAAAATGGATACTAAACTTTCATGATAAACTCAGATTACCAAGATATATGCAAAAATATATATATATATATTGTTGATCTTTCCTAATGTTTTAGTGACCTCATGTTTTATTTAGCAATAAATGAAGTAGGATAGTCTGGGTAGTTGTTTAGAAGTACTGCTTATTAATTACATTTAGCAGAGCAAATCAATATTTTACTTTCCTTCGATTTTCTAATCTTGGTTGTGTCTCCATCATCAAGAATACACTTTTAATGTTGTAAAACTTATACGTAGGTAGATTCTTAATATCAGATATATATGTCCTTAGTTATTAGCTTATGTCTTCAAACATTTATTAAATGTAAAGAAATTAAGATTTTTAAGATTAACAGAAAAAAATATTGATTTGAAAGAATGTGTTTTCCTCAATTTTATCGTTAATTATTATTTTATAATACATGTAAAAGAACAAGGAATTTTATGTTTATTTCCTGAATGTTATTAATTAATTTTTCCTGTTATGAAGGTGCTGACAGGGCTTGGAACACAGCTATGCTCGCTGTGGAGCAAGGACGGACAGTCCCGCCCTCCCAACTTCCAGATCTACTTAGAGGCCATTGTAACGTTCACTCGCCACCCCTCCCTCAGCCTAGTCTGCTACGCCAACTCCCTCTGGCTGGCGTTGATGAAGCACGATCAGATCTGTCGGGATGAAGTGTTTTTAAGTTTTGTTCCAAAATGGGTCGAAGCTGCAGGGCCTAAAATCATGAAGGTTTGTCTTTTATTTTTTTCTAGTTAGTACTGCAAAATTATCAATGGATGTTTAATTCTATTTATATCAAACTCCTAAACTTGTACAGCACCTATACATGCCTTAAATATGATGATACTAGTGAGTCGCCCTAATTTGAATGTGGTGTCATTTATGTTTAAAAAAGCACTGTTTGCCCGATTTAGAGTTCATCGCAGAAGCCAAGAATCAACGGATGATTTTATATTTAGATAGAAAAGATGAAAAGAGACTTACGAGCAGGAATATTCAATACTAACTTTCAAGAATAACCTTATATTTAAATAATAATAACAATAAAAAAATCAAATGGGTAAAATAATACAATAAAAAGTTTATTCCTTCTTTTTGGGATGATATCCAACTTAATGTATAGATGATTAATCATTTGAAAATAGTGGACTGTATGAAAATTGAGAAGTTCCAATTAAATGAAGCTGAGCCTAGATAGAAATGATAAAAACTAAGTATTTGTGAAAATACAATTATATTAAGAAAATTCTGTACAATTAAATTTTGGTAGCCAGGAATTGTTGTATTGGGTTAGTAATTCAATTAACTGTTGAACATTAGGTAAAAGGCATATTTACTTACTTTAGTGGCCGGTGAATCTTGAAACCCTGAGCTGGTGAAGAAAATACTTTCTTTAGCAGGGGTTTCCTTTAAGTTTTTCTCTCTCCTCTTTTCTCCCCTTTGGGCAGGGGATCTTCTTGAAGTTTTTCTGCTCCATTGTTGTAGATAAAAAGTAATAAAACAAAAGAATAGAGATGAGTCACCCAGCCAGAACCTGCAACTCTCTTGTTCTGTCGGCTGCCACTATTGGGCGTTCTATATCTTCAATATGCCATAAGATTGCAGCACAGTCAATGTATATTTCCCTTTCGGAACCCGAAACACCTTACACAAGCGAGAATGTGCTACATATATAAAAAAAACAACAGAATAACAGAATTTGGTTAATTATTATTTTATTTTCCAAATGTACATAAAAAGTTTAATTTAGTTTCAATAAAATTATCTAAATGTAAAAATAATTAATAACAATTTCAGTTTATGGATTTATGACAACTTAGCATTTATTTTAACAACTTATGATTTGGTACATAATATTGTTTCTAAAATCTTGCATACTACATGGAAGAATAAAACTTGCACTATACTGTACGTTGGCAACATTGAATCCTATAACCTTTCTTATCACAGCATTATCAATAACATATGTTCATAAGTTTATTGGCTTATAAGAACATTGAGTTAACTTGTATAACTTATTTTATTACATATTAACTTTTCTAAAATCTTGCGATTTCCAATGGTATATTATACGTCTATTGCTACTCATATTTTAGGAAAGATTTTTTGATGTCTTGATTACAGAAAATTTAATTTTCCACCTATAGAAAAATCTTATTCCAATGTATTTTACTTATAAACCTTCAAGAAAGAATGTCCTGAATGACAGTGAAAACTCAAAATCCGTTGCGCGGTTTAGAAGGAGTTTGTGGAAACACTTAACACCTTTCTTTTTTCTTTATGGTTTCATAAATTCCCTTCAAATACCAAGCATAACAGCATTTACTACATCTAAGTTCTTGTCTTCATCATTATATTTACTAAGTTCACATTAAGTTAAGTCCATAGAATAAATATAATTGTAATGCTCTTCATACTTCATGTAATATAGTTAGTTTTTTAATTTTAGGTACCTTTCCCATCATCCAAGTCGAATTTGGAACCTAACACTCCAGAGTCCTACGCTGTTCAAGATTTTGATGCGGAAGATGAATATAACGCTTTTTTTCATAAACATCGCGTAGAGCTCCTTGATACGTTTAAACAGGTATTTTTATATTTAACAATAAAATAATAGATTATTATTCTTAGTTCATATACAGCAAGCATGTTTCCATCTCTAATGTCAATTTAATCTAAAATCCTGATATGATATGTACTGAGAGGAATTATCTTTCTTATTATCGATTGAAGGAATCATTCGTATTAAATTTTTTCTTTGACAAGAACCTTCTCCTGACCATAACAAACAACAAAAAAAGAAGTAGCATAATTAGTCTAGCTGTTCATTTTTAGGGATTCATTTTTATACATATAGATATCAATATAAAATGTATTTATAATATTTTATAGTCAAATTGTATCTGAGATTGAATGTACTATAACAGGTGCTTGATTCGTACACTCTAGGTTGTTTAAACCAGATTTGAGGAATAATAATCATTATTGTGGTTTATTTGTAACATAATATTCTTATAAATATACTACTTTTATTTATTTATATATATTTTTTTTAGGCTACATTAGTCGCACCATTGGTTGCGTATTCCTACGTTGAAAGATGGTTGGAAGTGCAGATCCAGAAGACTGTGACGCAAAACAATATGGAGCCATGCACTTTAACTTCTGTCGCTTATCTGGAATGGGAAGCTCTATCGCTGGTAAGATTTATTTTAATTTTATTTTTTATAAATTTTTTTTTGTAATTAATTACAATGTACTAATTTTAAAACTCTATACATTTTTATCTCAAAGTTTTAAAATAACTTTTTTAGATAATATGTCAACACTAACATTTATTTTTACTAAAAAATGGTATTGCTTTTCTTTTTTTTAATGCTAATTTTTAGACTATTTATTAACATATCATCTTAGTCTTCTCCATTAATGAGTTTACTCACTTAAACATTTTTTTTTTCAATATAAACTTTTGTATTTTCTTTAGAATGTTTCGTTCAATAGACATGTTGACATTGCATTTCTAGTTTTAGATACTCTAGTTTGTTTTGATATAACTTAATCGTTAAGTTTTATCATTTTTTTTTTTTTTTAATTCATTTATTGAAATTTACAACTGTATGTACATACATCAAGTAAATAGGCTAAAATGATAATACACATGAAAAAAACATGAAGAGAAACTGCCCATTGGCAGCACTCTAGCAGTAAATCTACACAAGAAGGTCTCGAGGCCATCTTCTTTTCAGACGCCTCGGCGGATTGTCAGGAATTGAAGTGGAAGCAAGGATTGAAACTAGTGGATTAGAGTGGGAGTGGAGTTTTTCATGGAAGGAGTGATACCTGGTACAGGCCAAATCAGCAACATATGAAACATTAAGGTCTTTGTGGATGATTTTGTTGGTGACAAAGTAAGGAGTGTTAAGGATTTTGCGAAGGATTTTGGATTGGATACGGGAAGAGTTTGATGGTTTAGTAGAGCCCCAAAGCTCAACTCCGTAAGTCCAGATAGGCCTTAATGATTGTCATGTAAATTAGTCTTTTGTAGTAAAAGAAAAGGTTAGAGCGTCTGTCAAGTAAATGTTGAAGTAACCGAAATCGGCGAGCAGTCTCTTGTCTTTTCAGTCTTGTATGCGGATTCCATGTAAGACGTTTGTCAAGCAGGAGGCCTAAATAACGGATCTGTTCAACAGGGACAAGCGGAATATCATTAAAGGACACTGTAGGGCAGGATGTCATAGGTTTACGACGAAGGGTAAAAGTAATCTGGTGGGATTTATTGGAGTTGATTTTAATTCTCCAATTCTGACACCATACCTCAAGGTCTCTGATGTGGGATTGGAGGTTTTGAGAGGCAATACTAGGATCGTTATTAACTGATAGCACGCAAGTGTCATCGGCATAGGTAGAAAGGAATGTGTTAGGATGGGTTGGGATATCAGCTGTATAGACTGTGTAGAGAATGGGTCCTAGGATACTGCCTTGAGGAACACCAGCAGACTGAGTAAAAGTGGATGAATAGGAACTATTGTGGTTGATTTTAAAGGTTCTATCAGAGAGGTAGGACTGAAGGATGAGGAAGTATGTTGGATGGAGGAATTTACGGAGTTTGTACAGCAGTCCCGGGTGCCAGACTCGGTCAAAGGCCTGTTCCACGTCGAGAAAGACTCCCGTGCAGTACAATCCGCGCTCCAATGCAGAAGAGACTACATCCACCACGCGATGACACTGCTGGATGGTGGAGTGGGATGCTCGGAACCCAAACTGGTGGTCTGGGATTATGTGATTAAGTTCCAGGATTGGATAAAGACGTTTAAGGATGAGTCTTTCCAGGATTTTACCCATAATAGGTAAAAGAGAGATAGGACGGTAGGAAGAAGGAAGTTCTAGCGGTTTTTTGGGTTTAGGGATCATTTTAACGATAGATAATTTCCAGGAATCAGGAAAATAGGTAGTACGGAGTGTGGCATTATAAATATATGTGAGGAACAGGATAGCTTTTCTAGGAAGTTGTTTTAAGATATGGGCAGTGATTAGATCGTTTCCAGGAGCTTTTCGGGAAGGTAATCTATGGATTAAGTTTAAGATTTCTGACGGATGAAATGCTTTAGGAGGAAGGGTCAGCTGGAGTGGAACATCCAGTTCTGTTTCAATGCATTCGAGGTGATGCTGGTTAAGGATATCAGGATGCGGATTGTAGGTTTTAAAAAGATGCTGAGCGAATGTTTGAGATTTCTCTTCATCGGTTCTAGTCCAGGATTGAGATTCATTAAGGAGAGGGTGATTAAAGTCTTTGAAGTTTAACAGTTTCTTAGTAGTAGTCCATAGTGATTTGTCGGTAGTAGTAAGTTTTTCAGTCATACTCAATAAGTTTTGAATCTTGAAATTCTTGATTTCTATTTTTAGTTTGTTCGTCAGTTTGGTATAATATGTTTTGTCGCCTGGGTATCTAGTCCTATGCCACTTCGATCTTGCTTTACGTTTTTTCTCATAGCAAGATACGAATGTGCTGTGGCAGGTTTGTTTGTTGTGGGTTGTTGATGTTGTCGTTAGTGTTGGTAGTGTTATCGAAAATACTGGTACGTATTGAGTCTGTAAGTTTATCTACGGCACTGTCAACGTCTGTTTTAGTTTTTAATGGAATAGTTAAGTCCAATCTGGTTTCCAAGTCTGTTCGAAATCCGTCCCAGTTCACTCGTCCAATGATCAGTTTAGGAGGGCTTGGGATAGGAATAAAGTTCGAATGCAAGGAAAGCAAAACTGGACTGTGGTCTGATGAGAGGTCGTTCAAGGATTTAACTATTGTTTGCGAGGAGGAAAGCTGTGAGGTGACAAATATATCAAGGATATCCGGACGTTTTTTGAGAGATGTAGGCCAGAAAGTAGGGTTCATGGGCGAGAGGATAGAATAACTATTGGAGTTTGAGATGGCAGAAAGGATATTACCACGGGTGTTGGACGTTCGACAACCCCACCGTTGGTGTTTAGCGTTGTAGTCTCCTCCGGCAATAAAGCGCGGACCTAGGGATAGAAAAAAGGAATTGAGAAGGGTATGGGAAATGGAATTTCCAGGAGGACAGTATACAGCTGCGAGAGTTACATGGAAAGGACGAGCTGAAATGATTAGAGAGGTTGATTGTATAGCGTCAGTTGGAGTAGACGGAACAAGGGAATGGGGTATGGATTTATGAATAAGGATGCCAGAACCAGCATGGGCAGTGTTGTCAGGATGGTCTGTTCTGTAAGTAATGTAGTCTCGTATGTAAAAACGTGAACGTTGAGTGAAGTGAGTTTCAGTCAGTAGTGCTATGTCTATGTGGTTGTCATGGAGGAATATGTCCAGTTCGTCACGGTGGTTATGCAGGCCGTTAGCGTTCCACAAGAGGATAGCTAGGGGCTTTACACTCATCGTGAGACGTTGAACGGGATTTCAGAAAGGATTCGAGTGAGAAGGGTGATAAGAGGTCTTATGGTTTCTTGAAGGTCTGAAAGGAAGGAATTCAGGATGGAGTATATGTCAGGTGAGTTTGGATTAGTGAAGGGATTTGTATCAGTGGCATGAGGATTATGATTCGTTTGGGCATGAGGAATGTTTGTAGGCTGGGATCGTCGTGGGGTTCGAGGAAGTACATTGGTTGATAATAGGGGAGGGGGATTTGGTTTTTGCTGGTCATTAGGACGGGTAAGGACTTGATGAGGTTGCTCCGGTGGTAACTTGACCTGCAATGGTAGATGATTGGAGGGAGTTGGTTGAAGTGGAACTTTAGGTTGCGGTTTGGAGTTCTGGGGTTTGGATTGAGAGGCCGGAGGCGCCTGACGACGAATTTGTTGATTTTTTGGGATGAACGGTGTCTTCGAGGGTTGAGGGGTTATAATCTTGTCTGCTGAGGTAGAAGGCTGGTGAGCGTTGTCTGCTTGACGTTGCTGAAGCTCAGGAAAATTCCTGGAATCATTCGAAAGAATTTGCGTGATAATTGTTTGCTCTACGGTTCTTTGTTGCAAGTTATGAGTTCTCTGCTTAAGAAGGTTTTTGTAAATCACACAACCTTTATAGCTTGCAGGGTGTGCCTCACCGCAAAGAGCACATTTAGCTGGCTCATTAGGCGATCTTGGGCAGGTGTCAGATGAGTGAGGACCGGCGCATTTGACGCACCTGGCCTGATGAAAACAGTAGGACTTGGTGTGGCCTAAGTTTTGACATTTCGTGCACTGTACTATAGTGGGTCTTTGTCTTGGTTGTTCAAATCGAATAACTGAATATAAAAGTCTTGTAACCTGAAATATGTCGGGGTTATTTTCTGCCGGCTCCAAATCTACAAAAAATAAAGGTAGAGGGTATTTTTCGGAGGGGTGTAAGACGCATGAAACGTGTCTAACAGAGTGCCCTATCTCTTCTAATCCTCGTTTAATTGCTTCAGTGGGGGTCGTTGAGTGGAGTCCTCTTAAGACCACCCTGTATGCTTTTTCCTGCCTCAACTGGTAACAGTGAAAGTCATAATTTTTGGAATTTAAATATTGTATAAGTTTTTTATAACTCTCTTTAGAGTTAGTGTTAATTTTGATATCGTTGAGCCTTGAGAAACATCTGAAGTTAGGCTGACCGATGAAGTCGGCGATTTCTTGACCGAAAGTCATGAAGTTGTTGATGTTACTAACAAATATAGGGGATGGCTCTGGGTCAGTAAACCCTTGTGGCTCCGGGATCGCTTTAGAAATATTCGCTGCAACTGGAACGTTACTGGCTGATGTAGAAGGCGGTGTCTTAGAGGAGGATGGGGCGGCTGAGATAGCCGGACCCGTGAGTTCATTTTTGCTGGCTGCAGTGGTACTGCGAGTTTTAGAAGGTGAATTGTTTTGATTAATTGCCTGTTTAGTTTTGGCCGATTTTTTTTTTTTTTTGTTAGGTGAATCCCCAAGCCCGGGATTGGAGTTTCGTTGCCTTTTGTGTCGTGTCCGCTGTAAGTATTGCGAATCAGACTCGCTTATCTCAGAGAAGGGCGTTTCTTCAGCCGAGTCGTCACAAGATGTATTCATGTCAGGATCCATGAATAAGACATACGCCGTAAAGAGAGAAAAATAATTTTAAAAAATAAATTGAAAAAAAAAAAAAAAAAAAAAAAAGTGTATATACTTCTACAAATTAAAAAAAAAATTACTACTCAAATTAAAAAGTACCTAAAAACAAAAAAAAAGTATCTAGACTAATAAAACTATTTACAATATTATATACAAATAACATAAAAATTAAAAAACACATAATTAATTAATAACAACTAAGTAATAAAAAATGAAAAGTCTTCTAGAAGGAAAAAAAATTAATAATAATAAAATATAATAGTCTTTGAGAAATAAATCTATAAAATATATATACAAGTCCTTCGTTACGATCTCGTAGCTGACAACAGTCCTGACCGCGACCTTATAAACACGATAAGGTGTACAGAAGGGATTTATCCCCTCCTCTTATCTAGTCCAGGCAGTCAACAGTCTATTAAGTGCGTTATGAAAATAAGTGCACTCACCTCTATATGAGCGATTTTTAATGGGTTCATTAGTTCAAAAACTCACGAATCACAAGTTTTGGCAGATGAAACATCAGTAACAGCGAGATGGCAAAGTAATAGTCACAGAGCGATACGTAAGTAGTACATTACTAGCGGCCATGACACTTTGACTCATCATTTTTTAAAAAAATATTCAATGATATTGGATTTTTAAAAAAGTAATATTTGATATTTTTTAAAAAGTTCCTTCCTTCCTCTCTCACTACTTACACGAACTCTCACGAATTTTCACCTACCTCTTCTCTCACCATTTAGTGTGGCCTTCAGGTATTTTACAGGTTTTGATTTATCACACACTTTCAGCTTTCTCCTACCTGAATTTATCATTTTGTAGTACGTCCTTAAAAATTCTTACAAAAGACTAGAAATATTGATATAGATATAAGCCAAAATTACGTATATAATAATTATTATTGTAAATTTGTATCTCGGTCTTATTTTAAAGTTCAGATTAGTTGATAATATTATTTTTTATTCTTGATATCCAACAGGCCTTGGACGCGGTGCTTGGTAAGCTGGTGATGGCTAAGGAGAGGCCGGATGTGAACAACGGCCTCAAGCTGCTGGTGCTCTGCCTGCAGCTGGAGCCGACCGACCCCCTCATCCTGTCAGCCATGTTGTCCTGCATATCTGCCCTCTTTGTCTTCCTCAGCATGGCTCCACCGGAAACAACTGCGGTAATTATTTTAATTAATTTATTTATTTTTGTTTAGCTATTCTGTCGTCTAATAATGGATTTGAATTGATTTTATAGGAATAGTTATATATTATAAAATAACCTAATAAACGAAAAACCTAATAATAAAAAATTATATATATTAATATATTTATTAAAAGAGAGGAGTTAATTCTGGTGTGCAGTCATCAGAACACTTAATTAAATAGAAAACTTAATTTACTTGTGCCAATGTTTGGCCTCAATTTAGGTCTAGAGAGTGAAGGCCCTACCCCATAATGTATTGTTGAGAATCGTAGGAAACTACATTGTATATTGTATATTGCCACGAGTCTCTAAGGCCCATCGCGCCAACCAAAAAAAAAAAAAAAAAAAAACATTAAAAAAGTAAACTCATCCCTCATGGATGTTCTTAATGTCATCTGTTGCTGATTTGATCCAACCTGGGTAGCATTCCTTCTATGACAACCTCCATTCCTCACTAGTTTCAATCCTTGCTATCTCTTTGATTCCTAATAATCCTTTGAAGCATCTGAAAATAAGAATGCCACAAAACCTTCTGATTTAAATTAATTATTGGAATGCTGCCAATGATTTGTCTCTCTCATTTGTGTCAGGATATTGAGATAAATGATTCTGCCTCAGCTGAGGTTCGCACCCGCGACCTGGAGAACTTTGTAGTATATTTTTATATATTACCATCACATTTACTGAACTTATTTATTTTAATATAATTTTGAACCTCAATAAATTCATTTTAAAAAATTTACTTTGCAGATCTATTTACCAAAAGTGCTGGACAAGATCTTCGCGACCTTGGTCTTCACCATCCCCGGAGAGCCTAAGAACCAGAGATCGCGTGGGGTGAAGAACCTGCGGCGCCATGCAGCCTCCTTGATGGTCAAGATAGCCCACAAGTACCCTCTTCTATTGCTTCCTGTCTTCTCCAGGATACACGGTATTGTCGTCAGCCTCCAGGCCAAGCCTCACACCTTGTCAACGATGGAGGCCTTGTGCTTACAGGTGATTATATATTTTAATAGCATTATTTAGGTTTATAAGTGTGGAGGTTATCTTTTTTTTAGTTATTATATTATATCATAACTATTTAAATTATTCTTCAATGAACGTATTAAGGAATTCACCCCGTCGAAAGTATTGCTATCGTGAAAATTTTCTAATTCCAGTTTTCAACGGAATTAAATGTTTTAGAGTCCCCTGAATCCAAATGACCAAGTCCCCTAAAAAGGTCTGTGTGTGTGGTAACTTTTGGGGCAAAAACCATAAGTCCTATGAAACTGAAATTTCATATTTAAGACGTTTCGCTCGAGATGTTACAGCAAATTTTTCACTAAAATTGGCTGACCAAAAGTGCTACTTGATACCATGCATTTTGTATCTTTTTATGATTTTCTCAAAAACGACTGTAACGATTTTGATTAAACTAGCGAGCCTATTCAAACTATTTCTATCAGAATAAAACCTACATGATAGTAAAGCCCATTAAATGTTACTTCAATATAGTGATATTCATGTAAAATTTAATGTGCTGTAATATCATGTAGGTTTCATTCGGATTAAAATAGTTTGACAGGGCTTAAATTCTGGTATTTTAAAATTTCTTTCTTTAAAGTACCTTAATTTAGTAGATTAAAAAAAATTAACCATATCGTGTTTTTAGAATTGATAAATAACTGAAATTACATAGTTACTATCCATCATATCAACTATTCACCTTAAAAACATTTCATGATTTTTTTTTTTTTTCAGGAAGCCCTGCTCCTGATCAGTAACCACTTGTGCGATTATGACCGAGAGTGCAGGTTCATCGGGGAAGTGATGGCCCCTGTGATTGGCCCATGGAACAACATGGCCTCGACGGCGTTCTTGTCCACCCCCGCCTTCATGTCCTACGTGGGGTTGGACAAGCCTCCAGTAGAGCCCAGTTCTGACGATATCAACGGCCAGAACAGATCCCAGGTGAGTTTAGATTTTAAAAAAAATTTAAATAGTCTTATCATTCGGTAAGCTTTGTTTTACATTCCATGCACGAAAAGGACTAATATTACTATTTCGAAGGATATGCCCAATTTTAATATTTTAATTATTATTTTTATTTTAAGTTATAGTCGCCATTCCCGTTGAAAGGATTTTTAACAATTGACATATCTTATTACAAGGGTATGATTCAAAGTGTTAAAAAACTGCCATTTTTGACTCGATTCTCCTTTCAGAAGGATACAAAACGAAATATTTCAGTTGTACCTAGGATTACCACACTCAGAAGAACACTTTTAATGGGAAACTTCCCGGTGCAAGAATCGGTCCGAAATAGCATCAGTCTAACTGTCTATATTAGGGAGGGAGGGTGCGTTACGCAGGAAAAGGACTAATTTTACTATTTTGAAGGATATGTCCTATTTCTATATTTTAAGGCCTGTTTTCACAAGTTCAAGTCGTTCAATCATACTGGTTAAAAGGATTCTTGACAATTGACATATCTTGTAACTATGATACGATTAAAAATGGAATAGAGCCACCATTTTTGACTCGATTCTCCTTTCAAAAGGATATGAATCGAAATATTTTACTGTTAACTTAAAAAGATTTCAGCTAAGGACTTTTAACTACAAAAGTTTAAAATAATATTAAAATCTTAAATTAAATACATATTAAAAAA
The DNA here is from genome assembly GCA_023052935.1 of Piezodorus guildinii. Taxonomy (NCBI): domain Eukaryota; kingdom Metazoa; phylum Arthropoda; class Insecta; order Hemiptera; family Pentatomidae; genus Piezodorus; species Piezodorus guildinii. The sequence continues at coordinate 178,780,566 of CM041292.1, read as the reverse complement.
AAAAAAAATTAATGGACCGAAGGGATTTTGCTGCTTTCCGTTGTATTACCTTTCCATGAGGCAGTAGCTTTTCTTTTATTCTTCTAAAAATCCTTAAATTGACATTACATGAAATTAAACTGGTCCTGAGCCCTTATGATGATCTGTCCAGCATGGCATGTAGTCCAACTCATGGTTCCCAGAAGTGAAGGTAGCTGTCAGGTTACCTGCTTCCACCTTTTGCTCAGGCATTGGCTGAACTTTTCCGACTTCCGTTTTTATCTATTTTTCTCTTTCTTTTTGTACTTAATATCACAACATTCGGGTCCACTTAGATTTAAAAAAATAAATTTGATCTTAACGGAAAACATTTTTTTAAATTATTTATTAATTTATTTTTTTACCACTTCACTTTATTTTTAAATTATCACTAAATTTTTAAAAATTTACTGTATTCTGATCTGTTACGTCTAACTTAAACAATATTTTATTTAAGTGTCACCAAATTTTATTTGTTTATAATTAAGTTTATTCCAATAAACATTCTCAATATTTTACCACAAAATAAATTTTTAATATTTTAAACTCAATGAGAATAAAACAAATCATATACCAATATAAAACATAAGTCTTATAAACTAGTGTAAGAGACATTAATAATTATTTTTGTTCACGATAATATATTCATTTATTTTAATTTAAATTATATTATAGAATGTCTTTCTGAACTTTTTTTTTCCTCTCAGATAATGTGGTGCTTGGACGTGATCCTGGCCGTGGTGAAGCGAGTGATGTGGCCGAGCGACCCAGAGCTGGCCGCTCGAGGAGGGTTCCTGGTCTGTACGACGGAGGCGGGGAATCCTATCTACAGGAACCCTGCCACCCCGCACGTCCTCCCTCTCCTCCCGGGCCTCTTCAGCCTTGCGTTTGTCATCAACGGTCTATCGTCACCAGCTGCTCTTGCCAATTTATCAGAGGTAAGGAAAATCATTCTTCTTTAATATTATTAAAATATTTCTAAATTAAATTAATGTAAATAAATATTTCAAAAATCAGGCAGTCATAGGGATAGGGACTGCCAATATACGTGATTTTTTTTTTTTAATTTGTGATTTTCACAGGAATTTTGTTGGAAAGAAGAGTACATTTGTAAAACTAGATTATGTTGAGAGATCATCATCAACATCATCACCTTGTAGAGATATCTGAATGTGACCGTAAACTGTATGAGTTGGTGGTACACATAGCACTATTATTTTTTTTTTATGGACCTGCCATTTGTATCATGGAAATTCGGACTTTTAGGAATATGCCTTTTAACTATTTTAAAAGATTGATCTATCTGTGATAGAATTAAATTAGTTGCTCTTTTTTTGCCTATGTTGATATTGACGACCCTTCATTTCCCTTTTGCCTTAAATTTCGGCATTATATTTCGAAATTCGCAAATACAACAGGGTTTTTTACTCAAAGGAGGGGAAGATCCCCCTTTATTTCTTATATATAATTTAATAAAAAATGTAGATATTTTAAAATTTAGTTATTTCTTCGCTTATATAATAAAGATATTTTTCATAAGTTCAATATTCAATTATGTACCCTCCTAGACTGAGTTCTATTAGTTCCAAAGTAATCATTATTAGAAACATTATTTAGAATATATGTAGGTGTGTAACATTGCTAAATGTGCAACTCAGAGATAACCTCAGTTTCTCTTTCAAGGAAACAAAAAAACATATGTTTTAATTAGTAATAAAATATGGGTCAATACATTCGAAATTGTCCAGACCTTGCCGCTCGACATTTTTGTTTTTCGTGATTTTTTGACCAGTTATTCTCTATCCTTTCGTGTATATAAAACCATGATTTAAAAAAAATGTCGAACCAATACTTTTAGTGTTGCAGCCGTTTTAAGTCAGCTTCACTGGCGAAAACATGTGATGGGAAAACCTTTCTAAATCCTTTAATTTTTTAGATATCGAATCAAAACAAAAATTAACAATAAGATAAGGACATGCTTTGTATTTTTTGTCCTCACAACTTAGACTCAACTGGTTCTAGTGTTATTAATTTGGTTTGTCTTATTGTAGGTTGATAAGAGACATGCTGGCAAGTAATATTTTATGTATTATATTTCCAAAACAAGCTGGGTCTCAGCCACTAAATTTTATTCTATCATACTTATTATATGGAGGTATTATCTGTATGAGTTATATAATTTTTCACTCAGTCCTTTTTGAGATATTTTACTGTAAATATTACTTAGTTGGAAACAAATCCTGTTTTGAATTTTTATATTGAAAAAAAGGATATAGCTTACACGATCAAAATTTCTAAAACAAGTAGTCCAATGATAAGGCTATATATGGAAAAATAATTAAGCATGAAAATCATTTCTAACCTTTCTTGTCATAGCGCGCCAAAGGTTTCAGTTTATGTAATTTTTCGTGATTTTTTTAAACCATTTTCTTGGCCACTTAAGTAATGTGTTGTTAGGACCAAAATTTTATAAAATACTCTTATTATCATTCTAGTTTTTGTTTGGTTCTTAAATATGTAAAATTAACGGAGTTAATATTTTAAAAAAAAAACGTTATTTTAACATTTAAGAGAGTTTTATAACTCCGGAACCAGCTTAGTCTCAAAGACTAAATTTGTATCACTTGCACAGATTGTATAGATAGGTAATTTGTACAAGTTTCATAATTTTTCACTCAGTCCCTTTTGAGATATTTCCGTGTAAACATCGCAAAAAATCAATTTTATCCAATTTTCAAAATTCATATGGAAAAAAGTACTATGTTCTCAAGATCAAAATTTTTACAGCTAATAATACTAAGATTAAGCTTTATAATTAAAAGTTCATGTAAGTTCATTCATGTACTTTAATCTTGTTAAAGATCTCGTTCTTTATTCATTTTCGAGAATTTTTTAAACAACTTTCTTCACTATTTAGGCAATAAGTTGTGAGGACAAAAAATACAAAGCCTGTTCTTATCTTATTGTTAATTTTTGTTTTGATTCAATATCTAAAAAATTAAAGGAATTAGAAAGGTTTTCCCATCACATGTTTTAGCCAGTGAAGCTGACTTAAAACGGCTGCAACACTAAAAGTATTGGCCCGAAATTTTTTTAATTTATGGTTTTATATTCAAGAAAGGATAACTGGTCCAAAAATCATGAAAATCAAAGATGTTGAGCTGCAAAAATAATGATAATTGGGCGATTTCAAATGTATTGATCCATATACATTGTGCTTAGTTAAAATATATTTTATTAAAATGTATTTAATTTTTAGATATCATATTTCTAGGGTAATATGATAAGATATTCTATTCAATTTTGTTTTACTACGATTTAAATATTGGCAATAAGATAATCATGATTTTGTTTTGTTTGTTTAAATATTTTCATGCAAAGTAATGTTTTAATAATCTTTACAAATATCGATATTTTATTGTCAAGAGAATAAAATTATTCATGAAATTATCTTTATATACAGTAATAGGTAAGTTCCAAGACATAGTTTATCTACCCTGTCTTTACTTATTTCATTTGCGACTGATTTTAGTTCAATTAAATTCTGAAATATCGTGCCAATATTACACCAGTGTCTATAACGTTCATGGAAGTTTATATCAATATTCTCTCTCTGGTAGAAAGGTATACACGCATGCACCAGTCTAGAGCGTATTGGTAATGCAAACTGTCTCCATGGTAACGGATTTAAAGCTTTTACCCCTGCCAAAAATCGCATAACTTGCGTAAAGAAGTTTTCACTTCTATAATAATTTTTCCTTATATCATAAAATATAAAATATTTTTAAACTTCTAAGGATAAGGGTTTCCTAATTAGTCAAAGATTCTGACTAAGGATCCTTCAATTACATTAAAATTAATTTTTTTTAATATTAAAATCTTATACTAATAATGCATTATAAAAAAAAAAAATTATATGGTCCGAAGAAGTTTGCTGTTTTCTGATTCTATATTTCCATGAAGTAGTAACTTGATTCTATAATTCCATGAGTCCCCTAGTCAATCACATTATTATTATTATTGTTATTATCACATGGTTATTGTTTTTATGATGTGCTTTATATCACGACAATATATCTTTAAAAATATTGAGCTGCTTCTCCTTTGTGGACTCTCTGTCCTGAACATCTGCTGTTATCAGAAAATATTCACCTTTCAATACACAAGTAAGAATTAGGAACAAAAAACGGTCGTTTTTGTTTTGGTAAAGTAAAAACTTCATAACGCTGTTTTTTGCTTGGCGGCCATTTAACCTGTGTGGAACCCAAATTTCCAGCTTTTATACCTTTCTGATCACCTTAAGGTGATCATCCATGTTCAATTTGCTAAGGTCAAGTTTCCCTGATAGACCAAACTATAGACCTGTGACATGACTATCTGAGAAGCGCTGGGATCTCCAGACATCGTGCCTCGACATCCACTTGTAGGTGTTCGGGGTTTGATCTGGTTTTCCCGGTGGCTGTTAATAGGTGTGAATGAGCGTGATCTTGGCCGAATCACGTCATTGCACAGCCGTTGGCCTATAAACAGTATGAATCTCTACATGTACTGAGTCCAAAACTCTTCATAGGTTGTAGTGGTACAGGTTTTTTTTTTTATAGGTGTGAATGTTGTCAAGGTTATTTATTTATTTTAATCTTATTAGTATTTAATTATTTTATTTCTTTTTACTTGGTACATTTGGTTGGTATGGATGGTTTCTTATACTTTAATGCATATTGCCCTCGAGTGTGCCAGATTGTATTATTTCTTAATAAATAAAAAAAGTTCTCGATCAGTTTTTTTTAATTTTTCTTCTACTGAGGCCTGTAGAACATCATCCAGAGTCATTTATTAAGTGGAAGTCCTTCCACAAACTTCATTGCCTTCAAGGCTGAAGTCTCTCTCCTGAAATTTTACAAACCCGTGTTGAACAGTGCACACATTAATGCTGCCCCAGACTTGATTGATGTTTTGGACTTAATTGAATTAAGTAGGTTATTCGTTCATCGAATAATCGATTTTTCACTAGCTATTAGAATGTGGCCCATATAACTGACGAGTGCCAAAGTTTTATTATTATTATTTCAGGGATATAGAGGAGCTTACATGATGCTTGAACTGGAGAGACAGAACTTGCTGGGGATCGGGAGCACCAGCGAAGTGATGAACAATGAGTCCAAAGGAGAGACAACCCCGCTGCAAAGGATGCAGAACTTCATCTCCAACGTTCACGAGGACTGCTGCCACGCCTTAGCTCATGCCTTCCACGCCCTTAGCCACGACATGTATCATGTACCAAACCTGGCCCACTCCCTCATAGCCACGGTCTTCTCAAATCTAGAGGTAACTTTAATTATTATTATAATTATTTTAAGGTAAGTGTGAAAAGTGCACGAACATTTTTAAAAAAAGTTTAGTATCACCTCTTCTTTCCATAATAGCAATAAGTCTCAGCAAAGGTGGATTTATATCCTAGTAACACAGCATTAGGGTAGCGATTGCTTACAAGTGGTTCACACACCACTGAGGGCCTGTAGACTGCCCAGGAGATCTGCAAGATGTCCATAAAATTATTTTAAATTACCGTAGTGAAAAATATATTTTTAGGCACAGCTTGTAACAAGCCTCACTCTTGACTAGCAGTGGCACATTAAAAGGTGCAACTGGTAAAATGAATAGTACCTATATTGTATTACAAATTTTAATAATTCAATGTTTCACGTATGGTAGTTGGTTCACAGAGACTGGATCTAGCATATACTAGCTTGGATTATCTTTAACAATTTATTTCCTTTGCGACACTAAATCTATTTTTCCATTATTTGAATAATGGAAGGTTCTTGTTTTTTATTTAGGGGGGTCCTTGTTGGAGACTTATTGGATGAAGAGGTCCACAAAAAATTTGGTTGGTAACCATTGCATTAGGGAATAGAGGAGCCTAGTATTAGCACCAGATTTGAAGACAAAACATGGTAATCCCAAAAGTGAAATAGCTAGGCCATTTATCTTATAGCTTAGTTGAGGCTGTGCTTGCTAAATGGGTTTAACACGTTCAGTGCGGAAGGAGAAAAGCTTAATTATTCACATGCAGTAACTATCCACAAGTGTGTCACGGGGTCAATTGTCCTTTTACATTCTTTCCTTAGTTTAAATGTATTCAGTCTCCTGAAATTGATTAATTTTGGCAAAATCATTTGTTTTCCCACTCCATAGTATGGAGGGATCCTGATGAACGAATCAGGACATACCATGGTTAGAATAGGTTGTTTTGTTTTTTAGGTTGGCAGGACATGCCTTGGGTACTATTGGCCATGCGGTATGGTTTTCTAAGATTTCACACCACTATCCTCGATGGTATTTTATAGGGTAGAGTCATCACTCCTTACAAATATTTTTGTGAGTGGCCATCTATTGGCTGACAGGGGACCTCATTTATAAGGGTGCTTAAAAAAGTCCTCTTGGGACTGGGATTAGAACTCACAACCTTTGACGTGGCAGACTAGCCCGCTAGCCACTCAGCCATGGGCTCCCCAGAATAGGTTTGTTACCTTTTGTACAGTATGTCCTCTTTGCATGTAGTAAAACTACATTTGTTGTTGTTTGGATTTCTTCCAATAATGTTTGAGTTCCTCTTAAAGTGTTTGCTCTTATTAATTTTTTTTTTTTGTTTTTCAGTTTGTACCTGACCATAGGATGAGGCCATTTGTTCGCGTTTTTTTGAAATCTTTTGTCACGAGCTGCCCACCGTCTTGCTACGATACAGTCCTAACTCCTGTTCTGGCCAACTTTACTCCTTACAGTAAGTATTATTTAGGAAGTCTAATACCAGTATTGTGGTCGAGCATGTCTCAGCACTCAGTTGAGCACAATAGAAAAAAAAACAATATAATTTAAATTAATGGATATTAGTAGTTGACAATTGAGAGATTCAGGAGGAAATTGATCCGGGTGGTGGTCAATGGAAAAGAAACAATTAAATAGTTTTCAACTATTTATTGTCTGCCAGCATTTAGATCCCCATTGTGGGTCATCATCAGGTCATATTGTAGGAGCTCACAGCAATGGTTAAACGATCAGGTTCTCTTCCATTTTGAATCACATCCTAAATAACAGGTATGTCTATTGTTAAGAATCCTATCAATGAGAATGGCGAGTTGAACTTAAAATTAAAAACAGTGCTTATGCATAAATAGTACTAATTTTACTATTTCAAAGGTTATACCCAATTTTCATTTTTTAAGGACTATTTTAATTTTTTTTTTATTTTATTCTCAGTTCAAGTCGCCGTTCTTGTTGAAAGGATTCTTAACAATTGATATATCTTACATTCAGGATATATTAGAATTGTTCTAATTTGGATATAATAATAAATTTATACTCTTAGTGTGTAGTGATTTTAAATTAAATTGATATATTTATTATTTAATAGTGCATTTTTTTCAGTGTTTGCTAGACTGAATGCGAGATGGCAGCATTTATCCGAATTGAGCGAAAATGGTAACGCAGATGACCATGAAGAGAATACGGACACTCAGGTAATACAATAATTTTTTTAATATAAAAGTGTATATTGTTATCTTTTATATTCAAACATTAAAAATGATTTTATTTACTTACTATAATATATTGAATATATTATAATCAGTATTATTATTTTCAATTGTAACAAAACAAAACTATTTTTAATCCTAAATTTTGAGAAACACTCTGGACCAACCTCTCCTCCAATTTGGCTTCTTAGTTGTAGGCTAACAATGATTTTTTAACTCTGGCATTAATCAACTTCCCTTCCTCTCTGACCCAGGAAATCTCCTCTATGGCCAACTAAGGTTAATATTTTAATAAATTTCTTTCTCTGCCTCTTATACCTATATAAGTAATTAAGTTTGTTTATAATTCAATCTATTTAATGTATTTTGGCCAGATATGCTGTCTTTATTTGTAACATTCATGTTATTCTTAAGGGACTAAGTCCCAGGATAGAATAGTTTTCTATTACATTCTAAGGTGGGGTAGATAAGAAAGAACAAGAAAAAAAAAAAAAATAATCTATCCAATAGCTTATCATTGAGAATCGCAAGTGCATTCTCTTAGGAGATTAGACAGTGTGGTGTGGGTGTGGTTCAGGGTCTTAGTGTCCGTTATGCTAGTAAAAAAAAAAATACTTTCCTATATGATGGATAATGAGAAGTTGGTTAGGAGATTTGGTCATCAAGAAATAAGATACTAATAACACCAACTTTTTGTATTTTTGTGTCGGAGTTTTAGCCTTAATTAAAGACCTTCATCAGGGCGACTCTGAGAAAGTATCTGAAGATGTCTAGACCAACATGTTATTTCTAGATGACCTTACCCCAACCATCTTCCCATTATACATTATATAGTCTCAACGACCAATTAAAACTCCATCATTATAGAAATTATTCTTTTCTAATTGTATTTTATAATTGCCAGTCAAAGTTATATGTTGCAAAATTAATATTGTTGATATCGCAGGAGATGCTGGAAGACATGCTGAACCGCACCCTGACCAGAGAGTACTTGGACGTGCTGAAGGTGGTGCTGTACGGAGGAGCGGAGGCAGGCAGTGGGGCGGGGAGCATGGAGGAGGAGGGCCAGGACGTCAAGCCTCAATCGGATGTCATCAGCGAGCTAGGGATGAGGGTCTTGGCCTTTGATCCAACATCCCAGCCCATAGTACTCTGTCTGTTGAGGTATAGTATATCATAGAGGCTCTGTCTTATAGTAAATAATAATTGTGAATGTTGAATAAATAATCAAGAACCATTGCTCTTTATTCCCCTCTAATTTAAATGGCAAAACTTGAGGAGCATGTAAGGGGCTTAAAACTAAGTTAAAAAGTCTTTTGACAATTTGCTCCTAGAAAAGAAAAGAAACAAATCAAGTTTTTTTCTGGTTTATTTAGGTTACCACGTATTTGAAGTAAATATTGTTATAAATTTAGCCTTCTTGAAGCAATGTAAGTACTACATCTAGAACCTATTTGTTTAATTGTGGCTGGACATTGTTCTAGTTGTCTCATAGTGGGTCTCTTCAATTGATTACGATTCAATAAATTTCCTGCCTTAAGGTTCCCCAAATGAAGAAGTCCATGGATGTCATATCTTATCATATTTAATTAATAGACTGATAGGGTCACAGAATGCCTTGATGATGCATGTTCAACATAGGAAGAGAGTAAGGTGGAGGTCGTTGCCTGCCGAGGTAGAAGCTTGTACCATAGCACCAGGTATAATGTTACCCTGCCAAGTAGGTCTGCGCCTACCCCTACCGCTTAGAAGAGGTGACTGATTAGGAAGGAATGCCCAGTGAGGTAGAAGCTCAAAGGTGAACAAGTAGATGAAGGATTTGAAACAAAGACAAACCGACCACATTAAAGATAAAAAGGCAGAGATACCCTGACCTAGGGAGATACTACCTTGTAGGAGCAGGTTAGTGATCTAAATAGCTGGACTAATTCTTGGCTAATTGTTATTGAGAACTTCTTTACCAGACTAGTGTCTTAGCCTTTAGTCAATACACCTTGTAAGTTCTATTTATTATCATAAACAATAGTATGTATACATCAAGATATTTACAATGGTATTAAGTTACAATATAACAGTATTTTTATATATTATCTCTTTTGTCTGGCTGATGACTTGAGTGTAGGTGCTGCTAGTGCTATCTGTGCGAGCGCGTGAAGCATCTGCTACAATGTGATCTGGGTGGCCAAGGTACTATTCCTCCACATCCAATCTATCTTTTTAGATTGATTAAGCCACCTTTAAAAGAGAAGTAATTACTAACTAAGAAAGTATCTTATGGGCTCATAAATATTCCAAGTCTAGTAGAGAAAACTGGTTTCAGCATGAGCCTTTGGATTGGAATTTAGAATGATGTGATTATTTATGTTCACGCTTCTTCTGCTATAATGAGCTGGATATGCTAGTTGGAATCTTATTTCAACCCACTGATAAGGGAATTGAGGTTTGCTGGTTCTGTCGCAGCAGATGCAAATTCTCTCCTAGGCATCAGGAACTGGAGAGCTGCAATAACAGACAGGAACAACTGGCAGAGACTTAGAGGAGGCCTTGGACTGTTAACGAGTTGTTGTCCCAACTATGTATGTATGATAAGGGAATGTCTTCTAAACTATTATAAAAGTCTGTCCTATAAAAAATGTGATTTAATTTACCAATCGGTGTGATCACATCAGCAATCTGTTCCATAGATTTATAGCAAAGTCATGCTCAAACCTGTTTTCTATAATAGCTCTGGAATTTTTATGAGCCCTTGACACATGACACATTCTGTGGTATTGATTCCTCTTCTTGTAAAGGTAGCTTCATCGAATCATCTGATATGACATTCATGGACTTCTTTATATGGGGAAGTTCTTTAATCCCAATCAATTGAAGTGAGCATTTTAGAAACAGAATTACAGATGCAGTACTCCAAATATCATGAGAACCATGTCCAGCCACAATTAATTAAGTCAGCGCTAAATGTAATGTTTTAATTCCTGCAAGGAGGCTACATTTTGAACAATATTTGAAGTAAATATGACTAAGTAAATAAAACAGAAAAAAAAAAAAATTTTTTTTATTTCTTTTCTAAAAAATTAAGTTTTGATCTCATCTGCCCTTTTCTAGAAGTATATTTCAGCTGCTAGTAAGTTGTCTTTCACTGTACTCGGCAATAATGACTACCGTTTTCTCACATTGCTTAATATGTTATTATTACTGAAAGTTTACATTCAGGAACTGGGCTTCGGCCTTTTGGTGGATGCTGTAAATAAACATATAAATAAATATAATGTTAGATTTGAATTTGCTTCTTCGGTTTTATTATTAGATATGATACTAATTATCCTTTCACAGAGCCCTGTACTGGGGAGACAGCACGGCCAGCTTGAAGTGCACCTCCCTCCTGGGCGGGGTGATGCTACACTTGACGTCGACCGGGAAGATGAGCGCCGAGCTGGCCTGCCACGCCCTCACGTCAATCCTCTTCGGCCTCCAGTGCCACGGCCAGCACGACGCCAACCAGGGCTCTCTTCTCGTCTTGGGGACTCTGATGTACGGCATCCTGAGGCCTATAGCCCCGGAGATACTTCAAGTGAGTACAGTATACAGATCTATTTTAATTTGTTGAGTTGTCTGGAAAATTAAGCAGGAATATGCTTTTAAAAAGAAAAAAATCTGGTGTAGGTACCGCATGACTTTCCTTTACCTCTGTTATTAAAATCAATTTGAGAATTTTTAATTAAGTTTGAAGAATTGAGTTTCTATAGAAAGTGTTTTATTAAATAATCTATTATATTATTATCTAATAGTTTTATCGGCTTTTCATCACTCTTCATTAACTTTAACAATTTTGTGTATACAATAATAATTTTTCTTAAATCTTTTCAGTGGTATATTATACATTCATATCACTGTTCTTATTTTTCTCTTTTAGTTGGAAATTGAATTCGTTCAACTTACATATTTACCCTTTTTTATCAATGCTAACAAGATGATATAGTTTTTTGTTTTGTTTTTTATTTACAAAATTAAAGGTAGTTAAGAGGAAGAAAATTTAAAATATCAGTATTTTAGCCCTGCCAAACTATTTCAATCAGAATGAAACCTACATTATATTAAAGCCCGTCAAATTTTACATTGATATAGCGAATTTAGTTGAAATTGTTAGAGCTGTTTTTGATAAAATCGTAAAAAGGTGCAAAATGCATGGTATTCAGTGGCTATTCTGCTTAGCCGAATTCATGAAAAAGTTGCTGTAACATCTCGGGCATATAGTTGTCTTAAAATATGAAATTTCAATTTCATACGACTTTCGGTTTTCGCGCTAGACTTACCACTCACATACACACACACAAACCAGGTGACCCTAAAACACTTATATCCAGTGGAAACTAGAATTAATTTTTTTTTACTATTGCAATACTTTCCCTTTTTATATATTTCATATATAGCTAAGTGAAAGTAAAAAATATTTTACTAAGATTGGTGGGTGTTTTAAAACACGAAATTGTGAAATTTCCACTATACATGACATAATTGCATCACGGAGGTTGAATGAATGTTCTTAAGAAGGTTAATAATCTATGAACCAACTGGTAATTTAGTATAGATGTTAAATTTTTCTAAATGATTAAGTTTCTGACATACTTTTATATAATTTTAATATTGTAATAATGTTAATCTTTTTTTGTTTTGTTTTTTCAGGTGATGAAGCAGATACCAGATGTGAATATGATCGATCTACAGAAACTGGACGACAGGATGTTGAAGGAGGTTCAGAAGGGAACTAAAGTAGACAAAGCAAAAAAAGAAATGTTCAAAAAAGTTACTAGCCCCGTAAGTGCCATCTTAATATTAACTATAGGTTATTTTATATTTTGTTCTGTCATTAAGTTAAGATCTATATTGTGATTTGCTTTGCGTCGAACTGGACTTCTTTATTATGTCTTTAGGGAATGTCGAATGTGCTCTAGGACAGATTGAAAAGGATCATGAATTACTTTTTATTAAGATTTGTTTTTGGTACGTTGAGATGTCACATGTATCCCACCTCTATGACGAGTTAAAGTGGTTATCCCCCTCCTTTTGAAGACAATATTTCCTAGGATAATTTCTCTATCAAATCATTAACTCCAACCACCTTTTTTACTTTTACATGCTCCTGGTATTTAAATCCTCAAACCATTCCCAATAAAAAAGATCTCGCCTGCCCGACCTCTATACTCCTTTCCATAGAACCAAAAAATATGACTGCTCCTTTTTAGCCCAGCCCTTTTGGAATACTCTCCCGTCCATGCTCCACCCCTGCCCTCATTTAAATCTCTTCTCTTCCAATGCATTCTTTCTTTTCGATCAGATGTAAGTTAATTTTAATATGCCAGCTAATGTGAGGTGAATAGTATTCACTTTTAACGAGGTGTAAAAGTTAAATTTTTTGTTTATTCTTTTTTTTCTCTAAAATATATACATGTTAATATGAGTTTTTTTTTTTCTTTTCATCTTTCTTTTATTATTTAAACGTAATTGTATTGGGTTGATGCAAAATTAATGCAGGTTTTTAGTAGGTATTGTAAATACGCCATATCTTTACTTTAACCATATATATTTAATCAAAATAATTTCCATCTGAATCAATGCACTTTTGCCAACGTTCAACAAGCTTTCTTATTCCACCAGAAAAAAAATCCGAATCCCTGGACTCAATGAAATCACGAAAAGAATTTTCAATGTCGTCCTGGTTTTGAAAATTTTTCTCCCTCAAAAAGTTGTCCAGATGCCTGAAAAAGTGGAAGTCTGTAGGAGAGAGGTCAGGTGAATAAGGCGGATGTTGGAGAACTTCGTAGCCCAACTCGTGCAGTCGTCGAAGCGTTGGTTGTGCAACGTGTGGTCTGGCGTTACTACTGGCACCCACTTGGCCAACTTTTTGACCTTACCAATTGCTTTCAAGTGGCGTACAACTGTGGATTGGTTCACACCGAGTTCCGCCGCCATTTCTCGTGTGGTTTTGGTTGGGTCTTCTTCCACTTTTGACCTCAGCTGGTCGTTGTCCAGAGCAAGATGACGGCCCCGACCTTCCTTGTCTTCGAGGTCGAAATCTCCTCTGCGAAACTTCTGGAACCAACGCTGCACCGTGCACTCATTAATAGCCCCCTGACCCCACACTTCATTAATATTACGAGCCGTTTGCGCAGCGCTGCGCCCTAATTTAAATTCGTAAAAATAAATTTGACGAAAATCGCACTTTGACATTTTCGATTCAAGACCTTTGAACACACTGAACAAAACGATTTTACTAAACAAATTCATGGTGAAAGAGAGGGTATTAGATAAGGTTTGTTTTGGTATAATAATGATCAATGTTAGGATTAGCTTTGTTTACACAATTGGAATTAAGATATTGCAATAGAGGAAACCTGCATTAATTTCGCATCAGCCCAATATATACTTACTATTATCATCATTGTTTTTGGCTAGTTATGATTTTTATTTTGTTCATAAATGTTGTTCTTAAAGGACTTATTCCCACAATAAATTTCCATGTTCTATTCTAAACTGATTAAATTGAAAGGAAAAACTTTGAATGTTATCAAGAAGTGTTTTGCCTTGATACTGATAGGTCAACAAGATTTGTGGACATCTTAGTATCTAGTGTGAAATAAAAGGAAGCACTTACAATAGATCCCACAATCAGATGAGGAATTCAGCAAAAGAGAATTTATTGTCAAATTGCTTTGATTCGGAATTAGGGGATCATTTCATTAGCTATGAAACCATTAAAAAAAAATATGGACTTTTAGATCACTGTGGAGACTATAATCCTAGACTCATTAGGGATAATTCACCACAATATTAAGGATAACCTGGATTTGTAAATTTCCAAGACCGATTTCTATATAAGTATTAGGTTGTAAAATAAGTTTGTAGCGGTTTTTAATCTTGTAAATATTTTTAATCAATTATATATCATCCATTTTGATCTATTACATGTTGCCGTCTTTTAGGTAATTTTTTTAATTTGGTCAAAATCAACAGTGAAAGGACGACCCGAGCGCTTTGCTATTTAAGTCAAAATTTCTTGTTCTGAACCGAGAAAAAAAAACAAAAAAACGAACGATGCTTTCTCATAAGGCATCATGTGTGTATGGCGAATACATACTGCAAATTTCGCTAACCGTCGGCAGCAGAATTAAAAATCATTAATTGACAAAAATGAGTTTTTTTCTTTCCCTTTTGAGCTAGCAAAATACCATTTAAAGATAAAGAATCTCGGTTGAAACTGATGCATAATAGCACCTTAACTAATCCTTTATTAGAATATGTTAATATTATTGACCAAGTAAACATGATTTTATAAACACAGAGTATTAAATTGAAATATTGAAAATGCTACAAAATTATTTTAAAACCCAATAACATTTACTTGGCATATTATAACTTCCTTTTTTATTTCTTTAAGATTCCCTTCAGGATTGATTCAGTATGCTGTGTATTTATGGTAAATCAGTATAGTTAAGGTAGCTGATGTGATTGGGGATTTCTCTATTTTAAAACTCGATTGCAACATTTAAAAATATTATTATATTCCTTAAAGAACAAATATTTGATTGCTCAGTTAATGAATGTTCATGACCTCTTAGTCAATTATCATATAAACCTTCAGATTAAAATCATAATTATTATTTTTTTTCAGTTGATAGCAAGAAATGTCGGACAACTGTTCAGGAAAAAAGTTGCCATTCGAGATCTGCCGAAAATTGAAAGTATGAAGCCGAAATTCAATTCAGATCTTCTTTTCAACAACGACGAGAACGGTTTAGTGAAGCTGTTCAAGACGTAGCATCGTATATCTCTTCAACGCTTCTTGTACTGTGTCGTATAGTTCTAGTCCCAAGTGTTGTCATGCGACAGGTTTCCTACCCCTTCATATCCTATCGTTTAATTTTAATTTTCGCAAAATTTGATGTGATCAAAATTAACTTATTTTTTAGTTTATAAGCATTTGTTTTTCATTTTCTTTATTACTATTATTAATTTTTTTTTTACATTCCATCATGAATGTAATACAAAAACACTATTGTCTCAATATGATCGATCTTTAAAAGAATGAAATAGACTTGTTATAAATTTTGGACTCTTAATCGTTAATTATTATTATAATTTAATTAAATTAAAAAAATATCTTAGTAATACTCCAGAATGCCAGCTCATAAGTTATAATATATAAAAATTAAAACAGGCGATCAGTAGTAAAGGCTTCTGTCTGAAGGAAATTCTTATTCCCACTACTCAATCTGTTTCCTGATGTCTTTATGGTTATTTTCTGGTTTTGAACGTATCTTCAATTCTTGCCAGCAGCATGTATGGTGAAGAAATTATAAAGACAGTTCAAAACCGGAAAAATGCTATGAAGATAGCAAGGATATTTGCTTTCAAGCCTTAAAGACTAAGTGGCTGCATGAATATTTTGTTTTCTTTCTTATCAGCTGTATATGATTTTTAAACTAAAATTATAATAGATCGGAAATATTTTTTCCTCTCAGTTAATAATTTTTCATTTATAAAATCAAATAATGGTCTCTAAACAATTTATCAATTAATTTCAAATTTAAGTTGTCCCTTTCATGTATTCTGGCGTTGACCAATTATAACATTATAAAAAGTAAGAAAATTATGGAATTATCATTAGTTTTATATATTAGATATAATAATACTAAGAGTGTTTCGACGGTAAATGGGCGATTCCTAATATAGAAAACTATATTTTGGAATGTTGACTGAAAGTCTACAAGTAAGACATTTATATATAAGAGGTGTGATTTGAACACACTAATTCTAAAACTTTTCTTGGGTTGCTGAAAAATAGTAGAAAAGTGTATTTAAGCCAGTGATTTCATTTTAATTCCAAAAATAAAAATTTGGTTAAAATGTTTAATAAAAAAATTTATTTTTATTTTTATTATTTTTTAGTTGTAATGATTTAAAATTCTACTAGTTTTTGGCCCTGAGAAATGTATTTTTTAGTTAGTGTGTTAAGTCTTTAAAAAAACACAAAAAAAAACAACATTTCTTTCCACTAAATAAAATTGTAAATGTTTATTTTGTATATAGTACGTACATTATTATTATTATTATTTTTGTTTTATTGTTGTAATATATAATGGATGAAATTATGATGGTGTGTTATGTAGGCGAATACGGTTGAATGTTATTAACTGTAATACGTGTATATGTATTGTACATTTGTGTTGATTCAGTGTTGTTATATGTATATATATTATAATCGTGGGTCATTTGTCCAATGAACGAACTTGTTATATTAGA
Organism: Piezodorus guildinii; assembly: GCA_023052935.1. Classification (NCBI taxonomy): domain Eukaryota; kingdom Metazoa; phylum Arthropoda; class Insecta; order Hemiptera; family Pentatomidae; genus Piezodorus; species Piezodorus guildinii. The sequence goes on along the minus strand of CM041292.1, from coordinate 178,763,716 downwards.
TATAATTGAATAATAAAGATGATTGAAAAAAAAAAATTAAATACAAAAAAAAAAAGTAACAAAATACTGAATGTGTTTCCGGTTTTTAAAAATTGTAATTATAAAAAAAAAAAGTTTTGAGATTTTGAAGAAAAAGGGTAATTTTTTTATATGATTTGTTTTATAAGATTGACAAAGGTTGCTTATGCTTGTTTTTGTTTGTTTAGTTTTTTTAATATTGAAGAATTGTACTGAGAAATTATTATTTTTTATTGTTATTCTAGAATAATAAATAAAAAAATATATACTTTCATTAAACTGTAATACATAGCTATACAAAACACAATAAACGTATCATCTATCTTTTTGTATTATTATTTTTTTAAATATGATTTATCTTGTTTTACCCATTATTAAATTTTTATTTAAATTTATAACTGGCCTAATAAGTTTATGCCCTTTGTTAATGACAAGATACCTGAGGCATTCCTGGGTACTTTAAACATTATAAATAGTTGTAAAGGCTGGTTGGTTATTTGGTAAATGAATGTTGTGGACTGTATTTGAATTAATGGTTTTATTATGTTATAAATGGATTCTATTGATATAGGTTTTAAATATTGATTATCATATCTGGCTGAGTTCACGGGGTGGTCTTTCTTGCATCATTCTCTTCTTCCTGGGCCATCCAGCGCCTATTTATCTACTCCATAATGTTGATGAATTCTTCTAGAAATAATGATAGGCACCCGGGATTGCCCGCAATTCCGCATTGTGCAACCTTCTAAACTCCCCAGTGGCCTCATCTCTCTTCGGGCCAAATATTTTTCTTAGTACCTTATTTTCAAAAACCCTAAGCTGTTGTTCATCCTTCAAAGTAAGTGGCTATGTTTCACATCCGTAAAAGACGGTCAGAAGAATAATAGTTTTATAAATCAATATTATAATATGCTTATTTTTTAAAAAATATTCTTTTATAAAAAAATCATTTCACACAATATTTTTACTTAATTATTACTCAATTTATCTCTCAGGGTATGATATGGGTTCTTGACAATCAGGCACACAATCTTTTATATAACTTTTTTAATCATAATTATAACTTACAAAAATAACACAACAAACAATATGCAGCCAGGCTAACAATGATTCTTCATATCCCTACAGCAGTTCCTCCTCTTCATATTCAACTCAACACTCTCCAAGTCCCACTCAAAAAACTACTCTCCTATCAGCTCATAACCCCAACTCTGACTCACTTGACATTTACCTGGTAGGTACCTTTTTTTACCCAATCCTACCTGCCAGGGACCTTTTTTCTTAGCATCCAAAATGGTTGCTATGTTTGTAAACAAACAACCAAATAGGAGCTGTTTTTTAAATTTAAATTTTACTTTTATCCTATAGTTAGCCTGCCTAAAACAATTATCAAATAATAAATAAATAAATACTAAAATTATAAAAGATGTGTATATTACATTTCTCCCCAATCCTAGGTAAAAAAAAAAAAATATTTTGGTAGGAAATATTTTTTTTTTTTTTTTTTTTTTAATTATAACTATTTTAAAATATACACATTATTTCTTTCAATAAACCTTCTTTGTTACAATTTGTTACAAATATTTTCAATACTTTATAAATTAAGTTTATATACAATATTTTACATTGAAAGATAAATTTAAAAACTAACTAGGGACATAATATTCTATAACTATATACACATAAAAATTACACAAGTACTATATACAATTAAGAGTATATACCAAATTAAATCTTCAAAATAAACTATGTACTTAAATTTTACTTACAAACAGGTTTAGGTGCATGTAATAAAATAATTTAGAAAGAAATTATCTACCAAATAACAGGGTAACAAAATTAAAAATAACTTTTGTCAAGACATCAATAATAAGATACAGTTTCATATTGTTTTAGGCTGACAATGCAAAATAAATTTTAAGCTAATTAATTTGTGAACTTATATAATTTTAAATAAGAAAAAACTTCATCAATAATTACATTATTTACAATTTATTAATCAATAATTCCAGTATGGTTCAATCTGAACATTGTTCAGACTGCCCATTTTTTAGCTCATCTAACGGAGGGAGCGCTAATCATCCCTTTTTATCCCCTGGAAAAGGATAAAGATTGCCGTGTCCAAAAATAATATGGTGTCCTATCTTTCCTTACATGATCCAAGACCATATAGCCTTGGTAGAACTCATAGTCTAAAATAAAAAGTATAATAGTTTTGGTTGGCACATTCCTGTATCGATTAATTAAATTTACAATTGGTGACAAATAATTATAGGAGATGGAGAAACCTATTTCTGGATTATTTAAACCACTTAATCTGTAAAATACCACCGGAGGTCTATTTTGGGGACTTAAGACACTTATTAAAGTTCTGAAAGTTAAGCACTTGCTGTCACTGGGTTTCACATCATGAATCTGATCTTCTTTGATATTTACACTTTCCTTCACATCAATAGAGCTAGTCATTAAGTCCTTGGCCTCTTCAATCATAACATTACAGGGACTAGTCATTAACATAGGTTCTACTGTACACATTGGAGTTACTATTTCTGTTTCACACTCTTGGTCAGTAGGATCTTCAGAAGGTACAGCCTTTGATAGAGGTTCTTCTGTACAAGTAGGAGTTACTCTTTCTGTTTTACACTCTTTGTCTGTATGCTCTTTCTTCTTGTTTTCTTCATCTTCAGTGGAGGTTCTTTTCTGGGAATCAATTTTCATTTCTGTTGTAATATTTGTAACGGTTTCTAATACTTCTGTTCCAAATTTATCAATCTTTTGTTCCAATTTTTCCATCATTATCATCATTTGCTTGAACAAATCTACCTTATCTAAATAACTATTTGTTCCTTGGTCCTCCATATTGTTTGCTCACAAATTAACACAAATAACACATACAAAACTTATTAAAATATAAATTATGCACTGATTGTCGTGGTCTTAATATTTAACAAATTAAGCCACACCTAGTTGGGAGCCAAATTATATAATATGCTTATTTTTTAAAAAATATTCTTTTATAAAAAAATCATTTCACACAATATTTTTACTTAATTATTACTCAATTTATCTCTCAGGGTATGATATGGGTTCTTGACAATCAGGCACACAATCTTTTATATAACTTTTTTAATCATAATTATAACTTACAAAAATAACACAACAAACAATATGCAGCCAGGCTAACAATGATTCTTCATATCCCTACAGCAGTTCCTCCTCTTCATATTCAACTCAACACTCTCCAAGTCCCACTCAAAAAACTACTCTCCTATCAGCTCATAACCCCAACTCTGACTCACTTGACATTTACCTGGTAGGTACCTTTTTTTACCCAATCCTACCTGCCAGGGACCTTTTTTCTTAGCATCCAAAATGGTTGCTATGTTTGTAAACAAACAACCAAATAGGAGCTGTTTTTTAAATTTAAATTTTACTTTTATCCTATAGTTAGCCTGCCTAAAACAATTATCAAATAATAAATAAATAAATACTAAAATTATAAAAGATGTGTATATTACAATATACTACATATGTTTGGCAAAATGAAGTAACAAAATATTGATTTATGATTATTAGAGGGAAAAAAAGTTTTTCTGGAAGGAATTAGTCTGAGTGGTGGTCATTAAATGAAACAACTAAATAGTTTCAACTATTTATTGCTTGCATAATCAGCATGGTGGGCGAATGGAAACTGGTGTCCATGCACCCTGATGACCCACAAGGGGGGTCGAAACGTTGGCAAGCAATAAATAGTTGAAACTATTTAGTTGTTTTATTTAAAGACCTTTTAATCGAAAACTGTTCAACGTACAGATGTCCATTACCACTCAAATCAAAGCTAATTAATTGGGCTATGATTTACTTTATCTTTATAATTTTCTTAGGAAGTACAGTTTTTAAGATATTTTACACAATCAAATAAAATTTCCATTTTCGAAACTTTTTTCTCGGAAACTATTTAACGCATAAACATCTATTATTACTCAAATTAAAGTTCATTAAATGTGCCAAAATCTACTTTATCTTCATGACCTTCGTAGGAAAAACATTATTAAATTTGACATTTTAAAGTAGCAAAATGTTAATTTCCAATTTTAAGAAAGAAAAAACTTTTTACTTAAACTGTTGCATTTCAGTAGTTATTAAACGGAAGGATTTCTATTTGCACTCAAATTGAAGTTAAGAACTTCAGTCATAAATCAATTTATCTTCACAATCTTCGTAGGATAAAAATTGTTATGATAATAGAGCAAAATAAATTTAAGAAATGGTGATTCAACACTTTTAAAAGAAAAAAAAAGAGTACTTTGGAAAGCATTATCTTGGCAACTACATAACATAAAGAGAATCGATAAAGCTCCGCCAATCGCAATTTTAATGTGCTTATGAAAGACATTAACCATGTTTTCCCATGGTTGGTATGTATATCGATATTGAACGCTGAAAGAAAAAAAAAACTAAAAAAAAATTTTTTTTTTAGTCGGGACCACCTTTTTATGTCCCTTCCGAAGTACGCCTTAACCAAGGAATTTTTTTAAATCCTCCAAAAAAACCCTTGTGTCAGATGTCGGCTTCGAAACCGCGACCATGGGTTTTAGTCCAAGAACTGGGGCCTAAAAATGCTTATAAAAGAAGAAAATTTTCAATGTGATTTTCACATTTTAACCAATTTGTACTACTTTTTTTTTTTTTTTTTTTTTGTCTGCCACCTTTAACTGGTCGAAATAAAAAATGGCGGTCATCAAACGGTCCAAATCCAGGAATTTATATCATTTTAACATAATAAAGGTAAATATTACAGAAACCAAGCATTGTACGAAAATACTCATTATAAAATAAATTGATGGACATTAAATAAGTTTTGATTCGAGAACTGACAGACGTCTGTAGGTCTTATAGGTATCGAATTATCTTAGATCATATAAAACGTTGTGTTGTAACTACGAAAATTGATCTAATTTTAACGTTATGAAGGTAAATATTACATATCCAGGAATTTATCTCATTTTAACACAATAAAGGTAATATTATTATTAATATATTATTAAGGTAATATTACAGAAACCAAGCATTATACGAAAATACTCATTGTAATATAAATTATTGGACATTGAATAAGCTTTAATTTCAGACCTGATAGACGTCTGTGATAGGTCTTATAGATACCGAAATATCTTTGTCCACAAAATAAAGTCAATTCTCGTATTAAGGACAAATATATCTCGACACCTATAAGACCTACAGCCGCCTGTCACCTCTCATATTATAGCTTATTAGACGCTTGTTAATTTTATTATTCTGAGTATTTTGGTAAAATTGGCAAAAAGTTTCTATGATATTGGGCTGAACACTGTTAAACAATGTTCCTCTGTTTAAGATACAAAGTATTATATGGACAAAGATAGCTCGGTACCTATGAGACCTATAGACGTCAGCTCTGGAATTATAGCTTATTCAATGTCCATTAATTTATATTATAATGATTATTTTCGTATAATGCTTGGTTTCTGTAATATTTACCTTCATAACGTTAAAATTAGATCAATTTTCGTAGTTACAACATAACGTATTATATGAACAAAGACAACTCGATACCTATGAGACCTACAGACGTCTATCAGCTCTCGAATCAAAGCTTATTTAATGTCCATTAATTTATTTTATAATCATCAGTATTTTCGTATAATGCTTGGTTTCTGTAATATTTACCTTTATAATGTTAACATGAGGTCAATTCCTGGATTCGGACCGTTTTGGATGGTCGCCATTTTTTATTCCGACCAGTTTGAGGTGGCAGATAAAAAAAATGTTATACAAGTTGACTAAAAAGTAAAAATCACATTGAAAATTGCTTTCTCATAACACGCATTTTTCGTCCCCAGCTATTGGACTATGTAGAAGGCTGTTATTCTAGCCTCTACACCAAAGGTGACCGTTAATGTTTCAAAATACTTTCTTTCTCCTCTTTCCATACGAAAATCCTGCCTACTCCCTTGCCGACGGTCACATCAAACCACGAGTATAGGTATTAATAGCCACACCTTATTTTATTCTTTCTTAGTAGTTATTTTGGGTATTTCTCTTCCTTCCTCCTCCCCTTAAGATCCGCCACTGATTGGGCTTACCCTCAGGAAGTCTGATCGCGGGGGAATTGTGCGCCCCCTTCCGGGGGAGGCGGTCCTAAACTGAAATAACCAGAGCAGCTGTAAAAGGAAATAAAGGGTCTCTAAAGATAAGTTTACACTTTGCCATACCATGGTAAAACACAATAGCGAAACTATAAACTAGTTTTACCAATGCATGACTAAAGGAATGGGTAAATACTTAAATTATATAAGTACGGAGTATTTATAGTACAGGAAATGACGCTCAAAAAATGACGAAAGCTCACATGTTTTCGTCCAGCATCGATATGGAAAAAAAATTGGAATTTAGCTCATTTTAGCCTCCAATTCATTTTCTACATAGAGCCGTTGTACGCTTTTTGTTTTTTAAGGGTGAAAACTACCCCTAATTGTAAAAAATTATAAAATAAAAAATTATACATTAATATGAATAAAATTCTGTTTGGATTAGCTAAATATGGATCATTTTATGCTTTAGAATACTATTTCATAACTTTTCAACCCTTGTTGGAGTTTAATGTAAAAAAAAAAATATTCATCTTAAAAAAAATGATCTAATATTGGATCCATTTGCGCCGAAATTTGAAATTAGGCTCGTCTCACCCTCTACTTCAAATTTTATTTTATTATCATTTGTGAAGCATTGCTAAAAAATGCTAAATATGCAAGTTTATAACCTAATATTATAAATATGAATTTGATAACCAACCAAAGGAGGAAAGAGAAAACTTTATAGAATGCATTTTGCACCTTTCTACGATTTTGATTTAACTCGCTATATCGATGTAAAATTTAATGGGCTTTATTATCATGTAGGTTTCATTCTGATTGAAATAGTCTGATGGGGCTTAGATGCCGATATATTAAATTTTCTTCCTCTAAACTACCTTTAATTTTGTAGATTCTATAAAAACAACCATATTATCTTGTTACCATTGAATAAAAACAGGTAAATATATAAGTTAAACGAATTCGATATCCAACTGAAGGAGATAACTGCAAAAATATTTTTTTAATGCAATTTTTTGTTTTTGAACATAGGAACGGTAATATACATGTATAATATACCGTTGGAAAGCTAAATATTTTAGACAAAATATTATGTTATACACAAGCTTCTAAAAGTTAGTAAAGAAAAGCCGAAAAAACTAACTAATTGTTTTATATAATAATATAATCGATATTTTAATAAAACACATGTTTCTATAGAAATTTAATTTACTTAAGTTTTTATTTGTTTGTTTGTTTATTTGTTTAACGTCACTTGTATGCTGCTATGGCTAATCGGACGATGCTACGACATCGCACAGGCTCGGGACCACCTTTTAACGTCCCCTCCGAAGGACGGCATAACTAAGGATTTTTTACTCCTATTAAAATTTTATGTCATGCTCATGGACTGTGATTATTTTTAGAAGTGAAAACTACACCTTATTGTCAAAAATTATAAAATAACATTAAAATTAAAAATTTAAAAACTGAATATTTACCCCCTTCATTACCAATGCTAACAAAATGAAATGGTTAATTTTTTCGCATCTACGAAATTTAACCTTTACTTGAATTTAACCTACGTCCTTTAGGGGAAGAAATTTAAATTATAGCCATATTAGCTCTATCAAATCATTCCCATCAGAATGAAACTTACGTGATATTAAAGGCCATTAAATTTTACATAGGTATAGCGAGTTTAACCAAACTGTTAGAGCCATTTTTGAGAACATAGTAAAATTGTGCAACATACAGGGTATAAAGTGGCTCTTTATACGAAAGACGCTTTTAATTAAAAGTTGCTGGTTTCGTACGACTTCTCGTTTTTGAGCTAGTCTCAGAACATATACATTCAGAATTTTTGCGGAACTTGGTCGTTTGGACACAGGATTCCTAAAACGTGTATTTGTTGTATGTATGTAAGTGAAACTCTACTCTCCTGCTACTTTCATGAAAGTACAGCTGTTATCGTGTGCTTAACTTTTTTTTCGATTTGGTAAGTATTTAGATCCTATCTCATGTCCTTTCGCAAAAAAATCACCTTTGGTTCCGCCCCTTGTTTCATCCTGCGGAACTGCAATAACGCCGACATCCTCTAAAAGGAACTAACAGAGCTGTAAAGAACACAGATGACTAACCAATAACTCCGAACCGCCTGTGAAGTCCCTGAACTACCCCAAGCCGCCGTATTGACAACCACCGGAAGTAGCCATTACCCACAACCCCTCGCTAAATACGACTTCCCGGATACCGCCCTTAGACCCCCATCGGCATTGAACCCCACGTCAACTCTCCCCCAATTTGTCCTTCCTCAGGACTATTGTCCTTTCTTAGGACGAAGGACTTTGTTATTGCCGCCCTGGGTGGAAGGAGGCAACGGGGGGGGTAAAGGACTGTTTCCGTCCACCCTTACCCTTGTCTGTCACGGGCAATTGTCTTGTAAAAACCGAAGGGATGTTTTGGCCAGTTATTTACGATTTACTTTCGTCACAACGTTTAAGTAAAGAATGTGAAAATGTGAGGGCGAACGCAGGTTAGACCTACTTTGTACCTGAAACGATCTTCTAGGAGAGTAGCGCGCCAACCGGTAACTTGCGGCAAACTGAAAATAACGACAGTGATACTTATAAGAGATCATAATAGATAGATATGATAATATAATAATAGATCAAGTTTTCTCTTAATTATTTTACTTTCACTTACTATATATATTAAGTAATAATATAGTAATATTAATAGTAATATTGCGATCGTGAAAATTTTCAAATTCTAGTTTTCAACAGAAACACACGTTTTAGGGCCTTCTGAGTTCGAATAACCAAGTCCAGAAAAAAAAGGTCTGTGTGTGTGGTAACTCCCTCGCGTAAACGAAAAGTTCTATGAAACTGAAATTTCATATTTAAGACAACTATACGCCCGAGATACTACAAAATCTTTCTATCAAAATCAGCTTACCATAAGAGCCACTTTATACCATGCATTTTACACCTTTTTACAATTTTCTCAAAAACGGCTATAACGATGTAAAATTTAATGAGCTTTAACATCATGTAGGTTTCATTCTGATTTAAATTGTCTGATGGGGTTTAGATGCCGTTATTTTAATATCCTTCTCCTGAAGTATATTATTCCTATGATTTTGATTTTGAAATTTGAAATTTGATTGTCATTCAAATGAGTACTCGTACTTTTTGAGGATGCTTATATTTTTTGAGTTCTTCGAAAACCAATTTCGTTTTCCACTTAGAGGAAGAATTTTCCCAAACCCAGCCTCATTGCACATCTAGACACTAAGACGAACCTTCAGAAGAAATTTCAACTTCGCAACCATAGTCGTTTTTGAGAAACTGCGATGACCAGAAAATCGATCGGAATGGCACTTTCTTTTATAAATATAGATTACAACTTAGTTACAAATCGGTACGTAAGATTATTTCTAAAATCGTGCATACTGATTTGAAGAATATAACTTGCACGATCCTGTACAACGATGGCCACATTAACTATTATAACCTCCCTTTTGCCCAATAACATATGTACATTGGTTTATTGGCTTCATATTAACTCGTGCGATTTTTATTGCATATTAAATTTACTAAATGCTTGCGTTTTCAAACGGTATATTATACGCCTATGTTACTATTTTACTATATATTACTACTATGTTACTATATTTTTGACGACTTGGTCATAGAAAATTTATTTTTCCCGTTTAAAGAAAATTGCAATGTATTCTACTTATAAACCTTCAGGAGAGAATGCTGAAGATAGTGAAAACTGTATCAAATTCCGTCTTGTAGTTTAGAAGGAGTTAGCGGAAGCCCAAATCGCGTTATTTTATATAGAGAGAGAAAATAGTAATTCCGTTAATTTTTTTTCTAGTACCTTTTTACATTTTTTTTTTTTTTTTTTTTTTGTTCTTACTGGTTACATGGTTTGGCTCATTTTTGTTGGTTATTGGGTTTTTCTGCACTATTTTTTAAATTTTGTTCTCTTATTCTTTTTATTTATTTATTATTCGTACTTATGTTTGGATTTATTCTTTTATCATGGTTTCTTATTTAAGTTATTTTCTTTTACTAATATGTCTAAATTATCCTTTTACCAATGGTAAAGATATATATATATATATATATATATATATATATATATATATATATATATATGCATACAGACATATTAATACGGTATTTATTACAATATAACGAAGACGATAACGAATATTACCGAAGATAGCCGAGCCTTTGACGCGCTACTCAGTCGCTCTCCAACCGTTCGTACGTAAACATATTTCGCGTTCGTCCTTCAGCTGGGAGCTACGTAAGTTCTACGATCTATCTGCTACTCAAGTTACTTAACCGCTAAACTGTAAATTAACTCTTAATAGCTTCGTAAAAATGCCTTCAAAGGTTAGTAATCAAAAGAACAGAAGCAAAAAATAACAGTAATGAGTGTAAAATAACGTTTTCTTTGTTAATACATATAATGTAACTTATAAATAAAATAACAATTGGTGAATGGAACAAATAATATATTAAATATTGTTAAGACTTCCCCATATATTTTTTATTTTAATATGTTACAATTTTTCCCAATGAGGAGAGTACTAATAGTGCTTTAGGACTACTTCCATTCATATAATATTTACAGATAAACATGGTTAAAGTAAAATATTATGAGTACAGAATAATAATTTAAAAATACATATGCGTTTTAAATATATAGGTAAATAATAAACACAAAATGAAGCCGAAAAACATTTATATGAGGTCACTCCTAAGAGTGACCTCACCTAAGTGTAGCGGCTAACATAACACCATCTATGACACAAGGGCTCAGGTTCAAACCTCATTGATGGCCCTGATACATGGAGTGAAAATTCCTAAGTCAAGTCGTCATTTGGAGAGAACGTAAAATGGCGGTCACGAACTACTGCGATGTCAGGTACACGTTAAAGATGCCTATCCTGAACAAACCTGGATAGGGAAAAATTAAGACTCCCACTTTAGCATCGTCAGATTAGCCACAGTAGCCTACAGTGACGTTAAATCAATAAAAAAAACAGACATATGAATACCTTAAAAACACTCATACCTCTGTATACTTTATTCTCAATGGAGGAAACCATCTTTTTCAGCCGTGTCACTGGTCCTATATTGAGGAAATACTGTGTATATTAATATGTGTGTGTGTGTTTGTATATATACACAAACACACACACACACACATAGTTATAATAATATTTAGTGTCAATTGTATTTCAGATAATGAAACTCATAAAAGAAGAATGTCTATTTGAATTTAATTATACCTCATATTATTTTTATTGAACTATTAAAAAAATACATCAGTTTTCATTATTACTAACAACTGCAGCAGATCACATGATAAAATGGGCGAGTGAGTCATGCCACCAAAATTTGAATAAAGGATTTTAATATAACAAGAGGATTTATATTGAATATTAAATAGTTACCGGAGTCATTAATATGGAGAATGTGGTGGTTTTGGTGGTGATAAAAAATTATAAGAAAATAGTATAAAAAACTACTTACAGATATTTAAAAACTAAAAAATATAAAAAACATAAAATATTAAGATGAAAAACTAATTGCAACCTGTGATGTAGTGGCGAGACTTCTCAGATACGTATGTGGACAGATTTCTCGCGCTAGCTTTAAAGATCGCGGCTTCAAAACCCGACAGATGGCCTCGGATTTTTTAAAGGGAGTAAAAAATCCTTGGTTATGCCGCCTTTCGGAGTTGAAGTAAAATAGTTGCCCTGTGTGATGTCAGGTACTCGTTAAAGATCTCTATTGTAATTAAACCTGGATAAGAGATATTTAGGTCTCCCACTGTTGCATCGTCCGATTAGCCACTCTTACATAATGTGACCTTAAGTGAATGAATAAAAAAGTAATTACTGATATCACCAAAGGAGGTACAGTTCAAATTTAACATAACCCGTGAAGCCTAAATACAAAACATAAATAAAAATCTCTACCATTGGAACCGTTAATAGTTCTTGGGTTCAATACATAAAATAATTCATAATGTTTCTTGGTGATTAGGCCGAGATCACCGTCAGACGCCAGGTTTATTCACTCATTTTTGGGTGCCGACTTTAGATTATCGTTGTGTATTCATATATTCAACAATAATACCAGAATCCTCCATTTTTGATTAATCTACACTCGCCAAGAAGAACTGTTCGTTAACAAGGTTGAGTTTACTGTCAAATTGTTAAAACATTGGTTATAAACACTAATTTAAATTTTTTATCTAGATTCCTTGTATCTAGTGATATTAGTCTATTGAAGCAAAGTTTAATTGAGTCACACAAATGAGAGAAATGGCTCTTAATCATGGTTGTAGGAAAGAGTTCAACACTATATGTCTGTTAGGATTGAAAGATGTAATATTGGAAAAGTTTAAAAATCATAGCCTCTCTATCTATATCCACCGGGGGGTCATCCATAGCGTAGTGGCTAGCATAACACCTTTCTATGCTAAATGTCGTAGGTTCAAACCCGCGGGTGGTCATAGGATTTTTTAATGGGAATAAAAAATCCTGAGTTATATCGTCCAGAAGGGACGTTATGAGGTGGCCTCTAGCCTGTGCGATGTCAGGTACTCATTAAAGATCCCTATCCTATTTACATCTGGATAGGCTAAACTTAATACTGCAACTGTAGCATCGTCCGATTAGCCACGGTTGTATAAAGTGACGTTGAATGAATAAACTAACAACAAAGGACGGAGAAAAATATATAAGACCATTTTTATCCGTACATTGTGATCAACATTGAAAATATACTACAAGTCGACAGCCTACAAAACTTAATACAATTTACATGTTTTTAGTGTCAGCGTGTAGAGCTCTACATTAAATAGTGATGGCACACACACTAGCTAAGTGATATAATATAATTCAGTTTATTTATTTTTTTTTTTAAGGTGATTTTCTTTCATTGTTGTTTTTACTATTATTTGTTTGTTATTTATTGTTATCTGACTAGTAATAGATGAAACTCAGAATTAATTTGAGTGAAGTAAAATTTACAATATTTCATTAAATTTTTACATGATGTATATCTTTAACAAATATTTAAAAAAAAAAACAAAAAAAAAAAACTCATTACCAATACAATAATATATGTATTAATTATAAACACGAAGACGTATAAGTTTGTTTTCATGTCAATGTTGCGTTATCTAATCAGTGTATTATCCCAGCGGTGCCATCACGGCAGTCCTAAAAAACTAATCCACACTCCACTGGCGCCTCACATCTTTTCATGTCTACGCGTTTTTATATATGTATTCGGTTGTAAAATAAGTTCATAGAGTTTTTCAATATTTCAATTCAATCCTGTTTACTTGGTCAGTAATGTTTACATATCCTAAAAAATCTGGTGAGGGCAACATACGATTTTCACTTACCTCGGCTGTTAAAATCAATTTAAGAATTATTACTCAAATTAATAATTAGACATAAACTGAATACATACACATACCTTCTTAAGCCAATATGGACTTACGCTTCACAGATATTTGGTTCAGAAAAAAATACTCAAATTCAAAAACTGTAATCATTTCAATTCAAAATTTTAAGACTCATAACGACAGCTCATTGTGGGATCACTTGTAGCTGGGTGGCTAGCGTAACAGCCTCCCATGCTAAAGGTCGCGGGTTCAAATCCGCAGGTGGTCCTAGGATTTTTTAATGGGAGTAAAAAATCCTTAGTTACGCCGTCCTTCGGAGGGGACGTTAAAAGGTGGTCCCGAGCCTGTGCGATGTCAGGTACTCGTTAAAGATCCCTATCCTAATAAAACCTGGATAGGCAAAATTTAGTACTCCCACTGTAGCATCGTCCGATTAGCCATAGCAGCATAAAAGTGACGTTAAACGAATAAACAAACAGACAGCTCATTGTTACGTAAACAACAGAACCCAGAACAACAGCAACAAACAATTGACCAACATATACGAACACTCTATTCTCGTTTTCACAGTAAACTGAACGGACACAATAGAGTAATTAACGACATGACAGTAGCTGAAATGCCGGTCAGAAGAAGGATAAAACGAAGCTGGATGAGGGACCTCCTCTGCTAAATTAAAGCCTTGGAAGGGGTGCTGCTGGGCGCTTTACTTCCTCATGCCTACCATGCCTGATCTCACATTTGTCCAACACATTTGCTGATTGTCAGACAGTTTCTGACAGGTGTAAATAAAGATATAAAGAGAAAAAATCTAGTGCGGGCAACACACGACTTTCACTTACCTCCGTTTTTAAAATAGTTAAATTATTTTCAAATACAGTAAGAGATCAAAATGAGTGAAACCATTAAATAATTAGTTAAATGGAATTTCTATAGAAACGTGTGTTTCATTAAAAAATCTATTATATTATTATCTAAAATAATCAGTTAGTTTTATGTTTATTTCATCACTCTCTATTAACTTTTAAAAGCTTGTGTATGAGATAATATTTTTTCTAAAATCTTTAGCTTTCCTACGGTATATCACACATGTATATTACTGCTCTTAAGTTCATAAACGAAAAATTGCATTAAAAAATTATTTTTTCTGTTTTCTCCTTTAGTTGGGTATCGAATTTATTCAATTTATATATTTACCTGTTTTTCATCAGTGGTAACAAGATAATATAGTTATTTTTATATAATCAACAAAATTAAAGGTACCTGAGAGAATGAAAATTTAAAATATCGGCATTTAAGCCCTGTCAGACCATTTGAATCAGAATAAAACCTACATGATATTAAAGCCCATTAAATTTTACATCGATATAACGAGTTTAATCAAAATCGTCGAAACCGTTTTTGAGAAAATCGAAAAAAGGTGCAAAATGCATGGTATAAAGTGCCTCTTCTGGTAAGCTCATTTTGAAGAAAACAATTTTGTCACGTTTCGGGCGTATAGTTGTCTTAAATATGAAATTACAGTTTCATAGGACTTACCGTTTCCGCCCGGGAGTTACCACACACACACACACACACACACACAGACACATACACACACACACACACACAGACACACACACACACAGACACACACACACACAGACACACACACACACACACACACACACACAGACCTTTTTGCGGGACTTGGTTATTTGGATTCAGGGGACCCTAAAACGTGTATTCCGTTGAAAACTGGAATTCGAAAATTTTCACGATCGCAATACTTTCCCTTACTATATATTTAATAAATAGGTAAGTGAAAGTAAAAAGGATTAGTTAAGGTGCTTTGATGCTTCGGTCGTCCTTCAACTGTTGAAGATGAAAAAATTAAAAAAAAAAACTAAATGAAGTCATTATGTAATAGATGAAAATGGAACATATATAATTGATTAAAAATATTCACAAGAATCTGAAATTGTTATTGAAATCACCAGTAAGTAATAAACCCTACAAACTTATTTTACAACCCCCTACCTAGGTGGTAGTACAACCCTCGTTAAATCTTGGCCTCCTCAATCATAGATATCATTCTCATCTTAAGATATATTTCTGTACGTTTTCCGATTATCGTTTTAGCCAAGGCGATCTAGACTAGTTAAAATAAGAATAAGAACCTATTAGAAACGTTCAAAACGTGGTATGGCGCAATCCTTCCATCAATTTCTATGATAGTTACTATCCAGTTTGACCCTAATAGCCCTTTAGTTATCCCCTCACTAACCACTTTACAGAGCTAATTCATTCGCGGCGATGCTATCACCTCAATTAAATCCACCTGGTGTTAGTCACGCCATTCCGTGTTTAGTAGTTCGTCTTAATTATACTCGCCCTTATTGTATCGATATTAACATTCCAAAGAATACATAGTTTTGATAAGATTTCGAGGTTGGGTCACCTGCAGCTTAGGGGCTAGCATAACAAACTTATATGCCAAATATTTTGGTTTCATACTTGCAGATGGCCAAAGGAATTTTTAATGAGATTAAAAAATCCTTAAGTTATGCCGTCCTTAGGGGGGAGATTATGAATATGTTTATAAGATCTTCGGTACCTTGAAGAGGTCGCCAGTAACCCACTTATACAGCGAATTGAAGTGGCTCCTACCTTCCATATCCTCCTACAATATTTCCTAGGGACATACCTCAACCAAGTCATTAACTCCCAGCATCCTCCATACATTCACAGTATCCTTCAATTCAAATCCTCAATTCACTTACTTGAAACTAGATCACGCCTTCTGACCTTTACATTCCTACCCATAGAACCAAATCTTTTGATAATTCCTTTTATATCTCCTCTGCATCTCTCTGGAATTCCCTACCTAATCATATTCGCCATGCTTCTTCCCTTCTCTAATTCAAATCCCATCTTTTCCAACACCTTCCAGAATCCCAAAGAGACGCACACTAAATTTAAATTTCTTAATCCACTATCCTACTTTCAACGTAGGACAGAATTTTTTACTATTGATTTTTTATTTAATGTTTATATTCCATATATTTTATTTATCTATATAAATAGGTTTTTATTTTTATTGTTTAAAACATTTGTAAATAAAAGTTTATTTAATTGGTCTCTCGGCCAGACATGTGTATATTTACTGTACGACATTGTTATTCTTAAGGGACATAGTCCCAGAATAAAGTTATTTTTATTATTATTAGCATCGTCCGATTAGCCACAGTTGAATAAATTGACGTCGAATGAATAAACTAACAACAAATATTTCAATACTTTGTTTCTTTCTGAGTATAATCTATAAATAGGGATATTAGTATAAATAAAAACTGGCTTTGAAGTTATACGAGGGACTTTAACGTAAACTTGTGGTAGCTGAAAGACCAATCCTAGGATAGTACTCTGAGGAAGGATGTCTTATCTAATCCTTTCCCATTAGCCCTATCCTCAAAGGACCCATCCTTTTCTTATCCTGCATCTGTTGCCTCCAGGGACCTGTACAAGTTCTTTATATATCCTTCTTCTATACTATCTCCATATAGTCCGAGAGCCAGCAACGAAAAATGCAATCGATTTTACCAACATTTTTAGTATGTTTTATACAGAGCATCTTTCGTGGTAAAGCAAAAAATCTGGTGCGGGCAACACACGACTTTCACTTACCTCCACTTTTAAAATCAATGAAAGAATTTTCAAATACAGATAGAGATAAAAATACGTGAAACTATTAAAGAATTAATTAAATTGAATTTATATAAAAACATGTGTTTTATTAAAAAATCTATTGTTTGTTTGTTTATTTATTTAACGTCACTTTATGCTACTATGGCTAATCGGACGATGCTACAGTGGGAGTCCTAAATTTTGCCTATCCAGGTTTTATTAGGATAGGGATCTTTATCGAGTACCTGACATCGCACAGGCTCGGGGCCACCTTTTAACGTCCCATCCGAAGGACGGCGTAACTAAGGATTTTTTACTCCCATTAAAAAATCCTAGGACCACCTGCGGGTTTGAAATCTATTGTATTATTATCTAAAATAATCAGTTAGTTTTATCTTATTTTCATCACTCTCTATCATACATGTATATTACGCCTCTTATGTTCAAAAACGAAAAATTGCATTAAAAAAATATATTTTCTGTTTTTTCCTTTAGTTGGGTATCGAATTCACTCAATTTATATATTTACCTATTTTTCATCAGTGGTAACAAGATAATATAGTTATTTTTATAGAATCAACAAATTCAAAGGTACTTTAGAGAAAGAAAATTTATAATACCGGCATTTAAGCCCTGTAAAAACCATTTTAATCCTAATGAAACCTACATGATGTTAAAGCCCATTAAATTTTTCATCGATATAGCGAGTTTAATCAAAATCGTCGGAACCGATTTCGAGAAATTCGAAAAAAGGTGCCAAATACATGGTATAAAGTGGCTCTTCTGGTAAGCTCATTTTGATGAAAAAGGTTCTGTAACGTCTCGGGCTTTGTTCGACGAAATCGAAGCTTTGTTCATTTATTTAACGTCACTTTATGCTACTATGGCTAATCGGACGATGCTACAGTGGGAGTCCTAAATTTTGCCTATTCAGGTTTAATAAGAATAGGGATCTTTTACGACCACTTCATATCATAGGGACCACCATTTTGTGTTCCCTCCGAAAGACGACATAACTAACGATATTTTACTGCCATTAAAAAATCCTAGGACCACCTGCGGGTTTGAACCTTTGGCACAGGAGGCTGTTATGCTGGCCACCCAACTACAAGTGATCCCAAATTGAAGCTTTGACCCCAACCGAAAATCGCATAGCGCGCCAAAAGAAGTTTTCAATTTTAAAAAATCTAAAAAGTAACATACATTTTCAAAAGCTTAAAATCTAATTGCTACCTTCCAAGGGACCCTCTACGTAGCTATTTCCACCAAAGTGCCTTATAATTATTACAAAGGAAATTTCCTCTTTCTGACCATCCGGCGGAAACAGCAGCTACCCGTGACCCAGTTGAAGGCTGAGAAAAGTTCACTCATTAATATTAATGTTTCTCATAACGATGTTCACACTCACGAGCAATAACAGAGTAACCTTTTCGATAATTCATTTTAGTAAGGCTGGTGTTATGTTATTGGGGTGTTTCACATGAAATGTCCGTTTTTATAGTTTCTGAAATACATATTTAAAGTAAACAGTTACTAATCCTCTACCTTTTTATTATAAACATTAGCTTCCAAATCAATTACCCACTTTTTAGTATGCCTCCAAATATGAACATGGAAACACGCGATTTCCGAGTAATATTTTTGTACGAGTTTAAACTCGGCCATTCAGCAGTTGAGGCCAGAAATATTTGAAAGGCGTTTGGGGAAGGGAGTGTTAATGAACGGACCAGTCATTGCTTAGTTGGTTTGCTAAGTTTTCAGATGGGTATACCGACTTGGAAAACATGCCCCGAGGAAGACCTCCGTCCGTAATAGACAACAATGTTCTCAAACATACAGTAGAAGGAAACCCCTACCAAACAGTTAAAGGACTCTCAGCACAACTAAATGCAAGTGCATCTACCGTTTCCAGACATTTAAAGTGTATTGGGAAAGTAAAAAAGCTCGATACATGGGCATCTCATGATCTCACTGAGCGGCAGCCAGACCCCATGTTTCAAAACATACCGTGCAAAAATTGAAAGAACTGGGCTACGAAGTTCTTCCGCACCCACCATCTTCTCCCGTCTTGTCTCCAACAGATTACCATCTGTTCAGGAATTTAGACTTCGTCAAAAGAAAACTTTTTGAAAATGATGATCAAGTGAAAAGTGCGTTTTCAGATCTTGTTTCACTTCAAAGCTAAGAGTTTTTCAGTTCGGGGATAAAAAAGTTAGTGGCACGTTGGGAAAAATGTGTAGAAGAAGAAGGTAAATATTTCGAATAAAATTATCTTGTTTTCATATCGTATTTTTAATAAAAGTCCTTTACCTTGAAAACGGACATTTCATGTGACACAACCCAATACCATGTTCGTAAGTTCTTCTACCGCGATATTCTTCGCCTACCAGGTCTCTTCTTGTCCTCCATCTTGCCCTGCAGAATCAACTGCAACAAGTTATACCGCTGGCTGTTTCTCATTACATGTCCTAAATATTTTAGCTTACGAGATTTGATTAAAAACAGCAGCTACTTTTCTTTACCCATTCTTTCTAAGACCCTAAGATTGGTGATATGATCGGTTCATGGGATTTTTAAAATAAGTCAGTATAACCACATCTTAAAAGACTCAAGTTTTGCACAGGTAGCTTCAGTTAGAGTCCAGGATTCGACCCCGTAGAGCAGCACTGGGAAGACATAACACTTCAATAGTCTGATCATAGTTGGCAGTGATAGGTCATGGCATATGAATAATTTTGACATTTTGAGAAAAGCACCTCTGGCCCTCTCTATTCTGCATTTAATCTCCACAGATTGATCCCATGCATGAGGGACCTCCTGCTATAACTACATAAAAAGTAGCTACGATTGGAAGACATCCTCTATTTGTCATGATAGTTCAAGGGTTTAGGCATGATTTTCGTCAAAGGAAGGTCAAGTTTGACGAAAACATAAGTTATTTTTTTCAAAACACTGCCTAAATAAATTTGAAAATTAAATAGAAAGAGTCTCTACACAGCTTTTATCCTAATAAGTTATTACTTTCACTTAATTATATATGAGTATTGCGATCGTAAAAAGTTTCGAATTCCAGTTTTCAACGGAAATAAACGTTTTATGGATCCCCGAGCCCACTAACCAAGTCCTGCGAAAAGGTCTGTTTGCCCTTGTGGTAAGTCTAGCACGAAAACGATTAGTCGTATTAAACCGAAATTTCATAGTTAACAATACATACTATAACTATACGCCCGAGATGTTACAGCAAGTTTCCATCAAAATCAACTAACCAGAAGAGCCACTTTATACCATGTATTTTTCATCTTTTTACGATGTTCTCAAAAAAGGGGTCTAATGATTTCGATTAAACTCCCTATTTAAATGTAAAATTTAATCGGATTTAATATCATGTAGACTTCATTCTGATTGAAATAGTCTTGCAGAGCTAAAGGTCATTATTTTAAATTTTCTTACTTTAAAGTGTCTTTAATTTTGTAGATTCGAAAAACATAACAATATCATCTTGTTAGCATTGATAAAAATGGCTAAATATACAAGTTGGATTTGATAAGCAACTAAAGGATAAAAGATCAAAAATATTTTTTAATGCAATTTTTGAACATGAAAACAGTAATATAGATGTATAATATGCCGTTGGAAGGCTAAAGATTTTATAAAATAATATTATCTCATACATAAGATTCTAGAAGATAACGGAGGGGGATGAAAAGCTGATAAAACTGATTGTTTTAGATAATAATATAATAGATTATTCAATAAAATACATATTTCTATGGAAATTCGATTTTATAAATTCTTTAAATATTTATTTTTATACCTAAATGTATTTAAAAATCTGGTGCGGGCAACACACAACTTTCACTTACCTCCGTTTTTAACATCGATCACTTAATTTTATCGGCTTTTCATCACTAAAAATATTTTTTTCTGTTTTCTCCTTTAGTTGGGTATCGAATTCATTCAATTTATATATTTACCTGTTTTTCATCAGTGGTAACAAGATAATATAGTTATTTTTATATAATCAACAAAATTAAAGGTACCTGAGAGAATGAAAATTTAAAATATCGGTATTTAAGCCCCGTCAGACCATTTTAATGATAATGAAACCTACATATTGTTAAAGCCCATTAAATTTTACAGCGATATAGCGAGTTTAATCAAAATCGTCGGAACCGATTTCGAGAAATTTGAAAAAAGGTACAAAATACATGGTATGAAGTGGCTCTTCTGGTAAGCTCATTTTGATGAAAAAGATTCTGTAACGTCTCGGGCGTGGATTTGTCTTAAATATGAAATTTCAGTTTCATAGGACTTAATGTTTCCGCCCGGGAGCTACCACACACGCACACAGACCTTTTTGCGGGACTTGGTTATTAGGACTCAGAGGACCCTAAAACGTGTATTTCCGTTGAAAACTGGAATTCGACAATTTTCACGATCGCAATACTTTCCCTTACTATATATAGTAAGTGAAAGTAAAAATTCTTAAATTGGTTTCAACAACGGAGGTAAGTGAAAGTCGTGTGTTGCGCGAACCAGATTTTTTTCTTCTTAAAAATGTCTAAATGTACAAATGAATTTTAAAGTTAAGTAAATGCTTATAAAGAAACAGTACCCAACCGCACATTTTATCCTAATGCCGTTTGTTTGTTTTTTTGAGGTTTAAGGAACAAAAAAAAATTTTAACATTGATTTTCCTAGACTTCAGTAGGTAAATAAGAAAAAGAAGGTAATTATTTAACTAATATTATGGGTCACCCGTAGCAAAGTGGCTAGCATAACAGCCTTCTAGGCCAGAGGTCACGGGATCAAACCCGCAGGTGGTTATAGGATTTTTTAATGGGAGTAAAAAGTTATACCGTCTTTCGAAGAGGACGTTAAAAGGTAATCCCGATCCTGTGAATTTTCAAGTACTCGTTAAAGATCCCTTTCCTAATTAAACCTGGATAGGCAAAATTTAGGACTCCCGCTGTAACATCCTTCAATTAGCCAAAATAGCATAATGTGTCGTTAAATAAATAAACAAACTAAATTTGTCGGCTATATAAATATATTTTATCATTTTATTTTTCTCTCCCGAGAGACACTCAATTAAGAGGTTGGAGGCCTGAAGAACTTGCCTACAGAGCCGCTAGGAATTCGACGGTTACACAACTACACAACAGGGCGGTCAAACAATATGGCCAATGTGCCCATTTGCTCAATCATCTCTTCTTCTAACAGTACTTGGTCAGGCTCATTTCTATATTTCTCTTTGTGGCTATACCATCATTTTGAAAGGCTCGTTAGTGGTCTGGTGAAATTATATGTAATTTTTTTTTTGAAATGTCGCACTGCGCCATGAATCTTCGTAGTTTGCATCATAATTTAAAATGATTGGCCATGTTTCATAATTGTAATCATGTCGATTTCTCTAAGTTTTAGATAGATTCTACTGATGGTGTTAGTCTATTGTGGAACAAAGTTTTTTTTATTTTTTAACGAGCTAATAACTCATAATATAGACGTATATTCAGTTTTTTTTATTTTAAAAAGAGAAACTGAAACGTTAAAATTTCGAGACTTAAGAGTCTAGTCCTCAATCAACCTTATCATACTGTTTTGATCACTTTTTTTTTTCTTTTATACGGTTTTCTTCTAAAAAAATAATCTTTTATTATTGCCTTAAATATTTTCATATTGAAAATTAAATATTCCTTTACTCATAGCAGAAGAAATAACAAAATCCTATATGTTTTACATTAAAAACAAAATTAAAATCTGATATAAATTTACAAAATCGTATAATATCACAATTACATTGCATAATATAATTATTAACTCAATCTAGTCTTATTTTAAGTCAATTTGCTCTGAAATACAATAGTTCTTAACGTGTGAACCGCCAGGCTCCACGTTGTTTCGCTGGACGTTTGCTCTTCTGGCGGTCAGAAGTAAGAGTTTATAAACCGCAGTATATTTAATTTCGTCATTTTTGAGACATAACAGACTAGTTAAAACTAAAAATTAATCTTATGTTCGATAGGCTAGGAAATCGAATGTGATTGGTCACTTCATCAAATTAATTAGCTGCTTAGTAAGAGTTTTAGGACCAAAAGGAATTAATTTTTGTAATAAGTATGTTACTAAAAATGTTTTTAAAATATTTCTAGATGTATGCTCGATGAGATAGTCAACCATGCATCTGGCTACTGGACTATAAGATGTCACCGATGGTGTATTGGCTAGCATAACAGCCTTTTTAGACCAAGTTCGTGGTTTTTAACCCGGCATATGATCCTAGGATTTTTTAATAGGAGTAAAATACCCTTGGGTATGCCGTCTTTCGGAGGGAACATAAAATGGTAGTCTCTATGATATGAAGTGGCCGTAAAAGATCCCTATTCTTATTAAAACTGGATAGGGAAAATTTAGGACTCGCGCTGTAGCATCGTCCGATTAGTCACAGTAGCATAAAGTGACGTTAAATGAAATAACAATATTGTAACCTTATAATAATATTTCTTAACCTTATAATATACTATCATTAGAAATCTTGGTGTCATCTTTGACCAAAACCTTTCATGGGCTAACCACGATTCCTATATCATTGGCAATTCCACCGCTACTCTTAAACTGTTCTCAGATTGCGTGATGCACTGCCTTTCATTGTTCGTCGGCTCCTTGTTTCTTCGGCTCTTTTATTATATATTATTCTCTGTTCGCATTTTAACATTTTTTTTTTTCTGCTTGTACATTTTTATTAGAAGTTATATTTTGAGTAATTTTATTTGTTCATTTTATTAGTTTAATTATGTTTTGTTTTTCAATTATTTTACTCTACGACTCCAGCCTTAAGATCATTGTTTATTTCCTGTGATATTCTGAAGGGACTCGTCTCAGAATAAATAAAGAATTATTGTTATTATTATTATATTATATTATATACTACTATCGTTCTATTCACTACTTTTATAAATGATGTTAGTAGTATTCATATGTCGCGGAAGTAGTCGTATTTACTACTTTTATAAATAATATAAGTATAATCTAATTTTGTATTTTTTTAAATATTTTGAATCTGTGCCACCAGACACGAAACTCAGTTTTTGTACTTTAATGTTATTCTTAGGGGACTGAAGGTCCAGAATAAAATTTACTTTTCTCCTTATTCTTTTTCTACAATGTGATCATAGTGAAGACTAATCGATATATACATACAGTATCGATATTGTATTGACTACAATCGATGATACGGTATATACTAGACTAGTGTGGGATATTGAAATATTATAATACTTAGATTGTCTAACCTGAAGGATAACAGTGTTGAAACTCTCCTTCCGTGTGTTAAAGATTGTAATGTGTGTGAGTCCTATGTTCTCTGTACTGTACACTGGTTATTGTGTTTAATAAATAATATTATGCACTGTTGAATTTGTAGTTCCGTAATTTCATGTTCCAAAACCTTACATTGGCGACGAGGATGGGATCCATGCTGTGGACTGATTCGTTTGGGTGCCGTGATATTGAAGACTGGTAGGCCATGTGACAATTGCTTTTTGTTTTACCTTAACATTTTTGGACATTATCGGACAATCAAGTTCTTGTTAGTTTTTTTTAAAGATTTTGTTTATTGCATTAAATTGAAGACAAAATGGGAGACGAAGAAACCAAAAGTTTAGTCGGAACATTGAAAGATTTTTCACCGGATAAAGATTGGGGAATTGCTAAGGCTAGAATGGAAAATTTTTTCATTGCTAATGGAATCAAGAATGAAGAAAGAAAGAGAGCTCTTATGTTAAATTGTTTAGATGATTCAGCTTATAAGTTGATTTCTAACTTGGCGGTTCCCAACAAACCGGAAGAAAAAACGTATGCCGAACTCATTAAATTTTTTGATTCACATTTTTTGGGTAAAGAGTCAACTTTTGCTGCACGATACAAGTTTTATTTTGCCGTTAAAGATCCTACAGAATCAGTTAATGATTGGATTGCAAGACTCAGGTCTTTAGCAGCTAACTGTGCCTTTGGAACTCGACTTGACGGTAATTTACTAGATCGTTTTGTTATTGGAATGAATAAAGAGCCAATACGCAACCGTTTGTTCGAGGAAGATGCGGAAAAAATAAAATGGGACGAGATAGTCAAAATTGCTACGGCGAAGGAAGCCTCAACAACATGTTATGATTTGACAGCGGTTGGCCAATTAAGCTCTTCTCAAATTAAGGATGAGCCCGTAAATTATGTAAAACAGAAAACACCTGATCAACGCACAGGTAATAAATATTGTATAGTTTGTGGAGGTATGTGGCATGATGCAAATAAATGTAGATTTAAGGAATATAAATGTAAAATTTGCAACATTAAAGGGCACTTGCAAAAGGTTTGTCCTAATAGACAAAAATTCTCTGCTTCTGATAAGAGGGGTTCCAAACAAGAAAAGACACATTTTGTTCAGGAAGAGTCCGAGGAGGAATATCTGTACAAAATACTGGAAGGTAGATCAAGGGAATATAAAATTGACCTTAAGCTCAATTCACAGACCATTCGTTTTGATGTTGACACTGGTTGTCACAGCACTATTATTCCTAAAACTTTATTTGATGAAAGATTTCCTCAGATCACCCCAGTTCCTTATCAAAAGACATTTACTACTTATCTCAATGAAAAAACCTCTCCTGTGGGCTGCGTCACGGTGGATGTGGAGTATCAAGGCAAAATAATACCGAATTTATTATTTTATGTGGTTGAAAGTGAGGGACCACCCTTGTTGGGTAGATTGTGGTTCAAAGCACTTGGGTTCAGCATTACTTCTAGAGGACTAGACCAGCCAATTTTTTATCATAAGACTAAACCTGAGATTGATGCTGAAAAGCTAGAGGAGGAACTGAAGACTTTATACCCAGAAGTTTTTACAGAGAAACTTGGAAAATTTAACAAAGGCCAAATCAAATTAGAGCTTTTACCTGAAGCCAAACCAAAATTTATAAAACAAAGGCCTGTACCATATGCCATTAGACACAAGGTGGATCAAGAAATTGACCGCTTGGTGCAAGAAGGAATTCTGGAGCCTATCGAAAATAGTGATTTTGGTTCACCTATTGTCCCAGTGATGAAGCGAAATGGCCAAGTTCGGATTTGTGGGGATTACAAACTGACCCTCAACCCCTGTTTAAAAATGGATCCCTATCCTTTACCCAGAATCGAGGATTTGTTTCAGAAATTGGGAGGAAATCAGGTTTGGGCTAAAGTTGATTTAAGCCATGCTTACCAACAGTGTGAATTGGATTTTGAGTCACGCAAATTGGTGGCCATCACTACACAAAAGGGCTTGTTTCAATATACCCGTATGCCCTATGGTATTTGTGTGGGACCTTCCAAATTCCAAAAATTAGTTGACAATGTGTTAGCAGGAGCTGAGGGGGTTGTAGGGCTACTGGATGATGTTGTAATTGGTGCACCTGACTTTGAAATACTAAGGAAACGGGTTTTGGAAGTTCTTGAAAGGTTCAAGAATGCTGGTTTAACCTTATCTGCAAAAAAGTGCGAATTTGGAAAATCATCGATTGAATATCTTGGATTCAGGATTGATGCTTTAGGATTACATTCGACAGATGAAAAAATAAAATCGATAGTAATGGCACCAAGTCCGAAAAATATTAAAGAGCTGCAAGCTTTTTTAGGGTTTGTGAACTATCTGGCAAGATTTCTACCGGCATTATCATCAACTCTCTACCCCCTTCACCAACTTTTGAAGAAGAACATGCGATGGAATTGGGATGCCAATTGTCAAAAGGCATTCACGTACATCAAGAGGATAGTCCAGGAAAATCGTTCTTTGGCTCATTACAATCCAGATTTGCCAATCAAATTAACTGTTGATGGTTCGGATCAAGGACTGGGAGCGATAATCTCACAAGTCTATCCTAATGGAGAAGAAAAACCCTTAGCTTTTGCAAGCAGAACTTTAACGGCAGCAGAAACAAAGTATAGTCAATTGCATAAGGAAGGTGCTGCATTGGTGTTTGGTGTCAAAAAGTTTCATTTGTACCTGTTTGGAAGGAAATGGACATTGGCAAATGATAATCGACCCTTGCTATCAATTTTCGGACCAAAAAAGGGGGTGCCAACGTGTGCGGCAAACCGTTTGCAACGTTGGGCTTTACTGTTAGCAAACTATAACTATGATGTTGAATGGGTGCAGTCGGATAAAAATAATGCAGACTGGTTATCAAGAGCACCACTGAAAACTGAGTTGGTAGTAGAAGAAGGTTTGGACCCAGCACTGTTTTATGTATTTGAAGAAAACAAAGACGTACCTCTACAATATGAAGACATCTTGTTGGGAACTAAGAAAGATGACATCCTGAAGAAGGTATCAACCTACTTGAAAGTAGGATGGCCTTGTACCGTCCCAGACGAACTCATTCCGTATTCCCGTCGCAGCGATGAGCTTCATGAAGAAAAGGGGGTAATTCTATGGGGAAATAGAGTGATTGTGCCTATGAAACTTAGGCCCTTAGTGCTTCACGAATTGCATGCAACTCACATGGGTATAGTGAAAAGCAAGGCATTAGCACGTTCATATGTATGGTGGCCAAAAATTGACTTAGACATTGAGGAAACAGTGAGGTCTTGCATACCTTGCAACTCAGTGAAGGACAGTCCCCAGAAAGCTTCCTTAATTCCATGGGAGTGGCCAACAAAACCCTGGCAAAGGCTTCATATAGACTATTTGGGACCGTTTGCTGGTCAGTATTTCTTGGTAATAGTGGACAGTCATTCGAAATGGTTGGAAGCTTTTCCTACAAAATCAATGTCGACCGAAGTGACAATAAAAATTTTACGCCAAATTTTTGCCAGGTTCGGGCTTCCTGAGGTGCTTGTGTCTGATAATTATTCGTCGTTTGAATCAGAAGACTTTCAATGTTTTCTTAGAGGAAATGGAATTGAGCACAAGAGTGGGGCACCATATCATCCTGCTACAAATGGAGCAGCGGAAAACAGTGTGAAGACAATCAAACGGTTGTTAAAAACTGCATTAGCTGAATCAGCAGGTTCTGACTTCAACAGAGCTCTCAACAATTTTTTGCTGCAGTATAGAAATGTTCCTCATGCTACTACCAATGTGTCCCCAGCCCAAGCTCTTCTTGGTCGCAATGTGAGAACCAGATTGGATCTTCTCCGTCCTAAACATTCAAAATTGACTACTAGAGTTGAAGAGAAACAAAAACAGCAAATTACCTCGAAAGGTGGAAAAATACCTTCTTCAGACAAATTCGCTGAATCAAAAGATGTTTGGGTAAAGAATTTTCAAAAAGGTGGAAAAAAATGGATAAAAGGAAAAATTACAAAGAGTTTTGGTCCTAGAAGACGAAGCGTTTACATTCCAGAAATTGACAAAACCTGGACACGTCACATAGACCAACTCAGAGTAGCGATTCAAGGTTCAAACAGACCTGAAGATAAAGATGATACTGATGAAGATAATACTCAGAAAGACGAATATGATAGCGATGAATCATCTGCTTGGCTTGGATGGCCCAGTCCTTCACCAAAGACAAATGAAACTTCTGAACTTGAAACTGCTCCACCTCAGAATACCCAGTCAGTTAAAGAACAGCAGAATACACCAGCTGCACTGAATGATCAGCAGCATGTCCAGCCAGGGACGAGCACGCCAAAGGAGGAGGAGGACAAGTCTCCAATCACTGGTGAAGTTGTGGAACGATCTAAGCGCAACAGAGTGGCCCCTCGCCGGCTGATAAAAGAGATGTAAATAGTTAGTTTTTGTTTTTATGGTTGTTTAATATAAAATGTATAATTTTTTTAGAGGGTGGAAAGATTGTGGGATATTGAAATATTATAATACTTAGATTGTCTAACCTGAAGGATAACAGTGTTGAAACTCTCCTTCCGTGTGTTAAAGATTGTAATGTGTGTGAGTCCTATGTTCTCTGTACTGTACACTGGTTATTGTGTTTAATAAATAATATTATGCACTGTTGAATTTGTAGTTCCGTAATTTCATGTTCCAAAACCTTACAACTAGATATAGACGGAGAGAGCTATACTAGAAGATGGCTGCTCTAGACTCAGTTTTGTTTTCTTCATCGACCTGACTGCATTCCGAGCCAGCGGTTTTTTATTGTTTGTTCTCTTATTTTTCTTGGGTTCTTATTTCTACTGCTCTTCACCATTATATGAATTGCAACCTTTCCTTTAGATATTAAAATATAAATATTTTAAGTAAAATATTAATTCGTAAAATCTGGTGCGGGCAACGCACTACTTTCATTTTATTTGGTAATAATGATATTCACTACTATTTTACTTGGTTGATTTCCCGTTTTTATTTATATACTTTTATATTCACCAGTTGCTGAGAAGACGGTATGGTTATTTTTTTCGAACCTTTAAAATTAAATATACTTTAGAGGAAGCATATTAAAAATATTGGCATTCAAGCCCTGTCAGACTATTTCTACCAGAATGAAACCTTCATAACATTAAAGCCCTTTTTTTTTTATTGATTATAATGGTTCCTTATTGAAAATAATAAACCAAAACTATTTGTTCTAGACTTCGTTACTGTTTCCTTTTCTTTTTTTCGATTTTGATTCAAATAAGTAAAATAAAATTTTCTGATTCTGGAACACCTTACATGTTGTCTTTATCATCAATAATACTATAGTGGAAACTACTGGACCAGTTTTTTTGAACCACAAAAAAAAAAAAAAATAGTCTATGCCTCAATGATCCTAACACCTTGATGTTGATATCAGCTAGTTATTTTTAAAATTGCGGCCGATTAAAAGTGATTTAATTCAAAAACTCAGTTATTTTTGAAGATAGTGAAACAACTTATTAGAGTTTTTTACCATCGGGAAAAAAAGAAAAAATTGGAAGCTAACCCATAAATATATCTATAAATCAGTTATTTTTGAAGATAGAGAAAAAATTTATTATGTTTTTTTAACAAAAAAAAATTCGAATAATTATGAAAAAGAGAAACAATAAAAGAAATGGAATTGAAATTGTATTTATAATTATAGCCATAATTTGCGATAGTTCATATAGATTGAATTGGAAAAATGTATTCAGAACTAGGAGACATATTGCATTAGCAATATCAAATTAGCAGTGGTGGGTGATATGCCATTTTCCTTTGAATTATTTATTGTTTTTCATATTAGTTAATTGCCTGTAAACAGCTATAACAACAGTTATACCCTAATATAGTTATTTGGAAATAATGAAACATTGTGTTTATTGTTTATTTATTTAACGTCACTTTATGCTACTATGGCTAATTGGACGATGCTACAGTGGGAGTCCTAAATTTTGCCTATCCAGATTATATTAGGATAGGGATTTTTAACGTGTACCTCACATCGCACAGGCTCGGGACCGACGGCTAGGACCACCTGCGGGTTTGAACCTGTAACCTTTGGCATAGGAGGCTGTTATGCTAGCCACCCAGCAACAATTGATCCCCATAAACCATTGTGTAATAATTTGCAACGTTTTCGTGTTAGGTTTCCTCATAAACCAAACATTAATTTTGTGAGACTTTGATATTTCGCTGACTCGGGCAACTACAATAATTGATCCAGATGGGTTCACGTGATCTTTTTTACTACTTTTTTTTTTGCTCCTCCCATCCTGCCGGCGCCCCACCGCAGACCCTTACCGCCAAGAACATTAAAGTGTAATTAAAGACCCTTGAATTAGGTAATTATTGTTAGTTAGATTAATTGTAGAGCCCCCATGGGAGCGGAAACTGATGTAGGGCTGCTCCCGTCCTAAAAAGGGAAGCTCCAAGTACGTGTTTCCTCACCACCTGCCCTCTTGATCCAATAGTCATCTTATATACTACATAATATAAGGATATAATATACTTATTTAATATATACTTTCACTTACTTATGTATGAAACATAGAGACGGGAAAACGTTACCAATGAGAAAATTTTATAATTATATCTAATCGACGGAAATAGACGTTTTAGGTTCGCCTAATTTCAAATGGCCTATTTATACAAAAAATGCTGCATGCGTTACTTCTAGCTTAAGCTTAGCGAAAGTGAAAATCTATTATGTTGCATATAATCCAAATAACCAAGTAACGAAACAATGTCTGTGTATATGTGTGTCCGCGTGGCAAGTCTAGCAGGATAAAAAAAAGTCGTACGAACCCGAATAACGAATAAAAAAAATACCTTTCTCCTAATTAATAAATAAGTAAATACCAATTTTTTTTTCCTTTTAGTGCCATATCATATAGAATTAAGTTATCTACAAAATTAATAAAAGAATCATTGAAATTGGTCCTGAACTAGCAGAGACTAGTTCATTTTTTAAATTAACTAGGAAAGTGTTAAGCGTTTTGAAATTAGCAGTAGAGATATGCCATTTTATTTTGAATTATTTATTGCTTTTTATATTTCTTATTTGCCTATAAACAGTTATACCCTAATATTGTTATTTGGATATAATAAAATATTCTGTAATAGTTTGCAAGATTTTTTTTTACTTTCACTTACCTATATATGAAATATATAGTAAGGGAAAGTATTGCGATCGTGAAAATTTTTGAATTCCAGTTTTAAAAGGAAATAAACGTTTTAGGGTTCCCTGAGTCCAAATCTCGCAAAAAGGTCTGTGTGTATGGTAACCCCCGGGCGAAAACTAAATGTCCTATGGAACTGAAATTTCATATTTAAAACAAATATACGCCCGAAATGTTACATAATCTTTATCATCAAAATCAGCTGACCGGAAGATCTACTTTATACCATGCATTTTGCACCTCTTTTTAATTTTCTCATAAACGGCTCAAAAGATTTTGATTAAATTCCCTATATCGATGTAAAATTTAATGTGCTTTAATATCATGTTGGTTTTATTCTAATTGAAATAGTGTGATAGTGGTTAAATGCCAATATTTCAAAATTTCTTTCTATATATATATATACACTTTAAGAACTTTTCTTTAATTTTAGAATATCTGCAGCCAAATCTTCAGCTTTCTGAAGAACTTCTTAAAGGAGCTTTGCTATTTTTGCCTCAAATTCCTTCACCTGAAGGTTGACTTCTAAAAGGTCTTTTTATGATATTAAATATTAAACTCGCTTTATGATATTTGAAACATCACAACAAGTAGACATATTGGAACTTTTGTCTGAGTGAAGAAGAAACGATGTTAATTTAGGGACCATTTTCCCTGACCAAAGAACAAATTTCCTGACTTTTTCACATGTTTTTAAAATCTCTGACTTTTCCCGATTTTCTCTGTTGCTCATGATCAATGAGATTTCTAACAAACAAAATTGCATTTTATTTTAACTGCTATAAAGATCAACTTAATTAAATTGGCGATACCGCCTCGTGATAGCGGAACTGATAAGCTGATCAGAAGATCTACTTTATACCATGCATTTTGCACCTTTTTTCGATTTTTTCATAACCGGCTCAAACGATTTTTATTAAATTCCCTATATTGATGTGAAATTTAATGGGCTTTAATATCATGTAGGTTTTATTCTGATTGAAATAGTCTGATAGTGCTTAAATGCCAATATTTCAAAATTTCTTTCTCTAAAGTACTTACCTTCAATTTTGTATATTTCAAAAATGAGACACATAATCTTGTTAGTATTGATAAATAACGGCTGAATGTGTAATTTGATCGAACTAAAGGGAGGAAGGTTCAAAAACATTTTTTTATGCGATTTTTGTGTTTTTGAACACAAGAATAGTAATATAGATGTATAATAGACCGTTGGATAGCTAATGATTTTAGAAAAAAATATTATCTTATACACAGAATAGTAAAGGTCAATGGAGAGTGATGAAAATAAGATAAAACTAACTGATTATTTTATACAATAATATAATATATTTTTTAATAAAACACATGTTTCAAATGAAATGAAATTTAATTAATTCTTTTACAATTTATTGTTATCACTAAATATATTTAAAAATTCTTAAATTCATTTTAACAACGGAGGTAAGTGAAAGTCGTGTGTTACGCGCACCAATTATTTTTACACCATTGTCAAAATTGCTCTAACGATTTATATTAAATTTGATTTAAAATTTTATTTAAAGTTATATGGTATTTAATTACTGTGTTCTTCTTCCATACGTAATCAAATTATTTCGTATTTCATATTCACCCTTTTTGTATCCATCTTAACAAGCGGAAACCGTTAATTATTTCTAATCATCAAAGTTTATAGTACTTTAAATGAAGAAATTTTTAAAATGCAATTTAGGCCTGTCACTGTGTTTCACTCAGAATAAAACCTGCATGAAATTACAACTAATTCAATTTTAAACCAAAATATTTATTTTAATAAAAATCATTTGAAAAAATCTTTAAAAGAAACAAAATACATGTAATAAAACGGCTCTCTGGTTTGTCAATTTTGTTGAAAATGTAGCTGTAACATTTCAGGCATAGGATAGAACCGAGTTTTATACAAATTATTGTTTTCGAACTAGAATTACCAAATAAATACATACGCAGACCTTTTTGGGAGACTTAGTCATTTTGACTGAGGAAATCCTAAAACGTGTATTTCCGTTGGAAATTGGAATTATAATATTTTTTCAGTTATATTTTGTTTCAATTTTTGTGATGTAATAGGGAATGTCTGAGTTTTTCATTACAGTCAAATATAATAATTACGTTACAATTTGGACTTAATTTTTGGACAAGATTAACGCAACTATAAATAGAGCTTTAAGCGATAATGGGAGAGAGGTTAGGATATTATCTTTTTCAGTAATTCCTGCCAGATGGCAGCACTAATAGCTTCAATCCTAATAGGTTTTATTTCTCTGTTTGTTTATTTATTCAATGTCACTTTATGCTACTTTGGCTAATCGGACGATGCTACAGTGGAAGTTCTAAATTTTTTCCTATCCAGGTTTAATTAGTATAGGGATCTTTAACGAGTACTTGACATCTCACAGGCTCGGGACCACCTTTTTACGTCCTCCCCGAAGGACGGCATAACTAAGGATTTTTTACTCCTACTGGAAAATCCTAAGGCCACCTGCGGGTTTCCACCCGCGACCTTCATCATAGAAGGCTGTTATGCTAACCAGTATGCTACAGGTGACCCCTACAAAGAGCATTAAATTGAAATATTGAAAAACGCTACAAACTTATTTTACAACCCAACATTATATTAAATCTCTGTATAAACGTAAATTAAAATCAACAAAATCGGAAAGTCGAATTAATAACAACTCGTATTCAAATATAATAATTACGTTACTATATTGACTTAATATTTAGACAACATCAATACGACTATAAATAGAACTTTAAGCGATACTGAAAGAGAAGTTAGAATATTATCTTTTTCAGTATTTCCTGCCAGATGGCAGCACTAATAGCTTCTATCCCGAGCGGCACAATTCCTCTTATCTGTCACTCCTCCATTAATTTTAAGAAGAAACACTTTTCTATTTTTAGAAACTCATTTGCAATTATAATCTTCGATATTCACTATGGCGCATTTAAAAAGAAAACACCTTACGAAGAAAAAAGAATTGATAATGTCTTTTACAGGCTATTGTGCAAGAGTGCAAATATTGCTGTAAAATATCAGTGGAAATCCTTATTTTTGTTCTTTATTATTACTCATTAACGCGTGAGTATTAATGTACAATATCTTATAGCAATATTCTTTTTAATCTTCGTTGTGATAGGCCTGCTAACAGGAAGGAAGAAACAAATTAAACAAGTGGATTTGTATGGTTATGAATCGAAGAATAAAATATGTTATCTTTGTCTTAAATGTAATAATTTACTGTTGTGATGTTAATATCGCGTTATTCAAAACTAACCATGGCGAATCGGTTATTACTTTTATTTACCTTTATATAGTAAGGTGATATATCTCGGCAACACTGATTAGGGATAACTACCTAAAGGTTCTATTATAAAATTACTATATTTGTTTATGGTTAGAAATAAAAGTGTTCAAGTTGTTAAAGTGCAGCTTTCTTTTATTAATTACATTATATTGGCAACAAGGGTCATTAAACAAGAAGAAACATTCCAAAGAGCGGTGGAAAGAAAGGCCCATAATAATATCAGGAAATGAATACCAACACCTGAAGAGCCTTCAATTAGTGCTCGAGGGACTCAAACTGCAGATCTGAAATTAAACAAATCCAAGTGCGAATTTTCAAAGACTAGAGTTGAATACTTCTATGATTTTGGCTTTTGCTGATGACATAGATATAGTTGGAAGAACCCCATCAGATTTAGAAAGTGCTTTTAACAATCTCCGGATAGCAGCAGCTAGATTGGGCTTAGAAATTAACGAGTCGAAAACCAAATACATGCATGCAGGCCCACAGCTGGATGTGCACGAACCGTCGCATTTCATATCTCGAGGCTATTCATTTGAAAGGGTGAGAGAGTTTGTGTATCTCGGCTCACAAGTCGGCGTTGATAATGATATTGAAGATGAAATTCATCGCAGAATTTTGTCCGCAAATAAATGTTATTTTGGACTTATAAAGCATTTTAAGAGCAGAACCATTTCTCAAAAGACTAAGGTGCAACTCTACAAGACGCTCGTAAGACCGGTTCTCACCTATGCCTCCGAATGCTGGACATTGCCAAGTTCGCTGGAAGTTCTACTCCTGATGTTCGAGAGAAAAATATTACGGAGAATTTATGGTCCAATACGCACCGATGGAGTCTGGAGGATAAGGACGAATGCTGAATTAACAAGGCTATACAAGAATTCAGACGTCGTAAGAATCATCAAATTAGGCCGGCTTCGTTGGGCGGGGCATTTAAGTAGAATGGCCCAGAACCAGATTCCTAGGATGGTCCTAGATGAAAAGATCTATGGGACAAGGAGGGTGGGAAGGCCTCGGCTACGATGGATTGATGGGGTGGCAGCGGATGCCAGGATCATCTTGAAGATTCGCAATTGGAGAGCGGTTGCAATGAATAGAGAAGACTGGTGGACTAAACTGCAGGAGACCCTGACTCTTCAAGAGTTGTAGCGCCATGGATGATGATGATGATGAGAGTTGAATACTTAGGCTACATTATTGATAAATCCGGTCTTCGCCCGTCACCAAAGAAAATAATCTGGTGCGGACAACACACGACTTTCACTTACCTGGCCTGTTAAAATCAATTTAAGAACTCTTAAATTTAAAATTTTTAATGCTAATTAAAATAAAAAGTTAATTCAAGTTCTTTGAAAACATTTGACTAACATTAAACAATATATTGAGGGCATATGTGCTCACTCAACTAATGTCGCAGACCCTATTGCATACCTGCCTAGGTTCTTGCCATTGCCTGCAATTTTAGGCAGGGAGTCCCTTGCCTCTGGCTGCCACTAGATGGCCTTGTGCTCTTGATAATGATGCTGTCTGCTAGAGGGCAGCACTTAAAATATGTTAAGGGCCCTGTTTCCTTAAAATATCTTTGCACTTTTCTCCTTTAGTTGTTTATCAAATTCCCTCAACATTCATATTTAGCTGTTATTTATCAATGCTGACAAGTCTATGTGACTATTTTTTTTTAAATCTATAAAATAAAAGTACTTTAATTGAAGAAAATTTAAAATTTAGGCATTTAGCCCGTATAAAAAATAATACCTACATCATATTAAAGCTTATCAAATTTTACATCGATATAGCGAGTTTAATCAAAATCGTTAGAGGTGTTTTTGAGAATATCGTAAAAAGGTGCAAAACGCATGGTATAAAGCGGCTCTTCTGGTTAGCCGATTTTGCTAAAACTTTTTTTTGTAACATCTCTGGCGTATAGTTGTCTTAAAGAGTCCGGTTTTCCTTAGAAGTCTGATCCGTTGGGGTTCAAAGGCGGCGCAAGTTGACAGGATATGCTCAGCAGACTCGAGTACTCCACAGCTAGGGCATACGGGAGCGATATCTATCCCAAAGCCTGAGAGTTTAGCGCGAAAGCCCCCGTGCCCTGTGAGAAATTGCGTAACCCAGTAGTCCGGGAGGACCCATTTTACATCTAAACGAGACTGGACGGTAAGAAAGTATTTTCTTAAGGTAGCGCCCTTTTGAGATGTCAACCACCGTCGATTCTACTTTTCTGTCCTCCCAGAGAACGGTTTTCCAAAATTAATAGACCTTCCTTTTCAGAAGTTTAAAGTCTTTAACGATAACTACCCGAACTTGAGTTGGCTCATCTTCATCTTTCAATATTCCCTGCCCAAGACTATCACGTGATTTCATTGACCTACCTTCTTCTTTGCCTTTCTCGGTTCCTTTTCCTATCCAATGAGTCAATATTTTAGCTCAGTTTTTATTATTTTTCCTCATTAGATGGCCAGCCCATTGCCTTTTCATCTTTTTCACGTATCTGATTGCATCAGTGACACCACTAACTTTTCTTATTGCTTTTCTTTACGCCTTCAAAGGTATGATTAACTAGTATGGAAAATTCATGAAAAAACTTCAGTGACATATCTTAAACCGGCTAAGGAAAAAAGATACAGCTTTCATATAGGATCCTTCCTGCCAAGAAGCTTTTAAAAAATTAACAACAGCGTTGACGGAAGACAGTATTACGCACTATGATACAAAATCGCCTTTAGTTTTGGCAGCGGATGCAAGCTCAAAAGGTGTGGGAATAAGTCTTTTACACCGCTTCTCAGACGGAACCGAACGACCAGTTATGTACAGGTCAAAAACACAAAATTCTGCTGAACAAAAATAGTCACAAATAGAGAGGAGGGACTTGCCATTATACATGGGTTCCAAAAATTCACAAATTCTTATGGGGTCGACATTTCATACTAAAAACAGACTGATTTTAATGCATATTCTACGTTCAAAGAAAAGAATACCTCAAACTATTTTATTTCAATTTTTTTTTCTTGTACAATCTTATTGTTGCTCTACTTGCTGTTGAAAGTTCGATGGTGTAAGCATTGTCCTTCTTTTTAATATAAATTTTCAAGAAAAGGGCTCTCCTTTGTAGTTCAGTAAGGAGTAAGTTGAGTAATATTTATGGTGGAATATCTAAAAGGGACTTGGTGAAAAATGATGGAACTCGTAAAGATTATTATTTAGTTTTTATTCATGAGGAAAATTTTATTCATGTTTTTATTAATGAGGGAAAATGAAAAAATGCCAGAAGAATGGAAAGAATCAATACTTATTTCACAAACAAGAACCGAGGACGGATTGTAATAACTATAGTGGGATCTCTCTTCTCCCAGTATGCTACAAAATATTCTCATCAATACTAACAAGCCGAATCACGGAATACGCTGAGGAATTTATCGGAGACTACCAATGTGGTTTTAGGCGGAATCGCTCGACTATTGATCAAATATTTTCCTTACGTCAAATATTAGAGAAGCTAGAATACAACGGTGTAGTCCATCAACTCTATATCGATATTAAAAAGGCTTATGATTCCATAGACCGTCAGAAGCTATATAACATCATGATTGAACAGGGAATACCTAGAAAGTTAGTAAACCTAGTAGAGATGTTTGTCGGAAAGATTTCATAAAGTTAGAATCGCTCATAATTACTCCGAGAAATTTGAGGTGCGATCGGGTTTAAAACAGGGTGACTCCCTTTCACCTGTTTTATTTAATATAGCTTTAGAATATGTTATAGAAAAAGTAATGTGTACCGAGAAAGGTTTAAATATGGGTGATAAGATTCCGGTTTTGTGGTATGCCGATGATTTGGTACTGCTAGGTGAAGACGTGGGAACCATGCAACTAAATACTAATAAGTGTGTTAATAAAAACCGGTAAACAAATAGGACTCGAATTAAATACCGATAAGACGAAATATATGATTAGTAGCAGAAATGGTGGCGATCTTGATGATATTAATATATCAGGGCATACTTTTGAACACGTAGAGAAATTCAAGTATTTAGGTTCATTGATAACAAGGAAAAATGAAATCTAGGAAGAAATAAAGTCCCGGTTAAAGGTGGGAAATGCGTGTTATTATTAAGTTGCTAAATTACTAAGCTCGCGGCTTCTGTCTAAAAACTTAAAGGTTAGAATTTACAAAACTATATGAAACGTGGCCGCTTACTTTGAAGGGTGAACAGGTTAAGGTTATCGAAAATAAGGTGCTGCGTAAAATATTTGGTCCGAAGAGAGATGAGGCCACTGGGGAGTTTAGAAGGTTGCACAAAGCGGAATCGCGGAGTTTGTACCCTGTGAATATAATTGAGTTGATAGCATCGCGGAGAGTCAAATGTGCGAGTAAAGTTGTTGGGCTCGGTGAGGAGCGGATTCCGCGAAAGTTGGTATTCGTTGAACCGACTGGTAGGCGTCCGAAAGGTAGGCCGAAGCGTCAATGGGAGGATTGCATTAAGGCTGATCTCGGGGGCTTGGGCTTGACCGGCGAACATTTGACGATTCTGTGCAGGCGAAGTTTGGTGGTATCGGAATCGAACCTTCGGGTTCGGTAAGCCTATTATTATTATTATTTTATTCATGAGAGGATAAAGAATAAATAACTGGTTAAAAAAAAATCATTAAAATGAATAATGTTGAGCAGGAAGGTCTATAGAGATGTCCGATGTACAATAGTCTAGTTTCCTATCCACTATGCCACGGCTTTAATTATTATTTTATATGAGTAAGAGGCTTCCTAAATAGTATGCTCTCATTTCTAACTCATGAGCTCATATA
The DNA here is from genome assembly GCA_023052935.1 of Piezodorus guildinii. Taxonomy (NCBI): domain Eukaryota; kingdom Metazoa; phylum Arthropoda; class Insecta; order Hemiptera; family Pentatomidae; genus Piezodorus; species Piezodorus guildinii. The sequence continues at coordinate 178,723,789 of CM041292.1, read as the reverse complement.
TTCAACACCAGCTGTAGTTTTATTTTATTTTTTTGTTCCTTTCTAATTAATGGCAGACTAATTAGATCAGTGAGTGGAAGAGGCGAAAGGTCGTGTAGAGAACGACTCGTTAATGAACGATCAGGCAGAGCAAAGAGCTATGCCGCGTGACGCAGGGAGCTAACTAGCCGCTTTGATGACTTGTTCTTGATTAGACAAAGAGCCGCTCCTAAAAGGCCGCTTCGGATGTGTGCAAAGGCTATAATTCGCGCCGCGTCACACCCGATCCTTATCTCTTTCGAAACGTACTTTCCACACGGTCCCCTTTTATTTCTATTACTACATCCATTGTCTATATTTCGGCACGATTCTGGTAAACGTTTCTTTCGGAATCTTGGGAAACAATATGTAGAAATTTCATTGGCGAGAATTTTTTTTTTTTTTTGTTGAAAGTGTTAAAGAAACAATTCAAAGTTTTCACGACAGGCCTTTTAAATGAAAAATGGAAATATTAACATCATAAAAAAGACTCAGACATATAATAAAAAAAAAAAAAATCTGGTGCGGGCAACACGCGACTTTCACTTACCTGGACTGTTAAAATCAATGTAAAAACAAAAAATATACTTAAATTTGAAAAATATTTTACGTTGATTTTAATAAAACTTGTATTCATTTTCGTGGGAAACATATGATTTAGATTAAATAATAAAACTATATTAAATTAATAATCAGTAATACGTTTATTCCCTATTTGTCAATTTATATTACGTTTTACGACTGTTTGTATCAGATAGTATTTTTTCTAAAATCTTTCTCTTTCTAACGGTATTTTACACGTCTATATTACTGTTCCTATTACCAAAAACCAAAAAAAATACATGAAAAAATAGTTTTGTTCTTTTATCCTTTAGTTTGACATCAAATTCGTCCAACTTGTATATTTAGCTGTCCTTCATCAATTTAATAAGGATGATATGGTTAATCTTTTGGAATTTACAAAATTAAAGGTAGTTTGGAGGAAGAAAATTTAAAATATCGGCATTCAAGCCCTGTCAGACTAGTTCAATCAGAATGACACTCACACAATCACTTTTTTTCGGGATTTGGCCATTTGGACTCAAGAGATCTTAAAATGAGATTTTCAGCCGAAAACTGGAATTCGAAAATTTTCACGAAATACCAACAATTTATCCGCTTTTCATCAATCCCCATTAGCTTTAACGACTTTGTGTATTTTATTTTAATAATTTATATTGATATATTATTTAATATAAAATAAATGCTCACATCCATAAACGATATAATCTATTTATATTAACTTTATTTGAAACTCGACTTCAATAAATGATGTAAGTGAATGTTGTGTGTTGCGCACCTTATGTTTATTTTTTATAGAAACCAACAGCTGATTGCTTCCATTGAAAATATGTCCAATTGAAAACATTTTCTAGTTAACGTTGAAAACTTTCAGCCTATAAAATGCCGCAGAAATTATATTTAATTAACTTTAATTACTACTTTAACTATTTAAAACTATCTAAATTCCGGAAATCTCCGCATTCTCCTTCAGAACGATTGTTTTGGAATTCGCATAGTACTATCGGTATTTCCTGTCCGAAGTATGTCAATGAGAATTGCGTTTCATGGCTGAGGTTGCGAAATAGGCATGACTACAGGATATTACGAAAACAGGATATGGAAAAGAAAATATTATAGGCGATTTTCAAATTTCAGCAGGTCCTTCTATGATTCAGTTTGTGTTGTTGCGACTTGTGTCCTTTTGTAAGTGATCTGAGTCATTTCCGGGACAGTTTGTCTTTGCCCTATTTTACAAAATATAAGCAAGAATCTAAAATAGCTGTACTTCTACAACCTATGAAGGGTCTTGGGATCAGTTCATATAGAGTTTCACACTTCTTCTAGGTCAACGGCAATGCAATGAGGTGATTAGGTCTAAATCACGCACAACCGCCAAGTTTTTCCCTTTGAATTTCGGGTATCTACTTTATAGTGGCCAAAGTCGTTCCAAGGATGAAATAACAAGAAATAATTATTCTTCATAACTCGGATTCAAACTCGTACAAAATATATTATTAAATTACATATTTTTACTTTTACTAACTTATGTATGAAATATATAGTAAAGGGGTGTAAAATGATACTGATAATTTTCGGATTCCAGTTTTTAACGAAAGTACACTTTGAGAGAAGTTGGTTGAGAGTGCAGTCAATTTAACACACAATTAAGAGTAAACTTAATTTATTGGTGCCGACGTTTCAGCCTAAATTATAGGCCTTCAATTCAAAAACAATGGGATGATTGCTGATGATTGGGAATCATCCCATTGTTGTTGACTGACGCCTTTCAGCTCACACAACCACCCTGAAGAAGGCCTATAATTTCGGCCGAAACGTCGGCACCAATACATTAAGTTTACTCTTAATTGTGTGTTAAATTGACTGCACCCTCAAGCAACTTCTCTCATATATATACACAGTCAACCATTGTCACTTCATGAAAGTACACTTTATAGAGTCTGCATAGTTCAAATGAACAAGCCGCTCAAAAAAGCCTGTATTTTTGGGTCCGTGTGTCTGGTGAGTGTAGCACGAAAACTTAAGTCGTACAAAACTGATATTTCATACTTGATTCAATTATAAAGTCTGAGATGTTACAGAAACTTCTTCATGAAACTCGGCGAACTTAGGCACCACTTTATACCATACATTTTGTACCTTTTACAATTTTCTCAAAAACCGCTCTAACGATTTTGATTAAACTCGTTATATCGATGTAAAATTTAATAGACTTTAAAATCATGTAGGTTTCATCCTGATTAAAATAGTCTGAAAGGAACTAGTCCTGATATTTTAAATTTTCTTCAGCTAAAGAACCTTTAATTTTGAAGATTTTATAAAGATAACCAATAAATATGAAATTTCAGTTTCGTTTTCGTGCTAGACTTACCACACACACAGATACCTTTTTTCGGGACTTGGTTATTTGGACTCAGGAGACCCTAAACGTGTATTTCCGTTGAAAACAGGAATTCGAAAATTTTCACGATCACAATTTAATATATTATAGGTAAGTGGAAGTAAAAATATTATTTTATGTATAAAGCAGGGAAAGTTAACGAAGAGTGACAAAAAACGCATAAAACTAACTGATTCTGTTGATAAGAACTTTATGTTTTCATTTCATTTTATCTAAAACATGTGTTTTTAACGAAACTAAATATAATACCTTTTTGAACTCTATTTAATATTTCTTAAATTTACTTTAACATCGTGGGTATGTGAAAGTCGTGTGTTTCCCGCACCAGATGTTGGCAGTGATTATTGTAGATGATAATATAAAGATTATTTAATAAAACACATGTTCCTATCAGAGCTTAATGAATTCTTTAACCTTTTTTTAATTTCACTTACCTATATATTTCTTCTCTAACTGTATTTGAAAATTCTTAAATTCATTTTAGCAACGGAGGTATGTGAATTTCGTGTGCTGGGCACACCAGATTTTAGTTCATTATTGGGCTGTATGAAGAAAATTTTTCTTTGAAACATCCCCCTTTGCTACTTCATTTTATAATCCCCCATTCTTTGAAACTGTTTACCTTTGCTAGGTATGCAGCTATGAATTTAAATTCTTATTAATCCTCCCTTTTCCAAACGTATTTCGAATTATTCGACATTTTTTTCCAAAGGAATAAATTACAAATTCATTGGTATGAATAAAAAGTCATAAGGGCTTATCTTTTAGGAGATATAACCGCTCAAGTGAACATTTGCTCAATGCATCCCGGATTTCTTTTGTTTTATTTTCCAAAATATACTGTAGCACTAACACAAACACAAAATAAAATAAAAGGAAGGAGGTGGATGTGGAAATGAATATAAATTAAACATAGGAAGTGGCCCCTAGAGCAGAAGAAAGGGTGGTATTGGATGACAACTGGACGGATGGGACAACCATTGGTCGTCAGCGGACATCCGAGGCCTCCTAATAGCCTGCTCCGGATATATCTTCCGGGGATTTTCATGCGCTTCCGTTGCCAATGCCATCCCGATCCCTTTAATCAATAGCTAGAGAGAGAAATGATTTATTTATTTATTTGTTTTGGCAATGCTGCCCAAATACATCGGGTTGCTTAAATAAAACATCATACTTATCAATCTCTTATAGACATATTGCTTATACATTTTCAATTTTTACTTTCACTTGCCTATATATGAAATATATAGTAAGGGAAAGTATTGCGATCGTGAAAATTTACGAATTCCGGTTTTCAACGGAAATAAAAGTTTTAGGGTATCCTGAGTCCATATAACCTAATCCCGAAAAAAGGTGTGTGTACGTGTATCCTTGGTAAGTCCAGCATAAAAACGAATCGTCCTACTATACTGAAATTTCATATTTAAGATAAAAATACGCCCGAGACGTGACAGCAATTTGTTCACCAAAATGCGCTAACCTGAAGTGCTACTTTATACCATGCATTATGCACTTCATTACAATTTTCTCAAAAATGACAACCGATTTTGATTAAAATCTCTATATCGATGTAAAATTTATTGGGCTTTAATATGATGTAAGTTTCATTCTAATTGAAATAGTATGACAGGGCTTAAATGCCACTATTTCAAAATTTCTTGCTCTAAAGTACCTACCTTCAATTTTGTATATTTCAAAAAATGAGGCACATAATCTTGTTAGTATTGATAAATGCAGATATTTTAAATTTTCTTCAACTAAAGTACCTTTAATTTTTTAGATTCTATAAAAATAACTATACCGTCTAATTAGCATTGATAAAAAACTGATAAATATATAAGTTGAACGAATTCGATATACAACAAAAGGAGAAAAGATCAGAAATATTTTTTATGCAATTTATGTGTTTTTGAAGATAAAAACAGTAGCGTATACATACCGTTGGAATGCTGAAGATTTAAAAAAAAAAATGACCTCATATACGAAGTTGTAAATGGTAGTGTAAACTTACAAATAGGATATAAAATTATTACTGATAAGTATACGGAACAATTTTATATTGATATATTATTTAATATAAATCATTTGTTTAATACGAAACTGAAAACACTTTTTAATTAAATTAACATTAAAAGTTCCTAAATTGATTTTAACAGGCGATGTAAGCGAAAGTCGTTTGTTGCCCGCACGAGATTTTTTTTCTCATTAGTTATTTACATTCTTATTTCTCTTTCTATAACTGCATTTAAATATTTAACCTTTGGTGTGCACATTGTATAACCAAATATATATATAAATTCACTCTTTAATTGGCATGCAGGTGGTGGTGGATAACCTCCAGAGAGTCTACAATTACGTTTTCCACCAACACCGCTTCATCTTTAAAATCGACACCCAGTTCATCCACAAAACTCTTTGTACCCCATAAAACCAAAACCATAGACCTCTAATGGAGAACTGTCTCTCGCCAAAGGTCTCAAGGAACTTTTCTTTTAGGATAACTAAATAATAATAATATGGTGTATATGATTTGCTATAAATTTAAATTTAACAGTCAAGAAAAAAATTCTTATTTTTACTTTCACTTGCCTATAGTGCCGGTCCAAAGTCCGAGACCACCTACGGTTTAAATCAATTAATCTGTTTGAATTTTTCGCGGTACTTTGGCACTCGGATTTTTTCTCTTTGTATATTTTGTGGGTCGCACTACGAAATTCAACTGAAAATTCATTCCTTTTAATCGTTCTTCCACCAGTGAAGTGAACTTTGGTGCAGTGAAAATTCTTACAACTACTTAAAACTCTTACAACGAGAAATCAAACTAAGAATAAAATCTATCTATTCAATTCTCCCCTGCCTTTGAAGACTATATAGTGTTTGTCGGACCAGGAGGTGAGGGCGGGGGATATATGCTGAAATAAAAGTTCTTCAGCAACGATTCTCGAACTCTGATTTAAGTGATAGATCATGGCATAAGATCAATTTGGACATTTTGAGAAAAGCACCTCTGGCTCTTATATGGTAATTAATAATAATAATAGACTTAGCAAACCCGAAGGTTCGATGCCGATACCACCAAATTCCGCCTACACAGACTCGTCCAATGTTCACCATTGAAGCCCAAGCCCCCGAAATAAGCCTTAACGCAATCCTCCCATCTACGCTTCGGCCTACCTTTCGGACGCCTACCAGTCGGTTACCAACAACTTTACTCGCCCATTTGAGTCTCCGCGATGCAATCAGCTCAATTATATTCACATAATACAAGTTCCGCAATTCCGCGTTGTGCAACCTTCTAAACTCCCAAGTGGCCTCATCTCTCTTCGGACCAAATATTCTACGCAATACCTTATTTTCGAAAACCTTAAGCCATTGTTCATCCTTCAAAGTAAGCGGCCACGTTTCACATCCGTAAACAACCGTTTGAAGAATAATAGTTTTATAAATTCTAACCTTTAAGTTTTTAGATAGAAGCCGCGAACTATTTAACTTAGCAACTGAATAATAACACGCATTTCCCACCTTTAACCGGGACTTTATTTCTTCCTGGATTTCATTTTTTCTAGCTATAATTGAACCTAAATACTTGAATTTCTCTACGTGTTCAAAAGTATGACCTGATACATCAATATCACCAAGATCGACACCGTTTCTGCTACTAATCATATACTTCGTCTTATCGGTATTTAATTCGAGTCCTATTTCTTTACCGGTTTTTATTAATACACTTGTATTTAGTTGTATGTATATGGTAATTATATGGTTTTAAATTGTTTGTTCATCTGTGTTGCTAGGCAACGCGCGCTAACCCGCTCAGCTACCCCGCCCTCCATCGCCTTATGGCACTAGACTGTAAATCTAACTCCAGACACAAAAATCTTATTGTTGATTTTACTTTTTTTATTTATTTTTTTTATGTATTTATAACTTGATTTGAAGAAGGGAGGTAAGTGGAAGTAGTGTGTTGCGCGCACCAGATTTTATCATCCTTTTATTTTATTTTTAAACAAAATTGTATTCTTATTTTTCTTCTATTTTTCAACAAACGTTTTACTATTTTTAAACAAAATAGTCTTATTTTTCTTCTTATTGTTAGTAAAGTATTGTTTTCTCCTCTTAGTATCCTTCATATAGATCCCGAACGGATCCTGCTCAGACGTGCCTCGTAGATTCCTCTCTCCTTTTAAGGTGAGATTTTCACTTTCTCCGGTTCCGCAAACTTTCTCGTGAAAAAAGAGAAAATAATAACACAGAGGCCTTAGCGAGGAGAGAGCTGAAGGCGGGGGCATAATGTCACCGTCTTAGTCAGTCTTACCTAACGCAGCGCTCTTTATATCCTAGCGGCATTTCTGTGAACTCGTAATTATTTTTTATTGAAACGGGCTCAAAAGAGGTTACATAGGGGGAAAACCGTATTTCTTTTCTCCATCACCAAAGAAGACTAATTGATTTCCTTGAATATCGTTGACTTTATATCTACATTTAATTATACTTTCACTTACCTCCGCATGAGATCATGGGCTTATACAGAATTTTAGTTAGTGGAGGCTCAAGTAGAATAAAAATCATTTGGTTTGGAGAACCATTAAGGTACAAAATATAAGTTAACTTTTCCAAACATTATCATCTCTCTATATATAAAATGATAACGGGATTTTGGTTTCCGCTAAGTTCTTCTAAATCATTGAACGGATCGATACGGTTTTCACCATCATTCAGGACATTGTTTCCTGAAGGTTTATAAGTTAAATCAATTGCAATTTATTTTTTCTTTTAAGGGGAAAAATAAATTTTCTGTGACCAAGTTATAAAAAAATTATTCCTGAAATATAAGTAGTAACATAGACATATAATATTTACGCAAGATTTTAGGAAACTTAATATTCAATAAAATAAGTCGTGCAATTCAATAGAAAGATGTTATAATACCATCAACTAATGCACAAATGTTATTTCTAATGTTGTGGATTAGAGAGGTTATGGTGATTCATGGTGATCATACAGGTTATATACTTCCATAAGGTAGTCAAGAGTTTAGAAAAAAAAAATATTATGTACCAAATCGTACGCAAGTTGGTAAAATAAAGTGAACGTTGTTATAAACTAACAATGTTAATAATTTTTTTCTACTTTTAGATCATTTCACTAAAAATAGTAGTTCCACTGTGAACAAGATGGAACTCACATGAAAACTAAATTAACTTTAATACATTAAAGTTAATTTAGAAAAAAAATGTAATAAACAGGATAAATAGCCAACAGATAGAAAGAGTTCAGACATATACTTATCTCGGGACCAAAATATGTGAAACGTGGGATCAATCTGTGGAGTTTAAATTGAGAATAGAGAGGGTCAGAGGTGCTTTTCTCAAAATGTCAAAATTATTCATATGCCATGACCTATCACTGCCAACTAAGATCAGACTATTGAAGTGTTATGTCTTCCCAGTGCTGCTCTACAGGGTCCAATCCTGGACTCTTACTGAAGCTACCTGTGCAAAACTTGAGTCGTTTAAGATGTGGTTATACTGACGTATTTTAAAAATCCCATGGACCGATCATATCACCAATCTTAGGGTCTTAGAAAGAATGGGTAAAGAAAAGTAGCTGCTGTTTTTAATTAAATCTCGTAAGCTAAAATATTTAGGCCATGTAATGAGATACAGCCAGCGGTATAACTTGTTGCAGTTGATTCTGCAGGGCAAGATGGAGGGCAAGAAGAGACCTGGTAGACGATGGATATCGCGGTAGAAGAGCTTGCGAACATGGTATTGGGTTGTGTCACATGAAATGTCCGTTTTCAAGGTGAAGGATTTTTATTAAAAATACGATATGAAAACAATATAATTTTATTCGAAGTATTTACCTTCTTTTTCTACACATTTTTCCCAACGTGACCCCAACTTTTTTATCCCCGAACTGAACAACTCTGAGCTTTGAAGTGAAACAAAATCTGAAAACGTACTTTTCACTTGATCATCATTTTCAAAAAGTTTTCCCTTGACAAAGTTGTCTAAATTCCTGAACAGGTGGTAATCTGTTGGAGGCAAGTCGGGAGAATATGGTGGTTGCGGAAGAACTTCGTTGCCCAGTTCTTTCAATTTTTGCACGGTATGTTTTGAAACATGGGGTCTTGCTGCCGCTCAGTGAGATCATGAGGTACCCATGTGGCTTTTTGACTTTCCCAATACACTTTAAATCTCGGAAAACGGTAGATGCACTTGCATTTAGTTGTGCTGAGAGTCCTTTAACTGTTTAGTAGGTGTTTCATCTACTGTATGTTTGAGGACATCGTTGTCTATTAAGGACGGAGGTCTTCCTCGGGGCAAGTTTTCCAAGTCGGTATCCCCAGCTGAAAACTTAGCAAACCAACTAAGCAATGTCTGGTCCGTTCATTAACACCCCCTTTCCCAAACGCCTTGCAAATATTTCTAGCGGTCTCAGCTGCTGAATGGCCGAGTTTAATTTCGTACAAAAATATTACTCGAAAATCGCGCGTTTCCATGTTCATATATGGAGGTATACTAAAAAGTGGGTAATTGATTGGGAAGCTAATGTTTATAATACAAAGGTAGAGGATAAGTAACTGTTTACTTTAAATATGTAAACATTCGGAAGAAAACAGAGACCTGCAAATTCCTTTATGTATTTCAGAACCATACACCCAAGATGTTACAGAACGTTTTTCATGGAAATCAGCTGACCAGAAGAACCATTTTACCATGCATTTTGCACCTTTTAACAATTTTCTCAAAAACGGCTCTAACGATTTTGATTAAACTCGCTAGATCGATGTAAAATTTGATGGGCTTTAATATGATGTAGGTTTCATTCTGATTGAAATAGGCTGGTAGGTCTTAAATGCCGATATTTTAAATTTTCTTTCTCTTAAGCACCTTAAATTTTTTAGATTTCAAAAAAATTGGAACATCATCTTACGAATTGATAAAACCTGTACCACTACAACCCATGAAGGGTCTTGGGTTCACTACATATAGAGATTCGTACTGTTTCTAGGCCAACGCCAGTGCAATGAGATGATAAGGCCTTAATCACGCTCAGCCGCCAGGTTTTTCCCCAATTATTTTGGGTACCCACTTTATAGAGGCTGGGTCTGCCCCAGGAGGGTCTCCATACCCTAGGGTCGCTCCACGACTGAATTAACAGAATAAATAATATTCCGCCACAGCCGGGATTCGAACCCAGGACCCGGAGCACAGCAGACTAGCGCTCTACCCACTAGACCACGCCGCTCCCACGAATTGATAAACAACGAGTAAATATGCAAGTTGAACGAATTTTATAAACGAAATTTGATAAATGGAGCTAAGTGAAAGTAGTGTGTTGGGCGTAACAGATATATATATATATATATATATATATATATATATATATATATATATATATATAGAGAGAGAGAGAGAGAGAGAGAGGTAAAACATACAGCAAAAATAAACAGTACGAACCTCTATATTTACGGAACCTATCATGGGTTGTTGAGTTTCATTTTTCAGTCAATAAAAGTTAATTAACAAAAGATATTGTTAACAATAAAGTCAGAAGCAGCCTAAAGTAACAAAGAGTATTAGATACTCGGTATCTGTAATTTCTTCCCAGTATCTGTTCTCTGTACCTTTCGATAATTACAGGCTTCACCATTGTACTCAATTACTCTAATTACATATCTCTTGCAGTTCCTTTGAGAAGCTTCAATTATGGACCAATATGGCCGTCGTGGAAGACATATGGTTTTTGATTCTTCCTACAATTTACTTGTCAGAAGATCACCCTTTCTGTCTGGGAAAAAAAGAAGATTTTTGGAAATTACAATGTACCACATGTTATATGAAAAAAAAAAGTTGCTTTAGTATTTCTCCCTAACTAGGAAAAGAATACGTTATGGATTTTTATATTTACTAAGTTTTAATATAAGTTGATAGCATTTTTTACTGGTGATTTCAATAAAAACTTCAGATTATTTTAAATATTTTTAATCAATGAGAGATGGATAGATAGGAAAGTCGGTTTATTTTTCAAAATTACAGCAAATTACAAAATACAAAGCAGAAAATAAAGAAATTACAAAATACAGCGACAAAAGTCAGACACACTACATGGTCTATTAACCGTCCGTGGAGTCTGTGTTTATTAATAAAATTAACCTTTAATCTATCAATATAAGCAATTAATAACAAAATATGAAACAATATATCAACACTTCGGGTGTTAGTTATGCACTAAAATCAAATTCAGTAATAGTTAAATTCTTTTGTTAGCGCCATTCTATTAGAGAAAGCCGACCTGGAGTAATTAACTAATGCCAGCCAATCTTTTCCATTTATTAACTCTAATATTTGATCCCAAGTTAGACTATTAGAATTCAAGTATTTTTTACTAAACTCTGAAAGTAGAGGACAGGAAGCCAAAAAGTGAAAAAGATCTTATATTTCATTTGTATTGCAAAACACTACATAAATTATATTTTTGCGTGAAATTTTTATAATTTAGTTCTAAACATCAACCCTGATTTTAATTACCCATCTAATCGCCTCCAGTGAACAAATTTTCAGTAATGTAATTTACTGTGACTAGATGTGGATAAAAGGGAGAAGTTTAGGAATTTTTAACTTTAATAATATTTTGTCTATGAATATATTTTTGTATTTGAACCCTTAATGTTGCTAGATTATTTTTCTATAACTTAATATCATCACAGGTGGATAGATTTAAATTAAAATTTAATCCTAGCGATTCCTTCAGCTTAAGTAAGTTTTTGAACCAAGCTATTTTTTTCTTGATTATTTGTAATGCTGATATCTTGGGGTATCTATGTGGTGGTAGATTCAAAATTCTAATAATATAATCAAAATGCATCTTCAGACTATTTTAATGAGAATGAAACCTATATGATATTAAAGACTATTAAGTTCCACATTGATATAGAGTGTTTCATCAAATTCGGGAAGAAAAAAAAAGCAAAATGCATGGTATAAAGTGACTGATTTTGATGAAAAAGTTGCTGTAACATATTTATAATTGTCTTAAATGTGAAATTTTATTATTGTACGACATTTCGTTTTCCTGCTAGACTTACCACACACAAACAAAGGCCTTTTTGCGGGACTTGGTCATTTGGACTCAAGAGACCCTAAAACTACCTGTATTTCTGGTGATAACTAGAATTTGAATATTTTCACGATTGCAATACTTTCCCTTACTTCATGCTTAGGTTAGTGAAAGTAAAAATATTATTCTTCTCTTTTCAGCAAATAAAAATAAAAATTATTTAAATGCTATTTATGAATGGGGTAGCCCGTGTCTCTCAGGCCAAATGTTGTGAGTTCGAATCCCAGCCCTTTTTTTTTTTTTTTTTTAAACATGTAATTAAATGGCGATTCACTCGCAACTTCCTACCGATATGTGAGACCCAAGTGATGGCTACTCACAATACATTGTCATCGAGTATAGCGGTGTGGAAACTTAAGAAACCATACTGCGCGGCCAAGGTCCCCCAAGGCCTGCCACGCCTACAAAAATAAAAAATAAATATGAATATGGCGCTATGACGCCGAAATCTTCAAACACACCTCAATAACAGATTTATAGGTACGGATTGCCTTTTGTGTAATTTACCTTACTTAAAGAATGAGCATTAAATGTACTTTCTTAAAAACACCTCGTTGAATTCAGTTCAGTGGTATAGCCGCTATCTTTCGTCAAAAATAGGCAAATATTTCTGAATTTCTTGAAAACCCTATCTTAACAGGCAGCTGTAACTACAAAACAAATCAGTACAAAGTAACGAAATTAGTACATATAACTGAACCGAATTCAATGATTCAGATGGTTTTTAGAAAATAAATTTAACGTTCTTTTATGTATCGAGCTCTACAAAACAATCATATTCCTCTCGCATTCAATCCTTACAACCCAAAATCCTTCGCAAATTCCTAAATGCTCCTTGTTTTGTAACGAATAAAATCATCCATAATGAACTAAATATCCCATTTGTTACAGAACTATCCCAAAACAGATATGTCCCTTTTAATTCTAAACTATCGACCTACACGAATAATGTATGTCCGAGTAAAATTGTCCGCAACTTAACATTCCCATCTATTCCTGTCAACCCTCCGAGGCGATTGAAAAGACGATGGCCCCGAGACCTACTAAATTAAATAGGCATTGAAGTACATACTGGATAGTTTCTTCACAAGACATTGTCACGCCCATAAGTGTGAATTAGTCCATTTACTTGTTGTATTTATTCTAAGTTGTAAATATCAATAAAATGTTTTTAAAAAAACGTTCTTGTAGTTCTCAAACATTATTTTTTTCAAAAGAATGCAATCTTTTCGAGTGATAGGTGAAAAATTAATAAAATTCAGCAGCTGAAAGTTAAGCTTAGGGTCATCTGTGCTGTAATGGCGAGCATAACAGGCGAGCATGTACAAGATTGCCAATAAAAGCTCTAATAAATTCTTGTTATGCCTTACTTCCGAAGATATGTAAAATGGTGGTCCCGAGCCTATGCGATATGAGGTAGCCGTTAAAGACCTCTATCGTACCCAAGTTGGAAGTATGTGAGAGTTGTGTTGTGCGCACATCAGATTTTTTTCTTGACTACTCTTCCTCTGGGAACTTCGGCTCCATATCCACACACAGATGGTGGACCTGGTATTGCATTCATGTAACCTTTGTCAAAAGAAGTTTAGCCGACCGTCAGACGTAATACCTTCGCAAACCATACCCTTACCACCGAAGCCATCCGTCATCTTTTGTCGAGATGTGAAGGCACCTTTCTCAACAGACAGGCTGTTCGTATTCCCAATAGAGTTTGGGCTACGCAGAAACGTCTCCGAATGATGGTGCCATGATAAATGCACTATATCACCATTAATAATCTGTAAAACATAAAATTGTAATATAAAGCCATAAACTATAACAAATTACTAAATTATTGTATTAGAAATGACTATTCATATTATAAAATACAAATCAACAAGTTTCAACTGTACATTACAGTACAGTTCCTTTGGCTCTTTATCTACCAGATGTATTTATGCCAAAAAAAAAAAAATAAAAAATAAGAACTTAAAGTATGATTTGATGTATTTGCATAAAATTCACAATTCAATGATATCCTATTTATCGCAAAGTATGCGTATATATATATATATATATATATATATATATATATATATATATATAAATATGTGTGTGTGTGTGTGTGTGTGTGTGTGTGTGGTGTATGCTTATATGCATGCGATGTTATAACAACTCCACAAAAATCAGAGAACCACTTTATACCACGAATTTTGTGCATTTTTTACACACAGGGCTTGAATTCAGAATATTAAAATTGTTTTCTAATGAAGTACTTTTAATTTTGTGGGTTGAAAAAAAAAACATACCATCTTTTTCGCATTGATATATATATACAAGTAAGACGAATTCGATAACCAACTAAAAAATCTGGTGCGTGCAAAACAGGACTTTCACTTACCTCCGTTATTTATATCAATTTAAGAATTTTTAAACAAATTTAGAAACGAAAATTAATTGTAAAACAATTTTTTACATTGGTATTTAATAGAGACATGTGTTTAATTAAGTAATCTATTATATTATTATCTACGACAATCAGTTTGTTTGTTTATTTTTTATCTCCCTCCGTTAATTTTTACAATAGTATGTATAAGATAATATGTTTTCTAAAATCTTTAGCAATCAAACGGTATATTATACATGTACATATTATTTAAAAGTTGCAAAATATGATTTTTATAAGGAAGATTTTATAATCTTTAACTTTATGTAAAAAATTAAAATTTATGTTGAAAAACAATTTAAATAACCTTTGTGTGCTTAGGGAATTTACCCCCTCTGCGGATGTTCGTCCTCGTGTTGCATCCCAGCAACCATTGAATTCGTCAAACGATGTTGAGCAGACCGCCGGCCGTGATACTATAGCAAATCTTATTGTTGTCTCACCTTGCAGCCATCCGTCATCTTTTGTCGGAATATGATGGCAGCTATCCCGGCAGACAGACTGACCGTGTTCCCAGAGCAGTTGTGTTCCAACACAGACCGTAACTCTGACCCAGATCGGACCTGTAGTCCCACGGGTACAGCGATCTCGTGGGAGACTTTTCCTAAGGACTGTCGCAATATAACAATATCCTCTCTCGGTCTACAGGAAACGGACGTATTATTAACTTTAATCAGACTTCAAATACCCTAAAAAGAAAAAAAAAAAAGTTTGATTCTATTTCGTAATGTGCACAATTTGAAATATCAAACGAGTTCCACGGTTTGCTTAAAATAATACTGAACTAAAATTTTATAGGTTTTCTACCAATGCAGCTAAAAACCGTTGCAAATTATTAGACAATGGGTTGTTATTTCCAAATCCAAATATTAGGGTATAACTGTTTATATAGCTGTTTATAGGTAATTAACTAATACGAAAAGCTAAAGGAAAACGACATATCACCACTGCTAATTTCAAAACGCTATATCTCTGCTAGTTCTCAACCGATTTCAATGATTCTTTTTACTTTCACTTACCTGTATATGAAATATATAGTAAGGGGAAGTATTGCGATCGTGAAAATTTGCGAATTCCAGTTTTCAACGGAAAGGCACGTTTTAGGGCTAACTGAATCCGAATAACTACGTACCTTAATTTTGTACGTTCTATAAGATTAACCATATCATCTTAATGGAACTGATGTAGAACGGCTAAATATCAAAGTTCAGCGAATTTGATAACAACTAAAGGAGAAAAGTGCAAACATATTTTTTATGCAATTTTTGTGTTTTGAACACAAGAATACTAATATTAATGTACAATATACCGTTGGATAGCTAACGATTTAAGAAAAAATATTATCTGATACACGGAATGGTAAACGGTAATGGAGAGTGATGAAAAGCTGATAAAACTACTTGGAGTAATTGGTCGATCAAAAAAGTTCATTATTGAAAATAATAAACCAAAATTTTGGTATTCATATATTGGAAGATTTCATTCGTTATTCCGGTTATATTGTACGAAACCTAAGACTCAAATTTTGAGTGGGGCTATTTTTTTTTTTCAAAGGTTTATTATTATTATCGATAACAAATTTTATTATTGTGAATATCAAACCAGTAAAGAATGAGCTAAAGAAAACATTTATCTTTTGGTCTGTCATTCGACACTTTTGTAGCTAGTATCCAAGCCCCAAATAGATACAATGGAGGCCTGACCAATCCTAGGATGCGGTTTTTATCTCCCACCAGGTAACTAACTATTTACCTGAGCTACCTGAGCCAGAAGAGGATATAGGCTGACTAAGCGACACCTGCCAGGCAGCAGCACGTGGCCCGAGCTGATATACGAGCTAGTCGCGAGCTCCTGTCAAACAGCCTCAGGTCCAATTATGCCCAGGTTCGAAACTCCCTCAAAGCAACAAAAACCCCCCGAAGCTTCCTCCGTTTCCGGTCATCGGATTTCGGAAACGATTATTGCCCTTTCAGTGGGGTGCTGTATTTCAGGCCTCTACTTCCGTTCCCAAAATCTTGGGGGGAAAAACCTTTCTCGTCAGCTTCCTAATCGACTTAAAAGTTTCGTAATACTGTTTGTTTTTGCAAGCTACGTTCCTTCACCGCTTAGAGATCTGGCACATTATACGTTTTTTTTTGTTTGTTCCAACAGGTGTCGGTTGTAAAACAAAAAATAGGTGATATGTATGTTTATAACTTTAATATTTTTTTCTTTCTAATACTCCAAATTTTATTTAACCAACAAATAAAAATACATAAGAATCATTAAATAAGCCATAAATGTACTTTTATTACCTAAAGGTATTTTAAGATAATGTTGAATGGCGCCCTGTATGCACTTAAAACCGTTGAGTCCGGGCTTCCTCATGTGTGAGCCGTTGGAGTTCAAAGGCGGTACAAGTTAATAGTATATGCCCAGCTGACTCGAAGACAGCAAGTCCATAGTCAGAGAATATTTATAACGAAAAACAAGATGAAATGAAATGAAAAAAAAAAAAAAAAAAAAAAACTCCTTTTTCCCGGCAATTTTTCATCACCAGAAAGCTGGTAATTGAAACCAGCAGATACGGTATTGATAGCAACGTATCTAGATTTAGTTTCCGTTAAATTATTTATTTTCTCAGAGTTACTGGGAAACGTCTAAGTAGCGTAGGGCTGCTATTCAATGTATCAAAACTATTTTCCCTTTATCTTCAATTTGATTACATTAATAATAATAATAATAAAATAACTTTATTCTGGGACTATGTCCCTTAAGAACAACAATGTCCTACAGTAAATATACACATTAATATATACATGTCTGGCCGAGAGACCAATAAAATAAACTTTTATTTACAAATGTGTAAAGGAAAAAAAACCTATTTACATAGATATATACAAAATATATGGAATATAAACAAAAGAAAAAAATCTGCTATAAAATAATAGAGCTGAACAATTTCCAAATAAATTAATTAACCCATAACTCTACGATTTTGATAAAATAAAAAAAATTGTCCTACGTTGAAAGTAGAATAGTGGATTAACAATTTTACATTTAGTGTGCGTCTCTTTGGGATCCTAGAAGGTGTTGGAAAAGATGGGATTTGGATGAGAGAAGGGAACAGGCATGGCGAATATGATTAGGTAAGGAATTCCAGAGAGATGCAAAGCTGATATAAAATAAATGAATCATCAAAAGATTTGGTTCTATGGGTAGGAATGTAAAGGTTAGAATAGCGTGAGTGAATTGATAATTTGAATTGAAGGATACTGTGAATGTATGGAGGATTTTGAGATTTAATGACTTGGTAGAGGTATGTCCCCAGTAAATTTTGTCTACGTATGGAAGGTAGGAGCCACTTCAATTCGCTGTATAAGTGGGTTACTGGCGACCTCCTGAAGGTACCGAAGATAGATCTTATAAACATATTGATGATCCGCTTGAGTCATTATGTTGGAAGTGGTGATTT
Source organism: Piezodorus guildinii (assembly GCA_023052935.1). Taxonomy (NCBI): domain Eukaryota; kingdom Metazoa; phylum Arthropoda; class Insecta; order Hemiptera; family Pentatomidae; genus Piezodorus; species Piezodorus guildinii. The sequence continues at coordinate 178,705,804 of CM041292.1, read as the reverse complement.
AATTGTATATATTTGGAATAATAATGTCGAACAATAATCTACTGAGTAAATTGTCAAACGTAATGTTGTCCCGACTAACTTTTAACCTCTTTCAATGATAATTCTAAATTAAATATTTTAATAGGTCACCTGTTGTGTAGTGGCTAGCATAACAGCCTTCATCCTTAGTTATGCCGTCCTTCGGAGGGGACAGATCGTGAAATGGTGCTCCCGAGCCTGTGTGATCTTATTTAAACCTGGATAGCCAAAATGTAGGACTCTCACAGCAGTATCATCCGATTAGCCACTTCAGCATAAGGTGACGTTAAATGAATAAATAAACACGCTGTTTCTTAAGATTTGTCTTCGGTACCACTAGACGGTCACATGTGTCCCATCTCTATGATGAGTCAAATAGGCTATTTCCCTCGATTCGAAGGCAATATTTCCTTGGTTCCTTTCTCTATCAAGTCATCCGCTCCCACCGCCCCTCTTACATCTATAGTCTCCTGCAATTTAAATCCACAATCCATACTCAGGAAATCAGATTCCGTCTTTCCGACCTCTATCTATACGCCTTCACATAGAACCAAAAAATATGAATTTTCCTTCTTAGCCCGATCCACTTTCTTATGGAATACTATCCCATCACACATCCGTCATGCTCCTTCCAAATCTGCTTTCAAATCTCTCCTTTTTAAACACCTTCTTGCTTCCCAAATCAGATGCCAACTAATTTCAGTACAGCGATTAAAGTGATGTGAGAAATGTCTACACTTCATACCATAAATGATAGTAAACTTTATTTTCATTTCTATTTTTAATTATTCTAATGTGTTTTTTTGGTTTGTTAGTTCTATATTACATTTAGATATTACTATTTTTTTTTTAATTTATATTTTTCATTTCTCTCTCTCATCAATTAAAATAATTGTAAATAATTATTTGCAATCATTAATATTACTAGTTTTTTTTATGTGTTTTTTGGCCAGTGTAATCATTATTTTTTTTGTACATGTGTAATATTCTCATGGGACTTAGTCCCAGAATAAAGTTCTTTTTTCATTCATTCATTCATTCAATTTAGGACAATAAGTATCTGCAAGTATTTGTTTTTTAAAAAATTAATTTTCTCTTCTTTGTTTTAATTTTGAAAAGGATGTTTAAAGAACACGCTATGTAGAGATTACGTAGGCTGTGGATCTGAGAAGAGAAGAAAGTAGGTCAATGTTGCAGAGCAAGGCTAAGGCGATCTCTATCGGCGGTTCCTAAAGCAATCCAATGTATTGCTCCGAGGTCGCTCGATTTGAATGAGTCGTAACTGAATGCTTTGCGGTCGGCGTCCATCTTTAATACTTCCTCAAACTCTATAAAACACCACGGCAGTGTTGCCAGAGACGAAGAAAAAGAAGCGGAACTTATAATATTCACAGTTTGTTCACCATAAAGCTATAACGTACACATTAATCGTAAATACGTAATCTGCCATAAGAGGATCCAAAATGTGTTTCACTGATTTTGATGCAAAATTTTTAGTTAAAACTAGACATGAAACCATTAGTTTGTGCAAAATATTAATATATTTAAGTGGCCAACAATTGAGACATTGATTTCCAAAAGTTACTAAAGGACATTTTTTTACAAATTGATATTTTGACATATTTGTATACTAATGGTTTAGTTTTATCTAAATCCGTCATCACATTTTATATAAAAAACATAGAAATCCTATAAAACGTATTTGAAAATTTCATTTCATTCCAAAAGGTACTAAAAACATTCCTTCCTAAACGTACCATATCCTCAGTAAAGAGATTTAACCTTTTCTTTCATTTTCTTCCAAAAGGTACTATATTTCCTACCATACGCCAGTAGCACCCTAATCCCATAATATATTACCATTAATTTATTGTGTTCTTCATTTTGTGCATTTTTAATGGTTCATTCAGCTTATATTGAATCACTGCTATTATTTTGATCAATAGTTTTAACCTAATAATCAGTTTTTAGGCTGTTTTAAACAATTTAATTTCCTCGCTTCTGTTCTCGTAGGTTTCCAAATAAGTTAAGTTCTTTCGTAGTATTTCTTCTTGCAGCCAGATAAATTTGATATAAAAATCTTTAGAAACTCACATTTTAATAGAATAATGGTATTATATCCAGGAAATGGTTGGAATTAGAATTCTCTAAATATGAGAAAAAAAAACAGTGTCCAATCTTACCTAATAGATTTTTTTTTTTTTTTAAAGGTACAAGACCTAAATAAAGGCTATTTATTTATCAGTCTTCATAGTTAAATATTGTTTACTCGTAGTTAATAATACAAATACATTTGTTAAATTCACAGAAAGAATAAGAAAAAGTTTAAAACAAATTTCATAATTACGTACTTTCTTATTATAGTGTCAAAAATAAATAAAAGGTCCTTCGATTATTCGCTTTCTTTATGAAGAATAGACAATAAAATCTATTTAACCAATAAGGAACGATATTTCTCAGAGTGATAATAGGGAAATATACATAAATTAGTAACTAACATAATAAAGACGAGGAAGGTTATGATGACTGTTATATTTTTCCAAAAAGTACCATATCCACGTTTCATTCCAAAAAGTGCTATATCAATTTTATATAGTCAGAAAGCCATAGGAAAAGTGCAATAATGTGGGAAAATAAGTAGTTAATAAATTAACAAAAATCCCGTTATCGTTTTATATATACAGAAATGATCGTAGGTTTTTTATGCTTGAACGGATTTTCCATAATGAAATATTGGTCTGATAATAAATGCCATATACTTTTACGGTTTTCCTCATTACAGTAACCCTGCAATGAGTGCATTTATTTCTACAAGATACATTTCATATACTTGTTTTATTCGTAAAAGTTTACTTTTTCAAACTTCTGTTGTAGTTGTAGATCTAGCCCGAACTGGATATAACTCCTTTCATTCCAAATCACCCGTTCATAAAAACCCGCATCCTCTCATCACCATCTATTCCTGATAATCCCCCGAGGCGACTAAAAAGACGATGGCCCCGCGACGTACTACGTTAAACAAACACTGAAGTGCTACCACTTGGTCGTTTCTTCACATGCCTGTACCGAACCCATATGATTAATTAACACGTTTAATTAATGTATTTTATTGTATAATGCAGATGTAAATTTCTTTAAAATAAATTAAATTACAAAAAAATTCTATCTAATAAAAAAAAAATTAAATCTTAAAAAAATTATCCATCTTTAAAATAACTCATGAAAAACATTTTTTATTTGCCACCATTTTGAAACGAATTGGAAAATTCAGTAAAATTAACAGTGTTTTCATTATTGATTTTCACACCATCAAATGTATTTTCGACTTATAAGACAGGGGGTACCGACAAAAAGACGTAATCTTCATCGTTTATTTTCTAAGACAGGAAAAGCCTTTCTACGTTCGGACGAAAAAAGAAAAAAAAAATCGCTTTTCTTCGGAGCCTTTACAGCTGTTGACTATATTTAGCCTAGAACTCAGGACGAACTAGGATCTGGACTACCATCCTGTTTACTCGACCTAGCACATCCTCTGGTAGTGACCTTAGTCTCTTCTCGGTAATTCTATTCGAATTGCGAGTTTATGTCACACGTTATCGTTTCTCTGTCATTAGGGTAGCCATCGTTGTGTAATGCAATGCCAAATGTTGAGTAATTTTATGATTGTTGAGAATTTTATTGTGTTACAATCGTGTCAGTTTAAAGCCAAACGCAGGCTTTTAGTCAGTAGTTCCTAAGTAGTTTGAAAACCTTTGGATTAGGGGGCCAAAAATGGAAGCAGAGAATTTGAATATTCATCATTTAAGTGATGTCATATTATTTGAATGGAAATCAAACCGCCGTGAAATAGCGAGTTACATCAAAATCGTTGAGAAAAAGGAGCAAAATGCATGTTGAATAGTGTTTTTGTTTTGATATTCATAAATATTTTTAACGTTGCTGTAACATCTCAAACATAGACTTATCGGAATTAGTAAATTTCATAATCGCTCAACTTATCGTTTTTGTGCTAAGACTTTCAACAGGCACTCACTCATAGTCATACAGACCTTTTTGTGGCACTCGTTCATTTGGATTCATATTGATATCGATTCACCATGAGACCCGAAATGTGTATTTGTTGAAAACTGTAATCCAAACATTTTAAATATCCTTCCATTTTCCCTTAATACATTTTTCGTATATAGGTAACTATAGCTACATCCTCACTATTCCACGCTGGCCGAAAGAGACAAGACAATGAATGCTAAACATATACCATGAACGATGTAAAAAACGACTTCAGGATTACTAACCTTATTGTTATTCCCCTTGCGTTGGACTCCTTTCAAATCGGCGCAGCGGCAAGATGAATTCAGAAACCACCTTCGACCGTCCGGACTTCAAAGAGGTCCTTTGGCTAAGGAAGCAGTTTGTATTCAGCTTGGAGGATGGGGTCCGAGGGAGGTCTGAGGGGGGTCCTGTCTCCTGTAAAGGATTCAGCATATCCTTAACTTCAAGTCTCTAAAAAGATTTGTCCTCTAAATAGTCTCTTGTATTAATATCTTATCAAACCCAAAGAGTCAAAATGATAATTTTTGATTTCCAGTTATCAACGGATATACAAGTTCTAGGGTATCCTGAGTGCAAATGCAACACACAACTTCTATTGTTAACATTCATCAAAAAACATAAAGTTGAATAAAACGGAATTGTCATAAAATAAATAATAAATTTTAGTTTGTAATACAGACTTATTACTTTCATTTACCTATATACGAATGGTCCTAGGATTTTTTAATGGGAGTAAAAAATCCTTAGTTACGCCGTCCTTCGGAGGGGACGTTAAAAGGTGGTCCCGAGCCTGTGCGATGTCAGGTACTCGTTAAAGATCCCTATCCTAATAAAATCTGGACAGGCGAAATTTAGGACTCCCACTGTAGCATCGTCCGATTAGCCATAGTAGCACAAAGTGACGTTAAATAAATAAACAAAAAAAAACAACCTATATACGAAATATTGTTTGTGGCTATGCGCCCTAGCTCGGTCTCCACTGGCTCACACCAGTGACGCGGCTGAGAGAGAGGCGCTAGGATCTCTTGGACTCCGCTTTTCCCTCTACAAGTGGAGGAAAAGGCTCAGTCTGGGGTTCCTTTAGCAAATTGTAAATATTGTATATAGTTATGATTGTGTGTATGATGTCAATATATTTCTTTATTGCATTTATTTATATTTATCTCAATTATAGGTTGTTGTTTTTTTGTATATATATTATATTTTATGTAATTTGACTTTATCATTGTTTTCTGTATATATTGTGTGAGTTTGGTCTCATATCACTATTGCTAATGTGGATTTAGAAACAAATTGTAATATATCTCAAGGAATAAATATTATAAAAAAATATATACGAAATATAGATGAAGGGAAAGAAATGCGATCTTGAAAAGTTTCGAAATCAGTTTTTCAGAAGAAATACAATCCCTTGAGTTCAAATAACCAAATCCCCTAAAGAGGTCTGTGTTTGCATGTTTCTGTGTATCTGGTAGGTCTAGCTTGATAACGTTAAGTTTAAAAAAAAAAAAAAAAAAAAAAAAAAAAGATTTCAAATTTTAAAAGCTACCTACCCCTTTTTGAAAAATTTGATAACCTACTGAAGATACATATCTAAGACAGCGATACGCCTCAGATATTACAGCAACTTTTTCAACAAAAACGGTTTACCAGAATTTCCACATAATACCATGCATTTTGAACCTTTTTACGATTTTCATAGGTATACAATGTCATGTAGGTTTTATTCTGATTGAAATCGTCTGACAGGGCTTAAAGGCGAATATTTTAATTTTCATTCTCTTTAGTACATTTAAGGGAGCGGCGTGGTCTAGTGGATAGAGCACTAGTGTGCTGTGCTCCGGGTCCTGGGTTCGAATCCCAGCTGTGGCAGAAATATTATTTATTCTGTTAATTCAGTCAGGGGGGCGACCCTAGGGTATGGAGACCCTCCTAGGGCAGACCCAGCCTCTATAAAGTGCGTACCCAAATTAATTGGGGAAAAACCTGGCGGCTGAGCGTGATTAAGTGCCGTTGGCCTAGAAACAGTACGAATCTCTAAATGTACTGAGCCCAGGACCCTTCATGGGTTGTAGTGGTACAGGTTTTTAGTACATTTAATTTTGTAGATTTGAAAAAATTAACTATTTCCTCTCGTTAGTATTCATAAGAAATGGGTACTAGTAGAAAGTAGAAAGAATTTGATTCTCAACTAAAGGAGAAAAGAGCAAAACTATTTATTTATTTATTTTTGTTGAAATTTTTGATCCTATATAGAGACATACAGAACAGTAATATGCATTGGAATGAGAAAGATTTTAGAAAAATATTATCTGATACAGTACTATACATACAAATATATACAGTAATATATACAAATGTGTGTGTGTGTATAGATTATATTGCACAAGGTAATATAATGTTACGAAGAGGGACGATTTATTTATTTTTTCTTTTTTTTTTTAGCATGAAGAGATGTGATATAGATCCCACATAGATGTATAACATATGTTGGAAAGCTTAAGATTTAAGAAAAATATGTTACCTTACATACATCTTTGGGAAAGGTGATATAAATTGATGAATAGTGCATACATTTAAGCGATTATATGTTGACATATTTGTTATATGTTTATTTATAATTCTTATTTATTTTATTGTCTCTTAGTTCGAAGTTAGACGTCGTAAAGATATTCTGAGCCAGACACTGGGAGTTATTTGATGTCGAGCAATCCCTAGACTGCCGGTTGTATGTTAGACATCTTACTGTATTACTTTATTTCATGTCAACTTCCTCTCGTAGGGTCGACACACAGATATGTAAATAATTTTGTTTAACGACATTCTTTGAAGAGTGCACTGCAACAGGAATAGTTGCATCTTTACTGCGTCGTAAAATCTCTTAAGGCACCGAAATAGTACGACTGTCGACAGTAAACGCCTTCAGGGCCTTATATATCCTGAGCGGGATTAGAACCCGATATCCTGAGTGCTTTCACCCTCTCCTGGCCCGCTACATCGTGAAGACTCCCCACCCGACGTTGGGGAGTACATCCTGGGGCTCCCGAAATAGGAAGTGAAGACCGTTGGACGCTTCCAGATCTAAAGATAGTCCGAGTGTTTACCTTTCCCGAATTCCGATAGACCCCTCGTGGTCGGTATTCTCTTCTTTACAAACATGAAGCGAAAGAGAGGCAAAAAATAATCTGGTGCGAGAAACACACGACTTTCACATACCTACCTTCCCTTCCTTGGTAAAATCCGTTTTTGAACTTTTCAAATAATGTAACAGTTAAAAATAGTTTACTAAATACTCAAGTAATCTACTATTTAGGTTAATGATAAGAAAAGATCAGGTGCGCGCAACGACTTTCACTTAACTCCGCTGTTAAAATCAATTTAGAAATTTTATAATATATTTAGAGATAAAAAAAATCTTGTGCGGGCAACACACGACTTTCACTTACCTCGATTTTTAAAATCAATGAAAGAATTTTCAAATAGAGTTAGGAATGAAAATACGTGAAACTATTAAAGAATTAATTAAATTTAATTTATATAGAAACATGTGTTTTATTAAAAAATCTTTTATTTTATTATCTAAAATAATCAGTTAGTTTTATGTTCATTTCATCACTCTCTATTAAAAATTGCATTAAAAAAATATTTTTTCTGTTTTCTCCTTTAGTTGAGTATCGATTTTATTCAATTTATATATTTAGCTGTTTTTCATCAGCGTTAACAAGATAATATAGTTATTATTATTGAATCTACAAAATTAAAGGTACTTTAGGGGAAGAAAATTTAAAATATCGGCGTTTAAGCCCTGCCAGACCATTTTAATCAGAATAAAACCTACATGATATTAAAGCACATTAAATTTTACATCGATATAGCGAGTTTAATCAAAATCGTCGGAACCGTTTTTGAGAAAATCGAAAAAAGGTGCAAAATGCATAGTATAAAGTGCCTCTTCTGGTAAGCTCATTTTGATGAAAAATTTTTTGTCACGTCTCGGGCGTATAGTTGTCTTAAATATGAAATTTCAGTTTCATAGGACTTACCGTTTCCACCCGGGAGTTACCACACACACACACACACACACACACACACACACAGACCTTTTTGCGGGACTTAGTTATTTGGTCTGAGGGACCCTAAAACGTGTATTTCCGTTGAAAACTGGAATTCGAAAATTTTCACGATCGCAATACTTCCCCTTATTATATATAGTAAGTGAAAGTAATAAATTGAATTTCAATAGAAACACGTGTTTTATTAAATAATCGATTATATTATTATCTACACCAATCAGTTAGTTTCATCACTCTCCATTAACTTTTACAATGTCGTGTATTAGGTAATTTTTATTGTTTAAAATATTTATCTATCCAACCGTATATTAGACATCTATATTACTTTTCTTGTCCATAAAGACAAAAATATTTTTGCACTTTTCTTCTTCAGTTGTTTATCAAATTTGGTCAACTTGCATATTTAGCGGTAATTTAGCAATGGTATATAAGATGATGTGCGTAATGTTTTGAAATCTAAAAAAATTAAAGGTACTTTTAAAATTGAAAATATCGGTATATCAGCCCTGTCGAGCTATTTCAATTAGGATGAAACCTACATAGTATTAAAGATCATTAAATTTTATATCGATATAGCGAGTTTAATCAAAATCGTTTCAGCTGTTTTTGAGGAAATCGTAAAAAAAATGAAAAATGCATGGTATAAAGTGGTTCTTCTGCTTTTCAGATTTTGATGAAAAAGTTGCTGAAACATCATGGCGTATCTTAAATATGAAATTTCAGTTTCATACGACTTAACGTTTTCGTTCTAGACTTAGACCTTTTTGCGGGACTTGGTTATTTGGACACGGGAGACTCTAAAACGTTTATTTCTCTTTATTAATAGAAATCGAAAAATTTCTTGATTACACTACTTTTCCTTACTTAATATTTAATATATAGGTAAGTGAAGTTAAAATAAGAATTAAACTCCGGAAATGAAGTATAATTAGCCACATCGTCTTATTAGCGGAGATAAAATATAACTGAACATAAATTTTGAACGAATTTGATAACCAACTAAAGGTGAAAAAAAACAGAAATATTTTATTTGGATTTTTTTTTTCTCCAATCATAAGATTAGTAATATGAACAATGGAAACCAAGTTACCAAAAAAAAGCGCTATAAACAAAGTTTTAGACGCTAGCGTGGTCTAGTTCTTATTCCCTCCTTGCACATCCGTTGACCTAGTAGAGATTCTCATAGGTACTGAAGCTAAGACCCTAATATACTAAAGAGAAGAGAGACTGTTAACTGTTCCCTCGGAAGTGACAGGGAGGCACACGTCCCGACCAAATTGTTGACACGTATTTCCGTTTCCCTCCGACAGTGCCTTGGGCATCTCCACCGCCAGCACAATACCCATTGACACCAATTCTAATATGGCCCCATGAGTCACATTAGGCAGGATGTACCCCTAAAAATAATAGCAATTAAAAGCAATCTGGTACGGACGAATTTCATTTATCTCCGTTAATATCAACTTAAGAACTTTTTTTTTTTTTTTTTTTTTCATAATTTATTGAAATTTACAACTGTACTCAAAAAAATACATCAAGTAAATATGATATTAGAAAAATGACATGGAAGAGACTTGTAGAAGAACTACCCAATGGTAGCACTCCTGTAACTATTTTAAACTAGAAGGTCTCGGGGCCATTTCCTTTTCAGACGCCTCGGAGGATTGTCGGGAATTGAAGAGGAAGAAAGGATTGAAACTAGAGGATTAGGGTGGGAATGGAGTTTGTCATGAAAGGAATGGTATCTAGATCGGGCCAAATCAGCAACATACGGAATATTAAGGTCTTTGTGGATCAGTTTATTAGTTACAAAATAAGGAGCATTGAGGATTTTACGCAGGATTTTGGATTGTAGGGATTGGATACGGGAAGAATTTGATGGTTTAGTAGAGCCCCAATGCTCTACTCCGTAAGTCCATATAGGCCGTATGATAGTCATGTAGATGAGCCTTTTGTAGTTAAGTGGAAGATTGGAACGTTTGTCTAGTAAGTGTTGAAGTAGTCGAAAACGTCGTGCAGTTTCTTGTCGTTTCAGTCTTGTATGAGGGTTCCATGTAAGGCGTTTGTCAAGGTGTAGTCCTAGATATCGGATCTGTTCAACCGGGACAAGAGGAGTATTATTGAAGGAAACAGTAGGGCAGGATGTCATTGGTTTACGACGAAGGGTAAAGGTAATTTGGCTGGATTTGTTGGCATTTATTTTAATTCTCCAGTTCTGACACCATACTTCAAGGTCTCTGATGTGGGATTGGAGAGTTTGAGAGGCAATAGTTGGATCAGCATTGACTGATAACACACATGTGTCATCAGCATAGGTAGAAAGGAAAGTGTTAGGATGGGATGGGATATCAGCTGTATAAACTGTGTAAAGGATGGGTCCTAGGATACTGCCTTGAGGAACACCAGCAAACTGACTAAAAATGGATGAATAGGAATTATTATGATTTACTTTGAAGGATCTGCCAGTGAGGTAGGACTGGATGATAAGGAAGTATGTAGGAGGGAGAAATCTGCGGAGCTTGTAAAGCAATCCTGGGTGCCAGACTCGGTCAAAGGCCTGTTCCACATCGAGGAAGGCTCCCGTGCAATACAAGCCGCGCTCCAATGTAGACGAGACAACGTCCACCACACGATGACATTGCTGGATAGTGGAGTGGGACGTTCTGAATCCAAACTGGTGATCAGGAATAATGGAATTAGTATCTAGGATAGGATATTGACGTTTCAGTATAAGCTTCTCTAAGATTTTGCCCATGATTGGTAAAAGTGAGATAGGACGGTAAGAAGATGGATTTTCTGGCGGTTTCTGAGGTTTGGGTATCATTTTGACAATGGATAATTTCCAGGAAGTAGGAAAGTACGTGGAGCGGAGTACGGAATTATATATGTAAGTGAGATAGAGGATAGCTTTTCGAGGAAGTAGTTTTAAAATATGGGAAGTTATAAGATCATGCCCAGGAGCTTTGCGGATGGTAAACTTTGAATAATGCTAGATATTTCTGACGGATGGAAGGCTTTGGGAGGAAGGACCAATTGGAGTGGGATATCTAGCTCATCTTCTATAAACTTAATGTGACCGGGATTATGGATATCTGGATGTGGATTAAAGGTTCGGAAAAAGTGCTGACCGAATATCTGGGCCTTCTCTTCATCAGATCTTGTCCAGATATGGGATTCAGATAGGAGTGGATGATTACAGTCTTTGAACTTCAGTAGCTTTTTTGTCGTCATCCATAATGATCTGTCTGTAATAGTAAGTTTTTCAGTGAAGTTGAGTAAGTTTTGAATTTTAATTTTTCGGATTTCTGATTTTAGTCTGTTAGTCAGTTTATTATAATAAGTTTTGTCTGACGGATATCTAGTCCTATGCCACTTCGATCTTGCCCCGCGTTTTTCCCTTAGCAAGATTCGAATGTGCTGTGGCAGGGTAGTCTCCTGTGAGTTAGTATTATTAATGGTTGTAGTATCGTCGAGTATGCTACTACTAATTGAGTCAGTAAGTTGTTTAACGGCTTTATCAATATCGTGTTTAGTCTTAAGTGGGATTTTTAAGTCCTGTTTGTCTTCCAAGTCACTTCTAAATCCGTCCCAGTCCACTCGTCCTGTAATCAGAGTGGGAATGGTAGGTCTAGGAACAAAGCTCGAGTGCAAGGCAAGAAGAACTGGGCTATGATCAGATGACAGGTCATTTAGGGTTTTGATTGTGGATTGGGAGGAAGATATCTGAGAGGAAACGAATATATCAAGGATATCGGGACGTTTTTTGAGGGAAGTTGGCCAATATGTTGGGCTCATAGGAGAAATGATAGTATAGCAATTGGAGGTAGAGATGCGAGAAAGGACATTACCACGAGAGTTGGATGTCCGGCAACCCCATCGTTGGTGCTTAGCGTTATAGTCTCCTCCAGCAATGAAGCGCGGTCCTAAGGATCGGAAGAGGGATTCAAGTTGGTTATAAGAAAGAGAGTTACCAGGAGGACAGTATACAGCTGAGAGTGTAAGATGGAAAGGACGAGTTTAAATGGCTACCGAGGTTGATTGTATGGCATCAGTTGGAGTAGAAGGAATAAGGGAATGAGGTAAGGACTTATGGATAAGGATGCATGACCCAGCATGGGAAGTGTTGTCGGGATGGTCAGATCTATAAGTGATGTAGTCACGTATGTGAAAATGTGATCGTTGTGTGAAGTGAGTTTCAGTGAGTAGTGCTATGTCAATGTGGTTGTCGTGAAGAAATAAGTCCAGTTCGTCACGATGGTTATGCAAGCCATTAGCATTCCACAAGACTATCGCTAGCGGCTTTACACTCATCGTGGGAAATTAAAAGAGATTTGGGAAAGGACTCTAGTGAGAAGGGTAATTAGCGGTTGGATGGTATCTCTAAGATCTGAGAGAAAGGACTGGAGAATGGAGAATGTGTTAAAAGGATCATGGTTGGGAAACGGATGAGAAGGATAAGTGACCTGGGATGGATAGTTGATTGGTTCAGGATTGTTGGCTTGGGGCTGAACTCGCCGTGGGGTACGAAGCTGTTCAGTCCGCTGAGATACTGGAGGTTGGGGTTTTGGCTGAGTTGGTTGATCATAAGGGCGACTTAAGAACTTTAAAATATTTTTTTTATTTTTTATTAATTAATAATTATAACAATAGCCAGCTTACCGAACCCAAAGGTTGGATGCCGATACCACTAAATACTGCCTACACGAATTCGTCCAATGATCACCGTTCAAGCCAAAACCCTCGAGATCAGTCTTAGCCTTCTAAAGCCTCATCTATTTTTGGAACAAATATTTTACGCATTACCTTATTTTCGAAAACCTTAAGCCGTTGTTCATCCTTCAAAGTAAGCGGCCACGTTTCACATCCGTAAAGAACCGTTGGAAGAATAATAGTTTTATAAATTCTAACCTTTACGTTTTTAGATAGAAGCCGTGAGCTAAGTAACTTAGCAACTGAATAATAACACGCATTTCCCACCTTTAACCGGGACTTTATTTCTACCTGGATTTCATTTTTTCTTGTTATCATTGAACCTAAATACTTGAGTTCAAAAGTATGCCCTGATAAATCAATATCACCAAGATCGCCACCGTTTCTGCTACTAAATCACTCTCCATCTATCTTTGTCTATCTCCATCTAAATCACTTCTCCATCACAAAACATAATTACTAATTGCTTTAATCAAATTTGTTGGTAAGAGTATTTAATACTTTTGATAGGTTTTTAATAAATTTATCCTTAATTTCTTCACTCAATATTTATTAACTTTTTTTTTCCCTAAACATTTAAGCCTAGGCCATTTTCAAGGAATTTGTATCTTATTATCTTATAATTGGAAAGTAATTAATATTTATTTTATTCACTAAAACTGAATATACATTTGATAATAATTCTGTTGTATTCAACTTTATGTCCCTCAATGGATTTTAAGGGGAAAGGAAGTTGTGTGTTGCGCGCCCAAATTTTTATTTTTTAGTCTGTTTTATCTTAGAGATCGTGAAAGTAGCCTGGAGAGATGGCATTCCATTGTTAAGCTGTAAGACCACAAAGCTTTCTATTCCTAGATCATTTGCCATTCAAATTATTTCGTAGCCCTCTCATTCTCTCGTCCGGTGAAATTGTTTCAGTAACAATAACACTGCTATTTTAGCATTGAATAATAACTGGCTCGTCGATGATTGCATATCGATAAGTTCGCAAAAATAAAAGCGTTACTTATGAATGGTCGTCTTATGTCTTTTAAAAACTATTTTTACTTGCCTTATATACAGGGTGTTTGGTAATTGCACGGCATTATTACTTTCACTTACCTATATATGGAATATATGTAGTAAGGGAAAGTATTGCGGTCGTGAAAAGTTTCGAGTTCAAGTTTTCAACGGAAATACACGGTCCCTTGAGTCCAAATGACCAAGTCCCGCAAAAAGGTCTGTGTGTAGTAGCTCCAGCGTGGAAACTAAAAGTCCTATGAAACTGAAATTTTATATTTAAGACAACTATAAGCCCATAATGGTACAGCAACGTTTTAATCAAAATCAGCTAACCAGAAGAGCCACTTTATACGATGCATTTTGCACCTTTTTACGATTTTCTCAAAATTGGATAAGACAATTTTAAATAAACTCGCTATATTGACGTAAAATCTAATGGGATTTAATATGATGTAGGTTTCATTCTGATTAAAATAGCCTGACAGGGCTTAAATGCCGATATTTTCAAATTTCTTTCTCTAAAGTACCTTTAATTTTGTATTATTTATAAAATTGACCATAACATCTGATTATCATTGCTAAAAAACAGGTAAATATATATTGTATATAAGTTATAATTTATATCTGAAGTTGAGTTCGTTGAACAGCTGAGGACAAAGATCTGAGCAATGCCCTGCTCAGATCTGATGTTTTTACCTAATTGACTAGTTTGTTTATTTTATTTAACGTCACTTTATGCTACTATGGCTAATCGGACGATGCTACAGTAGGAGACCTAAATTTTGCCTATCCAGGTTTTATTAGGATAGGGATCTTTAACGAGTACCTGACATCGCACAGGCTCGGGACCACCTTTTAACGTCCCCTCCGAAGGACGGCCTAACTAAGGATTTTTTACTCCCATTAAAAATCCTAGGATCACCTGCGGGTTTGAACCCGTGACCTTTGGCATGGGAGGCTGTTACGCTAGCCACCCAGCTACAAGTGATCCCCTAATTGACTAGTTTTTACTGAGTTTCTTTTTTTTAATTTATGCATCATTGAAAATGTTTGAAGGAATTATTGAAGATCAAAATGGTATAAATCAGATTTCTGAAGATGGGAGAAGATCCCGAATTTAATTTTATGTAAATAAAGGATTTAAGTTTTTATGGAAGAATTTAACCATCCTGATAATATACCTTTAATATTATACGAGATCTTCCGTTTTTTTAGAATATATTGATATAATGAATAAGTTTTTTCTAATTTACATAATTAATGGAACTTTAAAAAAAAAAAATTAAACTATCGAAATTAACCCCAGGTCAGAATATTTCAATTAGAATGAAATTTAAAAGATATTAACCTTTTTAGTGCTGGATGGCAATATATTGTCGTTTGCTGCACTTGCCGAAAGTGCTAACGACGATATATTGTCGTAGGTGTGATAGCGCATTGCGAGAAAACTTTACCTCAAAATAAATGATATAATTTGATTGTAAATGATCAAAATTCGTTGATCAAGAATTTGTAAACCGGTTTGGCTCTGATATTTTACACATTCTATACCGGAGTGTGCTGAGACTCTGTTTACTTAGGAGCGATAAGATGGAAATTTGGAACCAGACACTCCTTTAGGTCCAAAGTCGAATAGCTTATAATAGATAGAACACAATTTTTATATTATTTATAATTTTTTTATTCATATTATTTTCAAATAATCATTATCATTATTTCGATCATTATCATTATCATCGCTTTATTCTCCATTTCGTTCCGAATACATTTTTTTAAGCATATGAATATCATTAGCGTTCATAAGCGTTTTTCCAAATCGTTGCATAATTGTCAAATTCGGCCGCTTATCTTCACATCGGCACTCGTTTTTTGTCCGGCAGTAATTTTTTCAGGTAAGTTAAATTTAAATTAAATTTTACACTGATATAGCGAGTTTAATCAAATTTTTTTATTTCTTTATATATATATATATATATATATATATATATATATAAAATTATTATTATTATTTTTTTTTTAAAGACTTAAATCAATTTTACTTTTATAATTTATATTCTTGCAGCGAACTTCATATTATTTTGTATATTGATTACTTTTCTTTTTTTTTTATCTTATTTTTTTTTTTTTCCTTAATTTGTATTTTATTCATTCGTTCTGTTATTAATTTAATTCATTATTCAATTTTTATGAATAATTATAAATCTATTATCGTCAGGGGTGTCTCGTGTATGAGACTATACCCACACTTTTTCTATTGTTACCAGTTGTAATAATTATTCTTTTTATATTAAAAAAACATGTATGGCTCACGCAGCCGATCTGGAAATAAAGAAATTTAAAAGAAAAAAATCAAAACCGTTAGGGAAGTTTTAAAATCGTAAAAATGTGAAAAATGCATTGCGTAAATTGACTCTTTTGGTTCGCCGATTTTTATGAAAAAGTTGTTGTAACATGTCAGGTATAGCTAGACTTTGCACAACCGCCACAGCCACTCAGACCTTTTCGCGCGACTTGGTCATTTAGATTCAGGAGGCCATAAAACGTGTATTTCCGTTGAACACTGGAATTCGAAAATTTTCACACTCGCAATACTTTTCCTTACTATATATTTAATATATAGGTTAGTGAAAGTTAAAACGTGTATATTTTCCTATACCCTTAGTAAACCCCGCATGGCATTGACCAGAAGATCAGACCACCCACAGCTGGTGACAAGGCCCAAAGTTTTTTCTTAACCTTTTTTCCTTTGGAAGGATAATGCAGCGAAGGGTCATCAGGTCAAATCCTTTATCCTCTATCTGATCCTAGCTCTGTCCCCAGGAGGCGGCTCTCCAGCTGTGTCTTTGATATCTTTCACCATCAGCCAGCATCTGCATCTGTATCCATCTTCAGCTCTGGCTATATTCAATTGAATAAATAACTCGTTAAGTTTTTAAGATCGATTTCGATTAAAAAACAAGAAAAAACGTAGCATACAAGATGTATCATAAGTGTCTAGTCATCTTATGGGAGCGGAGTGTTGTAAAGTCTCACAAACTGAGTGAGACTTTACAACACCACTTACACAATTTACAAAACTGTAAGAAATGAAAATTAAAAATCTGGTGCGGGCAACATACGACTTTCACTTATCTCAACCGTTAAAATCAATCTATGCACCATATAATCTTTGACAAAAAATTGACATGGGTACTTCACGTCAAGACAGAACGTAAAACTAAAAACATTCGACTCAGACTTTTGTATTATATGCTGATTATTCCAAAAAGTTTAGGTCAAATCCTCAAAATAAGAAAGTGTCTCAAAAAGTTTTGGAGAAACTTAAAGTTTACTTTTTCTAAGAACTCAGACAATAGTTTTATCATGGCTAGGTAGGAAAACCTCAGATTTAAAAGTATTGTTTGTTTGATATGAGAGCTCTCTTTTCTTGTCAGATCTTATTTCTGATCAAAACCGTGGGTAACAGTTTGTTTGATATGAGAGCTCTCTTTTCTTGTCAGATCTTATTTCTGATCAAAACCGTGGGTAACAGCAAAAATCTCCGAAATTGGGTTTCCTCCTTAACTGTTTACAGTCGGATCATGGATTGTATAAAGTTTTTCGTTGAACTATGACTAAACATTCATGAGACATGCTGTATACAACTACTCATATTTTAGGAAAGATTATTTGATGCCTTGATGACAGAAATTTTAATTTTACAATCTATAAAAAAAAAACTAATAAGTTGTAACAATTGGTTGTAAAATAAGTTCATTTTTCAATTTTATACTCTATGTGTTCGTAGAATCAAGTTTATTTAGTCAATAATTTTTACATATTCTAATGAAGGATTAGTTTTTGTGTTTTTATGTATCATTTTCAACTCAGATTCCTTATTTCTAAGTGTAATATACTAAAAATTTTTTTTTCGTCATTTAATGATTTTTAATTTCTGAAAAGGAAAATCCGCTGCACAGACGGTTAGCAAAGTTTGCAGTGTGTTGGGTTTGCTCGGTTCAGAACCAGAAATTTTGCGCTCGGGTCGTCCTTCAACTGTTGATGATGACCAAATTAAAAAAAAAATCTGGTGCGGGCAACACACGACTTTCACTTACCTCCGTCAATTAAAGAATTTTCAAATACAGTTGGTTTACCTTTATAAGCTTGAGTATAAGATAATATATTTTCTAAAATTTTTAGCTTTCCAACGGTATATCATACATGTATATTACTGCTCTTATGTTCAAAAACAAAAAATTGCATTAAAAAAAATATTTTTTCTGTTTTCTCCTTTAGTTGGGTATCAAATTCATCCAATTTATATAATGACCCGTTTTTCATCAGTGGTAACAAGATAATATAGGTATTTTTATAGAATCAACAAAATTAAAGGTACTTTAGAGAAAGAAAATTTAAAATATCGGCATTTAAGCCCTGCCACACCATATTAATCCAAATGTAACCTAAATGATATTAAAGCCTATTACATTTTACATCGATAAAGCGAGTTTAATCAAAATCGTCGGAACCGTTCTCGAGAAAATCGAAAAAAGGTGCAAAACGCATGGTATAAAGTGGCTATTCTGGTAAGCTCATTTTGATGAAAAAAGTTTTGTAACGTCTTTATATTTGTCTTAAATATGAAATTTCAGTTTCATAGGCTTTCCGTTTCCGCCCGGGATTTACCAAATACACACACAGAGACCTTTTTGCGGGACTTGGTTATTTGGACTCAGGGGACCCTAAAATGTGTATTTCCGTTGAAAACTGGAATTCGATAATTTTCACGATCGCAATACTTTCCCTTACTATATATAGTAAGTGAAAGTAAAATATATCTGAAAGACAGCAACATGTAATAGATCAAAATAGGTCAGATGTAAATGATTAGAAATATTTACAAGAAAATAAAGTTTTTATTGGAATTACCGGTGAAAAACGATACGAACCCATTTTACAATGACTCATAGTCCGGTTCTCAATATATACAATACGTACAAATACAATATACAGAGAGAAGGGAAGAAATATTTAAAGTTGTTAAAACGTGATTTTATTCTCTGTAAAGGAATACAAAATACATTCATTTAAATTAAATGTAAACATAACTAAAAAGACAAATAGACAAAAGAATACAACTATTACCTGTGAAGGAATTAAATTACACGTTGTTCAATAGATGGTAAAAGGACAATCAATATAACTGAACGAACTAACACTTTTAAACATAAGTATAACCAATTGTAACCTCCCATAACTTATATGAATAAATGTCAATTAAAACAGCTGTTTCTTATCACTGACTAAGAAAGGTTGCTACAATGTAGGCAGCAAACTTTACATGTATTTTACAGTATTGGTGTTATTAATTCGTTTTTGTGTTAAAGTACCGAAACCTTTAACGGTTTAAAAAGTAGGTCTCGACCCGTAACAGTTTCGGAACTTCTGAACTAGACCGTGAAATGTAATGACTTATTGCGGAATGGAAAAAACGCCTTTATACTTCGACCTTATTTTGCCCTTACAAACAGTTCGACTTTTTTTTCACTAGATGTTTACCGGATATTATATGTCTATTTAGTAGTGAAGGAAGTCTCGTTAAAAAAGAACTGGAGACGGAAGGATTGTTACCTGAGTAATATTTTCACATCCTTCCGCTAAAGAACAAAGGATGGAAGAAGAGTCCTGGAGGAGCTGATTGGAGACGACAGCAGGTGCGGAGGATGCCTAGCCAGGTGCTCTCCAGGTGAGGGGCAGTTGGCCCGACAATGGCGGCAGATGGAGTTTCTGGATGCAGTGGACCTGTGGTCGTCTGGGCAGCTGTAAGGGATGCCAGGTGTTAGGTCGAAGGTAGAGTCATCTTCAAGTTTTCAATGATGTCAAGATTCGGGTGCGATGCGATAGTCACTAAACCAACGGTCGTGCGAAGAGGTGAATAGGCTGCGTGATCTCAGCTTAGAAGGCACCTCATTTTACTTTCACTTACTATATGTAGTCAGGGAAAGTATTGCGATCGTGAAAATTTTCGAATTCCAGTTTTCAACGGAAATACACATTTAAGGCTCCCTTGAGTCCAAATAACCAAGTCCCGCAAAAAGGTCTGTGTGTGTGTTTGTGTGGTAACTCCCGGGCGGAAACGTTAAGTCCTATGAAACTGAAATTTCATATTTAAGACAAATATGAAGACGTTACAAAACCTTTTTCATCAAAATGAGCTTACCAGAAGAGCCACTTTATACCATGCATTTTGAACCTTTTTGCGATTTTCTCGAAAACGGCTCCGACGATTTTGATTAAACTCGCTATATCAATGTAAAATTTAATGGGCTTTGATATCATTTGTTTCATTCGGATTGAAATGGTCTAACAGGTCTTAAATGACGATATTTTAAATTTGCTTTCTCTAAAGTACCTTTAATTGTGTTGATTCTATAAACATAACTATATTATCTTGTTACCACTGATAAAAACCAGGTAAATATGTAAGTATAATAAACCGATTGAAAGCTAAAGATTTTAGAAAAAATATTATCTCAAACACAATCTTTTTAAAGTTAATAGAAAGTGATGAAAAGAAGATAAAACTAACTGAGTATTTTAGATAATAATATAATAGATTTTTTAATAAAACTTAAGTTAATTTCGATGTTTTAGTTTAGGCATCCCAAAACGTGCAGTTCAATAGAATAATGCAAAGATGTCCAGAAATTGATTTTAGAGAGGTTTTTAGGTATCCTCTTATCGAGGCTTGATAGAACATGCCTCAACGTGAGTAATTACAGTTTCGAACAAATTTATGAAGCTACATTTCTATATTTTTGTGTCAATAAAAATCCTTAGTTATGCCGTCCTTCGAAGGGAATGTATTTAACAAGCCTATGAGATGTCTGGTACTCATTTAAGTTCCCTATTCTAATTAAACCCGGACAGGTAAAATTTAGGACTCCCACTGTAACATCACCCGTTTAGCCAAAGTAGGGATAAAGTGGCGTTAACTGCATAAAAAATAGTGGAAGAGTTATTCATAGAGAAATAATAATGTAAAGAAGTCCGAAAATTGAATTTGAATTTTAAATAGAATAGGGATCTCTAACGAGCCACAGGCTCGGCACTGAAATTTCAAATCACCTCTGAAGGACGGCATAACCGTTAAATAATCCTAGGGCCATCTGCCGGGTTTGAACCCGTGATCAAGGGCATAGAAGGCTAGGCACTAAACCACAGGTGACACCGTGGGTTCTTATTTCATAGAAGTCGATATTGATTGCACAGCTTTTGGACCACTACACTGGAACAGCTGTTTAAAATGTTGGTTATTTAACCTTACATGAACTACTTTGTTCATAATTAAAAACCTGTACCTCTACAACCCACGAAAGGCTGTATAGTAAACAATAACGAATATAGAGACTGCGCCAATAGGCCTGCAACAAGTTGTGAAGTTGAAAATCAAGCTCAGCCATCAGGTTTGGCCCTAATTTTCAG
The DNA here is from genome assembly GCA_023052935.1 of Piezodorus guildinii. Classification (NCBI taxonomy): domain Eukaryota; kingdom Metazoa; phylum Arthropoda; class Insecta; order Hemiptera; family Pentatomidae; genus Piezodorus; species Piezodorus guildinii. The sequence continues at coordinate 178,684,481 of CM041292.1, read as the reverse complement.
ATACCAACTTCTCTATACCACAGGATCGACGAAAAGCCGAGCTCAAATCCAATAATTTAGTGCCCCATCAGTTACATCAACCAACTTATCCTTTTTATACCAACTTAGAATAATTGTATTATAACACTATTTCCCATGTTTAATCATGGATTTATCAATTTTAAGTTCACTTGCTTAAGATATGAAATATACGAACCGTTCGTTACAACATTCACTCCGTTATTCCTTCATTATGTTTCTTACAGCATGTGCTGCCTTCTCCTTATTTCGTATATAAATACTCAAAAAGCGCATGTTTCCATTTAATAGCTTACTAAACAATGTGCGATCAACTGAGTTGATAATAAATATTATCAAAATATATTATTAATAAAGGCTTCATTTTATAATGTTTATTTATTTAACGTCACTTTATGCTACAGAGTAAGTCCTAAATTTGGCCTATGCAGGTTTAATTAGGATAGGGATCTTTAACGAGTACATGGCATCCCACAGGCTTGAAACCATTTTTACGTCCACTCTGAAGGACAGCATTTAATTTACTCCCATTAAAAAAATACTATAACCACCTGCGGGTTTGAACCCGTGACCTTTGGCATAGAAGGCTGTTATCCTAGCCACCCTGCAACAGGTGATCCCAATATAATGTTTATAATCTCTGAAAATACAAATAAATAAGCAGAAGAAATCTTGTCCTATCCAGGTTTAATTAGATAGGGATATGTAACAAGTACATTGCAAAGGTCGGGAACTCTTTTTTACGTCCCCTCCGAAGTGAGGCGAAGTTTTAGAACTCCTAATAAAAACGTGCGACTTTGTGCATAGAAGGCTGTTATAGTTGATACCCAAAAACAATTCTTTAAACACATTATCTCACAAAAAAATACCATAGGCACCGCCATATGTATCGACCTCCTAGAACGAAGTTACATGAACGCCCCCATTGTCCTTCATGAACGACGAACGGCGAAGAAGATACCGCAGAATGCACCGCAACGAAGTGGAGGGGATGGAGCAGCTTCGACGGTGTGAAAGGAAAGACGTAGCGCCAGCAAAAGGGGCCTTTATCAGCGGAAGTCGTAATATAGCCACTGCCTCCTTGAGTTCGCGAGTCTACAGGAAGTGGAATAAATCTGGCAAAATGAGAAGTAATAACCTCATCCGCAATCCGCTCGGTCCGTCCCGGGACCGGATAATGGAACGCCGGGTAATTGTTGTGTAGCTAATTATTGTTGGGGAGGATGAGGCGTACCGCAAGGTCTCTCTCACTCCCCGCCATTTTATATCATGTTTACTACGCCTTGATGATAATATATTACCATTGGTTCTTTAGGTTTCAATTAATCGATTGTTCCTTTGAGCTCCAAGCTAATAAACAGAGCTATTAAAAACAATGAGGAATATTCAGGGTGTCCCATAAATGTCTAGTCATATTGTAGGAGCAGATACTAGGCCTCAAGTGTGTGCTTTACTGTTCACTTGATCTGTTAAAGTTTGTTAGGAGGGCTTTCGTCACACATAACCTGTCTATTCAATCTATTCAATGACAGTTAAGTTATGACTTAAGGAAGATAGTCTGGGTAGCGGTCAAGATATAAAGAATCAAATACTCTTAAATAAAGACTGTTTTGTTACCGTATTGAGTTAGTAATAGATACTTTAGTTTTTGAAGTAATAAGGATCAATAAAGATTTTTTCAAATAATTTGGTATAATAAGTATTTGGTTCGAGGGAAATTTTAAGGTTTATTAGATCCCCAAAATCATGAATTCCTTACGTCTAAATAAGTCTGATATTAGGTATGTATTTGAGTTTTTAGTTGTAGATTAGAAGTAAAGAGAATTTGTAAAATATTTTTGTTAGCCTACTATCAGTTTATAATCAGCCTAGTGTGAGGAATTTAAAATGAAGATAAAACAATTTAACGGTTTGTTAAATAATCGATTGTACATCTGTTCAACCGCAAAACTGAAACAGCTGTGTCGATTTCCGGTCAGCTGTTGGAAATGTTGATAATTTAACCTTGTCTAGTTACTACTGTGTTTATACTTAGTGTTTGGAAACATCCTTTACGATGTAAGGTGTATTTGAACTGAAATCTATTTTAAGGTATAACAAGTGGTGGTAAATACTATAAAGTGATAGAAGCGAATGAAACATGATTATAAGTAGTAAAATAGATAAAAATGAAGGAAGATAAACAAAATTATAACAAATATGATGCTAACTATGAAATTAAAATTAATCTATTCAATATGAATATTCAATTTTTTTTTTTTAATTTAACTTTATACAATAATTGATACATTTAAAAATAATTAAAATAAAAATAATAATGGTCAGGTACGTATTTAAAGAAAAGATAAAATAAGAACTAGGGTAATAAAGCTAGAGTGGTCACCTGTGGTGTTGTGGCTCTAGTATAACAGCCTACTATGCCTAAAAGTCGCATATTCAAACCCGGCAGACGGTCCTAGGAAATATATTACAATGTAAAGGAGGTAACAATCCTTGGTTTTCCCAACCTTCGGTGGAGAGGTTAAATAGTGGTAGTGAGCCTGTGAGATGATGAAATTGGGGACTCTCCGACTGTAGCATCGTCTGATTGGCCACAGTAGTATGAAGTACCGTTAAATGGATAAACAAGGCAAATAACCACATCTATTCTACTTTAATCATTTACAATCTAGTTAAAATTTTAAAATATATATCATTTAAAAACTATGGAAAAGAACAGTTAAAACAAGCATGATAAATATTTCTAGGTAGTCTTTTTTATTGTTCTCTTAATTTAAAAGTTTAAACAATTGAAATAATCTACCTTTTATCTTTTTTTTCAGGTTAGTCTTCATACTTTATTCCTAACCGATTCAAGAAAACTTCAGTAAGTAGCATGTTTTCTGCCAATTTCCTTGCCATGTTTCACTTGTAATGTATTGAGGATACTGAGGGGAGTAAGTTAGGATTGGATAATTATTATATTAATTAAATAAATATTAATAAGCTTTGTCGGCAAAAGTCAAAAGGCATTTTCCAAAGCCTCTTGGATTGTCCGTGGGCTGTCTGTGAGCTGCCCCCCGCGGTACACCTGGAACTTTCTAGACCCCAACTACTAAGCTGGACTGGGCACTTCCCATATCAGCCCCGCCCGAGGTGACGAGGATGAGAAAGGAGATTCGAAGGGTCAGTCTCATTCCAGCCACGAGAATTGAAGTTCCATCAACAAGAAGAGCAGAGGTCCGTCGGGGTCGGAGCAGCTGGAGGTCTGAGAGTCCAGAAGGGACGCCCGAGACAATTTCCACCTCCGCCGGCCGACTAAGTGTTTTAAAGGTGTTTATCTGTTTGTAATATTGTATGGCAAGTTAAACTATAATGTCCCTCAGTATTCTCAGGCATTGTGTGATTAAATGGTATATGTTTAAGTTAATTTAAATAATAAGATCAGTTATTGAAACATGTCTAATTTAATCTTACCCTACCACTGAGATCGGTAAACACGATACCTTTGGAAAGGAAATCCAATGGTTTCAGTAAAATGAGTCTATATATATATATATATATATATATATATATATATATATATATATATATATATATATATATTAAATATATCAAGTAAGCTGGTTTTTAAAGCTACCGCTGTCTTAAAAAAACAGCCGGTTCAAAACATAGCACTCTATTCCTTAATACCTACTGCGAACTTCTTGTCACTTTATTTTCCAAATCTGACTATGTTTATTAGCTTTAACAATACTTTAAAGTTGATCAAACTCTGATGTGCTCAAAAGTTTTCTTTTACTTTCGCTTACCTATATATAATAAGTCGACTTCCCTGTTTTGTAGTAACTCTCGAACGTCCAGATCGAGATCTATAAGCTAATGTCCGGGTTGTTTACTTTTTTGTATTACTTTTCTCACTGCTTCAACACAAATTTGAAATAATTTTTCTACTTGACTATAGTTTTTAAGTTGATCATATTCACAAACCACTTTTTGTCTTTCTTCTATACTGAGTCTACGTCTTGAAGCCATGTAACGATTGGTTTATTAAACAGTAAATATTGAATTATACACTCATAATAACTTTTAATAAAAACTGCAAAATTAATTAGTCTTGAGGCGAAAATATAGCTATGTTTCAACTAACTTTTGGCGTTTGCTTATTTATTTAACGTACCTTTATGTTGCTATGGATAATCGGACAAGGAATCTTTAACGAGTACCTGACATCGCACAGGCCCTGGACCACCTTTTAACGTCCCCTTTCAAAGGACGGCATAACTAACGATTTTTTAATCCCATTAAAAAATTCTAGGGCCACCTGCGGGTTTGAACCTAGGTCCTTTGGCATAGGAGATTTTTATGCTAACCAACATGCTACAGGTAATCCCAACTTTTGGCGTTGTACATATGTCTATGAGATCATTGTTTACATTTGGGCTGCTTAAGGATCTCTCTTTTTCTCTTACGGGGCATTATAAAGGACAGTGAGTTGAAATAAAAACTGTGCTTATGTCGCATGGAGAAATATTTTCGTAGACAGTCTTCCTTAAACTGAATTACAGTTTATTTCAACTAACTTTTGGAGGGCACTTTAAGTATATATATATATATATATATATATATATATATATATATATATATATAACTTATAATTTAGGCAAAACGGGGGTTGATTTCTTCGAGATTATAACATATATAACAGATATAGCAGTAATTATATCACAACTAATACTTATTATACAGTATTATAGCAGATATTTATAAATAGAGACAATGATTCCCCTAGACCGTATCATAGGGCTCTCCTAATTGCTCTAGACATTAACTACCAGTAACAATTACCCCGCAGAGGTCTTCGGCCCCAGTTCCTAAACCTCCTTGCCTTGACTAATTGCCGCCCTCTACATCTTCTCCTAATGAAGAGAGCAGTTCGCCATTAGCTTGTTTCGCTCGTCGTCCTTTGTCTTGCGAGAAAGCTGTGAAAGTCGAGGGTGCAAAGTCCTTTGTAAGTTATAATTAATATTATGATTTCATGAGAATCCAAGCTTAATCCCTCATAGTCCGTGAGCCAGCCACGAAAAATGTAACCCATTTTACCAAAAATGTTAATTTGTTTTATACAAAGCACCTATCATAATAAAGCAAAAAATACACGTCTGCCAATTTGAAACAGGTGGATTACAAAATGGCGGCCATTCAAAAAGGGAATATTACCTTTTTCTAACATAATTATGGTTACTATCATGGCAACTGCTCATCCTATGAAGATAATCGTTATGAAGTAAATCATCAAGTATTTGATAAGCTTTCATTTGAGTGCTAAAAGACATTTTATTTCTAATATTTAATGATATAGAGCTATTACAAAAAAAAAAAGTTTTGCGAATAACGAAATATTACTCTTTTCTAACATAATTATTATTATTATAATAGTGACTCATTTGACCACGATTTTCCATTTGACCTTATAATACTCGGCGATAATACGAACCATACGACGCTAGTCTGCCTCACAAAAGTGGATGGGAAGCCGCGGCAGACGTGTTTCAAATTTGGATTTTTAGGATTCTGACCCATCTAACCATTGCAGTGACATTATGGCTGTGAGTATTAGACCTAAGGATTTCTATTACTACTCAAATAAAAGCTAATTTTATGCCTCGTAAAGTAGTTTATAACCAGTATATTGTTAGGAGCAACCCTTTCCATGATATCAACCAAATTAATGACCAAAATACGAAGTTTCACGGTTTCCGTTTTTCTGTACGAACTATATCTATGCGGCTATTAGTCATACAGAGGTGTTTCACAACTCAAATCAAAGGTGATTTCATTTTCTATATTAATTGTATTAACAATTATCCTCATAGGATGACCGGCTTCCTTGATAGTAGCCATAATAATGTTAGAAAAGAGTGCTATCTCGTTTTCCGCAAAATTATTTATTTTATTTTTTTTTTGTAATACCGTTATATCGTTGAATTTCAGATATAAAAATGTATTTTACCCCTCAAATGAAAGCTTATTTAATACATTATAATTTACTTCACAACGATTATCCTCATAGGATAAGCCGTTTCCGTGATAGTAATCATAATTATGTTAGAGAAGAGTGATATTTCGTGATATTTTCGAATAGCCGCCATTTTGTAATCCACCCGTTTTGAGTTAGTAGGGGTGTATTTTTTGCTTTACTTATGTTTTTATGCTTTGCATAAAACATATTAATGGGTTGCATTTTTCGTTGCTGGCTCACGGACTAATCGCATTCACTGATTGTGCATGTAGTTGTGAATAGAAAAAATTAGATAAAAAAAATAATAATATCCTGCATTTCTTTATTCATGAATAAAGAAATATAATATCATCTTTTAAGGGGCTAATTTTATTATCTTAAAAGAGTCTATAGCACATTGTTCAAATTCCTCAAACCTCATTTTCGTAACAATGAAGACATAAGTCCTAATGCCTAAACAGCAGTAAAATAATATCTTTGAAATTATATCAGAGTCCGAAAAGTGAAATTGGGCTAAGAGAAATTTCCACCCGCCGCATTCCTTTCTCATCCTCCGCAGACTGCCTTCTTGAACTTTCCTTCACTTCCCACAATTTTACTTTTTCCGAGTAAATTGCAGGCGATACTCCCACAGAGGATTCGGGTTTTAAGGATGTGGGAAACAGGATCCCAGCCTTCATAATAATGATTGATTCAAATTTGATAATTACAATCATAAAACCTCAAGAACCATATTATTATTATTTTTTTATTAATGGAATTTTTTAATTAGTCAAGATTAGCCTAAATCTCAGGATTTTTAATCTATTAAACTCTTAGCTGACATAACAAGATAAATAATTATTCTGTTACAGTGGCCTTGGAACCTACTGATAAGAAACTTTGAACTTACTGTGCGTAGTATTGTACAATATATTAAACCGTATCATTGTATTTATTTATAAAGCTTGTCTAGTGCGTTGTGCTTGTATATTCATGGTATGTCACTCCATCGTACGATGCTACAATGAGAGTTTTGCATATCTAGGTTTAATTGGAATAGATGTCTTTTACGAGTACCTGAGATCCCACTGGCTCAGGGCCATCTTTTCACGTCCCTTCCGAGGAACGGTATAACTAAGGATCTTTTACTCCAAATAAAAAAATCCTAGGACCATCTACCAGTTTGAAACTGCGACCTTGGGTATAGAAAGCTGTTATGATAGCCACTACACTACAGGTGATCCAAGATAGTTATATCCTAACAAAGAGAGGATCCCAAATGTGTCACACAGATTTTGATGAAATTTTTTAAGGTGAAACTAGACATTAAACCATTAGACTCTAAGAGCCAACGCGCCCCAGGAGCAGCGCAAAAAATCGGAAAGTTTGTGCGCTAAAAACATTTTTTTATTAATATCTCTGGTTCTAGTGAAGGTATTTTGTGTCAAAATTACTCTATTTCAAAGAGGAATAATTAAAAAATAAGCGGCTGAAATGATTAAGTTTTATGCTTGATAATAGCCCCAAAAATATAAATAATCTCGTCAAAACAGTACTTCTAATAAGGTTTTTTTTTTTTTAAACTGTGCTCTGCCATACAGTATCCTTTGATAACATTCCGATCGTTCCAGTTGAACAGATCCGCTACCAAGGGCTTCTACTTGACAAATGTTTAACATGGAATCCGCACACTAGACTGAAACGACAAGAAACTGCTCGCCGCTTTCGGTTACTTCAACACTTACTAGACAGACGCTTTAAGTTTCCACTTAACTTCAAAAAGGCTCATCTACATGACGATCATAAGGTCAAACTGGACCAACGTAGTTAGCTTTGGAGCTCTACTGAACCATCAAACTCTTTCCGTATCCAATCCTTACAATCCAAAATCCTTCGAAAAATCCTAAAAGCTCCTTATTTTGTCACGAATAAGCTTATCCATAAAGACCTTAATATCCCCTTTGTAGCTGATTTGGCCCAAACCAGGTATCAATCCTTCCATGACAAACTCCAATCCCACTCTAACCCACTAGTTTCAATCCTTGCTTCCTCTTCAATTCCCGACAATCCTCCGAGGCGTCTGAAAAGAAGATGGCCTCGAGACCTTCTTGTTTAGATTAATTACTAGAGTGCTGTCAATGGGCAGTTTCTCTTCAGGTTTTTCATGTACACTATCTTTAATCAGCACTTTTACTTGATGTATTCTTAAACAGTTGTAAATTTCAATAAAATAAAAAAACTGTTCTCATATTAAGATTTCATTTTTTTGGAGTGAAATACACAGTTTTTTAAAGTCCTGATTTGAGGAGATCAATTATATTTTTAGAGTTATCAACAAGCATAAACTTGATCATTTAATGGCTTATTTTAAAAATTATTTTGTTTTGAAATCGAGTAATTTTGACACCAAACTTATTTTTCTACCTTCACTAGAACCAGAGATATTAAATAAAAAGTGTTTTTACACGACTCCTGGGATGGGCTGGCTCCTAAAATTTTGCATACTATAATGGTTTAATGTCTAGTTTCATCTAAAAATGTTGATCTATCAGTGGAACACGTTTGGGTCCTTCTCCTTGAAAGTACATTGTCGATGCTTCTATTACAAACACGATAAAGGACTTCGCTCAAGTTTCCATACAGAACACAACTCAGAAGATCCCTTCCTCAAACAGCTCATTAGGGAAACGACTCACTTCCGGTCCGAGATAATTATAAGAGGGTCCGAGAGGGTCCAATTGACCCCTGGCGGAAATAGCTCCCAGGCGGTGCTGCCATCTATTAGTGCCTAATTGGCAGGACACTAGCGGCTATATTTGGAAGGCAGTTTGTCCCGTCGTCACCGAGGATGGATGGTGTCAGCTGTGGGTGATACGGGCGACTGCACTTCGGGTTCCTATGGCAACGGCTTGCTTCATCGATTCCTCAACGTCTTGTCAGTTCGATTTTAACAATCACTAGGGACTCGTTCCTGCTTCGCTCGGGTACAATCTGAATTGAAGCTCCGTTTGATCGATTTTCAATTTATGATCATCAGTTAATTAGAGAAGAGATGTTCATACGTCCATAGACTTGTAACAGCTTTCTATTAACGTATGCTAGTTCTTTGGTTCATATTAACTTTTTTTTAAAGAAGTACGGAAGAATAAAACCTGTAGTATATTGTGCAGTGGCAACACTGAATCACCATTGCCTCCCTCATCACAACGTTTCTAATAACATTCGTTCATAAGTTTATGGTCTCACAACAGCTTTATATTAGCGTTTAAGCACTCTTTTGTTACATGTTAACTTTTGTTTTAATTTTAGGCTTTCAAACGGTATATATACGTCTATAATACAATTCATATTTCAGGAAAGAATTATTTTTTCCTTGATAACAGAAAATTTAATTTTTACACCTAAGTTAAAACTTAATTGTAATGTAATGTACTTATAAACCTTCAGGAAAGAATGCCCTAAACAGTAGAGAAAACAGCATCTAAAGACCGTGGAGTGGGATAAGAAACTAATAATCGCGAAATCATTTTAGGAACATAGAGATAAACTATTTTGTTTGTTGATTAAGAGATGAACTATAAAAAACACACTTTAAAAGTTTAATTTAGTTTACATTTAAATTTCATTCAGTTTACACAGAAATATCATCATAAAAAAGAAAATAATTAATTAATGCGACCAGAATTTTATTATTTTATTTATTTTCGTATGAGTTTTTTTTTTTAGTTGATTACGAAGTTTCCTTATTGAAAATATGATAAACCAAATTCTTTTTTGGTCGTGTAAATATTACATTATCAAAATAAAATATTTTAAAAAAACATTAATTTTTATTTTACTCTGAAGGGTCAGAACTATTTCTAAACCAACAACAAAAACAAATTAGTGTTTGTTGTCATCAAATTGAAACCCGTGGCGCCCAAACCCTAACCCCGAACCATAAAAGGGTCTGAGGATTAAGAGACCACTTTAGAAGAGAGCTTGAACCTCTTTGAGCGAATGCCTCTGGTCCTGACAAGTATGAGCTCGTAATCTTAAAATGTCTTGGAGGCGAGATGGGGGTCGTCTTTCAAAAAAGTTTTATTATTTTCTGAGCCTCTTTTTGTTTGTAGCTCAAAAGGGTTTAGTAAGTTCAATTTACGTTTTATAACTTCTAAGAACAGTGGCGTATTCAGGCTAGCCCGTAGAAATGGAGTTGAGTTTTACTAAATTAATTCAGTTATACATAAATGAAATAGATGTAGCCAAATTATAATAAACAAAATAAGCTTTCTTAACAAAATAAAGACATAAAATGAAATATGACTATAGAAATATAAAACAAACAAAAACATAATCTGGTGCGCGCAACACACGACTTTCACTTACCTCTGTTGTTAAAATCAATTAAAATTGATATTAAGAATTTTTAAATACAGTTAGAGATAAAAATGTATTTTGAAACAATTGATTTAATTTAATTTAAATAGAAACATCTGTTTTATTTAATAATCTATTAAATAATTATCTTCGAAAATCAGTCATTTTATTGGCTTTTCGTCACTCTCCAATAACTTCTAAAATTTTGTGCATGACATAATAATTATTCTAAAACCTTTAGATTTCTATCGGTATATTATGCATATATATTACTATTTTTGTTCTCCAAAACACAAATATTGCATGCAAAAATATGTCTGCTCTTTTATCCTTTCATGTGATATCGAATTCGTTCAGTTTATATATTAATCCGTACTTCAGAGGAAGAAAATTTAAACTCAGCATCAAAATCAGCATTTAAGCCCTTTCAAACTATTTCAATTAGAATGAAACCTACATGATATTAAAGCCCATTAAATTTTACATCGGTATAGGGAGTTTGATCAAAATCGTTAGACCCGTTTTTGAGAAAATCGTAAAAAGGTGCAAAATGAAAGGTATAAAGTACCACTTCGGGTGAGCCAGTTTTAGCGAAAAAGGTGCTGTAACATCTCGTGCGTATAGTTGTCTTATATATCAAATTTCAGTTTAATATGACTTTTCGTTTTAGTGCTAGACTAACCACACAAACAGACCTTTTTGCGGGTCTTTGGACCCAGGGGATCCTAAAGCGCGTTTTTTCCGTTGATAGCTGGAATACAAAAACTTTCATGAGCGGAATACTTATCTTATTATTTATTGTATATATAGGTAAGTGAAAGTAAAACAGGAATAGAAAAGAAGATGATTACTGTCAAACGTAATATAACTAAATTATTACAAAGAGCAATTGAAAATTAATAAAGTATACGAATCCTGTTGGAGAATTCATTAATAATGTTAGTTCGCAAATTTAAAGTTAAAAAGGTGCAAAATGCATAGTATAAAGTGGCTCTTCTGGTTAGCTGATTTGGATGAAAAAGTTTTTTGAAAAGGGCGTATAGTTGTCTTAAATATGAAATTTCAGTTTCGCAGGACTTTTCTTTTATTTGCGGGAATAATCACACAAGAACACACACACAGACCTTTTTGAGGTACTTGATCATTTGGACTCAGAGGACCCTAAAACGTGTATTTTCGTTGAAAACTGGAATTCGAAAACTTCCACGATCGCAATATTTTCCTTTTCTATCTAGGTAAGTGAAAGTAAAAAATCATGAAAATCTAAAATTGAGCAGCAAGTTTTGGATGATTTCGAATGGATCGATCCATGAAAAAAAAAATTATTAAAAATGTCATTTTAATTAAATTATTATACTCTAGCTTACATGCAATGGCAAGGATAAAGGATTATAATAGTAATTTTATTAATAAAGGATATAGACGAAGACGAGTCCTTAAGGAGCCTCCATCTGGCAGGATGTGAGGCGATAAGATATCGGCCCACGCTAAACCAAGCTCCTCCACATTTGGCCATTCCTATTTCGGTCTGACATCTTATTTCCTACGGATGTTTTTCTTTTCTGTTTTTTTTTTTTTTTGGTTAGCTTTTTGCAATGGACATCCGCACTCCACTGAGAGGTGACACGCTCTAGGATGTGTTAAGTATTCTAAATTAGAAAACGCTAAATAGATTTCTCGCTTTTAGAAACCAACAAAACAGACCTAATTTGTGGTCTACGTATGATCTACGTAAATACAATACATGTGATGATGAACAATGAAATTTCCACATATTCATGGAAATATTAAAGTTTGATTTTCCGCATGAGGTTGTGCGAGGTTTTTATTTTAGGGGTTTGGCTTCTTAACCTTCTGGAAAATTTTATCTTCTTTCATTTGATGCAATTCGCTTTTCTGTGCGCGCACATCAGGTAGATACATTTCAGTTTTATTAATGAAAACCATGGATAACAGCAAAACACTCAACATTTTATTTACCTCAAACGTAGAGAATCGGACTATGGCTCATACGAACATTTTGTTCCACTTAAGTCTATTACCTACTCTCACAATATGACGAGAATATAAGAAAAACTCTGTATATGTGTTTCTGTATTTTACTTTGTTTAAAATCGCTATTAGATAAGTTTAAGGAAAAATTGGGTTTTATATCATTTTGATGATTTTTTAGGAATTTAAAAAAAATATCATATAAGTTATGATTGATTTAAATATCTCACCATAATAAAATACTTTTTGCTTTTAAATTTTTTTTTTCTTTCTAGTTTTTATTGACTAAATTTCAAATCTATATTGTAAGATTTTTACATTTTTGGTGAAGGATAGAGAGGTCATATAAAATAATTTTAATGACTCACATAATGTTTTCTGATGAAAAACAGATATCACATTAAGTAAATTGGGTATATTAAATTTTATGAAAATATAAAACAAAAAAACCTTACTCAAAAAATTTTTATAATTGTTTCTCACTTTGGGGGAGTATGGTTTTTCACCTGATAACTATTATATTCTAGCCCAAATAAGTATGATTCTAATTCTGTGGAAATGATATATTTTACTTCAGTTTCAAAATTCTTTCAACATTGTATTTATAGTTATTTTTGCTTTCGCCAGATTCGAAAAATTACCTCCTGACTGAATTGGTATTATTACGGCTAGAGTTGCGGCAGCGAGGCAGTCGAGGTATTTCTAAATTGGACATTGCCAAATAGATCCGTGAAACCCACCGAGAGGAGTGAAGAAAGGAAGAAATAGAAGAGGGAATGGAAGAGTACACTGCTAGGCTGCGGTCGCATATCCCATTAGGCACGGAGGTCAGAGGATCTTAGCATTCGCCACGGATACGCTTCGACGCGCTCCAATATGGTCCCCCGGGCCGGATTTGGTGGAGTATTGTGGCATTTTGAAGACAGCGAACTAACATTATTAATGAATTATCCAACAGGATTCGTATGCTTTATTAATTTTCAATTGCTCTTTGTAATAATTTAGTTATATTACGTTTGACAGTAATCCTCTTCTTTTCTATTTCTGTTTTACTTTCACTTACCTATATATACAATAAATAATACGCGCTTTAGGATCCCCTGGGTCCAAAGTACCGCAAAAAGGTCTGTTTGTGTGGTTAGTCTAGCACTAAAACGAAAAGTCATATTGAAATGAAATTTGATATATAAGACAACTATACGCACGAGATGTTACAGCACCTTTTTCGCTAAAACTGGCTCACCCGAAGTGGTACTTTATACCTTTCATTTTGCACCTTTTTACGATTTTCTCAAAAACGGATCTAACGATTTTGGTAAACCCCCTGTATCGATGTAAAATTTCACATTCTTGATTATGATGTAGGTTTGATTCTGATTGAAATAGTCTGACAAAGCTTAAATGCAGAATTTTTGAATTTTCTTCTTCTAAAGTACTTTTAATTTAGTAGATCACAAAAATTAACCTTACGTTTTATTATTATTGATACAAAATGGTTAGATTCAACGAATTTGACAACCAACTTGAGGAGTAAAGAGGAAATATATATATTTTTAGTATGTTTTTTTCAAAACACAACAATAGTAATATATGTGTATATCATACCGGTGGAAAGCTGAAGATTTTGGAAAAAATGTTATTTTGTACACAAAGCTGTTAATGTAATGTAAAGTGACGACCAAGGCAAAACTTCTGTGATTATTTTACGTAACAATTTACAATTGTTATATTATTTAATCTAAAGAATAAGTTTCCAACGAAATATAATATAATTATTTAAAATATTTTCAACCTTATTTCATAGTTTTTAAATTAATTTTATCAACCAAGGTAAGTGAAACTCGTGTGTTGCAAGTACCAGATTTTTTTTTTTTATTACGTATACTCGAACTATCACATCCATTATAAATATATATTGGTAATAATCGGAGTGGAGGAACGTTCCTATAGTTAAATTAAATGGTATTCATAAAGTAATTTACAGGTGACGTGCGATGGTGCTTTTGAACTGCTTTAATTTTAGTTTGACATTTACGAATTATCGTTTGTAACAATGTAACAAATGAAAGACACACTCATCCGCTTCGCCTTCGGTAACGACACAGGGAGATGAGGTGTTGAGATGAAGTCATTACATCCGAGGCTATAAATAACCCATCAAGCCGTGGCGGGATAGTCTCGTAAGAGGGCCGTGGCATTGCAAAAAGATTATCAATAGGACGATTGCTATAGCCTATTCGGTGTCATAGAGTGGAGGCGGAGGCAATCATAAGTATGCATTGCTATAGGTCGCCTAACCTATAGGTCTTCTTGCCACATCGGCTCTGCAATGGTTCTCTATGCACCATTAGTGCTTCATTGTTCGTGTCATTTGGGTCGGAGAAATGGATTTTGATAGTGGCATTTAAGAAACTGGGTACTTTTAAGACCATTCATTATAAGCTTAGAAGAGAGAAAAGATTTGAGATTCTTCTTAGTATGAGGTATCATCAAAGAGCAGATACTGGACGTTAAACGGAACAAAAAAGTTCATATCACCCATAGTCCGACAGTCAAAAATCAAATTCTTACTGCTATGCTGTATGGATAACAACTTATCAAGCAACTGATGAGGAGAAAATCCTCATAATAAGAAAGTAAGTGTCGTCACGCAGAAAATAAAATTTTAATATTTCTAAGAATATTTGAACATTTCAAGGAGCTATTCATCAACATCTTCATTTAATTAGCAATTGAAAACTATCTTCACAAGCCAATGGAGGATGCGAGGAGGAACGAATTAAAAAAAAAGATCGAAAAAGAAAATTTGAGCTTAATATGTGTCATGTGTGTAATATATATATAGCTTTTCAGTTAAATTCATATGTTTTTTAGTCAAATTCATAATTTTTTCAATCAAATTCATAATTTTTTTCAATCAAATTCACAATTTTTTCAGTCAAATTCATAATTTTTTCAGTCAATTTCATAATTTCTTGTACCCATTTTATACAATTAATTTAATGAGGTTTTGTTACCAAGAACAACATTTTCATTAAATCTTGTTGTTGTTTATCCATTTAACGCCACTTTATGTTACTATGCTTAATCCGACGGTACAGTGGGAGTCCTAAGTTTTGGCTACCCAGGTTTACTTAAGATAGGGATCTTTGACGAGTTCCACTTATTAAATCTTTTAAGAGTCATCTGTGGTGCACAAACATAGAACGATCTGCTGGTTTTAGACTTGCGGCCTTAAGCAGGGAAGGCTGTTATGCTAGCCACTACTCCACAGGTGACCCTCAATGCATTTAACAAGGCGTTTGAACCCGTAGCCTTGGGCATATTAAACTTTAACACCTTGCTGAATGCATCCAGGATCACCTGTGGAGTAGTGGCTAGCATAACAGCCTCTTTTAAAGGACGAAATAACCAAGGATTTTTACTCCCAAAAAGCAAATCTAGGGCCATAACATTCTTCTATCCACTAGATCGCGAGTGCATACCTGGCAGATGGCCCTATATTTGATTATGAAAAAATTATGAATTTAATTTAAAAAAATTATGAATTTGACTGAAAAAATTATGAATTTGACTGAAAAAATTAAGAATTTGATTGAACAAATTATGAATTTGACTGAAAAAAGCTATATATATACTGGGAGTCTCATAAATGTCTAGTCATATTGTGATAGCAGATAATAGACCTCGAAAGGAACAAAAAAGTTCTTACGACCAATAGTCTGATTCTCAACGGTTCTTAAGAAAAATCAAATTTTGAGTTTCTTACTGTTGTCCATGTTTTTATTTTATTTTATTCATAAAAACCCAAATATATATATACTTGATGTGCAACCATAGAAAAATAAGTGGTGCCAAATGAAAGATGAGAAAATTTCCGAAAAGGTTAACACGTCAATCTTACAAAATAAGAAAGTAAATGTCGCACGATGTCATTTGATTATAGCCCGTATAAACTTTTTAGTTTCTCTAGAGATCTGGTATCTCTTCCCGAAACATGACTAGACATTTATGGGACACGTATTGAACTCAAATTTTCTTTTTAGTTCTTTTTTTTTTCTAATTCATGCCTCCTCGTATCCTTGATAGGCAATGGAGGTAGGTTTGTTTTGCGCCATTTTAATGCTAATTTAATGAAGAAGTTTTTGTTGAGATTCAAAACATTTCAAACTTAACTATAGAAGATTAATAGCCCCTTGATATGTTCTAATAATCGTAGAAATGTTAAAATTTAATTTTCTGCATTAAGTTGTGCGACACTTACTTTCTTATTTTGAGTACTTGACTTCTCAACCTTCTGAGAAATTTTATCTTCTTTGATTTGCTGAGGGTATACATCAAGCTGTTTGTTGAAAAACATGGGCAACAGTAAAACACTCAAATTTATTTTCCTCCCTAACCATTGAGAATCGGGCTATGGGTCATATCAACTGTTTTGTTCCGCTTAAGGTCTAGCACCTCAGAATATGACGAGGCATTTATAAGACACTCTGTGTAAGGTATATGTTATGGATGTCCAGGGACACACACTTCTGTCACCAGATTCTACGAAGAGTTGAAGGAGCTGTACCCTTTCTAATGTTGTAAGTGCTTCCTGGCATACTTCCTCTTCCAAGTTTTCCAATCAAGCCGCCCATCTTACATCTCAGATGTTATCATTCAAATCCTCACTGCCTCCCGCAACACTCGCTAACGGCTTACAGACCTATATATAACGCCTCATCGAACCGCAGCTTTCGACAGATCTTCCCTAATTCGCTCCTCTTGTTATGGAATATGATTCCTTTATATATTCGTCTTTTTGATACTCTTCAGACCTTCAATCCCGCCTATTCGAACACTTCCACTCTATTCAAATTTCAAAGAACCCTAAATGGATTTGCAAATTTCTATAAAAATAAAAATATATAGAAACGATTATTTAAATATGATATTTTACATTTTGGTGCACTCGCACATTTAACTTTATTATTTTATCAATAACCCATCAATACTGTCAAGCACGTTTAATTAAACTTTAGTGTATATGCACAAATGTTTCTTTTTTATTTCTTGTCTAGTTTATTAATATATATATACGTACTTTATGTATATAAATTAGAGACAGTTGGTTAACTATGAAAGAAAATAACTATTAAATAAAGTTGTTGGGAGTGTCTTCAAGATATTTTTTTCTGATCATTTCTCTGTTGTTTTTTTCTGATTCGGCTGAAAAGTTATATCGTCAAAAGACGGAAGATATGTTTAGAGCAGGCGGGAGAGCCAGAAGGTGCTTACAATAACAAATAGGCCTAGGAACGTGGCTCAGCAAAAAACTAGACCCGAAAACTCGAGGCCAAAACCCCTCCAATTAAGCCAAGCCAACTCTCCCGTTACAGCTCCCTGGCTCTCCGTTACTTCAGCCTGCCTATCTTACTTCTCAATGCCTGGGGAAGAGGAGGTGGTTTGATGCTTAAGTCGAGATTAATCTATTATTGTACTCGTCACTTTCATTTACCTATATATGGAATATATAGTAAGGGGGAAGTATTGCGATTGTTAAAAAAATATAATTTTAGTTTTCTAGGAAATAACTAACAACGAAAGGATCCCAAATGTGTCCCACCGATTTTGATGAAATATTTTTAGGGTGAAACTAGACATTAAAATTTTAGCTCTTCAGGAGTCGTATTAAAATAAATCGGAAAGTTTGTGCGCGAAAATCAGTATTTAATTTAATATCTTTGGTTCTAGTGATGCTCTAGCCCAATGGTTCTCAACAGAAATTGTTAACCCCTTTACACAATCATTTTAATGGCAAGGACTCTCTTAATCTTAAATATTAGAAATATATTTACATTGGGCTACATTCCTTGCAATGTATATCTTTGTATTCTAAATATTGCCTAGTTTGGGAAATAGAAATGAAGAAAACAGAACCAGGCTCTACAAGTTTACTTCAATCAGCAAAACATTGAATTAATAAAAGTTAATGTTGAACATGGCAAATGGTCTTAGATTTTTTTAAAGGAATGAAAAATCCTTCGTAATGATGTACTTTAGAGGAAACGTAAAATGGTGGTACAAAGCCTGTATTCGTTTAAGATTCCCATCCTAATAACACCTTGATGGGCAAAAGAACTTCCATCGTAATACTATCCGATAGCCTCATTAGCATAAAATGGCTATAAGTGAATACAAATAACCTAAAATTTACAAGTTATATAAGAAGGTACATAATAAAATATTCATAGAGAAATTATTGTCCATTATCTTCTGCGATAGATCTGTTCTTAAAGCCCATTATCCTCGAAATGTTAGAAAATGACCAATTTTGAGGTTGTGATTGTGCAGTAACAAGCACGTGCCGGTAAACACAAGCATTTACATCAAAATTTGTCCGTGCTAAGTGTGTGATTTTTATTAAAGCCAAGGCTTCACAAATATTGCATCAATTAAAGATTTCCTATGACAGCTTGGAACAATGCGTGGCTTGTGTAGAGTGCCTCTCTCAATAAAACATATAATTGGGAACTGCCCCAAATTCCAAGTACCAATGCATAAATTTAATCTACCAAGATCGGTGATTGCGAGCTTGAAGGCTTTGGTGAAACAGAAGATTTGAAGGAAAATAAAAAATAAAATAACAGGGAAAAAATACATTTAAAAAAAAAGAAAAGAAGTAAAAAAACAACTACAAATAAAAGAAAAATAATTGATAAACAAAAATTTGTGTGCTATTTTAAACTTGTTTAAGAAATAAACAATTAATATTTAAAAAAAAGGGTTAATATAAATATATTTGGTGCTAATAAATAAGAAATTTAACACCTATTCCAATACCCTAAACCTAACCCTGGTTCTAGTGAAGGTCCAAAAATAATTTTTACACCAAAATTAACCTATTTCAAAGAGAATTATTGGAGGATGGGGGGGAATAAGCCATTAAAATTTAAGTTGTATATAACTTATAAACTTAAATTAAATTTTAATGAAAAATTGTAATAAACTTTTTTTAGGAGTCTGGAATCCTAATCTGAACACAGTTTTTAAGAAACCTTATTAAAAGTACTGTTTTGACAAAATTATTATATTTTAAGGGTTAATAAAGCGTAAAACTTAAATAGTTTAATGGATTATTTTTTTTAATTATTCCGCTCTAAAATCGGGTAATTTTTACAAAAACTCATTTTTCTTTCTACACCAGAACCAGAGATATAAATAAAATTTGTTTTTCGCGACTCCTGGGGAGCATAGGCCCCTAATAGTTTAATGTATAGTTTTACCTTAAAAGAATTTCATAGTCAATTTATGTATTTATGGTATAAATATGTGTATATTGTTTTTTTTTATATATTTAACTTCACTTTATGCTACAGTGGCTAATCGGACGACGATGGTATAGGGGTAGCCTTAAATTTTTCCTATCCAGGTTTAAGCAGAATAGGGGTCTTTAATGAGTACCTGACATAGAACAGCCTTGGGACCACCTTTTTACGTCCCCTCCGAAGGACGGCATAATTAAGGATGACATAAAATCGTAGGGTTGGAACCCGTGAACTTAGGGGAGGGCATAGAATACTGTAATGCTAGCCACTATACCACAGATGACCCCAAATATGTGTATATAGAAGTGCGTGTTCCATGTGTGTATAAGTATGCAAAGATTTATAGCTGTCTTAAATTGTTGATACATTTTACTAAAAGAAATGAGACATAAGCAATTTTCTGTTCTACATTGTTTTTGTTCTAAGGGGACTTTTGGTAAATTTAGTTCGAAAACGAAAATGTGTTCGAAAATTAAATTACATATTCAAGAAAAGCGTACGCCTGGGAATTTACAGCATCATTTTTACCAATATCTACTGAGCAAAACTCCCGCTTTATACCATTCAATATATATATATATATATATATATATATATATATATATATTGCCCAAATTTCCAAAGATCGATCAGCACACTAAAACTATTTCAGCAGTCCCGTCACCTCCCACAATCCTCCCGGAAGCTCCTTGTATCCTCTCTTATTTTCCCCCATTTTGACTATAGTTGTGCGGTATACAGTGGGCTCTCGAGGTTGCATGAGGGCCGATTGCAACGAGTCATGAACTGTTTCTTAAGAATTGTCTTCGGTGCCTCTAGACGGTCACATGTGTCCCACCCCTATGATGAATCAAATTGGCTATTTTCCTCTATTCGATGGCAATATTTCCTTGGTTCCTTTCTCTATCAAGTCATCCGCTCCCATCGCCCCTCTTACGTCTATAGTCTCCTGCAATTTAAATCCACAATCCATACTCAGGAAACCAGATCCCGTCTTTCCGACCTATACGCCTTCCCATAGAACCAAAAAATATGAATTTTCCTTCTTGGCCCGGTCCACTTTCTTCTGGAATACTCTCCCATCAAACACCCACCATGCTCCTTCCCAATCTTCATTCAAATCTTACCTTTTTAAACACCTTCTTGCTTCCTAATCAGATGCCAACTAATTTCAGTACGATTAAAGTGATGTGAAAAATATCTACACTTCATAACATAAATTATAGTCAAGTTTATTTTCAATTATTCTGTTTTTGGTTTGTTAGTTCCATATAACATTTAGATATTATTGTATTTTTTTAATTTTTATCGTTCATTTCTCTCTCTTTTCATCAATTAAAATCATTGTAAATATTTATTGCATTCATTGATATTATTAGTTTTATTTTGTATGTGATTTTTGGACAGTTGTGAACATTTTTTTTTTTTTTTTTTTTTGTATATGTGTATTATTTTCAAGGGACTAGTCCCAGAATAAAGTTCTTTTTTCATTCATTCATTCATATATTTTATATCATATAAATTACACCATGCTTCATACATTTTCAAGATATTCTCAAAAACAACTTTAAATATTTCGAATAAACTCACTATATTGATGTAAAATTATACGGGCTTTAATTTCTAGTAGATTTTATTCTGATTAAAATAGTCTGATAGGACTTGACAACTAGTTTTCAAAATTTCTTTCTATAAAATACCTTTGAATTAGTTGATTAGAAATAAAATAATTTTTGATTGTTAGCATTGAGAAAAATGAGTGAATATAAAACTTACAAAAAAAATTTTATAACCAATCAAACGATAAAAAAAACACTGATTTTTTACAGATTGTTTTTTCCTCCAAAAAGATTTTATGACTAGGCCAAAATCTGTGAGCATAATCAGGGCAAGTGGCTTTGTAAAGAACAGCACTTTAATTGTGTTTGTATTTATCAAAGCCTGAGTGCATTTGGCTTAATTTATCAATATCATACTGAATATATCGAAATTATATGTACTAGATAATTTTTTTGGTTGATTCTTATGCTACTGTGGCCAATAGGTCGATACTACAGTGGGAGTCCTAAATTTTGCCTATCAGGTATAATTATGATATGGGATCCACTCTGAAGTTTCTTAGATTTTTTTTAATCACTTTAAAAAATCCTAGAGTCATCTGCCGAGCTCGAACCCGTGGCCTTGGGTATAGAAGGTTGTTATGTCAATCACTACATCACTACACTAGATGGTGACCCCTAGATGATTTGGTAACAGTCATGGATGGATATCAGTTAATGATAACCCAGTCAAAAGGATGTTATTTCCTTAAACATCCGGCCCGATATTACTAAATAAGCTTTCCGCTACCATCCTCGATCATAAGACGTGTACAAGAAATCGATTAATATAAAATATTATATATCTTGAATTTTAGAAAAGAAATCTAAAATTAACGAAATTTCGGGGGCAGATTATATTTCATAAATACCTACAATATTTAAGAAAAATATAAATATAAATTTACATTCACGTTTTCATCTATTTGGCTCCTTTTGGAGAGGTTTTAAAGCTCAAAAATAGGGGTCATATGAGGTGTAGTGGCTACCAAGCGCCTAGTTCGAACCTGGCAGATGCCTATGTTTTTAAAGGAAGTAAAAATTCCTTTGTTATGCTGTCCTTTTAAGGGAACGTTAAATGTCAGTTACTCGTTAAAAATCCCTATCCTAAACAAACCAGGGTAGGCTTTAATTTAACAAATTTACGGCTCCCACTACAGCATCGTCCGATTAGCCGCAGTAGCATAAAGTGACGGTGAATTCACAAATAAAGAATCAACAAAGTTTAAAACCAGCAATAGTAAATAAACACAAATGTATTTTTCAAAATTGTTTGATACTTTTTCTTTCATATACATAATAACCAAAGACCGTTTCGCGGAACATATTTAAACCAAATACTTAAAACTACCGTTCCTTTAAAATATTCTTGGACGAACATGCAACCATTATTATTGTAACTTGTGATAAGGGTACATTTCAGGAAATACGACATAAACAAACCTTTGAACATATCATAAGTTATGATGTTTATATAACAATTTATAAATAATCATAACTCATATCCTATACGAAGCTGGTGTCGATCAATCATAGCCAATGCCAAATAGATTTATCCAACGAAGTGGACCACTAAATCAAATAGGCATTGGCTATAAATGTGACGGCCTTGAAAGAGCTTCCAGTTACCGAAATAGAGGGCGCCCAGATCGAAATTCAAATTGGGTTTCCGTCGGATGTACAAGTATAGCCACTAGCCAATTGACCGCTTCCTCTCGGTGATGGATGCGAAGTCATCTCAAGACAAACTTCAGAAATATACATCCGTCCTACATAAATTACCTATTTAATATAAATAAAAGGATTAAAAAAATATAAATGGCGATCATCCGCTCTTAAAGCCATGTGAAACATGGCCTGTGAAATATTACTTTTTTCATCTATATTTATAAAAGCAAGTTGTGGTTGTTTATTCATTTAACAACATTTCATGCTTATATGCTAACCGAACGATGCTGTAGTGGGAGTCCTATATTTTTCCTTTCCAGGTTGGGGGGATCTTTAACGAGTACCTAACATCGCACAGGCTCGGGACCAACTTTTTATGTACCCTCCGAAATAAGGAAACCAAAGATTTTCTATTACCTTTAACCATGTACCTGGTTTGAATCTTTGTTTAAAGTTGAATTTTTATTTACATATTAAATCAAGCATAATTTTCTTCCATCGTATCTTTATTATTATAATTAACTTTATAATTCGTCAACATCGACTAATATTGACGAAGTATATAGTTAATTATAATTATAAAGAAATATTGGAAGAAAATTATGCTTGATTTAATATGTAAAAATAAGAACTTCCTCAAGGCAAACTAATCATAAAAAAATAGAAGCTATATATACAAACAAAAATATAAAAGATGCCATAAATTTAAAAATAGATTCAAAGCACCTTCGTTGTCATTATACAGATGCAATAAAAAAATTAATATTATAAACCATGCTTTATTGACCTATACTTAATAATATATTAGTAAATAGGATAGCCCTAATCTATTAAGGACCAAAGAATATTTCAGTAAGATGGGTGGTTTCCTCAGTGTTATTTTTTTATTTTAATGAAGCATAAATTATTGACTACATTTAAATTGAAAATAGATAAAATTTTAACTTTTGCTTAGCTGTTAGGTAAATATATATTTTTATGTAATATGGTTATAAAAAAAATTAATACTGATTTTTAATTTGTAATATTAAATGATAATTTGTTACTGTATTGTAGTGAGTCTCGAAGATGTTCATGTATAATAAACTTGTAATGGAATATATAGGAACCATCTAATTATTTATTATCACTTTATGTTCTTGCGATTAATTCATTTTATTACTAATAATTATAGGTATGCATACCTCTTCTCTTGTGCTTAGGTAAATTTGAGAGAATGATATCATGATCGGATTCAAAATAATAAATTTGTTGTACATGAACCGTTGAAAGAGTAACCTATTTATCAATATGCGTATTATATTTACACTTGACTTAAAAGCATTTAAATCAACACAAAATCAAATATATCTAAATTTAAGCTTACTAAGCCGCGAGTTACAGCTAGTCTACTAATATGAAGGACTTCAAGATTTGTTTTTAAATCTTTGAAGATAACACGCATCCTGAAAAGTGAGGGACAGAGATACGAAGATTTTCCGAGCGCAAAACAATAAGAAGACGAGACACGCAAGAGAAGAGGCACGCGAGGCGGAAACTGCTAATATACCTCTAAAATATACCTCTCCTCTCTGCTTTGAGGTCCATACCAAGTCATCATTCTTCACTATCTTACAAATATTTAAAATAAAATAAAGAATATTAAGATCAAGATTTGATGGTAATTAAATATTTAATAACAATACTGTTTTACTTTCACTTAGCGATATATGAAATATATAGTAAGGGAAAGTATTGCGATTGTAAAAATCATCGAATTCCAGTTTTCAGCGGAAATACACGTTTTAAGGTCTAAAGTCCAAATAACCAAATTCCGCCAAAAAGGTCTGAGTGTGTATGTTCTAAGACTACGACGAAAACGAATAGTCGTACAATACTGAAATTTAATACTTAAGACAACTATACGCCCGATATCAGCTGACCAAAAGAGCCAATTAATACCATGCATTTAGCACTTTCTTACGATTTCCTTAAAAAGGGATCAAAAGATTTTGATTAAACTTGGTATATCGATGTAAAATTCAATGGGCTTTAATGTCATGCAGGTTTCATTCTGATTGAAATAGTCTGACTGGACTAAAATGCGGATATTTTAGATTTTCTTCCTCTAAAGTACCTTTAATTATGTAGAATCTATAAAAATAACTATATCATCTAATTAGTACTGATATATACTATTATACTATTTAGTACTGATACATTATAGTCTTATTGCTTTTAAATAATTACACACAGTTATATTTAAACATCTGTTGCATTTAATATATAATACAGAGCATATTTCTTATTTTATTTAATTCCTCACTTTAATACCTACCCAACGCTAATTATTATATAATTAGTGAAACCCCTACTTTAATAAAGTAAAAAAAATAAAATAAAATAAGAAAGATCTTAGGCAAATAGTTAAAATTCTAATCTAGAATTGCAGATATCCGTGGGAAAAAGTAAATTTATCAAGTTTCTGTAGACCGTCGGGCGAAAAGATAAGATAAGGATGCGCAGGTTCGGAATGCGGAAGACAGATAACTAGAATCTAGTACGTCTTTGACGTAAATAGGTGTATGTGAATGTGCATATGTGTGTGTATATATTATTACATTTCTATTACTACTTTGATTCTGTCATAGTGGATAGAATGATGTCATGCTAGCCACTGCACCACAGGTGACCCTCGATGCATTCAACAAGGTGTTCGAATCTGCCGGGTTTGAACCCGTGACCCTAGATATATTAATCCTTAACACCTTTTTGAATACATAAAGAGTCACCTGTGGAGTAGTGTCTAGCATAACAGCCTTCTATGCTTAAGGTCGAAAGTTCAAAACCAGCAGATGGCCCTACATTCTTTTCAGCGAGTAAAAATCATTGGTTATTTCATCCTTTAAAAGAGGTTGTTATGCTAGCCACTACTCCACAGGTGACCCTGGATGCATTCAGCAAGGTGTCAAAGATTAATATGCCCAAGGTCACGGGTTCAAACGTGGAGTAGTGGCTAGCATAACAGCCTTCTATGCTTAAGGTCGCAAGCCTAAAACCAGTAGATCGTCCTATATTTGTGCACCACAGATGACTCTTAAAATATTTAATAAGTGGAACTCGTAAGAGATCCCTATCTTAAGTAAACCTTGGTAGCCAAAACTTAAGACTCCCGCTGCACCGTCGGATTAAGCACAGTAACATAAAGTGACGTTAAATGGATAAACAACAACAAGATTTAATAAAAATGTTAAGTTCTCGGCAGCAAAACCTCATTAAATTAACAGTGCAAAATGGGTACAGGAAATTATGAATTTGACTGAAAAAATTCTGAATTTGATTGAAAAAAATTATTAATTTGACTGAAAAAATTATGAATTATACTGAAAAAATTATGAATTTGATTGAAAATATTATGAATTTGACTGAAAAAATTATGAATTTGACTGAAAAAAGCTATATACAGTTAGAAAAAAATTTCACCAAAATCGGCTGATCGCAAATGCTACTTCATACCAAGCCATTTGCACCTTATGACGATTTTCTCTATAACGATACAAATAGCTTTAACGATTTCTTTGAAACTCACTACATGGATGTAAATTTTAGCAAGTTTTAATATAATGTAGGTTTCTTGAATAGTATGGCACGGCTTAAATGATGAATTATTGTATTTTCTTCTTCTAAATTACCTTTCATTTCGTAGATTCCAAAAAAATAACCATATCATCTTATTAGCATTGATAAAGAATAGTTAAATATGTCAGTTGAACAGATTTTCTCAAAAACGGCTCTAACGATTTTGATTTAACTC
Source organism: Piezodorus guildinii (assembly GCA_023052935.1). Classification (NCBI taxonomy): domain Eukaryota; kingdom Metazoa; phylum Arthropoda; class Insecta; order Hemiptera; family Pentatomidae; genus Piezodorus; species Piezodorus guildinii. The sequence goes on along the minus strand of CM041292.1, from coordinate 178,657,763 downwards.
GCTATATAGATGTAAAATGTATTGTAGTTGTTATTAAAAGCCAAGGCTTTACAATTTTTTTTTAATAAGAACCTCTCGGTGACCTCCATGGGTGTGCGGACCACCAGTTGGCGACTACTGCTCTACAACTATTCAGCCCAAGAAAATTCACGAATCGTAGATGGTACAGCTATATAATATCAGGTATAGGTATATAATCTAAAAACATTAAGTTTCTTAAAACGCAAGATTGCAGAGAAATAAATTGTTTTACTTTTTTTACATTGTTCCACCACTTCGAAATTTTTATTAAAAATTATTGAGCACAGAGGAGCAATAAAGACATTTGGCGAATTTAGGTGAGTGAAACCTTTAAGTAAAAAAAAAAAAAAAATAATAATAACTAATTTCGAAATACTACAATTATCAAATCGAAGAAGTTGACAGGTACTCGTTAAATATCGCTTTCCTAATTACCCCTGGAATTCTCGAAATTTAGGATTCCCACTGCAGCACCGTCCGATTTGCCTCAGTAGTATAAATTGACGTTAAATGAATTAACCAACAAACAGATCCATTTATTTGGATTCCACAGATTTGGATTATAACTTTCAATCTAAGCCTCCCGACGACTCCACAAACAAACAAAACCCGTTTCTCCCCGACTATCGAACAGGCTGGAAGATATAAATTCTTAAGACAAAAAACCACAATCACCGGCTCCAGCCATCTTGTGGGCTAAAGAAGGTGCGACCTTGAGTTTCTTCTAGCCTCAGCGGTCGTCTTGGGAAAAAACGAGTTTGGTTTGTTTTTAAATACTGACAAAGACAGCGATCCTCTCTGGCTTCCTGACATTATTCTGAGAGGAAGCGGTCTAGAGAAGTTTGATAACTCGGTGTTAGACCTCACGACTGCTGAGCGTGCAGAAAAATCCGCTGGTCCATTTCCTGTCCAAAATATTCTCCGTTTTCTGGCTACCTAATTCCTAGTTTGTAATAGGCTTTACAATGGCAGGATGGCCTTTGTAAAACAGGCTTCTCAGTTTGGTAAAAAAAATAGACGTTTTTAGCTTTATTTAGATATCGTTGAAATTGGCATTAAAATACTATTAAACAGTGACTGGTCGACTAATAAAAAATCTGGTTCGCAACATACGATATCACTTACCTCTGTTAAAACCAGTTTAAGAACTTTTAAATAGAGGTTTAGGAACCACATTCATTTAGTTTCAATTAAAATATGTGTTCCATATTGAATAATTTAATTTATTATTATCTAAAAAAAATCAGTTATTTTTATCCGCTTTTCATCATTAATTATTAAATTTTATAATTATATGTTTCCCAAAATCTTTAGCTTTCCAACGGTATATTATACTTCTGTATTAAAACTATTATGTTAAAAATACAAAAATCACATAAAAAAAAACATTTTTTCGCTCTTTTCTTCCTGAGTTGCATTTAAAATTTTCCCAACTAATACATTTAGCCGTTCTTTATCATTGCTAATAAGATGAGAATGTACACAACTAAAGATACTTTGTCATATAGAAACAAATTGTAATATATCCCAATAAATAAATATTATTAGTTTTAAAGATACTTTAGAGGACGAAATTTAAAACATCAGCATTTAGCCCTGTAACACTATTTCAATCAGAATGAAACCAACATAATATTAAAACCTGTCAAATTTTACATCGATATAGTGAGTTTAACGATGATTGTTAGAGCCGTTTTTGAGAAAATATTATATATTAAAAAGATGCAAAATGCATGGTATAAAGTGGCTCTTCTGGTTCACCGACTTTAATGAAAAAGTTGCTGTAACATCTCGCGTGTATAGTAATCTTAAATATGAAATTGCAGTTCTATACAACTTTTCGTTTTCGGGCTAGACTTACCACACACGGGCACTATTTTGAACTTTCTTACACTAAATTATTATTAATTTGGTTTATTCTAAACAAAAAACCGTATTAGCATTGATAAAAAATCTGGTGCGGGCAACACACGACTTTCACTTACCTCCATTTTTAAAATCAATGAAAGAATTTTCAAAAACAGTTAGAGATAAAAATACGTGAAACTATTAAGGAATTAATTAAATTGAATTTATATAGAAACATGTGTTTTATTAGAAAATCTATTATATTATTATCTAAAATAATCAGTTAGTTTTATGTTCATTTAATCACTCTCTATTAACTTTTAAAAGCTTGTGTATGAGATGATATTTTTTCTAAAATCTTTAGCTTTCCAACGGTATATCATACATGTATATTACTGCTCTTATGTTCAAAAACGAAAAATTTCATTAAAAATATATTTTTTCTGTTTTCTCCTTTAGTTGGGTATCGAATTTATTCAATTTATATATTTACCTGTTTTTCATCAGCGCTAACAAGATAATCTAGTTATTATTATTGAATCTAAAAAATTAAAGGTACTTTAGAGGTAGAAAATTTAAAATATCGGCATTTAAGCCCTGTCAGACCATTTTTATCCAAATAAAACCTACATGATATTAAAGCCCATTTAATTTTACATCGATATAACGAGTTTAATCAAAATCGTCGGAACCGTTTTTGAGAAAATCGAAAAAAGGTGCAAAATGCATGGTATAAAGTGCCTCTTCTGGTAAGCTCATTTTGATGAAAAAAGTTTTGTCACGTCTCGGGCGTATAGTTGTCTTTTCATTTTCATAGGACTAACCGTTTCCGCCTGGGAGTTACCCTCTCCCCCCCCCACACACACAACAGACCTGTTTGCGGGACATGGTTATTTGGGCTCAGGGGACCCTAAAACCGTTGAAAACTGGAATTCAAAAATTTTCACGATCGCAATACTTTCCCTTAGTATATATAGTAAGTGAAAGTAAAAAATGGAAATATATAAGTTGAACGAATTTTATAATCAACTAAAGAAGAAAAGAGCAAACATATTTTTTTAGGGAATTTTTTATTTCTGAACATAAGGATAATAATACTTAAACCTAAATCATATTAAATTTAACATCAATATACCAAGTTTAATCAAAATCATTAGAGCTGTTTTTGAGAATATACATGGTATAAAGTGGCTCATCTGGTTACTTGATCTTGAAAAAAAAAAAAGAAAAAAAAGTTGCTGTAACCTCTTGGGCGTATATTGTCTTAAATATAAAATTTCAGTTTCGTACGATTTTTCGTTCTCGTGCTAGACTTAACACATACGAACACGGATTCTAAACAGTTAACCGTATTATCTTATTAGTATTAATAAAAAACAGGAAAATATAATTAAGTTGAACGAAATCGATAACCAACTAAAGGAGAAAAGAGTTTAAAAACAAAATGTCCGAACATAAGAATGGTAACATAGATGTATAATATACCGTTGGAAAGGTAAGAATTTGGAAAATATGTTAGCTTAAGTGCAATGTTGTGGAAGGTAATGTAAAGTGATATGTACGAAACGGAACAGAATTCATTAAACTTTTTTCAACTCTAACTTTCCCGAGGTAAGTGAAAGTCGTGTGTTGCCCGTATCAGATTTTTTAATATTTTTCACGGTCGTAATATAATATGTATTTAATATTTACTAACCAATAAAAGCTAATGAAACCTCTGGATATAATAATATTACTTGGTAAATCTATAATTATCCTTAAGAAGACGCAGGAAGTGCAACAATGAAGACATCTGCTGATCGAAGAGGAAGCACCGTCCCCAGGTGCCTTGTTTACCTCAGCGGTGTTTACACGAGGTGCATTGTTTGTCTTGTTCAAAGGGTTCTTGTAGGGACAGCTCCTGCTGCTTTTCCAGCAAATAGTAAAATAAAGATAAATACTGACAGGAAGCGGGGGTCACCTGTAGGATAATGGCTAACATAACACTCTTCTATGCCCAAGGTCATGGGTTCAAACTCGCAAGTGGTCCTAGGATTTTTTAAAGGAGAAAAAATCCTTAGTTACGCCGTCCTTTGCAAGGTAATGTAAAAAATCTGGTGCAGGCAACACACGACTTTCACTTCCTTGATTTTTAAAACCTATTAAATTTACTTTAATTTAAAAAATATTTTAAGTAGATTTTAATGAAACGCGTACTCATTTTGATTGGAAACATATGATTTATATTAAATAATATAACTATATTAATTTGTTTGTTTGTTTGTTTATTTATTTAACGTCACTTTATGCTACTATGGCTAATCGGACGATGCTACAGTGGGAGTCCTAAATTTTGCCTATCCAGGTTTTATTAGGATAGGGATCTTTACCTGTACATCGCTGTACCTGATCTGTACCTGACATCGCACAGGCTCGGGACCAACTTTTAACGTCCCCTCCGAAGGACGGCGTAACTAAGGATTTTTTACTCCTAGGACCACCTGCGGGTTTGAACCCGTGACCTTTAGCATGGGAGGCTGTTACGCTAGCCACCCAGCTACAAGTGATCCCCTATTAATTTGTTAAACAGATATAAGTTTATTCCCCATTTGTCACTTTATATTACCTTTTCAGCTTTGTGCATCAGATAATATTTTTTTTTTTTTAATCTTTATCTTTTTATTGTTAATCAAAATCGCTCAACTTACATATTTAGCTGTTGTTTATCAATGTTAACAAGATGATGTGCCTAATTTTTTTTTTTTTTTAATCTACAAAATTTAAAGTTTCATTATAAGAAGAAAATTAAAAATTCCGGCAATTAAGTCCTGTAAAGAATTTATTAAATGGAATTTTTATAGAAACATGTTTTATTTAAAAAATCTATTATATTATTATCTAAAATAATCACTTAGTTTTTTCGGCTTTTCGTCACTCACTATTAACTTTTAAAAGCTTAAGGATAAGATAATCTTTTTTCTAAAATCTTTAGCTTCCCAACGGTATATCATATTCACTCAACTTGCATATTTAGCTGTTATTTATAAATGCTAACAAGATGGTTATTTATATGTAATCTACAAAATTAAAGGTACTTTAGAGGAAGACATTTTAAAATATCGGCATTTTAGCCTTTTCAGACTATATCAATCAGAATGAAACCTACATCATATTAAAGCCCATTAAATGTTTTATCCATATAGCGAGTTTAATCAAAATCGTTACAGCTGTTTGCGAGTAAACTGTAAAAAGGTGCAAAATGCACGGTATAAAGCGGCTCTTCTGGTTAACTGATTTTAATGAAAAAGTTGCTAAAACATCTCAGACGTATAGATGTCTTAAATATGAAATTTCAGTTTCGTAAGACTTTTCGTTTATTCGCTAAGCTTACCTCACACTTATTACACTCACACAGACTTTTTTTCAGGACTTGGATATTTGGACTAGGGGGGTCCTAAAACGTGTATTTCCCTTAAAAACTAGAAATTCGAAAATTTTAACGATAGATACTTTCTCTTACTATAAATTTCATACCTAGGTAAGTACCGTAAGTACCGAAGGTATTTCCGACCCTTTTTCCTGCCAGGTACTCGCTAATGATCCCTATCCTATAGAATAGACGAAACTTACGACTCCCGCTGTAGGATAAAAACCTGTACCACTACAACCCATGGAGGGTCTTGGGCGCAGTACATATAGAGATTCGTACTGTTTCAAGGCCAACGGCAGTGCAATGAGGTAATTAGGCCTTAATCGCGCTCAGCCGCCAGGTTTTCCGTCAATTAATTTGGGTACCCACTTTACAGAGGCTGGGTCTGCCCAGGAGGGTCTCCATACCCTAGGATCGCCCCCCGACCGAATTAACAGAATAAATAATATTCTGCCACGGCCGGGATTCGAACCCAGTACCACTACAACCCATGGAGGGTCTTGGGCGCAGTACATATAGAGATTCGTACTGTTTCAAGGCCAACGGCAGTGCAATGAGGTAATTAGGCCTTAATCGCGCTCAGCCGCCAGGTTTTCCGTCAATTAATTTGGGTACCCACTTTACAGAGGCTGGGTCTGCCCCAGGAGGGTCTCCATACCCTAGGATCGCCCCCCGACCGAATTAACAGAATAAATAATATTCTGCCACGGCTGGGATTCGAACCCAGGACCCGGAGCACAGCAGACTAGCGCTCTATCCACTAGACCACGCTGCTCCCATGCTGTAGGATAAATATGAACAAAATAACAGGAAGCATTTCCTGAATCATATGCACTTAAGATGCCCATGCCATGTTTCCTTAGATTTTAGCACATTTGCTTTGATTGTAATTTTTTTAAATGAATTGTAAATAAAATTTTGAGTGAACAAAAAATACACTCTTAAGAGAAACAGCACAGACCTGAGGTTCTAAAATATTGCATTTTTCGCAAATAAAATATCTGTGCTTGAACATTGACAGTTTTTACTTTCACTAACATATTAGGACCAAAAGTTAACTGATTTATAATATTAAGATAAATTCTGAACACACTCAAGTGTTAAAACTATTTTTTACTTTGAGCGCCTCGCTTTGTCCTGCCATATTTAGGCAAATTAGGTCTTCCCCAATTCCACTGAGATCTAAAAATAGATGATCATTTTGGCCATATCAATTACCGTCGGCGTCCCATACTAGCTCATGTGAGGAGGTTTTAACAACAGGGAGTACGTACGCACATAGATAATTCATTCATTTCATACACATCTATTTATAGATGGCTCTGGAGCTCTTGGCGATAGCAAAAATCCTTGGTTATACCGTCCTTCAGAGGGAACGTAAAATAGTGGTCTCGGGCCTGTGGGATGTCAGGTACTCCTTGAAGACCCCTATCCCAATTAAACCTGGATAGGCACAATTTTGTACCCCTGCTGCAGCACCTACGAATAGCCACTGTAGCACAAAGTGACGTTAATTGAATAAATAAAGAAAATAAGGAAATGTATTGTATTTACCGGTTCAAAAGTTTGAGCAACTATATAGAGAATTAACACTTGTAATTCTAAGAATTCTTCCATCGCAATACTTTCCGTACCTTATGAAAAATGTTCTTTTACATTTCGAAATTTATTTATAGTATTGAATCTCTACTTTGGTTTTCGTCCCTCAGAAGTATTACTCCATCTTTGGATAAATGATAGCATAGACTGTGGATGGAATACCGAGCGACTAACTAGCAATCTAGGAGGCAGTTGTGAGCCGACTATTAGCCGCGATCCGGTCACGATTTGGGAGGCAGCGACTCCGAAACGTGGCTTCTCTTCTGGCACTGCCTCTATAATGAGCCTCCCGATCTCCAGTAAATTACAGAGTTACGAAATTGAAAATCAAGAAAAAAAAGTATCAAAAGAAACCATATTACTTTCATGTTCTGAATAGGAACATCATTAAACACATAATTGACAAAAACATATCTCAATTAAATATGTAACGTCAACAAATGTGGTTGCAAAGAAGATACAACCTTCATGTTTTTATGTTACAAAAACGTATTCTTTTGTGTTTCGCAAACAACATTACATGTGTTGTGTGTTTAAATAAAGATATAACCCATTATTGATGTTGTTTATGTGGTGATAACACATATTGGTGACCCCGATTATCAATATCATTTACATCAACGAACCCAAGTAAGTGACAACTATTTTTTCTTTGTAACACCATGCAAGATGCACAACATGCAATAGGTCGTCCGATTAGCCATAGTAGCATAAAGTGACGTTAAATAAATAAACAAACAAACAACAAGATGCAAGAGGTTAACCGTTTATCAGTTAAAGTGCCTCCTTTCTGGCGTAATAGGCCCTCACTTGTGGTGGTGTTTTTCTGTGCGTACGATATATTTGAGCCTTTATGATGAAAACGGTGGATAACAACAATATACTCAAAATTTGATTTCCCTCCCTTGCCATTGATAATCGAACTATGTGCCATATGAACTTTTTTTGTTCGACTTAAGGTCTAGTATATACTCTCACAATATGACAAGACATTTACGAGTAACCCTGTATAACCATTTACTTGACAGACGCTCTAACCTTTCTCTTTACTACAAAAGACTAATTTACAAGAAAATCATAAGGCCTATCTGGACTTACGGAGGTAAGCTTTGGGGCTCTAATAAACCATCAAACTCTTTCCGTATCCAATCCTTACAATCCAAAATCCTTAACGCTCCTTACTTTGTCACAATCATCCACAAAGACCTTAATGTTCCATATGTTGCTGATTTGGCCTGTACCAGGTATCACTCCTTCCATGAAAAACTCCACTCCCACTCTAATCCACTAGTTTCAATCCTTGCTTCCACTTCAATTCCTGACAATCCGCCGAGGCGACTTAAAAGAAGATGGCCTCGAGACCTTCTTGTGTAGATTCACTACTAGAGTGCTGCCAACGGGCAGTTTCTCTTGATGTTTTTTTCATGTGTATTATGTAGCATATTTACTTGATGTATGAACATAAAAATGAGTGACAGAATTAATAAAGTGAATTTCTAGAGAAACTTTTATTAAAAAATCTATTATATTATTATCTAAAATAATCGTTTAGTTTGATCGGCTTTTCATCACTATTGATTAATTTTTACAAGCTTGTTTATAATATTCTTCCTGAAATCTTTAGCTTTCCAACAGTATATTATAAAGGTATATTGCTGTTTTTATGTTTAAAAAATATTTTTTCAGTTTTCTCCTTTAGTTATTTATCAAATTCGGTCAACTTATATGTTTTGCTGTTTTTATCTCTGCTAAACTTAGATTATATGGTTATTTTTATAATAACCACAATATTAAAGGTACTTTAGAGGAAGAAAGTTTACAATATCGGCATTGAAGCCCTGTCAAGCTATTTCAATCAGATTGAAACCTACTTGATACTAAAGCCTAATAAATTTTACAGCGTTATAGCGAGTTTAATAAAAAAAATTTAAAACCGTTCGTAAAAAAATGCAAAATACGTAGAAAAATTGGCTCTTCTGGTTGGCCGATTTGAATGAAAAGTTGCTGTAACATCTCAGGCATAGGAATAGCTGAAATATAAAATTTCAGTTTTTTACTACTTATCGTTTTCACGCTAGATTTACCAAATACTCACACATAAACGGACACACAGACTTTTTTCGGGACTTGGTTATTAGGACACAAGAGACCATAAAACTTCTATTTCCGTTGAAAATTGGAATTAAAAAATTTTCTCGATCGCGATACTTCCTCTTGTTATATATTTCATATATAAGTAATGAAAGTAAAATATATATAATAGTTTCATTCGTACAACCTGATTACTTTTATAGTTAAACTTTCTCTGATCACTAGTATGCGTTCCAACATTTTCGCGTTTCTTTAGTTTTCTATCTACCTCTTCTGATTCGGAAAGTCGTGTTGGAATAAATGCCCAACTGCTGGATTTCTGGTCTGAGAACGCGTTGGAACGAAAAGAATGTAGCGCGCATGTCCTGGCAGATCGTCAAGCAGTGATGGAAGGAGCTAGTGCTACAACCCAAGGATGGGGAGGCGGTGACCTCCATCAATTGTGGGTCAGTGCCGGCCGCCATTGCCAAGGTGATGTCCTTCTACAAGGTCCGCGGCTCCACCTAGACTTGTTAGCAAGTGTGTGTGTATATGTATATGTGTGTATATATATACGCCACCTATGACAGCAACATTGCTTTGTAAAATCACTTTCAATTTTTATTATTTTTATTTCGAATTTTAAGGCAAAAAAATATTATGAATCTCAAACTATAATACAAAAATATATATAATTTATAATAAATAACTATAGAATTAAAATGTAATATCCAAACAGTGAAAATATACATATTATTAAATAATGGTTTTGAAATCAAGAAACACAATTAAATATATATTAATATAAATAAACTATTTTTAGTTAAAGTTTGACCAAAATAATATAACAAATGATATTATTATTAATTATCGTTATGGAAAGTAGATGAAAGTGTGATATAGTACATCAACTATCACGACATTTACTTCCACCAACTTTTCAGCGCGCTCAACTGTAATATGTAAATATTGCCATTTCACCTCACCTACACATACCCTATTTCTCACCGTGTATCGCCGCCTTAAAATCCAAGAAAGGAGGTATAGAAGACTTGTTAAAACAAAAACTAATCGTATATTCGATGGGTTAGGAAATCGGATGTAATTGGTCACTTCATCAAATTAATTAGCTGGCTAGTAAGAGTTTTTGAACCGCATGAAATGCATTTTTGTAATAAGTATGGTAGAAAGAAAATTCTAAAAATATTTCTAGATGTATGTTCGATGAGGTAGTCGACCATGCATCTGGTTCCTGGACTATGAGTACTCAGGGGTAAAACTGTGGTGTAGTGTCTACTACAACAGTCCCATGTCGGGGATTCAAACCTGGCAGGTCATCCTAGGATTTCTCAATAAAAGTAAACCTTCGAAGGGTACTTAAAAAGGTGGTCCCGACCAATTTTGATGCCATGTACTCGTTAAAGATCCTTATCCTAATTAAACCTGGACCGGCAAAATTTAGGAAACTGTAGCAACATCCGATTAGCCACGGTAACATAAAGTGTAGTCAATTGAATAAACAAACGAGTTTAACTTAATATTTTGAGTTCATATACATAAAGAATTCAGTCAGATGCCCCTCCTTACACGTGGTATGATTACGCTATCTGCTGATCGAGACTAGGAAAGCTTATTTAGTAATATCGGACCGGATGTTTAAGGAAACAACATCCTTCTAACTGAGTTAACACTAATTGATATCCATTGATAAGTGTTACGGAAATATTGAGTCTAACTCTTTTCAAAACGTCCAATGTAAAATATCTATTTTAAATTTATCAAGTTATTGTTATAATTTAGATAAAATTAATTGATCTGTAAGTTAGTCTGGATATTAAACCTACTGATATACAGGGGTAACATGTAGTAAAATGGCAAGCATAACAGCCTTATACGTCCATGATCGCAGGCTCAAACCCGGCAGAAGGCCCCAGGATTTTTAAAAGGAGAAAAAATGTCATAGGGTAGAAGTGAAAATTTAAAACTCTGAAATATATCCGTCTAATTTCTACATCTATTGGTACTCCATGTAATAATTCTCTCCCTTTTTATAAACCTAAATACACAGTATGTACGAAGTAATTGAATAAACAATAGTTACAATACTCTCATTGAGGATGTATAGTCGACTGTTGAAGTTCTCGTAGGTAAAAATAATCGGGAGTCAGTCGTGAGAAAAATATTTTAATTTTGCCGACTTTTCGGCTCCAACATGTGAGCTAAAACGTTGGCAAAAAATGGCAAATAAGTATTCCAGTTCTACCAATCCAGAATTTCCAGTTGTCTCTAGTGTCTTCTTCAGTAACCATAAATAAACATTCAACCATCGTTACTCATGTTAAAGCTACATATACTAATTCTCTAGGATATTTGCGATTTTATTTATAGAAAATAGAATCATAAGTACCTCCCTGTGATTTTTGAATAGTCATTGATAAAGCAGAAATAAGTGGAAAATATTTTCGTTTTGCTGTTATAGATTTATTGTTATTAAGTGCTCTGAATGATGTTTGAGGTTTAATGGGTACAGCGTTCATATTCATTATATTAACTTTATATAGGGATCACCTGTAGTAGAGTGGCTAGCATACCAGCCAAGTATGTCAAAGGTCACCTATTCAAATCCGCAGGTGGTTCTAGATTTTTTTAATGGGACTAAAGAATTCTTAGTTATGCCGTCCTTCAGAGGAGGGGGCGTTAAAAGGTGGTCTTGCGATATCAGGTACTCGTTAAAGATTCCTATCCGAATGAAACCAGATAGAGGCTGTCTTGACATTGTTGATAAACTCTGTTGTTTGGAAAGAGATTTGGAGGCTGGTATTTGGTGTTCTGGTGGTTAATTATAATTTGAAATAAACTTAATTGCGATTTATCTTAAATGTAAACCTTCAGGAATGTTATACCCTAAATCAGTGGGCCCCAACAAAATATTTTCGCTGACCCCTTCATTCAACAACTTCAATGGTAAGGACCCTCTAAATCCTAAAAATTATTAATATATAAATATATATACGCTAAGCATTGCAATTGGCTAAAAGTGGGATTCCGCATGTTTATATAGCGTCAGGGTCTCATGTTCACTTCCAAACTCAGAAAAGAGTGGTGTTAGATTAGAAGACAAGCCAAAGCCAGACGCTGAGTTTTAGGAGAAAAGGCGTAGAAATAGAATGGTATAGCACCAGCATTAAGTTCACTTTAAACTGCAAAACATTAAATTACGAAATTTGAAACTAATGCAAAAAAAATCCGGTGCGGGCAACACACGACTTTCACTAACCTCCGTTGTTAAAATCGAATAAAGAATTTTTAAACACAGATAGAGATTAATGAAGCTAGTAAAAAATTAATTAAATTCAAATTCTATAGAAACATCTGCTTTATTAAAAAATGTATACTAATATAAAGATGAATGTTTTTTTTTTTTTTTTTTTTTTTTGAATTGTTTGTTTGAATGCGCTAATCTCAGAAACTACTGGTTCAAATTTAAAAAATTGAAAACAACTTTTTGTGTTGGATAGTCCATTAATTAGGAAGGCTTTAGGCTAAATAACACCACGCTGCGAATAATTGGAGTGAAAAATCACTAGAAAATCTGGAAAAAAACTGAAAAATTAACCTCGTATCCCAATGATTCCAAATAAATTACCCTTTAATTTTATTATAATTCTTTCAAAAACTTCTTAATATCGATCATAATAACAGAAATTGACGGTGACGAAGTCGCGGGCAACAGGTTTTATATTATATTATTATCTAAAACAATCTGTTAGTTTTATCGGCTTTTCATCACTATTTATTAACTTTTACAAGCTTGTGTATTAGATAATTTTTTTTAAAAAATCATTAGCTTTCAAGCGGTTTATTATACATCTATATTACTGTCCTTATCTTCAAAAACAAAAATTTGCATTAAAAAAATATTTTTGCACTTTTCTCCTTTAGTTATTGATCAAATTCGTTCAACTTATATATTTACCTATTTTTTTTTTTATAAATGATAACAAGATGATACAGTTATTTTTATAGAATCTACAAAATTAAAGGTACTTTAGTTTAAGGAAAGAAAATTTAAAATATCGGCATTTAAGACCTTTCAGAATATTCCAATCGGAATTAAACCTTCATGATATTAAAGCCCATTAAATGTGACGTCGATATAGCGAGTTTAATCAAAACCGTTAGAGTCGATTTTGAGAAAATTGTAAAAAGGTGCGAAATACATGGTATGAGGTGCCTGTTCTGGTTAGACGATTTTAATGAAAAAGTTGCTGTAACATCTCGGGCGTATAGTTGTCTCAAATATAACACGCAGACCTTTTTGTGTGACTTAGTCATTTGGACTGAGGGAACTTTTTTAAACTCATCATTTTCAAAATGTTTGAAATCTTGATTATAGTGATTGTGCACTTGTCAGTGATCACTGGCGACCACGTGTGTCGCTTATAATGTTGAATTTGTCAGCATACTTTCTTTATTATTAATACAAGTCAATTCTTAACAAATATTTTACATCTACATAATTTAAAGTAATTTCCCAATGGCATCTCGCGGACACCCTTAGACATCGTCTCCGGACCGCTAAGTGGGAACCACTGGTCTAAATACAGATTTTATATTCAAAATAAAATATTTAATTTTCGGTTAAGTTTGTGCGTTTGGTTTTTTGTTCCGTATCCTGGAATTCCTTGGCCCGATCGTATTGGGGTCCTGGAGCCCCTTCCTTGAAGAGCAGATGACTGCCTAGAGAGGGTGGGGAGGGGAGGGAATTCGAAGGAGGGGGAGACACAGCTGGCTTCCTGTGGGGGCTACCTCAGGTAGGGTCTAGTCAGCGGTCAGTCAGTCAGTGTGAGAGCTAGTGTGAGCTTCGTTAGCTGTTGTATCTTCTATCTTCTTCTTGGACTGTTCCGATACTAAGGTGAGTCTGGAGTGCATATACGCTAGTGTAGTAGTCGTTCAGTTTAGTACTCCTTAAGTACTTTAACAACCAAAATTACATCGTTCAAGAAGAAAACAGGACTTAAAAATCTGTTATAACTACAGAAGACCGTTAGAAAAAGTGTGTTGACCAACGATTGTAGTTTTGCGACCCTAAAACAAATAAAATAAAAATAGTATAGTGCATATTGACATAAATATTCATATATACATAATATATTATGTATACATATATATATACTTATATATACATATATAAGAAATTACTCCACCTGTGCTTTAAATTGTTCTCGTAATGAACTTAATCCGATCGAATATTTTTGTTTTTTTCTACTTCATAAATAAGCTTCATGAATAAAAAAAGTTGTTTCTCATATTTTTTTTTTATTAGTTCTTGGTTAGTAGTTTTAATTACTACCTGTATGATATATGTAATTATGGCGAATTTTAAGCATCAGAAACAATTAACAATGTGATGTTACATGAAGTGGAAGAATGTTCACGGGAAATAGTGATGATTCAAATCAGCAGTGGTCACAGTTTTGAAAATTAATATTATAATTCACTTAACTAGAAATTTTAAATTTATATAATACTTTCACTTACTTATAATATATAGTAAGGGAAAGTAATGCGATCGTGATCATTTTCAAATTCAAGTCACACCAAAAGGTCTGTGGGTGTGTGTGTGTGTGTGAGGTATGTCTAGCGCGAAAAAGATAAGTTGTATAAAACTGAAATTTCGTATTCTTAGACAGCTATACACCTGAGATGTTACAGCGACTTTTCCATCAAAATCCGCTAACCAAAATATACACTTTATACCATGTATTTTGCACCTATTTACGATTTTGATATCATACAGGTTTCGTTCTGATTGAAACAGCCTGACAGGGCTTCAATGCAGATATTTTTAATTTTCTTCATCTAAAGTACCTTTAATTTTTTAGATTAAAAAAAAAAAATATATAATCTTGTTAGCATTGGTAAATAACGGGTAATTATATGATTTGAAAGAATTCTATATCTAATTAAAGTTAATCGAAATCCAGCTTAGGTACAGTTATATAGTGTATTAGTCATACAGTTTAGTACTAGAGGAATCCTCTTCAAGTACTATGACAACCAAAATGATATCGGCCAAGAAGAGAACAAAAATTTAGTACCGCAGAAGAGCGATCGAAAATGGTTGTTGATTGATAACCTTTAGTAGTTTTTCGACTCCAAAAATAATGTGATAACATTAAATTTAGCTTCCTACGTTTAAATAAATTCCATAAAAATGCAACTTGATTTTATCGTATAACAATTTTAAATCAAAACATAAAAATCTGGTGCTGGCCACACGCGGCTTTCCATTACCTCTGTTGATAAAATAAATTTAAGAATTTTTAAATACATTTCGAGATAAATATAAATTGGTAAAGAATTAATTACATTTCGATTCAATAGATACATGTTTTACTAAATAATCTATTATATTATCATCTGCCACAATCACTTAGTTTTATCGGTTTTTATCACTCTCCGTTACCTTTTACAATTTCGTATATAAGATAATATAATTTTTTCTCAAAATCTTTTGCTTTTCAACGTTATATTATACATCTATATTACTGTTTTTATGTTCAAAAACACAAATATTGAGTAAAAAAAAAAACATTTATGCTCAATTCTCCTATATTTGTATATCAATTTATTCAACTTGTATATTTACCCGTTTGTTTATCAATGTTATCACATACGGACATACGCAAACAGACCTTTTGGCGGGAAATAAAACGTGTGTTTCCCCTGAAAAGGCTTATTCGAAAATTTTCACGTCGCAATACTATATATTTCATACATAGGTAAGTGAAAGTAAAATTTAATTCAAAATATAAACACTACGTTATCTTTTCTTCTCACTTTTAATACATTTTTTTTTTATTACAGTTACTTTAGAAGAGACATTTGAATAGTATTATCTATTTAAACACTATAACAAAAGTTCTTATTTTTGTAAGATTGTACTTATTATAAAAGTAAGGGTTTCATAAATATTTACTTACGGTTATTTAGTGAAACTGTTTTCTAGATCACTAACTAAATTTATTTAACATAATTTTATGTTGCTGTGGCTAATCGGCCGATGCTACAGTGGGAGTCCTAAATTTTGCCTATCCAGGTTTAATTAGGATAGGGATCTTTAACGAATACCTCACATTTTTACGTCCCCTGCGAAGGACTGCATAATAAGAATTTTTTACCTAGAACAACCTGCAGGTTTGTTTCCGCGACATTGGACATAGAACGCTGTTATGCTAGCCACTACAGTACAGGTTCTTTTACACTATCCTCTGCTTTTAAGACAATTCCGATATCAATTTATATTTGGTTAAATTGTAGTCCAGTTTAGTGCTCCAGTAATCACTATTAATGAAAAATAAATGTAAAGTAGTTTTTATTGAGAACCACTCGTACTATGTTATAAAGGTAAAGTACTGATATTAAGTTTATTTCCCAATACAATTTGTATTAATTTTAATCTCAACTACTGTAAAACGCGATATCAGCAAAGATTTTTTTTTATTTATTATTTTGTTGTTGTTTTTTTAAAGTTTATTTTATTGATTTTCACAACTGTACAAAAAACTACAAGTATTTTATTTTTGTATTTATTTATTTTATTATTTGTTCCCCCCTACCTCGGCCTTTGAAGGCTATACGGGGAGTTATGACTGTGGGGGAGGGGGAGATAAATGGCGAGATAAAAGCCCCCTTCCTAAGCACCGAGACGCGAACTCGTAATTATTTGGATTTAATTTTCGGTCATCTGTGGTTGCTAGGCAATGCGCGTTCAAAGCAACACGCATTAACCCACTCTGCCACTTCCTCCCTCTCCTCCCCCCAAAAAAATAAATAAAAATATTGTGAACGATTCAGATTCTACTCTGGGACTGATAAAGACTTAAGAAAAAGCACTTCTATGTTTATTTATACTGGTAAGTCCCGACGCCATCGTTTTTTACAGCCACCTAGGAGCATTGTCAGAAATAGGGACTTAATATTTCTTTTATTACGGTTATATTTTGAAGTCATTGGATTTAGTAGCACTAGGCCAAGATCACGCTCAGCCTCCGGGTTTAGTATTGGCTAGAATTTTTGATACACACTTATTTAGGCTGGGTGAGCACCAGGAGGGTCTCTTTACACGAATGAAAAGCATAATAAATAATTACTCTGTCACAGGAAGTTTCGAAACCGGGCCCCAGATATTAGTAGTATAGTACTCCATCAACTAGAATGCGCGCTATCACGTTTTCTTTGATGCCATCCTTCTAGTAGTTTTGAATCCTGGCACACAACAACTTGGTAACTATTGTAAAGGATGTGAAAAGAAAAGGACCCACAATGTGCAGGAAGTATTTAGTAGCGTACAGGAAACCCCAGGTGGGACATTGAAACAGAGAAAATAATAAGCCGGATTCAGATTCGACAATAATCCTACAATCATTTAATTGATTCTTAGCAGGTACAAACTTTCACTGATCAGGCGGCCTTAGGATTTATTAATGGGAGTAAAAAATGCTCAGTTATGCCGTCCTTCGTTAAATACGTAAAAAGGTGGTCCCGAGCCTGGTCCTAGTCAGGTACTTGTTAAAGATCCCTTTCCTAATTAATCCTGAAAAAGTAGCATTCAGAAATCCCACTGTAGCATCATCCGATTAGCCACGGTAGCAAAAAGTGACGTTAAATAAATAAACAAACAAAAAAAAGCTTTTCACTAATCAAAAGTGATACCAATTATCTTTGATGCACATCTCTTCAAGATTCTAGTTATTCAAAATATCCTTATTTCTATTATTTTTTTATTATAGTGGATATAATTAGTTGACCGTTGAGAATTGCTAGAAGGAATTAGTCCGGGTGGCGGTCATTTTAAAAATCTTATAATATCATTAAATATTATTTTTTAAAAACTGAATGATAATGTTATATCAAAACAAACAAGTGTAATATACACGTCATAAAAACATTTTTTTTATGTAGAAACTACATTTTAATAAATTAAATATTATTTATAATGAAACTTTAAAAAATAAATGATAAAGTTAATTAGGATATTCGGTGATATTATTTAAAATGATATGTTGAAAGTATGTGAGAGTGTATGATTATTCACTCTCACCAAATCACACGATATTTATCATATATATCTGTTTTCTCACCGTCTATTCCTAAGATCGCGGGTTCGAACCCGGCAGATGTTCCTAGAATTGTTTTAAGGGAGTAAAAATTCTTGGTAATGACGTCCTTGTGTGGGAACGTAAAATGGTAATCATATTAATTTTTCTTTTCATATTAATTTCACTTTCAATTTTGTTTAAGAGCTAAACGTGAAAGTTGATCTGTGAATTGTTATTAAAAAAAAGTCAATCACGATTGCTAAGTTCAAAACAAAATGTCTCCGATGTTAATATTGTGCTTAACTGATTTCAACGTTGTTATATTTTCCTCGGATATTTAATTTAATTGCCTAATAATAAAAAAAAAACTGTTCAATTTTTAAAAATTGGTATTTCTTAATTCACAAAATGCTGGAAATTGTCATTGAACGTGAAATCTTAAATTTTGTTGTAGATTAAAGCTGTTTTTTTGGTCGATTAAAAAGGTTCGTTATTGAAAATAATAAATAAATATATAACTCGTAAGCTATTTTAAAAGTAAAAATAAGAAAAAAGTCACTGATGTTTATTTTTTAACGATGATGTTTGTAAACATTGCAGTGGTGCCAACTGTTTAAATATGCATCACTGGTTTAGATAACATTCCATTTTTTTTTTTTTTTTTTTTTCCCGTTCAGAACATCTTTTTCATACTCTGCTTTGCATATTTACCAACAGATTTGGATTATTTTTATTTTTCTGGAAACCATGCATTCTAGATTTATTGATAACATTACTTTGTTTATTTTTTAGTTTAATTAAAAAATATTTTCTGTTTTTATTAAACATGTATGTATATATAACCATAAGTTGGATAAATTAAAGAAATTAAATTAAAATAAAAACAAATTTCTCATGTCTTTTAGGTATTTTTGTAAGCTTGATCAACCTTTTTTTTAATTTTATTTTTTTATTTAATTGCATTTTAATGTAGATGTTTATTTAAAAATACTTACAATATAAGCTATCAAATATTTTGAAAATAAGCTTTTAAAAAACTATTAACTATTCCATTTTATAATGATTATAAAATAGAAAATATAATTAATTAATCATTAGAACCATCTCTTCATATAATTTATTCAATTATTTATAAATTTTCCTACATCTCATCATTAGGGCCAACATTATATACATATAGTTTTTATCTTATCATCAACAATTCAACAAATTTTAAGTAATTTTTGGCTAATTTGAAATAATTTAACAATCATTGTAAATTTACCGTATTAAAAATACTATATCTTACTCATTATTTATGCAATTTGTAATTTTTTTTGTTTAAACAAAAATGTCTGATTCCTGCTATTATGCATCTGGGAGTCTGTATAGTGACTGACCTTCTAATATTTTTAGTGCACAATATCTAACAGAATCACATTAAACACATCCTAAAGTCATATTGATAAAATGTTATCATTTATTCTCCTCATTAACCATGTCATTAAAGTGAATTGTAGCTAAGATATGCTCAAGTATTTATCTAAACGAATTCCATAATTCTGAATAAAGTATATTTTAGCGATAGAATATAGATTATGGAGACAGAATTTGTAACTACTGTTGCAAATATTAATTCACGGTTAAATGAAGTCAACAAACCAAATTGTTTGTGAAACGATGTGTTACGAATGATTAAAGACAACATTAATAACTTTTGTATAAATGTTGATAACATAAGTGATATAGTAACAGTCTATGAAATGTAACTTTTTTTTTCTTTCTCTTTCTGAAGAATTGTTATGAAGAGGTTCTTATATTTTTATTAATTTTATGCTGCAATAGGCAGTTAATTTGTTTAGTAATAATTTTTATATAAGCATTATTTGAATAAAATATATAAAAGTCAGAACACCATAATATAAAATAAAAAACCTAAAATAAAAGATAACTAATAAAGAATCAAATTGTAGTAAAAATTTAATAAACTATTACAATTAAATGGTGTAAAAAATACATAATATGTATTATTATAACTAACATACAAAATATTACTCAACATAGAATATATAATAGTATTATAAAAAACAATATATATGTTGTCAAAATAAATATTAATGATAAAATTAAAAGAAATTTTTAGTTGAATTTGTACCATAAAGGTAGTGGTTTATAAACTCCTCCACTAAAAAATACTGGAAGACAGAGAATATATTGGTATTACTATAGATTATTTTAAATATTTGACTACGCTGTCAAAGTTAAGTTACTCTTTTGTTTATTGTGTTGTCAGATGTTTTTAGGCAGCATGTCATATGCCATTTATTATATCATGATATTCTTGATTACACATTACACTAAAATATTATGAATTAATACATTTTTTTCTTTTCTTTTTCATTAATATATTTTAATTTTTTAAATAAAAGGACAAGTAATTGTTAATAATTAATATCATGACTTGTATATATTTTTATTTTAATGTATTTTGATCAGTCTGACACAATCTGAGAATTGAGGCAACACTGTTGAAACAAGTATTGATTTCCTCTCACAACTCCCACACAGCTGATCAAACCTCATACTTTCTAAAACCTTTATCAGTATTTTAAAACTGAATGTTTTTTATTTTTTTCATTTTAGGTTAAAATGCAGACTGAACTGTTAGCAAGTCCCAACTACACTCAGTGGTATCCAACTGCAGATATGGAGCCTAATATTCCTGAAGGTAAATATACTTTTATACTCATTTAGTCAGAATTTATAATTAATGACTTTAAATTTAACTTGTAGGGGAATATTATTTATCATAATGGTCAGATTACCTTCTCCCACATCTTTGTTTATCATATAATTCAATACATTATATCATAAACAAAAATGCTGTGAGGCAATAATGCAGCAAAGGTTTTGATAAGTATTATGCCTTGAGATACAATGATGAGTCATGATTCTAATGACACCTACAATGACCTACTTAAGACTATTTCATTGTTTTCTTTACCACCACCCTCCTATAAAAAAAATAAATAAAAAATAAACAGCCTTATTTTATTTTATTTTTATTAGAGCTTGATCAAAATGATTCATTGATTTATTCAGATATAAAAGTGATTATATTGAAAAATGTATGGTCCGTTGATAACATTACTCCAATTATTTTGAAATAAATAGAACTTAGTATAACCAAGATTTTCAAATCCTTTGCAAAGTTGTAATAGTTAAAGCAGCTAGAATCCCATTAAACTTAAAATCCACCATACTTTGTCAAAAAACAATTATTCTAACCAATCATGAGTGCAAAACCTATAGAGTAGAAAAATGTAAAACTGTTTTTCACCTAGAGTTTATGCTGTTAAATAATAATGATAATAGTCAGTCAGTAGCGATAAGATTTTAAAATTTACCATATTGACTGATTATAAATTATTAGTTTAGAATGTATTTTTAAATATCAAATAAAAGAAATTAGACGTATTTGATGATTCTCTTGCAATGAGGGTCCAGTATTATTATATTTTTAAAGGAGGGATTTCACATTTTAATATTTAATGATTTTGTAATTGTTAGTAAGGCCTTAAAATAATCTTCATTCCAATTTATCCTGTTGTCAAATTTCAATTTTCCATTTCATAACTTGGAATTATAACCACTACGATTTGAACAATAGAACAATGAAATAGAAATAATGAAGTGAAGATAGGGTCTCATTATATCTATTTATAGTGCGGTTCATGAACATAAGGCTTTCAAAGAGTTGAAAATCTCTGAACTACATTTTTCAATTTTATGTAAGGCCATAAAAGCTATTTAGTTTTCTTTATCATCCTGCTCCACGTCAACTGAGCGGAAAAAAAAAAACCTGTACCACTACAACCCATGAAGGGTCTTGGGCTCAGTACATTAAGAGATTCGTTCTATTTCTAGGCCAATGGCCGTGCAATGAGCTGATAAGGCCTTGATCACGCTCTGCCGCCAGGTTTTCCCCCAATTTTTTTTGGGTATTCAATTCACAGAGGCTGGGTCTCCCCCAGGAGGGTCCCTCCATACCCTTGGATCGCTCCCTGATTTAATTAACAGAATAAATAATATTCTGCTACAGCCGGGATTTGAACCCAGGACCCGGAGAACAGTAGAGTGCTACTAGTGCTCTATCCACCAGACCATGCCGCTCCCTTAACTGAGCGAAATAAAAATAAAAGCTGATTGGTGTTATTATAAAGACATGTTAATAAAATAAATTTTAGATAAGCTAAAGATTATCTAAATAATCAAGGATGTAAAAAAAGTTCAACTTTTTTAATCGTATTTATGGCAGAACTAGGTATAGTCCTAGTTCTGTCAGATCTATAATAGTTATTCTCTTTTGTTTGTTATTTGTATGAGAAATTAATTTGGCTTGGTTAACAAAAATATAATGATTATTTATCTTTTTTATATTTATATATTTTTTAATTAGGTCGTTTATGAAGAGTCTCTTCTTTAAACTATCATTCATTTATTCTTCATTATACATAATTATAATAATAATAATAATAATAATAATGAATTAATATAATAATAATGAATGAGTATAATAATAAAAAATATATTGAATATAATAATGAAATTTGGCTTGGTTAAAATATTGATTGATTTTACTATTTGGATAACAAAAATATAATGTAAATTCTCTTTCCAGATCCAAGATACTGGACGAGGAACGATGTGGCTACCTGGCTCCATCACATGGGTACCCTCCACCAGCTACCAGCCATCCCTACCGACAGGTTCATCATGAACGGCAAAGCCTTATGCCTCATGACAGTGACCATGTTCCTAGACAGGGTCCCTCTCGGGGGAAAGCTCCTTTACAAGGACTTCCAGCTCCGTCTCGCGAGGGCGATGTACAACGCAGAACTCTACCAGAGCTGAAGTCTCCGCATTAAGTAGCGAAACTATCATCTTAAAGAAGCGAATTTGCCGGTGGCAGGGCTCGAATATCCAAAAATGTATAATAATTCCTAAGATGCAAGAATTGAGGCATTAATTTCCAATAAGTACTATATGAAATGTTTCAATGATCTAAAAATAAACAAGTCCTTTAAAAGTGCGATTCTTGTGATTTTTTATAGGAAAGGGTCATTTCTGCCTATGATTATTTTGTCAGTTGCCTCCAGCTACCTGACAAGCCTCACAGTAGTCAGAAGGAGCTTGTGTATGAATTCATATTTAGATTTTATGCTTAAAAAGCCCTTTCGGAACTGGGAATCGAGCCCAAAACCTTCTGCGCAGTAGACTAGCATGCCAACTCCCCATCAATCAAATAAATCTATTAAATTATAAATTAATTAGATTTTAGCATTTTGTGGACAATTTCCTAATGGATATAGTACCTATCTGAAATCAATGTCTCAATTGTTTGAATTTTTGGAGAAGTCTCTAGAGGATGCAAATTGGGAAGCTTAAATTATTGTGCTGAAAATTTCTGAATAAATTTGAGATCATTTAAAAAAAAAATAAAACTAATTATGTTACCTTAAATGGCTTCTCCAATTTTATAATAATCCTTCCTTATTTAGTTTTCATTGGTGACTTAATAGTAAACTTCTAATGGTAGTATTGGTTTTCTTTAACACCTTATTAAAGGTTTTCAATTTTTTTGAAAAATAAAATTAAAAAAATGAATAAAATAAAGTCACCCTTTTTTTTGAGGAGTTCAATATTAAAAGAACTTGTTTTTTGCACGGTTTTGTAATCCTTTAAATTGAATAGGGATTAGCATATTATTTAAATCTTAAATATATGTATAGCAAAACATTATCGTACTACCTGTGTATATTTATTATATAATTTAAAATGTATCCAAAGATGTTTATATTAAAGTTTTTATTAATACATTTTGTAATGTAAATTACTGTTGTATTATCTCTTGATGTAAATAATGTATATGTTTTCAAAAAAAATTCTTATGCAAAATAAGGATTTATTTAAATGTCAAATAAATATTTATAGTAAAAACTTAATTTTATTTATTCTATTTTAATATATTTCATCAATCCTTTTCCCTAAAATATATCCTATTCTTTGTATATTTTACCTTATGTATCATCAGAGATCTTATTAAATTTCAAACTATCATAAGTATTGGATTAGCAAATTAGTCCTTTCTTTTTTTTTTTTTCAGGGGAAAATAAAGCTCTATGTATTATAGAAACACAATTTGTTTTAATCTACAATATATTGACTATTATTTAATATGAGTTTTGGCCATCTTTCCACTAACTTCATAATGCTATGTAGGAATAATTTCTGGAGTTTATTGTTAAAATACTAATCCAAGTGGTTTGTAATTTCTTTCCATTCATAAAGTTCTGCAGAGACTGGAATAAGTGGCAATCTGGTGAATAGGAAGGGCGGGACACAAAAGGTACCATCCAAGGCATAATAATTTATGCGTGGGGCCTGGTGTTGTCTTAGTGGAACACAACACCCTTTCCATTTGCCAGTTCTGGGCGTTTGTTTCTAATTGATTGATCCAATTTTGATAATTGTGAGCAGTATAGAGTTGAATCGATAGTTTGTCCTGATGTCAATAGCTCAAAGAAAATACCCTTGAAATTTTACCATATAGAAAGCAATTTAGATGCAAGCCAGGTTTTGACATTCTATTAGGTCCCCAAGATTTTCTATGACTACATCATCATAAAATATCCATTTTTCATCTCTTGTTACCAACCTTTTCAAAAATGGTTCATTTTGTTGCTGTTTCTGAAACCAGAAATGCGTGTTCCTAAGTTGACTTCGGTCAGAGAGTGAGGGATGAAAACATTAAGCCTGGAAATATATGCTTCTTGTGCAAATGGTTTTCTACACTTGTGTGCAACACATTTAGAGCCACAGCAATCCCTCGCACTGATTGGATGGACTTTTGATCAACATTGGCCTTAACATTGCTCGTTTCATTGATCATTGATTTCAAAATTCCCTGAATGAAATCTGGCAAACCAATTTTGACAGGTGCTTTAGTTAAAGGATCATAAACCCTGCAAATTTTCCTATGAGTTTCTGCAGTACGCTTTTTTTAAAATAATACAACAAAATATGCCGATAATGAATGATATTTCCTTCCATATTCACAATCCAACATAATACATAATACAAAACATAATACTAAGCCAGTTTCAACAAGAGTTAAGAGATATAGTTGTAGAGATATTACAAACAGGATAAACATTCCACCTTAGAAATTAATTCATCAGATAAGAAGTGTATCATAGTGATATAAAAATAAACAGAAAAACTGAAAGGACTTATTTGTCAACCTAATATTTTGACTATGATTTGTTTGTTGTTTGATGCCAAGTATAATTTTTACATAAACTCAATCTAAACTTAAATAAAATTAGAAATATTTAATGAAAACAAAATTCTTTCACACTATATTGTGAAATTAAAGAGGCTCAGAGTTCAAGCCCGGCTGTGGCTGGGTAATCATTTATTATGTTATTTCATCCATGAGAAGATTCTTCTTTGGGTTCATCCAGCATCTATAAAGTGGATACCTTAAAATTATTTAGAAACCTGGTGGTTGAATCTGATGTTGGCCTTGGAACAACAGTAGTTTGTTGTACCACCCAACCCATGGGCATTCACATGTTTTGGTTTATTATTTTCAATAATGAACCCTTGTAATCGACCAAAAAAAAAAAATAATAACCTCCCCCCCCTCAAAATTTGAGAGGTTTCGTTTCAAGATGCGTAGAATCCTAATAACGAATAAAAAAAAATCCGTTTGTCCGCCGTCCGCGGCATTTCTCCGAAACTACTGGACCAATTTTTTTTTAAATTCGCCACAAAAATTCTAGTCCACTCAACGATGATCCTAACACCTAGACGTTGATATCAGCTGGTTAGTTTTAAAATGGCGGCCGATTAAACGTGATTTTATTCAATAACTCAGTTATTTTTGAAAATAGGGAAAAAATTCATCATTGTTTTTTAAACAAAAAACGCAAATAATTATATTAAGGGGAAAAAGAAAAGAAAAAAATTGAAATTTTTCACATAAATACGCTTATAACTCAGTTATTTTTGAAGATAGAGAAAAGTGTGTATAGAGTTTTAGAATCAGTAAAGCGCGATAAAGAAAAAAAAAATCATTTGTATATTCAAGCAACAAATTATAATAGATGTAATTACACCAAAAATCGGTTATTATTGAAGTTGGAGAAAAATCGAAACGATTTTCGAGATCAAGACAACGCGATGAACAAAGTTAAAAAAAAAAAAATAAGACGGACTTAATCAACATAGGACAGAACTAGACGTATATTTACACGAGAAACGAATTGTCATAGCAGCAATCACTGAAACACATTTTCCATCAAAATCCAAATTTTACATTCATGATTACAAAATCTATAGAACTGACCATCCAGACAATACTTCACAGATCAACACTAAAACACCATCCTTTGCAATTACCCATATCGCCTGACATACAAGCTACAGCCATTTCACTATTCTCTGAACATCACATTACTCTTGCTGCTGTTTATTGCCCTCCGAGATATGTCCTGACTTCCACGATGTTTAGTAACTTCTTCAAACGTCTCGGCAGATGCTATGTCGCATTTAGAACTATTTGAAGAACCACTTGTAGCTAAGAAACACATATCTCTCACAAATGGCATAATGGATTGGGATGCGTTTAGGAACTGTCTAAATACTGCTCTCTCCATTCCTTTGGCTATTAAAAATGAAGAAGAGCTTGAGGATGCTGTAGAATGCTTCACACAGACCTACAAGAGGCTGCATGGTCCTCTTCAATTCCCAGACGAAGAAAACATGAAAAGCTACCAATTTATCCACAGTATATAAGGGATTTGATCAGAGCAAAAAGAAGCGTCCGGAAAATATGGCAGACACACCTACTTCCATCAGACAAACAAATTTACAACAGACTCAACAACGAACTCAAACGAAACATTGCAAAATTTAAAAGAACAACTTATGATAACTACATTAGTAACCTTTCGACTGACGATGGCAGCTTATGGAGGCATACTAAAAACCTTACTAAGCCTATGCTATGGAATTGCCTATGGAAGTGCCGGCACCCCTCCGAAATGAAGATGGTTCCTGGACCATAGCTGACGGAGAAAAATCCGAGCTGTTCGCCAAATATCTATCCTCTATCTTTACACCACACACAGAATTCAACAACATCGAACATGATAAAATTGTACTAAAAACTCTGGATGAACCGTTACAACTGACATTACCTCCTCCTTCCTTTACACCTACCCAAGTCGCTGAACAAATCAGAAAGTTACCTAAAAAGAAAGCCTCTGGACACGACTTAATTAATGCTGAGGTACTCCAGCAAATGCCCAGAAAAGCTCTAGTGTTTTTGACTTCGATCTATAACGCAATACTAATGACAACCAAATTCCCGCTTCAATGGAGATACTCACATATTACAATGATTCACGAGACCAACAAGGACAAAAATACTCTCTCATCATACCTACCAATAAGCTTACTTCCGCTATGCTCCAAAATTTTCGAACATATACTACAGAGAAGACTTCTTGATGTACTAACTAATTGATGTACCAGATAATCAATTTGGATTTAGAAGACATCACTCAACATTGCATCAACTACACAGAATGACGGACGACTTATTCACCGCACTAGAGCAGAAATTATACACTACTGGCGTATTTCTCGACGTTGCTCAAGCCTTCGACAGAGTTTGACACCAGGGGCTTCTCTTCGAACCGAAGACTATCCTTCCACCTATTTACTACCTCATTATTCATTCTTTCCTTTCTCACAGATTTTTTACCGTTCGACAGGGATCAGAGCTATCTTCCATGAGATCTTTCGCAGCAGGAGTACCCCAAGGTGCAGTGCTCGCTCCATTACTCTATATTATTTACACTCATGACATACCTTACAGCCCCAATATTCTAACAGCGACTTATGCCGACGACACAGCGATCTTAACAAAAAATGAAATTGCAACCCATGCCTCAGAGACCCTACAACAACATCTAATAAAATTACATGACTTGTTCAAACTCTGGTAAATCCGATTGAATAATGACAAATCACACCACACCACCTTTATTCTTCGACATGACACGAGTCCTCCCGTTTTTTTAGAACAACACAAATTCCACAGACGGACACTGTACATTATCTTGGTTTGACAGAAGAATGGCGTGGGATCCGCATATTAACAAAAAAAACCCTAACCAAAGACTGAGACTTCTTTACTCACTCTTTTCAAAACACTCGAAACTAAAACTTCGACAGAAATTAAACACATACACTTACCTACTGAAACCTATTTGGACTTATGCATCACAGATATACGGGACAGCTAAAAAGACTCACATTAACAAACTTCAAATCTTTCAGGCTAAAATTTTTAGAACAATAACAAAAGCACCGTGGTACGTTAGTAATATAACTTTACATACTGACATTCACATGCCAACTATCAATTAG
The DNA here is from genome assembly GCA_023052935.1 of Piezodorus guildinii. Classification (NCBI taxonomy): domain Eukaryota; kingdom Metazoa; phylum Arthropoda; class Insecta; order Hemiptera; family Pentatomidae; genus Piezodorus; species Piezodorus guildinii. Next base: position 178,629,230 of record CM041292.1, on the reverse strand, counting down.
CACATACGGACACACTACAAACGTTTCCACGACAAACTACAAGATCACCCTAGCACACTAATCAATGACATGGCCACAACACTCATATTTCTAAATACGAATTTTCACTGGAAATATAAATTTTAGAATCCCTGGAGTCTTAATGACCAAGTCTCGCAAAAAGGTCTATGGTAAAAGTCTAATAAATGGTCTAGCACGATGTATTATTATTTCCTACGATGTATTATACATCTATATTCCTATTCTAGTGTTAAGAAAAAAATTACCAAAAAGCATATTTTTGCTCTTTTCTCCTTTAGTTGATGATTAAATTCGCTCAACTTGTATATTGAGCTGTTTTTTAGTAATGCTAAGATGATGGTGTGGTTAATGTTTTCAAATTTGCAAAATTAAACATACTTAAGAGGAAAAATATTCAAAATATCGGCATTTAAGTCCTGTCAGACTATTTCAATCAGAATGAAACCTACATCATATTAAAACCCATTGAATTTTATATCAATACAGCGATTTTAGTCAAAATCATTATAGAATTTTTTGAGAAAATCACTTAATAGGTTCGTCTTGTTCGCCGATTTTGCTAAGGAAATGTAACAATGTAAGCTTGTAAAATATGGCATTTCAGTTTTGTACAGCTCACCGTTTTCGAGCAAGACTTAACACACACACCTTTTACGGGACTTGGTTATTTGGACTCAAGTGTATTCCCAGTAAAAATTCGAATTCGAAAGCGAATATTTTCACGATCACAATTCTCTTAACATTCAGGGTCTCATACATGTTTAGTCACATGATGGAAGACCTCAAGAGAAACAAATAAGTTGATATGACCCATAGTCGGATTCTCAACGGTTAGGGAGGAAAATCAAATTATGTGTTTTTGCTATTGTCTATAGTTTTCATCAGAATAACTCATATATATCTACTTGATGTGCACGCATAGAAAAATAAGTGGCACTAATTGAAAAAAGAGAAAAAGCTAAAGGAGTAAAACCTTCAAGATAAAAAAGTAAGTTGCACATCATGCAAAAAATAAAACATTAATATTTCTAAGAACATTCGGAAATTTCAAGGTACTATCACTCTTCTATCGCTGGGTTTTAGATTTTCCGGATCTCAGAAAAGCATCTTAATTTAATTAGCTTTAAAATGGTGCAGAACAAATCTACCTTCATCCGCCAATCAAGGAGGCAAGGATTTTTAAAAAAGGACAAAAAAGAAAATTAGTGCTCAATATGTGTCCTATAAAGTCAAATTATGGAAGAAGATGGTAGAACTCAAGTGGCAAATATGACCATAGTCCATCCATCCCCAGCCATCCTTCTTCTAAACAATACTCATATCTCTTTTCATTCATCAGTCAAGAGCTTAGGAGTTACTCTTGATTAAAATCTCTCCTGGATACCGCATATCTCTGAAATTTGTCGCCGAACTATAGTAACCCTAAAGCAATTCCGCCACCTCCATCACCTCCGACCACATTCACTACTCACTACGTTAATTCAACTTATTTTCAATAGGTACCATACGAAAGGATGCTTATAAAATGGAACAAATGCCTGATATTATTAAATACATTTTATTAGTACTTTTTTCTTTATGTTATATTCAAAGCAACGAAAACATTTGTAAAATAATATATAAACAAGTCCTTATCTTGAATTTTATTATATTTAAAAAGCGAAAAATGATAAAAAAATGAAACTTCTATATTGTCAAGAAAGTATGCAATGCTAAAATTAGGCACAGGTTTTGCAATAGAAAACCGAATCTTGTCCACAAATATTTTTTTCACATTTAATACTAACTATAGATGAGTTCCTATCCTTGCTTTCTGGACAAAATAACGTCTTTTCTTCGGAGGGGTCTCCTGAATATCTGTTTTAGATTCTTCTGGTTTTTATTCCTCAATAATGATTGAGCTTTAAACCGAAGTTCTCGGGGAAGTCTGTGACTATCTGACCGCCTGGTCATGTGATCCTTTAACAAGGATGATCCCAGCTTCTTAATAAAATTAAAAACGGTGCGTAAAATAATACGATCACGAGATTTCTATCAACAAATTGAAAAACACACTTTCCATAAATCCGAACAGTAATGGTGAGGTGTAACACTGTCCTAAAGCAATGCCGGATAAAAACTGAATGGAAAAGGATGCTTTATTACAATCATGAACATGAAATGTCAGGTTTTCACAAGCCGGTCGGTTCAGGACAGTGGGATTCACAAAACTTTAAAGAGGACCTGGAGTCCCGTAGACCCCACCTCACCAGTTAAAGGTTAAAAAATGAAAATTTAAAATATCCCCGTTTAAGCCCTGTCAGACTATTTTAATCAGAATGAAACCTACATTATACTAAAGCCCATTAAATTTTACATTGATAAAAATAACCAAGTTATGGTGAAATTATATTTCTTATATGTTGTGACGGACAAATAAAATTATATTATAGGTTCCTACGAATCTTGAAACGTATGATCTAAAAATCATGATAGGGGGGAGTCATTTTTTTAAATTTAATAGCACATATATAGGCAAGATTTTAATTATCAATTTTTTTTTTATCTTAAAAAATTACTGAGTTATTTAGGAGTCAAATTTCAATTTCTTTTTTCTTTTGATTCTTTTTTCGCAGTTTTTTAAATTAAAAAACGCTTATAAAATTTGTCTCTATATTAAAAAAAATTGAGTTATAAGATTATACAAATCACATTTAATCGGCCGCTATTTCAAAGTTAACCAGCTGATACCAACGTCTAGGAGTAAGGATCATCTTCAGATAATGTGATATTTTTGTGCCAAATTTCACATATGTATTTTGAAACGTAAGCCCTCAAATTAATGAATGGGAGAGTTGGGATCATTTTTTACTTTCACTTACTATATATAGTAAGGAAAGTATTGCGATCGTGAAAATTTTCGAATTCCAGTTTTCAACGGAAATACACGTTTTAGGGTCCCCTGAGTCCAAATAACCAAGTCCCGCAAAAAGGTCTGTGTGTGTGTGTGTGTGTGTCTGTGTGTGTGTGTGTGTGTGTGTGTGTGTGTGTGTGTGTGTGTGTGTGGTAACTCCTGGGCGGAAACGGTAAGTCCTATGAAACTGAAATTTCATATTTAAGACAACTATACGCCCGAGACGTGACAAAACTTTTTTCATCAAAATGAGCTTACCAGAAGAGGCACTTTATACCATGCATTTTGCACCTTTTTTCGATTTTCTCAAAAACGGTTCCGACGATTTTTATTAAACTCGCTATATCGATGTAAAATTAAATGGGCTTTAATATCATGTAGGTTTTATTTGGATAAAAATGGTCTGACAGGGCTTAAATGCCGATATTTTAAATTTTCTTCCTCTAAAGTACCTTTAATTTTTTAGATTCAATAATAATAACTAGATTATCTTGTTAGCGCTGATGAAAAACAGGTAAATATATAAATTGAATAAATTCGATACCCAACTAAAGGAGAAAACAGAAAAAATATATTTTTACTTTCACTTACTATAAGTATATAGTAAGGAAAGTATTGCGATCGTGAAAATTTTCGAATTCCAGTTTTCAACGGAAATACACGTTTTAGGGTCCACTGAGTCCAAATAACCAAGTCCCGCAAAAAGGTCTGTGTGTGTGTGTCTGTGTGTGTGTGTCTGTGTGTGTGTGTGTGTGTGGTAACTCCTGGGCGGAAAACGGTAAGTCCTATGAAACTGAAATTTCATATTTAAGACAACTATACGCCCGAGACGTGACAAAACTTTTTTCATCAAAATGAGCTTACCAGAAGAGGCACTTTATACAATGCATTTTGCACCTTTTTTCGATTTTCTCAAAAACGGTTCCGACGATTTTGATTAAACTCGCTATATCGATGTAAAATTAAATGGGCTTTAATATCATGTAGGTTTTATTTGGATAAAAATGGTCTGACAGGGCTTAAATGCCGATATTTTAAATTTTCTTCCTCTAAAGTACCTTTAATTTTTTAGATTCAATAATAATAACTAGATTATCTTGTTAGCGCTGATGAAAAACAGGTAAATATATAAATTGAATAAATTCGATACCCAACTAAAGGAGAAAACAGAAAAAATATATTTTTAATGAAATTTTTCGTTTTTGAGCATAAGAGCAGTAATATACATGTATGATATACCGATGGAAAGCTAAAGATTTTAGAAAAAATATCATCTCATACACAAGCTTTTAGAAGTTAATAGAGAGTGATGAGAAGAAGATAAAACTAACTGATTTTTTAGATAATAATATAATAGATTTTTTAATAAAACACATGTTTCTATATAAATTCAATTTGATTAATTCCTTAATAGTTTCACGTATTTTTATCTCTAACTGTATTTGAAAATTCTTTCATTGATTTTAAAAATCGAGGTAAGTGAAAGCCGTGTGTTGCCCGCACCAGATTTTTTTCTTGGTAGAGAAAGGGGTGCATTATTGAAAATAATAAACTAAAATTGAAAGAAATGGCGTATATTTTCAGATCACTGGCTCCTCTCCATAACTATTTCCAACTTACTTGTTTCAACTATAAAAAAATCGTGCGTACTCCCTTGGTCAAAGTAAAAATAATACATGGTTCTAATTGGTATCCTCTGTTTCCGTTCCCAGTAAGACGACCAAAAGGATGAGGAAACGTCAACCCCCTCGGTCCTGGGAAGGAACTGCACAAAGAGGAGTTAAGGCGGAAGGGGCCGACAAATTGGAGGAGAGATGACGAACAATGAATGGGCACTGAGCTACCCCAACCCTCGTATCCGGGAAACGGGATGAATGGAGGGTGGCGACAATGCTGACTTCCGGTACGGCATGGTCAATGGTAGTTAGGGGAGGCCCATGAGAACTGTGTGCCTGGGGTGGTGGCTGCCACGGGGCCTATCAGCATCTGGCGGCGCATCGTGTGCTGGGTTTGTGTGCGGCTGCATCCTCAGGCCAGGAGGATTAGGTCGGTCGGCAAACGTTTTTGCTTTATCATTTCCAATAATGAACCATTTTAATCGACAAAGTAAAAAAAAAGAAAAAGAAGGATGTTTCACTTTTCAAGATACGTAGAATATAAATATCGAAAAATAACTCCGTCTCTTCATGTTGCGAATTTAGGAATACCAATGTCATACCCATTCATTCGAAAAAATAATCATTGAAATCAATTAAGAATTGAAGGAGATATTTCACCGTGAACTTATCAATCGAGACGTTGATTTCCAAAAGGTTCAATATCCACCTAAGACAATTTTACATGAAACACAAAAATCTGTCATTTATTTATAATTAGACCAATTTACTTTATTATTTTAATAATAAACCTTTGTAATCGACCAAAAAAAAAAAATTACTCCCTCGCCCTCCCCTCAAAATTTAGGAGCTTACGTTTCAAAACCCGAATAACGAATTTTAAAATATCCGTTTCTCCTAATTAATATATAGATACCAAAATTTTGCTCTGAATTCTATTTCATAGATAATTAAATTTTCAACAAAATGAAAAAAGGATCATTGAAATTGGTTCAAAACTATCCATTTCCATTGAATTATTTATTGATTTTCATATTAGTTAACCGTCTATCAACAGCTATATAAACAGTTAAATCCTAATATTGTTATTTAGAAATAATAAACCATTCTGTAATAATTTGCAGCGTTTTTTTATTAAAATCTATTAAAAAGTTGATTTTTTTTATTTTTTTATGAAGCCTGACAAATTGGACTTCCTCTGTTCACAGTATATTATTCTTAGGTGACGAAATGTCCCAGAATAAAAATTATTTTTCATTTCATTACTAAAACGATTTACAGCTTTTTCTAAATTTATTCCTATAAATTTCCTAATTTTACTGCCTTTATAAGAAGACCCATGAGAGCTGTGGTTGTCTGAGGCTTCAGGCCGACACTGACATCTACTTAAGGAGAAAAGACTAACCCATTATATGAAACAAAACAACACGAAAAGACCTTTTACCCTTCAGCACTATTTACAGCAACTTTGCTGGCTCGGAGCCAATTCTCTATTTGGTCTTATCTTCTAAACAGTTAAGTAAACAAACAATATGTTCTCTTTTAAATAAACTATTTAACTTCCTCAATTAGCGTCAAATGTGTGAGCTACGGCATACAAACCCGTCATGGTCCACATTGGTAAACATATTTTAACAATCCTTATTTTAATGATAGAATAATTAAGACGTCGATTTCCACAAGGTACTGCTACCGTATTTGTTATAGCGTGTTCAAGTTATTAATCGTATCTCAAAATATAACAAAGTGATTTAGGTTATAAGTTGCTTAATATTAACCATCAACGCTCACAATTTTAATAATTTAATTAAAACTAAGAAAGTTCAAATACTGTTACATACGCATTGATAAATAATCGATTGCAAATCAAAATAAAGAATTATATACCATTCATAGTATTTTTACTTTCACTTACCTATATATGAAATATATAGTAAGGGAAAGTATTGAGATTGAGAAAATTTTCGAATTCCAGTTTTCAACGGAAAAAACATTTTAGTCCAAATAACCAAGTCACACAAAAAGTTCTGTGTGTTTTGTAAGTCTAGCAGATAAACGAATAGACTTACGAAGTTTAAATGATTTTCTCAAAAATGGCTCAAACAATTTTGATTAAACTCACTATATCGATGTAAAATTTAATGGGCTTTAACATCATGTAGGTTTCATTCTGATAAAAATAGTCTGACAGGGCTTAAATGTTAATATATTAAATTTCCTCCTTTAATTTTGTAGATTAAAAAATATTAACCATATCTTCTTATTAGCACTGATAAAGAACGGCTAAATATGCAAGTTGAACGAATTTGTTGACCAACTAAAGGATAAAAGAGAAAAAGTATTTTTTTATGTAATTTTTGTTTTATTTGATATTAAGAACAGCAACACAAATGTACAATATACCTTCGGAAAGCTAAAGATTTTAGAAAAAAAATTATCTTAAATACAAACTTTTAAAAGGTAATGTAAAGTGACGAATAGGGCATAAATAAACGTATTACTAATTACTATATCTAACGATATAATATTGTTATATTATTTAATCTATGTGTTTCCAATGAAACTGAATAAACTTTTTATTTAAATTAACATAAAACTTTTTTCAACTATAACCTAATTTAAAAGTTTTTAAAATGATTTTAATACTCGAGGTTAGTGAGGTATGTTTGTTGCCCGCACCAGATTTTTGATATTGACAATCAATACTCACAATTGTAATAATTTAATTAAAACGAATGAGGTTACAATACTGCTACATTATTATTGATAAATAATCGATTGCAAATTAATATAATAATTAAATGCACTAAATAATATTTATTTCTCCTTTTTTTTCGATTAGTTCTCCAAAATACTGATGAAATTATTTACGGAATCGATATTTTGTTTCTCCGAAAATCATGAGAACTGATTTCTGTTCTGGCAACCGTTTGAATACGCTAGTATATTAATGACGTGAACCATTTAGTTTGGACGTGACGTAAGTCCATTGGTCAAATATTTCCGGCTAACCGTGGTTAAACACATTTTGACAGAGTGTAAGGCTTATGATAATCACAGAGCACATATTGCAATTGACACTGACTTACCAAACGTTTCACAAGACAACATACAGACAACTGCAAAACTTTTTGACTTCCTACGACAGACCGACTTGTACAATAGACTATTATATTTAATCCGTTTATCAAAGTGATTTAAGGCGAAAATGACCCAAGTGGTTTACGCCTACGAAAAAAAAAAAATAACCGTGGTTTAATGTACAAATTCAAGTTACCTTTTAACAAATAATTTGCGCTTACCTCCGTTGTTAAAACAGGTTTAACAGCTTTTTAAATAAAGTGACAGTTGAAAAAAGGTTAAACAATCACATTGAGTTTGGACGGCAACATGTGCATAAGATTAAATAATCTAACAATAGAAATTATTATTTACAACAATCACTTAGCTTTATCACTCTGCATTAACTTATACAACTTTATATATAAGATAATATTTTTATTAAATCTTTAGCTCTCCAACGGTACATTAAATATCTATATTAATATTTTTATGTTCGAAAAAAAAATGTTTGCTTTTATTCCTTTTCTTGCTTATCAAAGTCGTTCAACTTATGTATATTTCCATGGTTTTTATCAATGCTAACTAGATGGAATAGTTAGTTTTTTTTCGAATCTACAAATTATGAAAAAATGGACGGAAAAAAATCTGGTGCGGGCTACACACGACTTTCACTTACCTCCGTTTTTAAAATCGATTAAAGAATTTTCAAATACAGTAATGAGTGAAACCATTTAAGAATTGATTAAATGGAATTTCTATAGAAACATGTGTTTTATTAAAAAATCTATTACATTATTATCTAAAATAATCCCTAAGTTTTATCGGTTTCTCATCACTCATCACTATTAACTTTTAAAAGCTTTTGGATAAGATAATATTTTTTCTAAAATCTTTAGCTTTCCAACGGTATATCATACATGTATATTACTGCCCTTATGTTCAAAAACAAAATATTGCATTTGAAAAGTATTTTTTTCAGTTTTTTCATTTAGTTGGGTATCGAATTCATTCAATTCATATATTTACCTGTTATTTATCAATGCTAACAAGATGATATGGTTATTGTTATATAATCTACAAAATTAAAGGTACTTTAGAGGAAGATATTTTGAAATATCGGCATTTAAGCCCTGCAGACTATTTTAATCAGAATGAAACCTACGTGACATTAAAGCCCATTAAATTTTACATCGATAGAGCGTGTTTAATCAAAATCGTTGGAGCCGTTTTCGAGAAAATCGTAAGAAGGTGCAAAATGCATAGTATAAAGTGGCTCGTCTGTTGAGCTGATTTTGATGAAAAACGTTTTGTAACGTCTCGAGCGTATAGTTGTCTTAAACATAATATTTCAGTTGCATAGGTTTTTCCGTTTACGCGCGGGAGTTACCACACACAGACACACACACACACACACTGATCTTTTTGCAGGACTTGGTTATTTCCACTGAGGGGGCCCTAAAACGTGTATTTTCATTGAAAACTGGAATTCATAAGTTTCACCATCGCAATATATATGAAATATATAGGAAGGGAAAGTAAAAATCACATTAAAACCTACATGGTATTAAAGTTTACATCGATTTAGTGAGTTTACTCAAAATCCTTGGAGCAATTTTTGAAAAAAAACGTAAAAATGGGCAAAATTCAAGTTTGCCACTTTTGAAATAAATAGTTCATATATCAAAGATCAGATTACAGTACAAATATCAATATTAATATTATCTTTGACGAAATATTTTTTTTTTTTTGCCACTATGCCTTCTGTATTATTCCCCTTAGAAGTGGAAGCCGTTAGATTTTTTAATGAATAGTAGTTATTCTAATTGCAGTGGCAGTGGGAGCGGAAACAGATGATAGCTCTCTAGGCTCAGCCAACTCCTTCAAAACTATATTTCTTGCCCCATATTTTTGCTACAATAACGTATTAATATTTGCTGACTAATAATATAATTATATTTGGGATTTAATTTTTTTTTTAACAAAAAAAATATAGTGCACGCAACACACAACCTCCCTCTTCTTGAAATCAATTTTAAAAGTTTCATATAAATTCTAAGTTCATAGAAAGAATAACTTTTCAATTCCAATGGAAACGTTTTATTTTATTAAATTATATATTTTAGATTAGATAATATAGCAATAAAAATTATTATCTAAAACAATAATTTAATTTTGTTCGCTTTTATCGCTCTCCTTTAACTTGTTTAACATTGTAGTAAGGTAGATAATATTTTTTTTCTGAAAGTTTTAGCTCTCCAATGGTATCTTAAAATGGTATAAAAAATTGCCTACAAAATATTTCTGTCCTTTCTTCTTTAACTGGTTATCCGATTCGTTCAGCTTTTATGTTTACTTGATTTTTATCAATTCTAACAAGAAGGAATAGGGCATGTAGTCTTAATTATGAAATTTCAGTTTCATACGATTTTTCTAAACTCTTTAGCTTTCCAACGATATCCAACAGTCCAAAAAAACAAAAACAACACTTAAACATTTTTTTGGGGTATTTTCTCCTTTAGTTGGTTTCAACGTTTTATTTAGCCACTTTCAATTAGTCCTAAATAGATGATTTTTTTTTTTAATCTACGAAATTAAAATGACTATAGAGGAAAAATATAAATATAAATATATAAAATTGTTAGATATAGTAATCAGTAATACTTTTGTACCCTATTCGTCACGTTACATTACCTTTTAAAACTTTGTATATAAGATAATATTTGTTTCTAAAATATTTAGCTTTCCGAAGGTATATTGTACATAGATGTTGCTGTTCTTAGGTTCAAAAAAAACAAAAATTACATTTAAAAAAGACAGGTTTGCTCTTTTATCCTTTATTTGATTATCAAATTCGTTCAACGTTTATATTAAGCCACTTTTTAATAGTTCTAAAAAGGTGTTATGGTTACTTTTTTTTTTAATCTACAAAATTAAAGGTACTTTAGAGGAGGAAATTTAATATATTACCATTTAAGCCCCGTCATACTATTTCAATCAGACTGATACCTACATCATATTGAAGGCCATTAAATTTTACATCGATATAGCGAGTTTAATCAAAACCGTTTATGACGTTTTTTAGAAAATATTAAAAAGGTGTAAAATGCAAGCTTCGTATGTCTTCTACTTTTTTGAGTTATCACACATGGTATAAAGTATAAACTTCGGGTGAGTGAACTCTAGCGATAACGTCGCTGTAAAATCTGAGGCGTATAGTTGTCTTGAATATGAAATTTCAGATACCTTTTGCATAACTTGTACGTTTGGAATTGACTCTAAAACTTTTATATTTCTTGAAAACTGATAATCCAAAAATCTTTACTTTTTCAATACTTTCCATTACTATAAATCTGTTTTTATAAAACGTCTCTTTATGCTACTGTGGCTAATCGGACGATGCTACAGTGGGAATCCTAAATTTTGCCTATCCAGGTTTTATTAGAATAGGGATCTTTAACGAGTACCTGACATCGCATAGGATCGGGATCCACTATTTTACGTCCCCTTCGGAGGACGGCATAGCCATGAATTTTTTACTTCCTGCATAAAATTCTAGAGCAGATACTAGACCTCAAGTGGAACATTCAGGTTGATACGACCCACAGGCCAATTCTCAGCAGTTAGGGAGGAAAATCAAATTTTGGGATTTTTACTGTTATCCATAGTTTTCATCAGAAAAACTCAAATATATGTACTTGACGTACAAGCACAGACAAATAAATGGTACCAAATAAAAAAAGAAAAAAATTCCATAAAGGTTAAGAAGACCTTAAAATAAGAAAAAAATATCGAACAACGTCATGGAGACATTCAAATTTCAATATTTCTAGGAATAGTTTTATTGATAGCAACTGTTGGTTTATTATTTTCAATAATGAACCTTTTTAATCGACCAAACAAATAAAATAAAAATACCCACCTCCCCACATATGTTGAGGGCTTAAGTTTCAAGATACGTAGAACCCGAATAACAAATAAAAAAAATCCGTTTGTCCGCCGTCCGCGGCATATCTCCGAAACTACTGGACCAATTTAATTTTTTTTTTTTAAAATTCGACATAAAAATACAAGGACATCCAACGATGATCCCAACACCGAGACGTTGATATCAGTTCGTTGTTTTAAAATGGCGGCCGATTAAATGTGATTTAATTCAATAACTCAGTTATTTTTTAAGATAGGGAAAGAAATTATTAGAGTTTTTAACCAAAAAACCTTGAATAATTATAAAAAAATGGAAAAAAGAAAATAAAAATATAGAAATTTTGCCTATAAACACGGCCTTAACTCAGTTATTTGTGACTATATAGAAAAATATGTAAAGCGTTTTAGAATCAGTTAAGCGCGAAAAGAAAAAAAAAATTGAAATCTTGCCTATATATACGCGTGTAACTCCGTTATTTTCGAAGACAGAGAAAAAATTTAAAACGAAAACACGCGAATATTATAAAACTAAGAAAAAAATTGAAATGTTACCCATGAATACGCCCATAACAGTTATTTTGAAGATAGAGAAAACTATGTATAGACTTTAAGTATCAGTAAAACGCAATAAACATAAAAAAATATATTAAAAAAAAAATGATATATTTATTCAAGTCATAAATTGTAATAGATATAATTCCACCAGACTTGGTGATTAATGAAGATAGAGAAAAATCGATATGATTTTCGAGAACAAGACACCGCGATGAACAAAGAGGAAACAAAATTGAGGAGAAGTTAGTTAAGGGTGCAGTCAAATCAACGCACAATTAAGTAGAAACTTAATTTAACAGTGCCGACGTTTCGCCTAAATTTTAGGCCTTTTTCAGGCCGATTGAAGGAGTGAGAACACAACAATGGTTGTTGATTGTTGGGTAAAATTGGGCATAATTTTTTATTGTTCGGTTCTCACTCCTCGCCCTGAAGAAGGCCTAAAATTTAGGTCGAAACGTCGGCAATATTGAATTAAGTTTCTTCTTAATTCTGTGTTAATTTGACTACACCCACAACCAACTTCTCCTCTGTATACACAGAGTCAACCATTCTCACTTAACAAGAAAAAAAAATCTGGTGCGGTCAACACACGACTTTCACTTACCTTCGTTTTTAAAATCGATTAAAGAATTTCCAAATACAGTTAGAGATAAAAATGAGTGAAACCATTAAAGAATTAATATAGAAACATGCGTTTTTTTAAAAACTCAACTATATTATTATCTAACATAATCAGTTAGTTTTATCGGCTTTTCATCACTCTTTATTCAATTTTACAACTTGTGTATAAGATAATATATTTTCTAAAGTCTTTCTCTTTCAAACGGTATATTATACGTCTATATTACTGTTCGTATATTCAAAATCAAAATTGGCACGCTGTGCTTCATTGACAAGCCGCCAGGTTGCAGCACCGTCACCATGAATTTTCCTTTTCGAGAACACAAAAAAACAGTTAGTTTTATCGGCTTTTCATCACTCTATATTAACTTTTATAAGCTCGTGTATGAGATAATATTTTTTCAAAAATCTTTAGCTTTCCAACGGTATATTATACATCTATATTACTGTTCTCATTTAAAAAAAAAAAAAAAAATGCATTAAAAACATATTTTTTCATTTTTCTCCTTTAGTTGTTTTTTAAATTCGCTCAACTTGCATATTTAGTTGTTGTTTATCAATGCTAACAAGATGATATGGTTATTTTTATAGAATCTACAAAATTAAAGGTACTTGAGAGGAAGAAAATTTAAAATATCTGCATTTAAGCCCCATCAGACTATTTCAATAAGAATGAAACCTACATGATATTAAAGCCCATCAAATTTTAAATCAATATAGCAAGTTTAATCAAAATCGTTAAAGCCGTTTTTGAGAAAATCCTAAAAAGGTGCTAAATGCATAGCATAAAGTAGGACTTCCGGTCAATCGATTTTAGTAAAAAAGTAGCTGTAACATTTTGGGCGTATAGTAGTCTTAAATATGAAATTTCAGTTCTGTACGACTTTTCGTTTTTGAGCTAGAGTTACCACACACAGACACACGGACCCACGGACACAGACCATTTTGCGGGACTTGGTAAAGACTTGGTGGTGGAATGGTAAGTGAAAGTAAAAAAAGTTATTTACTGATTAACAGTTATATCCTAATATAGCGTTTTTATCACTCAGTTCATACATAGTATGGGGAAGTAGGAAACCTCAAATTTCTAAGAATTGTTTGTTTTAACAAATGGATAACAGCAAAAAACTCAAAATTTGATTTCCCTCCCTAACCGTTGAGAATCGTACTATAGGTCATATGAACTTTTTTCTTCCTCTTGAGATCAAGTACCTGTTTCCACATTTATGATACAACCTGTATAATACATGTAAGTTGAAGTAATACACGAATAAATAATAGAATGTATACAATATTTACAGCAGTCGATATATATCCGAACAGTTTCTTGCTAACTAAGTCATTATCGTCAGTAAGCGAAGTATCCTGCTGCTTGACATTTTTTGTCAGGTTTGACTCCTAGCAACTTCCAGGAGGATTCGTATTTCAGAAACAGTCAGTCAATATGTGGACTGGGCGGGAAGGATGCGGGCCGGCACGGAAATAGCTTCGGGTTTCACAGGAAACGGCAGGATATCGGCGGAGCAATTAACGGCTGGGGGGGCTGAATAACGGGGAGAACAGCTGGCTTCCTCTGGGGTCGTTAGATACAGGAGGCACACGTTCTGCCTCTGCTGTCTTGATCCCGTCGGGAAGGGCTTAGCGGAGGTCTGGGGGTGTAAACATGTCAGCCCTTCGAGGAAATAGATCAATATAGAAGGCAAGCTGCTGTTATTGTAGTCCAACTGCCATATACTTTGGGCACGTCCTGTTTGGAAATTTAGAAGGGCAAGTAGGTAGAAAAGGGTAGGTTAGGGCAACTTTTTTTTTACAACTATTGGGCCTGTTAAGAATTGAAATAGTAATATCTGTATATTTCTTCACAACTTAAGAAAAGTATGTAATTTTGGAAGGCATTGGTCCGGGTGGCGGGCTGTGAATGAAACAATTAAGTAGTTACAACTATTTATTTTCTGAAAACGTTTGTAGGTGCATATTGTGGGTCATCATCAGGGCTAAAGAGATACAAAAGATATACATTTACAGTAAGATTAAATATACTATTTTAAAAACTACTGCGCTAGAGGATGTCAATATTAAAACATAAAAAGAACCTAGATGTGTAAAGAAATCGATTAATTGAATTACAATGACTAAAGTAAAATAATGAGAGTGCTATATAGAGCAGATAATGACTAAAGATAATGTACAAAGATATAAAATATTACATGAAATAAGAAACATTGAAATATGGAGTAGAGTGGAGATACGTACCGTATTTTAGGCGAATGGAAACTATGTACAATTTGGCGTAATGGAATTGGTAGATAGGAAAGTACGTACGAAAGGTAGGTAGAATGGAAGATACGTACCGCATTTCAGAAGGGATCTGACAACAATGAGTAAAATTATAATACTAAAATATAAAGAAGTAATTAAATTAAACATATAATAGTAATAATTTAATGGTACTAGAATGGTTTTAAACAAAATTTGTGAAGTAAAAACCTATATAATGGTAAGCACAGTGATGGATGAAGTATATTGAGTAAAACTGACTACCTCCCAACCAACTTTCCCTAATTATGATAAATATACCCGGGCTAATTCCTTCCAGTAATTCTCAACGGTCAACTGATTAAATCCATTATGTAATTTTATTGATATGGGAATGTCTTTTGGCTAGGGATCTGTAACTTTCAATGCGTTAATTTTTTTTCACCCTGAATTTGACAGGCTCTAGCTCTGTCGTAGTTGCTCGCATCGAAATTTGACGATAGTTCTTTAGTCAGAAATTTAGTGAAGAATTTTTTTCTTATGTAAAATCTTTCGCTAGAGCCTACCTTTTAGGAGATATACTGGTAAGAATTAAAACACTTTCAAATGTACCTGGTATTGACCATATAGGATTTGGTGTCAAGTCTTGACGGTCACTTGTATATATATAAAAAAAAAAATAAAAATAAAAAATGTACCTGGTCCTGTCATAAATATTGTTACATGTAAATATATACACATTTCAACAGAATTTTTTTGTCTAAAACTGTTCGTTCAAAATCAAAAATGGTTGAAACTACCTATTGTTTCATTCATCGACCGCCGACCAGACTAATTCCTTCAAGTAATTTTTTCAAAAACTTTATTAGAAAATAAAACGTATGTCTGTAGAGGGTAAAACAAAAAATAAATTACTCTAAATACCCCCCCCTTTTTGCCTTGGCACAGGCATTCAATCTCCGTGGGCAGCATCAATAGCAGCATTCAGCACTTCTTGAGGATAGCGCTCAACTGTTTGGACCAAAGGTTGTTAGAGGCTTTCCAAGTTAGAGTGTGCCCTGTGGCGTGCCATCCTCTCCAGTTTGGACTGAAGCCGATAATCTAGGGGTTTGAGATCAGGGTTTCTGAGAGCCAATCTGAGCCGGAGATGAACGCTGAAATGTTCTTTTACAGCTGAGAATCCCTGGCCTTGCGAGCTGAAGCTAAATCCTGCTGGAAAACCCAATGACGTTTTGGTACATTTTTAAGTGTAAGGCTTCTTTTACACGCTCTACCTCTGCTGGTGTTGCACGAATCAAAATCAGAAATTCAGTGAAGAATATTTTTCGTTCTATAAAATTTGTCGCTAGGAACGACCGTTTAGGAGTTATATTGGTCCGAATGAAAAAAAAAATACGTTTTGCTACATTTCAGTGTAGGAACTTTTTTGACAAGCTCTATATCAGTTGGTGTTGCTCGAATGAAAATTTTAACGACAGTTGCTCAGTCAGAAATTTAGTAGAGAATATTTTTTTGCCATAAAACCTTTTTCGTTAGGACCTTCCGTTTAGGAGCTATGTTAGTTCGAATGAAAAAAAATCACGTTTCACCACATTTATTAAGTGTTTTGGCTTTATTGACAAGCTCTGTGTCAAAAAAGGCTGTGTTGCAGTTTTTCGCATTGAAAATTTTAAGTTATTTCCGTATATAACATTTTTCGCTATCGGACCTAACGTTTAGGAGCTTTGCTGTTTTAAAGAAAAAAAAATCTGGTGCGCGTAACACACGACTTTCACTTACCTCCGTTGTTGTTAGAATCAATTTAAGAATTGTGAAATAGATTTAGAGATAAAAATAAATTGTTAATGAGTTAATTAAATTGAAGTCCAATAGAAACACATGTTTCATTAAATAAACTATTATATTATTATCCACGTCTATCAGTTTTTTTTTTATCGGCTTTTAATCACTCTCCGTTAACTTTCAAAATTTCGTGTATGAGATAATATTTTTTCTAAAATCTTTAGCTTTCCAACGATATATTATTTTATATTATACACATATATACACACAACGATATATTATATACATCTTTATTACTGGTTTTATGTTAAAAACACGAAATTTGCGTACAAAAATATTTTTGCTCCTTTCTTCTTTAGTCATTTATCAAATTCGTTCAACTTCTATATTAAGCAGATGATATGGTTAGTTTTGTAAAATATACAAAATTAAAGGTACTTTGAAGGAAGAAATTAAAATAATGGCATTTAAGTCCTGTCAGACTATTTCAATCAGAATGAAACCTACATCATATTAAAGCCCATTAAATCTTACATTGATATAGCGAGTTTAATCAATGTCGTTAGAGCTGTTTTTGAGAAATTCGTAACAAGGTGCAAAATACATGGTATAAAGTAGTACTTCCGGTCCGGCGAGTTTAGTGAAAAAGTTGCTGTAACATCTAGTGCGTATAGTTTTCTTAAATATGAAATTTCAGTTTTGTACGTCTTTCCGTTTTCGCGCTAGACTTACCACATGTGGACACACACGCAGACACAGACATTTTTTCGGGACTTGGTTATTTTGATTCAGGGGAAAATAAAAAGAGTATTTCCGTTGAAAACTGGAATTCGAAAATTTTCACGTTCGGAATACTTACCCTTACTATATATTACATGTAGAGGTAAGTGAAAATAAAAAGTCCCGTTTTGGGTAAACGTTTTGAGTGTTGGAGCTTTTCTGACACGCTCTATCTCTGTAGGTGTTGTTCAACTCAAAATTTTTACTACAGTTCCCAAGTTAGAAATTTAGTGGAGAATATTTTTTGTCATAAAATATTTGTCGCCCGGACCAACCGTTTAGGAGATACGAGTATATTGGTTCAAATTAAAAAAGTCGCGTTATTTCTACATTTTTTGGTGTTGGCACTTTTTTGACACGCTGTTACTACGACTGAGCTATTACTCTTCTATCATTTGGTTTCAGATTTTCCGAATCACAGAAAAACTTCTTCATTTAACTAGCTTTAAAATGGTGCAAAACAAACCAACCTTCATTGGCCAATTAAAGGATGCGAGGAGGCGAAAAAAAAAAAAAAGTACCAAAAAGAAAGTTTTTACTTAATATGTGTCTCACAAATTATTTTATATTTTAACATTTAATTGTTTTCAAGAATCGGCAACATACATTTTACTAAAGATGATCATGAACAAATAATCTGATATAAACCATCACATAAATGAACCTTTGTAATCGACCATTAAAAAAAAAAATTACCCCCTTCAAAATTTGAGGCTTATGTTTCAATATGCGTAGAACCCGAAAATGAATATAAAAGTCCGTTTCTCCTAATTAATAAATAAATAAATACCATATTTTGCTCTTAGTGCTATTTCGTAGAGAATTTTTTCAACAAAATGTAAAAAGAATCATTGAAATTGGTTCAGAACTATCAGAGACATCATGTTTTGAAATGAGCAGTGGTGATATGCCATTTCCTTTGGATTATTTATTGCTTTTCATATTACTTAATTGCCTATCTACAGCTATATAAACATTTATACCCTAATATTGTTATTTGGAAATAATAAACCATTGTGTAATAATTTGCACCTTTTTTTTTCAATTCAAAGATTACAAAACATAGGCAAAGTTGTTTATAGTCATTATTAATTAATAATTGAACCAAGTATATGAAGAGATGGTTCTACTGATTAGTTGATTTTTTTTTATTATACATGATATATAATATGAAGTTTACTTATTGAAGTCTGATTTCTTTGATTATCCACCCCATATAACTTTTCCAATAATTCTTTTTACAGGCTACTAGACTTCCATTTTTAATGGCACAGATTAATTTTACTAATCAGAACATTACCTACCATTTTATTCACAGTTCCTTCTCTCTAAATTATTATTCAGATAAAAAACAAACAAAAATATAAAAACAGAAAGCATTCCAAGACAAAGACAACACTGGAAACTCAAGTATTGATTGGTTACCCATGACCCAACCAGACTGCTCCTAGATTGCCTCACAGCTTGTCATGTCTTACTTCAGGAATGATAATTTAAAAATCTAAAAGAAAACTATCAGATTAATATGCAGTGTCATCAAATACTTAATCCATATGAAAACAGCTGGAATTCTACAATGGAAAACGTAGAACTTGACGTTCCAGAAGGTACTTATTTTTAAAAATATTTATTCTTCAAAAACATTTTTAAAATGGCATATGTTATATGTAAAAATGTTTACATTCTTGATTTTATAAACTTTAAATATCTTGGATAGAACATAACAACTTTTTGAAATTTATTTTACAAAAAACAAATATTCATATATTTTTTAAATAAACTGTAAGCCAACTATGACATATATTTAATTGTTAATAGTTAACCAATGATAAAATTATGATGCTGTTTTAAAAAATACTTCTGTATTGATAACTTAGAACTTGACAGTCCAGAATAGGCAACTAACTAATATTAAAAGCAATAAATAACTCAAAAGAAAATGGATTATCACCACTGTCCAGAATGTAGACTTTTTTATTTAATTAGTTCTCTGAAAATTTTCATATTATATAATTATTAATGTACTTTATAAATCAAAATATTATCTGTGAAACTCTATATCTTCAATTTATAAATTTTAAATATTTCTGGGGTTGAAAGCAATAATTATTTGAAATTTAAATTTAAACGCTAATATACATTTTTTAGAGAAACTTTATTCCATTACATTATAAACTTTAAATATCTGGGATTAAATGCAGCAATTATTCAAAATTTATTTTACAATGTAAATATAAATATATTTTTTAAATCAACCTTAAGCTATAGTTTATTTCAGGCTGTTTTAAAAAAAAAAGTATTGATAACATACTTGACGTCCCAGAAAGTAGATATTCACTTTTTTTTTTTTTTTATCTGGAAAAATATTTATGTTTAATCCCTCAACTATCTCCTATTCCTCAAGTATCTCTGATGTTAAAAGTTATTATTAGTAAAACTTTTGTTGGAAAAATATATTTATTTATTTTTCAAAGAAACTTTATGCCTTCTATTATATAATAGTTAACCAACCATTGATGGAATATTAAAATAAAATAAAAATGAGAAAATAAATCATAATTAAAATTGATTTTATCTTATGACCAATATAGTTCTGAAAATTTAAAAGAACTTTCTGATTATGAATCAGTGTCAAAAAATATTAATAAGGTCAAAAAAATTAATAATGTAAAACTTGACTTTCCAGAATCTAGAAATTTTCTTTGTTAGTAATATTTATTCTTCAAAACCATTTTTAAAATGACATTGATTAAATATGTCAAAATCTTTATATCATTATTTTATAAACTTTAAATATCTTGGATAAAACATAACAATTATTCAAAATTTATTTTACAAAACAAATATACATATATACAAATATACTTGCTGACTTCATATATTTTAAAGATCTTTGAAATAAATCTGAGGTCACAGTTCGGCGAGCTATATCCCTCCATATTCATACCACCCTCTCCAATGCTCCTAATTCCAAATCAAAATGGAAAATACTGCGTAAATTATCCCTTCCAGAATCAAATAACCTCAATTTGATCCCAGTCTTACTAACCACCTTCCTAAAATCCCACACCAATGATTATGGACATCCAACATCCCTGTAAAATTAATAAATACTTGTCTTCCTGTCCTTTTACCTATTTTCTATCATGTCTACAATTTTTCCTTACGAGATGTTTACATATTTCCTACTTCTTGGAAAACCGCTCTAGTCATACCATTGAATAAAATTACTAACCCTTCCTCGTCGCTTGACTTCCGACCTATTTCACTCCTGTCCAATCTCTCCAATCCACTGGAACGCCTTGTACAAATCCAGCTTTCAAATTTCCTAGAAGAAAATTCCCTCTTGAATCCTCTACAATCCGGCTTCCGAACTGGGTATTCTACTCAATCCACTCTCCTTAAAATAACTCAGGACCTTCAAACCGCCATGGAACACCAACAGCTAACAATCCTCATTCTTCTAGATTTTTCCAAAGCTTTCGACACCGTTGATCACAACAGTCTCCTTGCCAAACTTAGAAATCTTCCTTTATCCAATAGTGCTCTGCGATTGTTCCAATCCTTCCTTTCCGACCGCTCCCACAGGGCTCATCACTGTTTCCCACCCTATTTGCTGTTTACATAAATGACCTTCCTCTCTTTATTGATCACTCCCAATACCATTTGTATGCCGATGATATCCAAATTCACCTGTCCTTCCCACCTTGGGATCTATTACTGAAAAGATACAAAATGACTTAAATAGAATCAGTCAGTGGGCCATGGATAACAAGCTAAAGCTGAATGTTGAAAAAGGCTATTGTAATAGGTTCCAGTCTCCTCTTTAAAACTCTCCCTCCCATTCCTATCCTTTTCTGAACAATAATCCGATACAATTCCATCAAAAACCTTGGAATCACCTTTGACCAAAACCTCTCCTGGAAAAACCACATCTCTGACATCTCCCGCCACTCATTCATCACTTTAAAGCGATTAAATGGACACCATGACCTCTTTCCTCTTGAAACCCGTATGCTTCTGATCTCCTCCCTAAAATTTCCCCACTTTGACTATTGCTGTATGGTGTATAGGGGTGTCTCTGGAGATCTTGTAGAAAAACTAAAACGGTTATTTAATTACTTAATTTGATTCATCTTTGGGATCTCCAGGGACACCTCTGTTACTCGATTCTACGAAGAGTTAAAGTGGCTTTATCCTTCATACCGTCGAAAATACTTCCTGGCTTCCATCATCAATTAAGTTATCCGATCCTGTCGTACATCATACATCTCTGATCTCTTATAATTCAAATCCTCAATCCATTCCCACAACACCCGTATGCGGCCTTCTGATTTGTATATTACAGCCCATCGAACAGCAGCTTTCGACAGATCTTTCATAATGCGATTCTCTTCCATATGGAACTCTGTTCCTTCTGATAATCGGAATTCTACTACCCTTCTGACTTTCAAATCTCCTCTGTTCCATTACTTTCTGTCCATTCAATTTCCAAACAATCCTGACTGATCCAGTTTCCATGAAAACATGTAATTAGAAAAAAATTGTAGAAGTGTTTCTTAATTTTTTATTTGTTTATTATTTCTTTTTTTCTAAGAAGTGTATTTTATTTTTTAGTCTAGGTTATGTATGGGAACATGATAATTATTTATTTATTATATTCTTAATTCATCGCTTATATTTTTTACAAATATTTTCACACCCATTAGTTTTCGAAGATATATATTGGTTTATAATATTTTTATTTTTGTCATTTGTCTTATTGTTTTCCTTTTTACTTATTATTATTCACTATATATTTCTTTTTTTTTATCTCACTCCAAGACAGTAAATATCACATTATTGTATTTTATATTATTCTAAAGGGACTTGTCCCAGAATAAATAAGGAAATTATTATTATTATTATATTTTTAAATAAACTTTAAGTGACCTATAATATATATTTAATAGTAAATAGTTAACAAATGATATAACTATGATGCTGTTTAAAAAAATACTTAAGGATTGATAATATAGAACTTGACTTTCCAGAATGTAAACATTTTCATATTTTTTTAAAGTTAGTTCTTCAAAAAAATTCATTATTAACATAATTTTTAAATTGAAATATTATAGTTAAAAATCTATACCTTTAATTTATAAAATTTAAATATATTGGGATGTGTCACATGAAATGTCCGTTTTCATAAAGGATTTTTATTAAAAATACGATATGAAAACAAGATAATTTTATTCGAAGAATTTACCTTCTTTTTCAACACATTTTTCCCAACGTGACACCAACTTTTTTATCCCCGAACTGAAAAACTCTGAGCTTTAAAGTGAAACAAAATCTGAAAACGTACTTTTCACTTGATCATCATTTTCAAAAAGTTTTCCTTTGATGAAGTTG
Organism: Piezodorus guildinii; assembly: GCA_023052935.1. Taxonomy (NCBI): domain Eukaryota; kingdom Metazoa; phylum Arthropoda; class Insecta; order Hemiptera; family Pentatomidae; genus Piezodorus; species Piezodorus guildinii. The sequence continues at coordinate 178,606,325 of CM041292.1, read as the reverse complement.
TCTAAATTCCTGAACAGGTGGTAATCTGTTGGAGACAAGGCGGGAGAATACGGTGAAGTATATTTACCTGACAGCAATGTATAAGCTAATTGTTACTGGTGTAAATATACACTTTTGAGGAAAATCTACAAACCGTTTATTTATGAACATTAAGTTTATATAAAACATGAATTCGAGAAGTGAGGTATATATAAGTTGTGGGCAACACACACCAGATTATTATTACTCTTCTGTATTTTTTATCATTTGTTTTCCAGACAATTTATTGGCATTATATTTATATTTTTTATTATTGAAAAAGGATTGTTAATCGTCTTCCACTTAGTATGAAGATATCAATCTACGAGGTTAATGGAAGATGGTCAGACTACACATCAGGACCCCAATACAACCTGAAATTCTCGTTTTATTTTCAGATCCAAGATATTGGACTAGAACCGATGTGGCGGCATGGCTTCAGCACACCGAGAGCCAGCACCACCTTCCGTCAATAAGACTGGACAGGTTCTTCATGAATGGGAAGGCGCTTTGCTTGATGACGATGGAAATGTTCCTGGACCGAGTTCCGATCGGAGGTAAGTTACTCTATAAGGACTTCCAGCTTCGACTCGCCAAGGCAATCTACAACGTGGATCTTCGCCAGAGCTGAAACTACGCTCCTTCTAGCAGACTTCCTTCTGCTAGAAGTCTCTAAGTTGTCAAGAAATAGCAAGAATCATATTCAAGACACTGATTTCCAATAGGTACCATTGAAAATAAATAAAAGTAAATTTTATCCCATGACAATGAGCCGCCTAAGAATATTTGTCTGGCTTTGTAAAGAGTTTGTTATTTAATAAGAATATATTTGACTTCATACATAAATGTAAATTTTATTTATGTATTTGATTCTTCCAGTCACATTTGACTATTCTAACATCTTCTTACATTATATACTCAATGTTTTTGGTTTTTTTCCCCATTTTAAAGACTATATTCTCAAAATGTCAAGATTATTCAAATGCCATGATCTAACACTACCAACTAGGATCGGACTATTGAAATGTTATGTTTACCCAGTGATGCTCTACGGGGTCCAATCCTAGACTCTAACTAAAGCTTCATGTTCACAACTTGAATCATTTGAGATGTGGTGATATTGACGTTTTTTAAGAATCTCATGGACCAATCATCTCACCAATCTTAATGTCGTAGAAAGAATGGGTAAAGACAAGAAGCTGCTGCTTTTAATAAAATCATGTAAGCTGGAATATTTGAGACACATAATGAGAAACAGCCAGCTGTATAAATTGTTGCAGCTGATTCTGCAGGGCAAGGTGGATGACAGGAGGAGGCCTGGTAGGTGAAGGGTATCCTGGTTGAAGAACTTGCATACATGGTTCAACACAACAGTAAGCCTTTTTCAAGTAGCAGTTGATAAAGTATGCATTGCTATGATCATCGCTAACATTCCTTTCGTTTAGGCACCACAAGAAGAAGAATGTTCTTAATAGTGAAGCTACAAGTCATCTATAGCCAATATAATCTATCTTAATGAGAAGTAGCATTTTTCTAAAATATTAAGAATAAATATGACATACTAATTAGGTCTTGAAAATGGGGGGAAAACCCAAAAATGTTGAGTATATAATTTAAGAAGATGTTAAAACAATAAGAAGTGACTGGAAGAATCAAATGCTTTAATAACATTTATGAACAATAATAGAACTTCCTCAAGTTCAAAAAATAGAGAGAAAATTTAAATTTTACATATGATAGGAAGATTGATGGTTCAGGAGGTATAAAGGTTTACAAATGGGGATGGGTAAGGAATTCCAAAACAGGGTTGCATGAATGACAAAGTTTTTTTTGGGACCTTATGTTTACTGGGCTTTTTGGTATTAAAGCATCGGAAAAAATAGATGCCTAGGAAAAATTATCTCTTGGAAATCAATGTCTCAATTTTCTTATCTCATTTACTAAACTATATATAAATATTAAATTGATTTTTACAAATTATTTTTATCCTTTCATTCTGATAATTGAATAAATCAAATACTAAAAGATATATTTACAAATGTGTGTCTGATATCTTATATATCCATTATTTATTTTACTTTTTTAATCATATCATTGTAAATAAAATAAATTCTTGTTTTGCACGGTTTCGTAGTCCTTCTACTGATTAAGGATGTATTATTTATATCATTTATATAATATGAATATATATACCAAGATTTTATAAAAAAAAAAATTAATAAATATAAAAAATTCTACCTTGAAATAAAATATAGGAAACCGCATACAGTACTTTTAAAATTAACTTCTTTAAGGTGGTACTATACATAAAAAAGTAAATAAAGATGTTAATCTCTAATGAATACAGATATTATTAATACCTATTTTTAAATTGTTTAAATAACCCTTCAGTACATGTAATACAAAATCTAAACTAGTAAATTATTGTGAGAGAATTATTTATATTACAAATATAAATGACGTTAAAATCCATGTCAAATATATATTATTAGAGAAGTTTGTTGGGATTGACATTATCAAAGAAATCACTCTTAAATAATTAAACTTATTACATCCGTGTGCCAATGTTATAGACTGAATTTTAGGCCTTCATCAGGGCTAAGAAAAAACAAGATAAGAATAATACCAAAATCAATACAACAATATAAAAATAAAATGATAAGATAATAGTAACAAAAGATGGTAAAAAATAGTATATAATGACTATTAGTATATAAAGATTATTGTAACAAAATAAATATTATATTATATATAAAATACTTCAAAATTGGAAGGTCACCGGAAGGTGTCATAGTGGCTAGCTAACAAAGTAGCTTTTTTATGCCCAAGGTCTAAGATTCAAACTTGGCAAATGGCCCCAGGATTCTTTAATGGAAGCACAAAATCCTTAGTTTTGCAATTCTTCAGAGGGGACCTAAATAGGTGATTCAGAGCCTGTGCAATGTCAGGTACTTATTAAAGATCCCTATCATAATTAAACCTGGACTCCAAGTGACATTAAATGAAATAATCAAACTTCAAAATTGGAAGAGGGAAATACCTGAATTATACTGGCTGTTCAACTTCACTGAGTTGCTGCAAACAAATTTCATATTGGATCAATGAAAATTCACTACATAATTTTATAAAATGTGATACTTCATTATATAGGTGAAGAAATATTCATACAAACAGCAAATTAAAAATTAGGAATAATAAAATTAGGAAGAAGAATGGTTTGTAAGAATAATTAAAACTTTTAACATATACTAATTCCTCATAATGAATGAGAAACTGGACAGAAAGTTTTTTTGTGGATCATAGGGTTATAAAAACAATAATAAAACAAATAGTTTTCACTAAGAATGCCATGGAGATCTGACTTGGGTTCAGACCTACCAGTGTTGCCACCATAATCTTTATTATCACAACATATTAAAGAAATAATAAATTAATATCCCTAACAAAGTGTTTTAAATAAACTAATAAATCTGAAATAATCCATGGCTGATTTTTAGATACCATGAACTGAAGGGTTGATACTTTTTACACTACAATTTTTCACTGTGTACTTAATAAATCCATAAAAATACAATATTTACTCCATTTTAATGGATATTTAAGTTCGAAAAAGAAAAAGAATCTAATAATGATTAGCGAAGCTGTATAAGAAAATTATAGCAACTTCCTTGTATAAAATCAAAATCTAGCTTGCTATTATTAGTGTGCTTATTATAATTTGGTAATAATTTTTAAATATTTTATTAAATACGTTATGAAATCTTTCTAAGATTTATGGGGTCCGATCTCAATCATAATCATTCAAGCTTTGAGTGTTGAATAGTCTAGTCAAAATAAATATTAAGTATAGTTTTAAATATATTTATTATTATTTTAAGAAAAAAAACAGCTGATTTCTGAAGTGAGGAGAAAGGATTTTGTTCTAGAATTAATGGTATAAAATTAATTTCTGTTCTCATTGATATTATTCATATTTTATTGTAATTTTATGCTGAGATTTTTCAAAATAAATTAATACATACATACATACATATATATATATATATATATATATATATATATATATATATATATATATATATATATATATATATTTAATGATGGAGGAATTTCTGACCATAAAATAAATTATTTGAAATATAGGTTGGTAGAGTGGTCATTAAAGAAATCATACTTGATAAGTAAGCTAATAACATTTTTGTGCCCTGACATTTTGAGACTTAATCACAGAGGAGGATTTATGATGATCTACAAGCAGTGGTTTAAAATTTAGGTCAAAATACTCCATAAATATAATAAGTTTACTTATTAAGACTAATTTATTACTAGCATCTAAAAGTTGAACTTTTTATTAAGCCCATATTAAAAAAAAAAAAAAGATTTCCGTACTTGTGTACTTTTTCCAATAAGAAAATCGCCATGTTGAACAACAAACAGGGAAATGCTTCCTCTTTTAAAACTGCGATATTTAGTCACAAACAATTTTATTCCAAAAAATATTAATGATGCTATTGGTGATTTAGCATCATATTCATTTGTAAAAAATTCATGATTTAAATAAAGAAAAAAAATTAACTAGTACTCAATATAAAAACAGATTTTTTCCTGATAAACACATCTATAATCCTATTAATTGGATTAAGTCATAAATAAATTATGACTCTTTTAAAAAAATAATAAAAAATTGAAATAATAAATTGTTCCCTTTATATAAATTACGGAATGTATTATTTTTACTGATAGTGAGTCGTCCAAAGCTTCAATATTTAAAAAACAAAACAAATTTTTAGTGATTCTATGTTGGTGTACTTTACGTAAAGTATAAAAAACTTCTCTTTAATTACCTATCTTTCCTAATAACTAAAAAAATAAACAGAACAGCCTAAATTTAAATAAGTATAAGATTTTGTCTTCTTAATTCAAGAAATTAGTTAAATTTAAGCATTGTATACTATCATAATTATCAATAGAAAGTTTACTTTGTAAACTTAAAGTACGATTATTTTTGAAAATACTAGTAACCAAGGAAGGCCTAAGGGATAAAAACTTGTTCTGGTATATAAATTAGTTCATAATTCAAGATGTTATTTCAAAAGAGGTGTCTATTATTATAGTGTTTATAATAAACCTTCTTTTAAGGGAATGGTATGATTATAAACTATACATGTATATAATATCATAATATTATGAAATATATATAATCTATATATTATTGATGTATAAATTAAATGTTAAATATACTTAGATTTAAATTTATCAACTAAATGTTATGTTTTCACTAAGATGGATAAAAGTTATTTTTTGTGTTAACCGTTTTATCCTCGATGGCAGCAAGTTACCAAAGATTAATGTAATATAGCATACTTGATGCATTGTAATTGATTACATCAATATGTCTATCCATATCTAGTCAATATAACTTTTTAAAAACTTGATTATTTAAATGTTGTAATGTTTGTAATAAAAAATAATATAAATGCGTCAATATTTATTATGAATTTATAACCTATTAGACATCATTACATTTTTTGTTTTTTTCAAGTTCAAGAATACTGAAGCCAAAATACCTTAAAATAAATCATGCTTTGGATATGAGTATCATTATTGTAAAATTCATTACAGGTTGAAATAATAGGATTCAGATTTTTTTTTAATCGGGTGCGGATAACACACGACTTTCACTTACCTTGGTTGTTTAAACCAACTTAAGAACTAATAAATAGAGTTTAAAAAGATGGGAAGAATGATTTTTAGTTTTGTTGGAAATTTATGTTTTAGATTGAATAATTTAACAAAATAAAATTAACTAGAACAATCAGTTAATTTTATCCGCTTTTCACCACTCTCTATTACATTTTAAAACTTAGTGTGTAAGATAATATTTTTTCTAAAATCTTTAGCTTTCCAGCATTATCATTCATATATCTTCGGTTCTTATCTTAAAAAAAACTAAATTGCATCAAAAAATACTTTTGCTCTTTTCTCTTTCAGTTAATTATCAAATTCATCCAACTTATATATTTAGCCATTTTTTATCAATGTTAACAACATGATATGGTTAATTTTTTCGCATCTACAATATTAAAGATACTTTAAAGGAATAAAATTTGAACGATCGGATTTTTAAGCCATGCCAGGCTATTTAAATCAGAATGACACCTATATCTTATTAAAGCCTATTATATTTTACATTAATATAACTAGTTTAATCAAAATGGTTAGAGCCGTTTTTGAGAAAATTGTAAAAAGGTACAAAATGCATGCTATAAAGTGGCGCTTCTGGTTGGCTGATTTTGATGGAAAAGTTTCTGTAACTTCATAGGCATAAACGCTCTTAAAATAAGAAATTTCGGTTTATACATCTTATCGTTTTCATGCTAGACTTACCATGGACCTTTATGTTTGGACTTGGTTATTTGGACACGGGAAACCCTAAAACGTGTATTTGCATTGAAATCTGGAATTCAAAATTTTCACTAAAGCAATACTTTCCCTTAGTCCAAAATATAATGGGCTTTAATTTGATGTAAGTTTCTTTCTGATTGAAATAGTCTGACAGGACTTAAATGCTGATATTTTAAATTTTCTTCCTGTAAAGCACCTTTAATTTTGTATATTTTAAACAAAATAGGCATATCATCTTGTTACCATTGATAAATAACTGCTAAAGTTTGCCTGAATTGATTAACAACTTAAGGAGAAAAGGGCATTTTTTAATGCATTTTTTGTGTTTTTGAACATAAGAATAGTAATATAGATGTATAATATACCATTGGAAAGCTAAAGATTTTATAAAAAAATATTATTCAATGCAGGGAATTGTAAAAGTTAATTGTGAGTGATGAAAAGCCGATAAAACTAACTGTTGTAGATAAAAATATTATAATGATGGAGTTTTGTTGACCGTAGAGAAATTAGATGAGGAAGATGGTTGGGGGTGCGGTCATAAATTAAAAACACACAATTAAAAATAAGCGTTATTTTAATTATGTGCCGACGTTTCGGCCTACAATGTGGGCCTTCATCAGGGCTAAAAGAAACAAGATAACAACCAATGTAATTATAGACTTAATAATGCGTTAGGTATATAATAATAATATGACAGTAATAAATTATGGGAACATAAATAATATTAAATGTAAAATGATAATAAGATGACAACTATAAAGTATGGAAATAAGGTGACAGTTATAAAGTATGGAAATAAACAAAATTAAGATGATAGTTATAAAGTATGGAAGTAGACATAATTGAGATGATAATATTGTAATGAGAATATATAAATAGAGACTAAGTAAATGAAAAAAAAAAAAAAATGATAAAGGAAAAATATGTGAACAATTAAAATTTTAAATATTAACAATTTTGAGTTGATATATGACGGTAATATATTAAAAACATAGTTAAGAGTATAGGTAATATATAAAAAAATATAGTCATTACAAAAGAGAAACAGTATGAATAAAAAATAATAACTTAAATTTTAAAATAATGTAATATTAAACTAATAATTATATGTCAGGATATGTAACGGAGAAAGATATGAGTATGGAAAGGGGGAGAAAGAAATGGGCGATGAAAAAAGACCCTTATCAATAAGAAAAAATACTTACGTGACGACGTGAAAGCGTTGCCTACAGAAGTGATGTTTCCCAGTTTAAAAAACGCTCATTGCGTGGAACGGAAAATATGAGAACTAGAATGTCCGTTAGGAAAATTCCAAGAAGCTAAGTTATGTTTACTGATTCGATTGTTAAAAAATAGCCAAAAGTCATTACTTGAGAGTACTTGAGTTATTACTTATGAGTATTTGATAAAATTGTAAGAAATAGTGACGAGGTAAAGATTAAAAGATTTTAAGTAATAACGGATGACGATGATAAATGATGAATGATGATAAGGTAATAACGAATGACGATAAGGAGCTGTCGAAGGAAATGATAAATAAACAGTAATCTAGTAGGTAAACAAATAAATAAATAAAAAAGGGGAGTACAAAAATTAAATAAATATATAAATAAAAAAAATTGATAATAAATAAATAAAAATAAAATTATGAAGAGATGATCAGATGGTTGTTTAAAAAATGAGCTAGGGATGCTTTATTAAATTTAATATTTGGGAATAAGCTAGTGACAATCTATGTTTGTCAGTCTTTTGATTAACAGGAAGGGGTTCTAGTTGTATGTAAATGCATTCTGTAATGAGTCGTTTGTCATGGTTGGGAACAGTGGCAAGAATGGATGTTTTATCAAAATCAAAGGAATGGTTAAGGGTTAAGGAATGTTCTGAAAGTTTTGAAGCGGTAGAATTTTTGGAGGAAATTGTATATTTGTGTCGGGTGATGCGATCTTTGAGAAGGTTTTTGGTTTCACCAATATAGGCAGAGTTGCAATTAGGAGTTCCGCAAGGGACTCTATAAACAATTTTTGAACGGTGGTCTGTTGGTATACTGTCTTTAAATCGGCTGTAAATATTGGAGAGCTTATTTTTAATTGTGTGTTTTTAATTTATGACCGCACCCCCAACCATCTTCCTCATATAAAAATATTATGGATTATTTAATATAACACATATTTCAATCGAAACTTTACACAATTGATTTTTTTATCTTTTTTCATATCTTAGGTATTTAAAAATTATCAAATTAATTTTAACAACTGAGGTAAGTGAAAGTCTTTGTTATATGCACCATTTTTTTTATGATTATATTTTTAATATAACTGCAAATAAAAGTTTAAAATAAGGTTTTGGCCTCAATGATGATGAATATGGTTGTAAATGAAAATAAAAAATAATTAATCTACAAGCAGACAACCCAAGCGCAACTTTTGGTTTTGGTTGAATAAATATATTTTAGTATATACCTGTAATTTTACATCATATTTTAAACAAAATAATCTACAAGGGGATAAAAGACCTGGAAACCGAGATAAGAATCAGAAGATTAAGATTCTTTGGGCACATGGTAAGAATGGACCAAGGGAGACTGAACAAGAGGATATTTGACCGAATCTGTGAATACAAGAGAGAGGAGAAGGAAAATTTAAAAATAACGGACAAGCACTGCCAGGACAGAGAGCAATATGCAAAGAAATTGAAAGAGAACAGGGTTCTTGTGGGAAATAAAGAAATACAGAGAGGTACTGCGTGGTCGGGAAAAAAAAAAAAAAATGTATGAATCATGTCTATACAGAATTAAGAAATAAAACAATGCTTAATGAATATATATATTTCAAATTTAATAAAAAATAATACAAATGACAGTACAAATAAATATTAACATTATAAATTTTCAATAACAAACTTAAAACCTAAACAATGATTTGTCATCTATGTCTTTTGTTCGGTCTTTATTTTAGTTTTCAATAGAGGGAACATCTTGAATTCATGCAGTTCCTGTTTTGATTATTTTGGTGCAGTTATTTTTACACCTGTTTAAGATAATAAAATAATTTAATTTGGTAATTAATAAAATAATTTCCCTTAATGATAAGTTTTGCAATCTGTTTTAATGCTTAATTCATTAAATTCATAAATCAATTTAGATACTTACGCCTAAAGACAGTTTAAAAATGATTTAATCTAAATTTAAAGCGTGAATCGTAAGTAATTAATTATACAGTCAATACAAACAGAAAATTACTCCTTTTTTTTTTTTTTTTTTAATTTAAAAAGCAGTCATTGGGTTAGACATATAATGAATTAATTGTCCATTTTTCTCTTGTTAAGATTATCTTCAAAGAAATATAAATATATTGTAGTTATGAATGAAGGATATATGATGATTCAGGTGGCAGTCAACAGATGATCACAAAAAATTGAGTGAATTATTGATTGTACAACCAACATTTGCTGCAGGTCTTCATCAGGGGTAAATAGAATATAACATTAAAAAAAAAAAAAATTAAGTAATTAGATTTTAATAAAGATAATTAATAAATGTTGAATTAAACATAATAATATGGACTATCATAAGTTAATATATAAAGTAGATTATATATTTATGTATCTAATATAAATATAAAGCTATCTAATACTTACATACGTACCAAACATGTAATCTATTATATATTTATCTATACAAGCCCTTACTACATTATGTCTTGTTATTCTTTAGACAGGAATAAGACCCGCAATGTGGATCTACAAGCATTGGTTGCACAATAAATAATTTATTCTATTTTTGTTAATCATTTATTGAATGCCACCTGGATCGTCATATCCCTTATTCCAAACTACAATAAATTTATATTCTTTGAAGATAATTTTAACAAGAAAGAAATAGACAGTTAATTCACTATATGTTTAAAGTGATGACTACTTATAATCATTATTGACTGCCATCCAAAATTGTCTTATGTCAGAGGATAATTTTTCTTTAAAAGAAAATGATGAAGACACTTTAAAAAAAAATGTTTATAAACCCATTAATAGTTCATTTTTTCTCACCTAAATCATTTTCAAATATATAAAAATTTTCACTAATAAAGGTAAGTAAGTGTATTTTGATTAATTAATATTTTTTTTGGTTTTGATTTTTCTTTTATATATATATGTTTTACTTAAAAAATTACATCATCCAATAAATAATTTTCCCTAATAGTTTCATAATAACTGTAATATAATAAATTTCACAAACTTTAAAAATCAACGATATATTATTATAAAGAATAAAATATTTATTTTGTATCTTTAATAAGATTATAAAAAAAAGGTATTTTTCTACCGAGTTTAATAAACTCTACGTAGATCTTTTTTAATAGTCAAATGTACAATTATCAATAAGAAACCGCAGACAGTAGGAAATAGTTCATCATTAGCTCGTTCCCTGGAAACAAACATTTTTATTTTATTATTAAGTTTGATAAGTTGAATAAGTTTTATTAATATCAAAGAAATTATTACATTAATTACTTAAATTATGGATTATTTGTAAACCTCAACATTTTCCCTTCAAAGGTTAGTCATTTATAGTAATGTTAAGCATTCTCTAATTATAACCATTATTTTTTTTACAATATAAATAGTTAAGTTACATCAAGACAAACAGTTTTTACACATTCGAAAAGGTAGTTTTTGAATTTAGAAATACAATAATAAAGACAGAAAATTATTACACAATGGTTTATTATTTCTGATAATTATATAATGGTATTACTATTTATATAGCTGCTTAGGCTATTGACTTATATATACTGTGTATAGCAATAAATTAATCAAAGAGCTTAAGACATACGACACTGCTATACAGTCAATTTATATTCAAAGAAAATGGCCAATCACGACTGCAAAGTTTAAAACGCTTTATCTCCGTTATTTCTTAACAGATTTCAGTGATTTTTATTGTTTTGTGTGGAATTTAATTTCCTATCAATTAGAAATAACAAGAAGCCTTTAATTTGTTTTCTATTATTTCATACAATTAATCATTATTTCCTGATTCTAAAAAAACTGTATACATTTTTTCTTTATCTTAAAAAATAACAGAGGTTTTTAATTAAAACATTTTTAATTGGCCTCCATTTTGAAACTAATCGGCTCATATCAATGTTGAGGAGTTATTTTATTTGGGTTCTATACGAATCTTGAAATGTAAGACCCCAAATTTTGATGGAAGTTTATTATGAAAAATAATAAATCAAAATTAAATATTATTTGTAACATTTTTTTTTTTTAATTATAAACTTATATTGATAAGATGGTTATTATATATTTATTAAAGATAGATTGATAGTTGGGATACTATCATGATAGGGACTTAACACACAATAACAGTACTGATTTGCCTTTCAGTTTCAATTTGTAGCATACCCATTAATAGCAAGTTGTGCCTTACTTTTTATTTATTTTTTTTTATTCTGGGATCAAGCCCCCTTAGAATAATGAACAAAGGACAGAAAGAAATCCTTATTGTCTGGTAACTTAAAGAAAATATGTATAAAAAAATATATATAAAAGAAAAAATATGTACGCATGTAAAGGATCAAATATTCATTATATCTGTAAATCTTTGCAAATTTATACTATATATATCTATGTTTTACGTAGTAATGGAAGATTGAGATGTGAGTAGGTAGTGGAAGAGTTGATGTTTGAAGGAAGAGAGAAAGGTGGCTTTACGAATAGAGATGGGCAGCGAATTCCAGAAGGATGAGGAAAAAACAAGAAACGATTTGTGAAAGGATGCAGTTTTATGAAATGGGGTTAAAAAAATTGATTTATTGGGTTCTAGTATTTAACGAATGGATATCAGATCGAAGCTCTATTATGTAGGAAGGTTTTCTACTTTTTAGAGTTTGGAATAAGTAGGAACCAAGGAAATAATGTCATCAAACAGAAAAATAGAGCCATTTTAAGATAGTATAATAACCAGAAATATGATCACGTCTACGGGCTCCGAAAATGAATCATAAAACAATTCAAATGTCGTTTCAATTTTATTTCTAGTTCATCAGTTAGTCCCCCATAAACCAGGCAGCCGTAGTCAAAGTTTGGGAAGATAATAGAGGAAACAAGTAGCTGACAGGTTTTTAAAGGTAGGGATACACGGAATCTATAGAGCTGTTTGAGTATGGAAATGGATTTTCGGGATATTTCAGCTTGTTATTATTTGCCCATTGACAGATTTGATCTATATCATACCGTACTTTGTGTGTTGCTTCTATAAGATTAGAAGGGTGGAAAGAAAAGTATATTTGCAGATCATCGGCATAAAGATGGTATCTGGAGTGATGAGTAGAATCTGGTAAATCATTTACATAAATCGAGAAAAGAGTAGGTAAAAGGGAAGAACCTTGAGGAACACCACGTGAGAGGAAGAGAGGAGATAAAGGAAAATTACGTTAATAAATGTTTTAAAGAATAAAATGAAACACCCGAGAAACTTATTTATCTCTTTCATAAGACTCTCAAGACAACATGCTGTAATTTCAAGGCATATCTTCATTGAGACTCACTCATATACAGGGTCAGTCAATAGTCTGAGACCACCTATGGTATACACCAATTAATCTGTTTGAGTTTTTTGGTTGTGCGCCACTTTGGCACTTGAATTTTTTCTCTTTGTGTATTATGTGGGTTTCACTACGCAATTCAACTGAAATTTATTCTTTTTAATCATTCTTTAATGAAAAAAACAAAGATTACCCGTGCAGCGAACTTCTTACAACATTGGCTGTCGAGAAATCAAACAAAGAATAAAATTTATCTTCTCAATCTCCCTTCGGGAATAACTAGACTGTAAGCTGTAATGCTCCAGACACAAAAATCACATTGTTAAATCTTATTTACTTTTATCATGTTAAAAGTGTCCGTAATAATTATATTTTATCAAATTATTTCTTGTTATTCACGATATTAACAAACTTTTCTTACATTTAATTAGCAAATTGGTTCATAAATACAAATAATAATAAGATAGCTAAATTTTATTCAGGTATTCATAGAAATTATTCATGATTTATTAATGTAAACCATAGGAGGTCTCAAGAGTTTGACCGGCAGGTGTATGTTACCCAATTAGTAAACATTTTGGGGTGGAGGGAAGGGGAAACAAACAAGGAAAACAAAAAACATAAAAAAAAAGACACAATTAACAAGAAAAACAACAACATTCAATTGACAAAACTATTTTCCTTTTATCTGGTATTATTCATTATTTAAAGAAAACTTTGGTATATCGCCAAATATACTGATTTAAACAGTTTTAACGCCATAAATTTCAAGAATTATATGAAGAACTATTTAAAAAAACGCATACAAATCCATCCAATGATCATAAATATTACCAATAACGAGCAGGCAAGCGAGTTAAGCAAAAGGATAAGTCAAAAAGATCAAGAGAAAAAATTAAACATTTATTAGAAACTAACCATAAAAATAAATATAGTAACATATAAGTTGGTGTAAATATTTACAAAATAAAATAAAACAGTCATCGAAAATATATAAAATACCATTAATACTCAAAACTTATTATCACACAGAATTTGGAACTGGAGACTTTTTATTTACATTTGTACATACAATTAGAATTAATTATATATATATATAGTATTGTATAATTATATTTGCTGTACCAAAAGTTCAAGCTGATCTTCTTGGCTGATTACTTCATCAATGTTGAACAATCCAGCGTGTATCGAAATAACGAAACAGGAAGCACCTAAAAGTAAAATGAAAAGTATTTAAGACAAAAAATAAAATTATTCACAAATCCATTTTATATTCTTATCTTAATTATATGAGAGCCAAGGATATCACAAATAAAATTCATTTTAGTACGGCTGGTTTTGAGTATATTTATGTACTCCGCATGATCCAAATCAGGAGCATACAAAAACTAAACAGAATTCACAGGTTTTTATTTAAGGCCACCGCTACACAACGAGAGAAGAGGCAAGTAAAATATGAAAATGTGTGATGCATTGGCGATAGTGAATTATCATACACTTTCAAGGTATTTTAATTAATATACAATAACTGTGTATTCTATATAACTTTATCATTTGTTTTTTACTTTCACTTACCTATATATGAAATATATAGTAAGAGGAAGTATTGAGATCGTGAAAGTTATTAAATTCCAGTTTTAAACGGAAATACACATTTTAGGGTCCCCTAAGTTCAAATGACTAACTTCCGTAAAAAGGTCTGTATTTATGTGGGTGGTAAGTTTAGCTCAAAAATCGATAATTTGTATAAAACTGAAATTCCATATTTTAAAAGCGTATATATAATTGAGATGTTACAACAACTTTTTTACTGAAGTCAGCTGACAGGATGTGGTACCTTATACCATGCATTTTGCACTTTTTTTACAATTTTCTCGAAAACAGTTTTAACGATGTCGATTAAACCCACTATATCAGTGGTTGCCAACTGGTGGTCCCTGGACCCCTGGGGGTCCACAGACCATGTCCAGGGAGTCCGAGAGATGCTAATGGAAAATTGTATTAAATCAACTTAATAAAAAATCCTTAAAATCTTTGCTTGTATCAAAAATAACTGATGCATAGATCAGATTCATTAAATCTGACACGGAAATGATAGTAAATAGGCACCCACTTATGTATACGGCACCACTTGTAGCTGGATGGTTAGCGTAACAGCCTCCTATGCAAAAGGTCACGGGTTCAAACCTGCAAGTGGTCCTAGGATTTTTTATGGGAGTAAAAAATCCTTAGTTAGTTATGCCGTCCTTCAGATGGGGCGTTAAAAAGTGGTCCCGAGCCTGTGTGATGTCAGGTACTCGTTAAAGATCCCTATCCCAATAAAACCTGGATCGGCAAAATTTAGGACTCCCACTGTAGCATCCTCCGATTAGCCATAGTAGCATAAAGTGACGTTAAATAAATAAACAAACAAACTTATGTATACTGTATTTATAAATTTTAGTAATTCACTGAGAATAATGTTTTGCCGATTGTGGTCAGTTCTTAAAGCCTGAGTCTAGCATATACCATCTTGGGTTATCTTCATGGGATAATTTATTTCAACTGCGGTCGATCACCTATTAATTCATTTTTCCAACAACAAAAGATATATTTTAGTAGAATGCGCCTTAAAATAAATAAAATGATTTGGAATAGATAATATCCTATATAATTTTAGAAACTTTTTTAGCCTATTTACTTGTTCATTTTTTAATTTAAAACTAGCATTGTTTTTATATTATTGAAGGAGATGGTTTTAGTACGCTTTGGATTGAAATTAAATATTAACTTACAATCAGTAACTTTCGAAAAGAACTGCGATTTTCTAATGCGTGATTTTTAAATTCAGGAGGTTCTTGCCATCGTAATGATTGGATGAAGGAGTCCACGAAAAATGTTTGCTGGGAACCACTGCACTATATGATTGAAATAGTCTGACAAGGCTTAAATGCCGATATTTTTTCTTCCTCTAATGTACCTTTATGAGCCTGTCAGGAGTCTGAGGAGGCAGCCCATCCATCTGACTAGGACGAGGGCTGACAACCCTCACCTCTGAAACTGAAAAACTCATCCTGAGACCTCAAAGAAAAATGTCCAGCAGATCACATGGAAACCATCAAGTGGAATTTAGATTGAGATCATGGAAAACTGGGCAGCGGCAGCACCGAATGGCAGTGGCTCATTGAGGAGGCCAAGACCCACCAAGGGTTGTAGCACCATAAGATAGATGGATAATGTACCTTAATTTTTGTAAATTCGAAAAAATTATATCATTTAGTCAGTATTGATAAAAAATGAGCAAATATGTGTTAAACAAATTAGACATCCAATTAAAAGAGAAAAAAACATTTTTGTATGTAATTTTTAGTTTTTCAGACTCAAGAATAGTAATATAGACGTCTACTATACGGTTGGAAAACTAAAGATTTTAGAAAAAAATATATTATCTTATATACAAAATTGTAAAGTTAATGGAAAGTGATGAAAAGCTGATAAAACTAACTGATTGCCATATATAATAATTTTTAATGACATATTATTTAATCTAAAATAAACGTTTCTATAGTAACTCAATATAATTAATTTTTCAACTTTGAACATTGTTTAGTGATAGATGTGAGTTGCAAGCACAAGAATTTATTTTAGAATTGAAATACAAATGTAACTATATTCTTAGTTAGCAAAAATTATGAAGTTATTGTGGTAAGAATATCAAAGGAAACCTGCTACTATCATGAACTCTCACTTCCATGTACTTAATTTGCCTCTTGTATAATTATATTATCATATTGTCTTAATATAGTATGTATTATTAACAATTATTTTAAAACAAATATTTCTAAGGAAATTGTAGTATGCTGTGTTGAAAGCAACCCAATACAGTTGAGTTGGGCAGCACTGCTTTATAAATAAAGTATTTTTTCTCTTGTAGTATTTTTATTATTTTCATATAACGGCCCAACTCAACTGCAATATCATTCTTCTGTTAATTTAAAATAATTAACTGTCCCCAATATGATAAAGCATAGTTTCAAGGAGGGCATGTGAATAAAAGGAATCAATCATAAACTGTGAAAATTTGATAAAGTATAGTAAACCATTGCTAAAAAAAAAAAAAAATAAAAAAATAAAAAATAAATAAATAAAAAGGAAGAATTGAGAACATTAAAAGATAAAAACAGTTGATTTTCCTTGGGAGAAACATGAAGAGATTAAATGGCTCAATTATACATTCTAATGACAATAACTAAAGATATTTGGATAAAACATGTTAATATGTTCGAAGAAAGCATTTTTAAGGTTATATAATGAGAGAAGAAAGGTAATTATAGTGAAAAAGCTCATGCTATAAATAAACATGACTAAAATGACCTCCTTTGGAAGCTCAAAGGAAAATTAATCATTCATTGATCATCAAATATTGGGTTGTAAAATAAGTTAGTAACTTGTTTGTAGTTTTATTTTTTTTATTGGTGATTTCAATAGGAACTTCAGACTCTTGTAAATATTTTTAAACAATTATATATGACCCATTTTGATCTATAATGTTAATAAAATGTCATAGAATGACAGAGATTGAGTTGGTGAGATGCTAGTTAGTGGAGGGTGATGTAAAGTGACAAATAGGGCATAAACTTAAGTGACTATGGTACATACAAATTTTATATTGTTATATTATTTAATCTAAAACATATAATTTAAATGTGATTATAACTGATTATAATTCTTGAAAATTTCTTCAGCTCTAACTTTATTTAATAATTCTTAAATTGATTTTAACAACCGAGGTAAGAGAAAGTTGTGTTTTGCCTGCAACAGGTTTTTAATACATCTCAAAACATATTAAAATGAAAATAGATAAATAAAAATGTGGTTGTTATATACATTTATATTTTTGAGTTGTTTTTTTTACAGCATTTTTCCTAATACATTCTATAATCCGAACAGCCAGCTGCAAGAATTAATTCCGATCATCGAGATTACAACGTAATATATATTATAGATATTATTGTGGTACAAAACAAGTCATGAAAAAAGAAAATAGGCACAGACGGCAGGCATAAAAGATCGGCCAATGCCTGAGCAAAAGGTGGGTGGATATAACCTGACAGGGACTATGAAGAACAAGTTTCGAGTTTGACATCCTGCAGGAGAGCAGCTTTAAATGTGATCGACACTAGGGGACTCATGATCAAGTTTGTCAAGGAATGTGATATCAGTTTGTTGATTTAGGGATTTAAATAGTTAAAAAAAAAAAATTATAAATCTTTATAATTAAAACGTGCCATAGCTAAAATCTTAGAATGATTAGAAAACCCTTACCCTTAGATATTTAATGTTCTAAAATTTTTTTTTACGAAAAGACCTTGAAGACCACACAGCATATCACAAATCCAATGCTTCAACATTTCTCCCTCATCTGCTTCCTCTTCTTCCATGTGTTCCTCATGAGCTCTGCATGTCTAGGTTTTTTGTTTTATAATTTATGATAAATGTAAAAAGAACTTTATTAGTAATATTTTTTTTTATATATACTGACCGATGACCCAGAAGACGGCTTGACCGACGCCAGCCCAGTAGTAGAGCGGCAAGGAGCAGATCCCTACAGCGGCGTACTGTTGGTTAAGGCTGACTTCTTTGCCGCTGATGACCAGCTTCCTTTCATTATTCCTTGTAGACAGCATGTAACATGCAACAGCTGAGGCTGCTACAGACAGCAGTAAAAGTGGTGATGTTAGCCTGAAACACAGGAAGAAATTAATATAATAAACTATAGTGTTATTATAGTTATAATCAATAGAAAATATAATGGTTACTGCTCCTGTCCTATAAGTCATGTCAACTTATGATGAAGGATTTCTCAAAAAAGGTTTTATGTAACTTATTACTTATATATATAACTTAAAAAAACTTTTACAAATTTGGTGCGGGCAACACAAGACTTTCACTTTCCTCGGTTGCTAAAATCAATTTAAGAACTAATAAATAGACTTCAAAAAGGTTTAAATAAATATATTTTGTTTCTTTGGAAACATGTTTTAGATTAAATAAAATAACAATATAAATTTTGTATCTACTACAATCAGTTACTTATCTGTTTTTCATCACTCTTTATTACATTATACAACTGTGTGTAAAATAAACAAAAATAAATTTTTAAAAAACCTGTACCTCTACAACCCATGAAGGGTCTTGAGATCAGTACATATAGAGCTTAGTACTGTTTATAGGAGTAACAGCGTTGTGCAAGACGGTGATTAGGTCAAGATCACACTCAGCCGCCAGGTTTTCCCCCCAATTTATAGAGGTTGGGTCTGCCCCAGGAGGGTCTCCATACTCTAGGGTCGCACCCCGACTGAATTAACAGAATAAATAATATTCCACCACAACCGGGATTCAAACCCAGGACCCGGAGAACAGCAGACTTGTGCTCTATCCACTAGACCACGCTGCACCCCAAGTGTGTATAAGATAATTTTTTTTTTCTAAAGTCTTTAATTTTCCAATGGTATATCATACATCTTAAGTTCATAAACGCAAAAATTGCATTAAAAATATTCATTTGCTCTTTTCTAATTTAGATGGATATCATATCCGTTTAACTTATAAATTGACCCTTTTTTTATCAATGCTAACAAGATTACACGGTTAATTTTACGATTCTAAAAAACTAAATATACTTAAGAAAATTGAAAATATTGGCATTTAAGCTCTGTCGTTCAAAATGAAATCTATGTGATAATCAAGTCCATTAAATTGTACATCGCTATAGTGAGTTTAATCAAAATTATTGGCTACGTTTTTTGAGAAATATGTAAAAAAGTGCAAAATAAATGGTGTAAAGTTGCATTTCTAGTCGGTAGATTTTGATGAAAACATTGCAGTAACATCTGAGGCATATATACTCCTTAAATATAAAATTTCAGTTTTAAACCACTTATCATTTTCGAGCTAGATTTACCACAGACAGACCTTTTTGGGGGACTTAGTTATTTGGATTCAGGGGATCCTAAAACATGTATTTCAGTTGAACATTGAAATTCAAAAATGTTCACAATCGCAATACTATTACCACTTACTATATATTTCATACATAGGTAAGTGAAAGTAAAAAATTAAAATATTTTAATCATCACATTAATTTTTATGACCATAATATACATCTTAAAATTATTTAAATTTAAAGATGAGATATGATACTATTGTCATCTTTGAGAAGATACATATAATTATGGAGGAAAATTTTTGAGAAAATCAAGCTGAAAAGTTAGAATTATCTTAAGAATCTTATATATAAGAAAATTATATTGCATAATTCAATTATCTATTATTTAGTAATCAGTAGACTATCAGAAAAGAAAAGAAATTGAATAAATATAACAACTATGAGACAAAAATCCTTGAAACATTTGAGATGAAAAGAGATCAATTTCAAATAGAATACCTCATATTTCTTAGCTTTATGAATTTTAAAAGGAACAATGATTAAACAGCAATAAAAAAATTTTAAAAGTTAATACTGTCTGTATTGTTACGAGCAAAGAAAGGATTTTATGCATTTCATGCAATTATTCAAATGTAATATAATGACAAAAATGATTTAAACCACAACAATAACTGCAGAAAAACTGTTAGCAAGGTCAATCCATAAATACAGCTTTTAGAAGTTAGTAGTTTTTAATTATTTATTAGTTTACCAACTTTAATTGTGATACTGATTTTCAAAAAGTACTATGGAACAATTACTAAATTTGGACTGTGTGACTATTTATGTAATCTGCCATCTGATATCAACGAAAAAAGCAAACCCAATTCCTTTAAAAAGTGTTTGAAAACATAGGAGTCTTTCCAAAAAGAACTAACTAAACACTTAATTTCATTCCACATCATACAAAACATTTGTTTCCATAATGTAAAAATATATTCATTGTTATAGTATAAAAACAATTATATAATAGAGAAGTTGGTCGGAGAAATTAAGAAAACACACTAATAAGAAAAATTTATTACTTCGGTGTGTTATGTACATAATACGGTGTAGCACACTATAAATCTAAAAACGCTACAAATTATTACACAATAGTTTATTATTTCCAAATAACTATATTCGGAAATAACTGTTTATAGCTCCTAATCTTTTCTATTTTTTTTTTTTTTATCTTTAATAATAACCGAGTTTTGATGTATGCCTATTACAATTTGTGATGAATATATAAATAAAACTTTTTTTTTTCTGTTTATTGCACTTTAATGAATCTAAAACTTTAAACATATTTTCTCTATCTTCAAATATAACAGTTATGAGCGTATTTAAGTGTAAAATTTTAATTGTTTCTTTTCTTTTTCCTCTTTTTTCTTAATTATTAACAGTATCTTGGTGAAAAAACACTGATGTGTTTTTTCTCTGTCTTCAAAAATAACTGAGTTATTGAATTAAATTACTTTTAATCAGCCACCATTTTAAAAATAACCAGCTGATATCAAAGTCTTAGTGTTAAAATCATCACTGCATGCCATGCATGAATTTGTCCAGTACTTTCGCAGAAATGCTGCGGACAGTGGACAAACGGATTATTAAAAAAATACATTATTCGATTTATAGGTATCTTGAAATGTAAGCCCTCAAATTTGGAGGGGGAGGAGGATTTTTTTTTGGTCAATTTCCACACAAGCATAATTTTATTTTTTTATGACCGTACCCCCATAAACAACTTCTCCATCATATGTTTAAGTTTCTTTTGAACTGATTTTATTAATCTGTAAAGATTAATAAATTACACGTTATTCTATAACAGTCAATAATACAATGATACAATAAGTCACCAGCTGGAAATTACACCTCCCCCCTGAGCTGGCTTTTCTTGGAGAGAAAAGAGACAGTTTGCTACTGTGAAAGACATTGGATATTTTTTTCTTTTTTCCACAGCCGACTTCATACATCGAAGAAGATATCCTCTTGAGAATTTTGAACGGTCCGATTCTTACTTTATCGGTCTTTCTCTTGTTCATCTTACTTCCATTCTCAACGTAGACAGAATCTCCAACTTTGAATTCCAACTTCCTTCTGTTTTTGTCCACTCTAGCTTTGTTTTTCTCAAAACTTTTCATCGAATTTCGAAATGCTTCTTCTCTATCTTTGGCAAGATTGCCTTTTTTATCCATGCCGACTGGGCAAATCGAGGATGTACTTCCAAAAAGCAAATAGGCTGGTTCGAATTTTGTCGAAGAGTGAGTAGACTTATTATATTCCACTACACAATCTTCGGCTACCCTCGACCAAGCACGTTTGTCACCGCTATTGATCTTACAATGGATCCTGTTAACCAAAGTTTGGTTCAATCTTTCGTTAAGGCCGTTAGATTGTGGACAATCAATAGAGGTGAATATCAACCTTATGCTCCTGCTATCCAAATATTTTTTAAGTACTTTGGAATTCAAAGCAGTATATTGATCCGCCATAATGACACCAATTTTATTTTCCCGTGCTATAGGATCAATGAGTTTGATGAAATCTCCAGCACACTGACCTGTCGTGGTAGAAATCCATGCGTAACGACTAAAATGGTCGACCAAAATGTGCATAAATTTCTATAACAGTCAATAATACAATGATACAATAAGTCACCAGCTGGAAATTACATATGTATACTCTAGGGTAAACAATTACTCCATCATAATATATGAATAAACTAAATATAATGTAATAGAATACTCACAGGCAATAGGCAAGAAGGATGAGAGTGATGACGAGATAGTTGCCTTGAAAGTAGCTCAGATTGTTGACCGCTCGTTTGAGCAAGCGTGGAATTGTCGGGGGGACCTTGTAATGGGATGTGCTGATGAAGAGGCCCCACGGCTTGATCCCCTCTCTGCATGACTGGTACCATGTCTTCAGCGCCGGCAAGGTAAAGCTACGAGGGAATCCGGTGAAATTACTGGAAAAAAAGAAAAGAAAATTTATTAGAAACAAAGAAGCATATTATCAACAAAAAAATATCATTCTGACCAGAATATAATCTAAACATCACAAAATTTTATAGTGGTTCCCAGCAGATGGTCAGTCTAAATTTTGATCGTGCATGCTCAACACAGACAAATCCAAAGTTCTAAGAGATAAAATTGCTAGTTATCATTGTAATAGAATGATAATACCATAATAATAATAACAACAATTAATATATATTTAATGTATTAATAACAATAATAATACAATGGTAATACAATAATACATCATAGTAAGATGAGTGTTATTACAACATTTAGATCTGTTTTAACTATACACCTTTAATTACTGATAATCTCTTAACAGGTCAGTAGGTAATTTGATACTTTATGAGGATCAAGTAATTATTTCATTTATACGACATTCAAGAAGTTCATAATGATATTCTTGAAATAATAATTACAAGTATTTAAAATGACCTCAGAAACAAAAGGTCACATGCCAAACTTTTCCTTGAAAATAGGTCATAATATTCTCATGAATTTATTTATCAGTACCAGATGTGAAAAACAATTTTCTCAGTATACTTTAATAAATTACAAACAACCATAAAATAAAATGTAGATTTTAAAAGACTTTCATTAAATGCACTTCAGAAAACTATTTAAAGACATCACAAAATATATTAAACATATCATCTTTAATTATCCATACAAGAAATCAGACCATTTATAACCTACAGGTTATTATAGTAAAATAATTCCGAAATTAGTAAAAATTAAAATCATGATCCAGAAAAATTACTAATTCAAAGATAAAACAATAAAATAGTCATTTTTCGGACACAGAAATGGATTTTCACAATAAAATCAAAAAGCTATATGACACTATTCACAGTTTTATACTAAAATTTAATACCATATAAGCGAAGTATCAGTGAAATGTCTTGAGTGGATACAGGATTATTTACTTATGTAAATAATATCAATAACAAAAAATAAAAAATAAGACACTAAAAAAGCTAAGCTAATATGATTTTAGTTGTTATCCATCTCCTAACCATGATAAATAGGAGTGTAGTATAACAGTCTTCTAATTCTGCGGGATCAAACCTGATAGATGACACTAGAACTTTTTAAAGGGAGTAATAAATCATTAATTATGCTATCCTTCAGAGGGGACATAAAATGGTGGTCCTGAGCCTGAGCGATGCCAGGTACTCGTTAAAGATCCCTATCCTAATTAAATCTGGATAGACAAAATTTAGGTCTCACAATGTAGCATCGTCCGATTAGCCACAGTAGCATAAAACTGATGTTAAATGAATAAACAAACAACCATGATATGTATAAGTTGAATTTCAACTAAACTATACAGAATTTAGATTTCGAACTTCATAATAATGGAAAGAGTAATCAGAAAAATTAAAATGTTAACATTATAATAACCCTGCAGTTTGATATACTACATTTCTGCTTATTATTAAAACCTAGACTCATACTCGAAAAACTAAAAACAATAAAACGTCTTGAGTTGACAAAGGACTATTTAGTTTTATAAATAATGCAATGAAACATAGAGAAATACCATTGGTAAAAAGTATTAAGTAGAACTTATATTCCTTAACCATGAGTTCCCTTAAACATATAGACCATAATATATTTAATGGTTAATGACATAATGTTGACAACCACTAATATGTATATCACTTTACTTCATTTAAATATGAGCTAATAAAATTCATTTCATCTACTAATTAAAAGACAATTAAACACTACAAACAAAGGGATGAAACATAGAAAAATAGCAATGCTAAAATGGACATTTAAAGACTAAATGATATGAGTTTACCATGATGTGTATGGGTTGAATTTAGACATCAACCTTTGTAGGAATGGAAAGAGTATTAGGTTAGGAGAAGTAAAACAATAAATTCGCCAACAAAAAATAAGCCTGACATATCCTCCAGAGGTACACTATATTTTTGGGCCTATGACATAATGTTGAAAAACTCTGCTATGTAAATCAATTAAATCCCTTTATTTAGTCTTGAGGTCATACAGTTCATTTGAACTCTTCTCATATAATTAAAATTAAATGCCGTTAGTATTCTCAGAGCTATTAAATATAACAAAGAAAGTAGTAAAACATATGAAAATAGAAATGCTACAATCACTTTAGTGGATATCCATCAACCATGATACGTTTAAGTTGACATCCAACTACATAGATTTATACTTCAAATTTAATGATAATTAAAAAAAGTATTGGATTAAATTAAGTAAAGCATTAATATTAGAAGAACTCTGCTGCTTGATATACTACGTTTTTGTTTAATGTTAAAACCTACTTTTAAATAAGCAAAAAATTAAATAAAGTATCTTTAATGGGCACTGAACATTCAATATTACAAATAATGCACTGAAACGTACAACAATATCAAAGTTAAAATGGACTTTTGAGGATATGAATACTTATACCATGATCTGTAAAAGTAAAAGAAAAAAATATATAAAAAAAAACAATGACTTTTTTTAAGAGATATGGATGAATTTTGGGTTCTATGACATAACGTTAACAAACACTGTTTCATAAACAACTTTGCTTTATTTAGTATCAAATTCATAAAATTCATTCGACCAAGACTGGTACAATTAAAATGAAATGTGATAAATCTCATTAGTATAGAGTACACAGGTCTATTAAGTTTAACAAATAATTCCATGAAATATACAAAAATATCAGAGGTAAATTCTTATATAAATACAGACTTAAAACATGAGCATGTTATTTTTTTATAAGGTCCTCGACATGAAGTTGACAAATGAAAACTATTTTCCTAAATTTAGTATTGAGTTCATAAAATTCATTTGGTCAAGTATTCTATAATTAAAATTCAACAAGTTACTTTATTTTAGTAATAGAGACTATTTAATACAACAAACAAAGCAGTAAAACATACAAAATATCACTAATAAAATAACTTTAGTGGATAGGCATTTTTTTATCATGATTTATATAAGTTGATACAGATTTGAACTTTTATAAGACTAGCAAGACTATTGGATTAGCAAAGGAATACATTAATTTTCGGGAAAAATTAATATCTGCCATTTTCTTCTGAGATACAAACGAGATATATGACATAATGTTGACAAACACTGATTTGTAAACAAATTTTCTTGAATTTCTGAAACATTTATACTAATTCATAACTATATATAATTAAACATTATTCTAACCTGGATCTCGGAAGCTCCTGGGGAGTAATTTTCCCACTGACATCTAACACTACATCAGTCATAACTAAAAATGCTGTTGCCAAAACGACAGAAATTATTGCCCTGAGGAGAAACATATGTTCTGATTTGAAACCTCTTCCACAGCTGACTTAAACTTCGATTCACACAATTATGAACTACCTTTTCAAAAGATTCCGATATTTGAAATAGATAAAAAGGATTCGAGTGGTATTTATCTCAAAAAAGGTAGTTTTATCTTGAAACAATATTTATCTCATTCAGTGCGTCAGAAGGCAAAAAGTAAGCTATTAGAGAAGAACACGTATAAGTCTAAATATGTTTGTTTCTATTACACAATACATTTCTCTTAATACAAACCCCGTAATAATTCAATTTAAGATTAACTTAATTCCTTATTTACAATCATACTTGACTTGAAACTTGATACGAACAAGCCACGTGGAACTTTAGAACCTTGCGTCACAGAATTATACCCCATCCATTTTTTTTCTCAATCAAATTTAATTGCATTTATAATAATTTAACTTAATATTTAATAACGATAAGGAAAATAATTGGACGTAAATAAAACTACCATGCTCAAACTAAACTCTACGCCACTATTACAAGAAATGAACAGAGCACAATGAACTGAGAAAGGTCATGTACATACTATGTATATTATAGCATATCATTTTTTCGATTGTAAAAATATAAGGAAAAAAAAATCACTAATCAATCCTCAATACATTTTGGAGAAATAACAATAAAAAATCTATATTTTCTACCTCATTGCAGCACCTTTTTTAATTTCAACAATGTTAGAGGCATCCTCCTTAAATTTAAATAGACTACATCTTGAATCTTGAAATTTAGTTTATTTAAAAAAATACACATGTCTAATCTAAATAATTGACAATCAGTGGATTGAAAAAAACTTTTTTGAATATTGGAAAAAACACGGATTTTTCATTGTTTCAATGAAAATATTTCATGATGATTATTTAGGAAGTACTTTGCCTATTCCTCTGGCAGGACATGCGCAGTAAGATTTTTATGTTGTTTATTTATTTAAGGTCACTTTATGCTAGGGGTGGGCATAATCGAATGATCGTCATAATCGGATGATCGGACTTCGATGATTTAAATAATCGAATGATTAATATGCATTTTAAGAGAATTTCCGTCTCTATGATGGGTGAGCTAGGTGCAAATATGCATATAATTTAAGCGATGGGCAAAAAAAAAAAAAAAAAGATCGTCCGATTATCCGAGCTCCTTATAATCCCTCGAGTGTCATGCGTGTGAGCCTTACTAGTTTAGGAGGTATCTGCATATTGGTCATAGCTTTGTAGACCTCATTCCTGTTCACAGAATCATATGCTTGTTAGAAGTCTACAAATATATGATGCGTGCTAATCTCTTGTTTTCTCAAGAAGCAGGCGGAGAGTGAAGATTTGGTCTGTTGTCGATCTGCCTGATCTGAAACCACTTTGGTATTTTCCTATTTCTCGGTCCGCATAAGGGAGCAGCCTTCCAAATAAGACCGTCAACAGCACCTTGTAAGCACAGGAGAGCAGACATATCCCTCTATAGTTCCTGCAGTCTAGGGCATCACCCTTCTTGTGAATAGGGATTATGATGGTTTTCTTCCATTCTAGAGGCAGCCTTTCCTCATTCCAGATGTCCATAAATAGATCCTTTAGAAACATTGTAAGCTCGTGGCCACCATGTTTTAAAATTTCGGGTGATATGTAGTCTATACCTGGTGCCTTATTATTCTTGAGCTTTGACAGAGCTTCCTGAATCTCCTCTTCATCAGGTGGGTCAATTTGTTCTCCACTTAATGCCTCGTTCTCTAGGTTTTCCTCCGGGCACTCGTTTGATGTCTCTCTGTTTAAAAGTGTACTGAAGTAATCAGCCCACCTATCCAGTACTGCCTCTATATCATTTATAAGAGAACCGCCCTGCAGCCAGATATTTGCAATTTAAAGGGCTTCCTTCCCTCATTGACAAGCTGGAAGAATTGACGATTGTTCCTTTCATTGAAGGCTACCTCTATTTCTTCAAGTGCTTTATTTTCCCATGCTCTCTTCTTTCTTCTCCTCAGGTGTGTTTCTTCCCTACGGAGGCATTTATACTCCTGTGTAGACGCTCTTGTATGCTTGCGTGATAGCATTTTTCTGTAAGCTTCGTCTTTTCTTTTATTCATAGACTTACATTCCTCGTCAAACCAAGGGTTACGCTTAACTTTTGTTGCCAATCCTAGAACTTCCCCTGCTGGTTCGGTAATGGCTTCCTTACAGTGTTCCCATCTGACGTCAATACCCTCTTCAGCATGAATTCTTCGTATCTTGGCTTCTAGGGAGTGACTGAATTTTGCCCTTCTTCAGGGATTTTCAGTTTTGATCCATTGAAACGTTTGGGTTTGTTCCGAGGTCTGTACTTTACCATAGGTATTTTTCCTCTAACCTTAGCTACTACAAGATAATGGTCGGAGTCAATATTAGCACATCTGTATGACCGTACAACCAGGACAGACGACCTCTGCCTGGTGGTTATAAGGACATGATCAATCTGTGACGTGGTAACACTTCCCATTTGCACCAAACTTTCGCCACGTTCCCTTATGGACTTCCTTGTGAGGGAAGCAAGTGCTTCCAACTGTTAGGCCTTTAGATGCAGCAAAGTTGATCAGCCTTTTGCCATTATCATTCGACGATTCGTGCAAGCTGTGATCGGTATGCAACTTCTCTTCCAACCTGTGCATTGTAGTCACCAAAGACAAGCTTAAGGTCGTACTTGGTACTTTCGTCGTAGCATTTTTCAAGTGACTCGTAGAACGTGTCCTTATCTTCCTCCTCTGAGACTTCTGTAGGAGCATGAGAGCATATGATAGAGTAGTTGCGGTATTTGCCTTTGATTCTAATAACGCATAGTCTAGGATTAATTGGCTTGAACCCTATCACTAGGTCTGAGAATCTCTTACCTATGATGATTCCTGTCCCAAATGTGTAGAGCCTTTCACGACAATAGTATATTATGTAGTGCCCTTTTTTAAAACTACCTTGCCCCGTCCACCTAGCTTCTTGAAAGGCAGCAATGTCTATTTTATGTAGTTAAGTTATTTAGAAGTATTTGAAGTGCTCCGGGACGGTATAATGACAATACATTCCATGTATCTATTGTGAAGTCCAATTGATGTTTCCTGTGTTATTTCCTATGGATCGGTCCAGCTAATCTTTGTTGAGCTTCTGTGATTTGGTGCCAATAGTATAGTATACGTCTATATTACTTTTCTTATTAGCAAAAAAAAATTTCTCTTTTCTCCTTTAGTTAGTTATTAGTTCGAACTTATATATTTAGCGATTCTTTTTGCATACTAATAAAACGATATGGTTCATTTTTTCAAATCTTCAAAATTTAAGGTACTTCAAAGAAAAAAAAAATAAAATATTAGAGCTTAAGCCCTGTCAGACTATTTCAATCAGAACGAAACCTGCTTGATATTAAAGACCATTAAATCTTACATAGATATAGCGAGTTTAATCAAAATCGTTAGAGCCGTTTTTGAGAAAATTTTAAAAAGTTGCAAAACGCATGGTATGAAGTGGCTCTTCTTGTTAGCCGATTTTGATGAAAAAGTTGCGGTAACGTCTTGTACGAATAGTTGTATTAAATATGAATTTTAGTTTTGAACTCGTTTTGTTGTAGTTTATTAATTTGATGCCACTTTGAAGGCTACACGAGGGTTTCTCGAGCCAGGGGGTGAAGATGGGGTATAAATGCCGAAATAAAACTCCCGCTAAGCCAATCGTCTTTTTTGAGCTGATTCTACTAGGCTAAAACCAAAGGGTCTAATAAGGAGGTTCGACCGAGATCATGCTCAGCTGTCTATTTTCAGATACCCACTTTATAGAGACTGGGTGAGCCCCATGAGGGTCTCCCTACCCCAGGGTTGCCCCGCTAACGAAATAACTTAATAAATAATCAACCTGCCACAGCCGAGTTCAAACCTCAGACCCGGAAAGAGTATAAAATATAAAAGCCTGACGTATATACCGAAAGAGGACGATGAGGCCCGCAATAAGGTGGACAGAGGGTGTGGGTGTATGGCCCTTTCTGCAGCCCATCAAGTGGCAAACCAGAAAAATATCTTCCACCCTTCTGGTTCGATAGTTAAAGGTCAGTTCAGGCCTATAAAGGAATGCCGACATTTTATATTGACGTCATTAAATATATCCCATTCTCTCTTCAAGTACACTCCCAATCAAAAGTTTGAGACCGCATATGGTTTACAATAATTAATGTGTTTGAATCTTTTGAATTTAAAATAATAAACCAAAAGGACTTTAACTTGACTTAGTTTCTATTTTCTTTTCTTTCGTTTTTCATTTAAACAATTAAATAAACAATTGACAAATGATTCCTGAACACATTTTTCTCGATCATTAATAATAACGGATTATCTGTGAATCACAGCTCATAAGTTTGACCATATAACATTTTTATTTTTTTTCTCTTTGTTCATCGCGGTGTCTTAAACTCGAAAATCTTTTCGATTTTTCTTTATCTCCAATACTAACCGAGTTTTGGTGGAATTACAACTATTATAATTTATCATGAAGTGATAATGGTTGACTGTGTGTATATATGGGAGAATTTAGTTCAGGGTGCAGTCAATAGAACACGCAATGAAGTATAAACTTAATTTACTGGTACCGACGTTTCGGCCTAAATTATAGGCCTTCTTCTGGGTGATTGAGTGAACTGAGCGGGGTTCACAACAATCTTGTGACGTTAACAACATTGTTGTGACGCCCGCTCAGCTCACTTAATCACCCTGAGGAAGGCCTATAATTTAGGGCGAAACGTCAGCACCAATAGATTAAGTTCATACTTAATTGTGTGTTCTATTGACTGCACCCTGAACCAACTTCTCCCACATTATAATTTATGATTTGAATACATGAACTTCTTTTTGTTTTTCTGTTTTTTCGAGCTTTACTGATTCTAAAACTCTATTCATATTTTCTCTATCTTCAAAACTAACTGGGTTATTGGAGTATTTATGGATAAAATTTCAGTTTTTTTTTTCTTTTTTGAATTTTTACCTACATGATATTAAAATCCATTAAATTTTACATAAATATAGGGAGTTTAACCCAAATCGTTAGAGCTCCTTTTGAGAAAATGGGAAAAAGGTACAAAATGCAATTTCGGTCAGCCGATTTTAATGAAAAAGTTGCAGTAACATCTCGGTAACACACACACAAACTCACAGACCTTTTTTCGGGACTTAGTCATTTGGAATCAGGGACCCTAAAACGCATATTTCCGTCAAAAAATGGAATTCAAAACTTTTTACGATCGCAATACTTTCCCTTACTATATATTTCATTTATCGGCAAGTAAAAATAAAAATATATTTGTTTGATATAAAATTTGTCACTAGGATCAACTGATCCGTTTAGAGGCTATATTCCTTTGAATAAAAAAAAAATCACTAATCTAACAATATCTAAATGTACATATATGATTAAAAATACATTTTTTTAGAAGCTAATTTCTTTCATTCTTTTACCTTTACCTTCTATACTTCATCAAACTGCTGTTTCTTCTGAAACTCAAATTCTCCCTGATTGGAAAAAAAACCCAGTAGATTACGGATAGACATACCATGATTTTTCATTTTTCCTAATTAAGGGAGGAATAATTAAACCAAGTTCTAATCTAGAAAAGTAAGTTAAAGTTTTGTGATGGGCGCCCCAAATATTTTCTAGTTATGGTATAACTAGAATAACTGATTATTATAATTATTATTACTCTACTCTATAAACATTGATAGAGCTCTCAATTCTGAATAAAATCCACTATACAGAACTATTTGTAGCTTTAACAGCCCTCAGTCGCAAGAGTATTTAATTTATCGTGTTAATGTAAATAAACCAATACTCGTTAATCAATTAAGAATATCAGACACTGAAAAGTTGAAACTTTTTAAAAACAATACCACTTTGCATATAAAAACAGGGGAAAAATGTAGATGGTGTCAAGAACATATCACCCAACCCGCGAATTGGAAATTGAAGGCTGTAATGCTTGTCATTACACCGCAGGTAATCCCCATTTGTTCAGTTATTGATTGATAATTTAATAAAATTAAACGAGATATTTAACGAGAGAAAAGAAATTCTAACCTAAAACCTTAAAGGTTAGAATTTTTAAAAACTATTATTCTTCCGACGGTTCTTTACGGATGTGAAACGTGGCCGCTTACTTTGAAGGATAAACAACGACTTAAGGTTTTCGAAAATAAAGTACTGCGTAAAATATTTGGTCTAAAGAGAAATGAGGCCACTGGGGAGTTTAGAAGGTTGCACAAAGCGGAATTACGGAACGTATCCTGTGAATATAATTGAGTTGATAGCATGCGGAGATTCAAATGGGCGCGTAATGTGGTTGGGCTCGGTGAGGAACGGATTCCAAGAAAGTTAGTACTCGCTGAACCGACTGGTAGGCATCCGAAAAGCAGACCGAAGCGTCGATGGGAGGATTGTGTTAAAAGGCTGATCTCGAGGGCTTGGGCTTGAACTGTGGACATTGGACGAGTCTGTGCAGGTGGTAGGCAGACTTTGGTGGTATCGGCATCGAACCTTCGGGTTCGGTAAGCCTATTATTATTAATAAACGGGATAAGTTGTAAAATTATTAAAGTAAATATCATGTTTATTCTCATTTGTAGGCAGTTTGTTTGAGAATCTAATTAGTTTGGTTGACTGTAGATTAGATATTGAGAATGAGTTTATTCGAGGTGCAGTCATAAAAACTTTTAAATATGTAGAAACTTAATTTTCGTACCGACTTAGGTTTATCACAAGTAATTTTTGTGATCTGTCTCTTTCAATCGCCCTGAAGATGACCTAAAATTTAGGCTGAAACGTAGGCATTATAAATTCAGTTCCTAGTTAATAAAGTATTTTGATGACTGCACCTCGAATTAACTTCTCCTCTCGAGCCTTTAACATTTGTTTTGATTCCGTGAATCCTTAGCTTTTGAAAACCCTAATCGTTCCGTCTTTTCTTTGTCCTTTGTAAGTTATTTAACGTCACTTTTATGGTACTGTGGCTATTCGGACGATGCTACCGTGGGAATCATAAATTTTGACTATCCAGGTTTAATTAGGATAGCCTCCTACATTAACTCCATGGTTTCCAGTTATAATAAAATACATATTAGTTATGGGGATAAAATATACATTCACTCCATAGTTTCCATAGCATCGTATCCATGTTTTGTGTGTAGGTTACCGTTGACACGTTCAATTATTATTAGTTTTAAAAAAAAAATCAAAGTTTTAATCTTTCGTTAAAAAAACAAAACATAAAAGGGCTTATTACAGGATCTAAAAAAAAAAAAATTTTTCTGGAGGAAGGCTTCACCTTCAATTGAAGAAAATACGCATCGAAGTTGCAAAAGAGTTGTGATGATATACAACGGTTATGTTTAAAAGATAAAACGATGTTATTAAATAATTTGGATGTGGCTACTTGGTGCTGGTATATTGTTGTAACTTAGAGTAATTAAAATTGATATCTAACATGAAATAATAATCTTTTATTTATTATAAACAGAGTAGCTCATTGCTATTCACCTGTATTTCTTTTATATAACCTCATTAAACATAGTCACTATCAACATCTTTCGTAATTTGTAGCAATTTTAATTTATATTATTTTATTTATCAAATTGAATTCGCAAAACCGCAAACAAAGATAATGAAGTGTAGTTTTTGTTCTATTTTTTCAATGTGTCTCGATATTTGAAACAAGATATTTATGGTTATATTAGATTAATTATAGTAATAGGTTAAGTTGTTTTTAAATCACTTTCCTCATCGACCGTAATTCTAACTTTAGTCTAATAAGTTGCCATTTTATTCTGTTAAATATAAAATAGCGATCCAGTAGAAGTAGACATACCCAAAATTACTCAATATATTTTAGCTGTAACGTAATCGTGGTATATAGTCACGTTTGCAACATAAATGTGATTGATATTCATTGATCTAACGAGTGGGAATATTTTCATTTGATAAGAACTTTGATAAATGTAATTATTAAAAATATAATATTTATATTTTTTGAAAATTTATAGGTTTTATAATAATGGAGTAGTAGTTGATCGTTTTGACTATATGGTAAAGAAGTTGGTTGAGAGTGCAGCCGCCAAGAAAACACACCAGTAAGAAAAGAATAAAATAAGTGTGTTTTATTTGTAGTTTTTTTGTTACCACATTCCCAAACAACTGCTCCATCATATGCGTTTTATAGTTACTACTTATAAACGCATTTATGCAAATTTAAATAAAGACAAAATAAACTATTCGCGAGCAAAGCCTAATAATATATATTCCTGTATCACTTCATTGTATAGGAAGATATAGATCCTTAAAAATAGAAAGATACTTGAACCTATTCGAGATTTTTTCAACAAAAACCAGTAAAGAAACTTTTTTATTGTACGAAACAGTGCAAGTTGAAAAAGTTTTAACTAGTGGAATAAACTTGATGCACGAATTTACTAATAGATATCAAGGGAGCTATAACAGAGGCATCAAAATATGGAAAACTAAAATTCTAAAAGTGTTAAATGAAAACGAACAAGTAAAACCGGAGAGAGGTCACCTGTGGTATTGTGGCCTTCTACAGTCTTCTATGCCCAAGGTAGCTGGTTCAAACCTGCAGGTGATACCCTAGCATTTTTAATGGAAGTAAAAAAATCCTTAGTTATGTCGTCCTTCGTAGGGGGCGAAAAAAGGTGGCTCTTAGCCTGTGCGGTGTCAGGCCCTCTTTAAATATCTCTATCCTAATTAAACCTGAATATACAAAATTTAGGACTCCTACTGTAGCACCGTCCAATCAGATAAAAAGTGACCGTTAAATTAATAAAGAATTGCAACAACTACGGAAGATATAATTGAACGAATTTGCGATTTATTCAACAAAAACCTGTATCATCTTGTAAAGAAGTGTTTATTGTACGCAATATTGAAACATTTTCATCTAACACAATAAACTTGATGCGAGAATATAAAGAATATATTAATAATTTAACGAAAATACTAACAGATATCATGATATACGGCAAATAGAGGCATCAAAATATAAACAACTGAAATTGTTAATTGACAAACGGATAAACGGACCCAATAAAACTGCACTGGGCTCACCTATGGTGTAGTGGCTAGCATAATAGCCATATATACCCAAGACCACGGGTTCAAACCTGGAGGCGGCCCAAGGATTGAATGATGAAGCAGTTATATACGCCTCCTACATAATTAAATTTGTGATAAATCTGTTTGCGTCAATTAGTTATAAATTATTGACCAAATTAATTAATGGTACTTATACAATAGATTATTTTTAGAGCCTCTTCAAAATCATTGTTATTTGTCATCTCATCTATCAGAATTAACTTTTGGTTATTTAACATCTTTAATAATTTATTAATCTTATGACATAAATCGTTAAAATTTTTGTTGGTTTGATAACAATGCTATTATTGTACTTTCAATTACGTATGCATGAAATATATAATAAATATTGCGCTAGTGAAAATGTTCGATTTTGAGTTTTTAAAGGAAATACGCACTTTTCGGTACACTAATTCCACATATCCAAGTCCTATAGAAAGATCTGTGTGTGTGTTTATATTTGTTTGGACTATATCTCCTGCACTAAAAGTCTTGGGATTACATATTGAAGAAAAGAGTATTTTTTTCCAAAATCAGCTGACCAGAAGTGTCACTATATTGCATTTTATACGATTTTTTTTTTTTTTCAAATATGACTCTAACGATTTTGATTTTGATACGTAAGAGCCATAGTAATGGCTTTGTAGAGAAACCTTTGTAGAGAAACCATCTTTATCTATTTATTCATTTAACGTCACTTTATGCTACTGTGGCTAATCTGACGATACTGCAGTGGAAGTACTAAATTTTGCATATCCAGGTTTGCATCTTTAACGAGAACAGGTTCGGAACCACCTTTTTACGTTCCCTCCGAAGGACGAACAGATAACATCAAATGAGTATAATTAAGTATTATCACATGGGTGAGGAAGATTGATTTTTGAGGAGATGGTTAAATAATTGGTGTTTGAATGTGGTTAGGGATGATACTTTTCGGAGGGAGATGAGTAAAGAGTTCCCGAAGAAGGTAGCACGGATAATGAAGGACTTTTCATTGGGTGCTGTTCTATGAGAGGTAAGGTATAGATCTATGGGTTGGGATATAGTATTTAGGGTGTGCCCGGAAAAGCGTGGGGTAAGGAGGTCAAAGATATAGGAAGGTTTTCTGGTTTGCAAGGATTGGAATAGGAAAATACCAAGTAGGTATTTTCTTCGGGATTCGGGATAGAGCTATCTTGGACCAGAATACCAGTGAGAGACGTGTGACTGTCTGGACAGGTCGTACATAAACCTTATAAACCTATTCAGTAGGGATCACTTGTAGCTGGGTGGTTAGCGTAACAGCCTCCTATGCAAAAGGTCACGGGTTCAAACCCGCAGGTGGTCCTAGGATTTTTTAATGGGAGTAAAAAATCCTTAGTTACGCCGTCCTTCGGATGGGACGTTAAAAGGTGGTCCCGAGCCTGTGCGATGTCAGGTACTCGTTAAAGATCCCTATCCTAATAAAACCTGGATAGGCAAAATTTAGGACTCCC
Organism: Piezodorus guildinii; assembly: GCA_023052935.1. Taxonomy (NCBI): domain Eukaryota; kingdom Metazoa; phylum Arthropoda; class Insecta; order Hemiptera; family Pentatomidae; genus Piezodorus; species Piezodorus guildinii. The sequence continues at coordinate 178,569,450 of CM041292.1, read as the reverse complement.
ACTGTAGCATCGTCCGATTAGCCGTAGTAGCATAAAGTGACGTTAAATAAATAAACAAACCTATTCAGTAGTCTTTTTAGCTCCCTCTCGTGTTCGCCACTGAGTCCCCCATATACTAGGCATCCATAGTCAATATGGAGGAGTATGAGAGAAGACATGACGGGTACTTCTAGGGAAAGTCACGGAAACGTAGAAGCTGTTTGAGGATAGAGATGAATTTTATGGTAATTTGGGAAATATGGTTAATCCACTTAAAGTTTTGATAAAACATAACTCCTAGATTTTTTATAGAGTTTTGGAATTGGATAGGATTTTTATTTAGAAAGAGTAATGGGTAGCAGGGAAGTGAATGGAGGGAAGGTTTTGAGCCAATAGGCATTGCCTGATTTTTCCTTGTGTTATGTTATTTCGGATAGGTTTTCAATTTAGGCAAACATTAAAAATGAATAAACATATCTTTTTTCTTTTATTTTCTTATTAATAAACATTTTACTTATTCGTTCTTGTGTTATTTCTTTTACGTTTTAAATTAAGGTAAACAATATAAATAAATAAGCATACCTTGCAATTGCAGTCTTCTACAAGTTAACGGGTAAACGGTGACTTCGGTCAAACTCATTATGAAAAAATACATGTTCAACCCATTTTTCATTCAACTTAATTTTCCGTGTGCTACCTCATCAAAGTTTTCAATATAACTAAACAGGTTAATGATTTTTGGAATTTCTTAAGACCAAAAAATAACGTTTCATAGCAACAGACTCGTAGTTCGATTGTAAAAAAAATAAAGAACGATGCTGTCTAAAAAATATTTTCTTTAGAAACATTTTCAATTTGGATGGAAAAAATAAAATGATGGCGAACTTGATCCCGTTTTCATTCGATGTGCCAAAATACATTTTTAGCCCAATTTTCTTTTAACTAAATATTCCGTTTGTTCTATCTTCATAGTCTTTTAAATAACTGAACGGTTTAAAGATTTTTGTAATTTCAAAAGATCAAAAAAATAATGTTTCATAGCAACAGACCCGTAGTTCAATCTTGAGACGAAGGAACAACGATACGGTCCCAAAATAAATTTTCGTAGAAACATTTTCTATTGGGGTGAAAAATTAAAAATATTATTTTACGAGCTATTGCTAAACATTATTATTTTTTTTTTTAATTTTCTCAACCATTTTTATTGTGTTTTTTCGTATAGGTTTTCAATTCGGGCAAACATTAAAAATGAATAAACATATATTTTTTTCTCTTATCAATAAAAATTTTACTTATTTTTTCTTCTGTTATTTCTTTTACGTTTTCAATTAAGCCAAACAATACAAATATATAAACACACCTTGCAATTGCAGTATTCTACGAGTTACGGGTGATACGTAGTATGCCGAAATACATTTTCAACTCATTTTCCATTCAACTTAATTTTAGGTGTTTTCTCATTATCGCACCAGAAACCTTCTCCAATCTTCGATCAAAAATTTTCGCGATCGCAATACTTTCCTTTACTGTATATATGTAAGTGAAAGTAGTAAAAAAATAATTAAAACAGTCCTTAAAATATTAAAATCGGGCATATCTCCTTCGGAATAGTTAAAATATATTTTTTTTTTACAATCTTATTCATTTCGAAATATTTACTAAAAACCTCTAAAAATCAGTTTTATCTACTTCTTCACCTCCTCCCCACAAATCTATAGGAAATGTTTACTAGTTATTACTAGAAGAATTATGAACAATTTATGTTTAGTTTTTCAATTTTGTTATTTCAACCGTAGGTAACATCTCTGATTACAGAGCAAGATTGTGACCTCATAAATACCCCTTCCGTGTCTTGTAGAAGGCACAGAAACTGTTTTAAAGACAGAAGTAATGAGACAAACCAAGGCGAAGAGGAAGCTACTAAAACTAACCTTCTCCAATCATGGGAAAAATGTTTAATTTTATATTGGAATATCAAACTTGAAGATTTTTCATGACTGCAAAACGTCGATTTGCAGCAATTATTTCCGCTTTTTTGCAATGATATTGCTGACATCCAGAGCCTCCAGGCATCACATTGACAAGGGGACTTCTTTAACGAGAAAGGGGTCAAGTAGAAAATATAAAAAAAAGTCTTTAAAAAAAAATCTATTTAAAGGGATGAAAGGGAGGGAAAAAAGGAGTTTGAAAGGAGAGGGAAGGTTCAGAAGTGGGGGATAACCATTGAGGCGAAATCCCTCCCTTGGGTGACGTCACCGCCCAACCGACCAATGGGCTGTCGCCTCCATTCAACATGACGCCCCGTTCAAATCTGTCCTCAGTTGCCCGACAACTCTCGAGGCGGGAGGTGTGTTGCTCGCTCGTTCGGGGATCGACTTCTTCGCACGACTTCCCTTCTTCTCACAACTTCCGGAGAACCTCATAGTACTCACATGGCCGATGGCGAGCTGGTGAGTGCAAGGAATTGCGTTTCCCGAAATTCGGAGTATAACTACGAGTAGAAATTTCGAAATTAACATACCAAAAAATAAATAATAAAAGCCTCGATAATACCTCAAAAATCAATTTCGTATACAAAAAATAAATAAATGTACCTATACAATCCTTTAAGGTTCTTAGATTCAGTACATAAAGAGATTCGTACTGTTTCTAGGCCAACGATCTTGCAAGCAACTTATAATCCCACTTGATAGTGCCTAGGGAAGACCAAAGAAGAACTCCTAGGGTCAAAAAACAGAATAAGTAATGATTCTACTGCTGCCGGGATTTGAATCCAGGACCCTTAGTACACTATAATAGTGCTCTTAAAACCAGACTAAAACGCTCCAAGTTAATTTCATATACACTAAATTTAACAATTAAACCAAAAAAATGAATCAGTACAATAAATAAAAACAATAAATTAACAAGAAAACTGTGTTTTTCATTCTATTGAGCACTAGGCTACTGTTTTTCAGGTCCTGGGATCAAACCCGTCAGTGGCGGAATTATTTATTCTGTTATAGTCTCTCTTGAGATAGAGAAAACTCAAAACATGGTGGCTGAGGGTTATCTCGATCTAATAACCTCCTTGCACGTTCGTTGGCATCGAAACCGAATATCTACTGAACCCAAAACTCTTCATGAGTTATAGTCGTACGTGTTAAAAATTAAATACTGATTCCCCTGTCCAGAGCAATTTTATTTATTTTTTTAAACTAAAAACGACGGATTAATTAATTAAAATATGAAGAAAACTTAAAATGACAGCATTTAAGTTGGCGCTCAATACGCATTGATGACGTCAATAGTGGTGTCGACGTCACCGCTGACGTCAGAGCTCGATGCTAAACGTCGCTGTCCCGGCGCATATTATCACTGCAAACTAGATCAATCTTTGCAACTTCCGGTCTATATATATATATATATATATATATATATATATATATATATATATATAGCTATTACAAGTAAGCCCCTTTATATACCTATATAGATCATATATATTACTCTATACTTTCATAAATTTGGATAAACAATACTGTAATATTTATATTTTAAAGAATAATTTTTTTTTTTTTTTATTCACAACTTAAAATACACCAATAAAACAAGAGAAAAAAATTATAATACACAACGATAACGAGTATTGTGTGGGCTGTGGCTAGGAAAAGTCTTACGTCATCGTTACACGAGGTTATTAGTGACGAAACACAAGTCCGCCGAGAATACAAATTCAGCCTTTGCGGTTTAGCGTTTGAATTTTAAATAGTAGCCTTCTGAATCTGGAAAGAAGACTGGCTCGCCGAACGGAATACCTAAAGAGAAAATTCCTTTCTTTATTCTCGGATGTGAGTCCCAGTGTTTCGGTACCTGTGTGTTTGCATTGCGAAAACTCTATGGCTGTTATACGGTAAGGTTAAGTTAGAGTTTAAAAAAAAAGATTAAAAATTTGGTGCGCATTATGTAATTTTCACTTGATATCTAACGCCTTATTGCGATTTACAATTTATCAGGCAACTATTTGAATTAAATTTAAACAGCTGAGATTTAATTTCCATCACAATTCCATTTTGTTTCCATGGAAACATTTGGTTTTATAAAATAATCTAAAAACAATTTATACAATAATATTTTTATTTAAAAAAAAAAATAATTTAAAGGTTTGTAACATTTATTATTTTATGTGTATACATTTAATACTTCTCTTACAGCTACTTATACTTAACATTCTTATAGCAATTTTATTTTTTAACATTAGGAATAAACAAACAAATTAAATACATGAGGTACAAAAAATAAATACTGAATAAATAAAAATATATGTTTAATGTAAAATACAATTAGGTATATAGTAGTAGATAATGAAGTGATTGAAAGACTTTTTTAAATCATTTATAATTATTATAATAAAAATTTATTATTGTTCATAATGTTGTGCTTGGTATGTGTGTTTTTGTATCGTATTAGAATTTTTATTATAATTGCCTATTGTTTGGCTCATGGGATTTTCGGATCTTTTTACAAAAGAACAATGTCGAGGGTCTGGGAGTAAATGAATAGTTTAATAAGTAAAAGTTCTAAATCGTTTAGCATTTTGTGTAAGATTAATGTAAAATTTATTTTATAAAATTAATTTAAACTTTTTTAAAATTTATTTTATATATATGTCACACTACTGGGCAATAAGTGAATATAGTTCCGTGTTACATTAACATGAGAAAAAAATATAAAAAAGTAAATAGTGCTAAATAAAATTATATATAAAAATAATAGGCATTGATCAATTGAGAGGCTAGTTTATAGTTATATTCCCATCGTTATTATTTTTCTATATCTATCATCTGATTTGAATTAACATCACCCAATTCCTTTATAAATACCTTAAAAATAGCAGTACTCTCCAAAAGAATTAAATGAAATTGAATATCAACTTAGTATGTATTTAATTTCATTCCAAAGCAACCTTATTTCCTTCCATAACGTAATTGTTGAAAGTTTAATAGTTGAATGTTCTGAATCGTTTAGTAAAAGTTTAATCGGAAAGTTATTGTGTAAAATTAATCTAAAGTGATATGTATTATATACATATATATATATATATATATATATATATATATATATATATATATATATATATATCAGAATCTATTCATTACCGGACGATAAACAATATAGTTCTGTGTTATACCCACATGAGAAGAAATTGTTTCATAGTTTATATGTCTAAATTGCTCATGACAAATCACCATAGGAGACGGACTATCATTTCAAATAAAAAAAACAAAAAAACTTGAAGGCACTTTAAAATAAAATATGTTTAATCTCAAACCATCTAACCCATGTCAACTATTTGTATAAGGATAAAACTGATATTAAAGACCAATAATTGTACCTTAAAATTATGGGTTTTTATCAAAAAATTCACTTTAATGACTTGAATTGTTAACATAATTTTTCTATAAAGTTATATTATACATGTTACAACTCTGCTGATATTTGGAAAAATTGAAAAAATATTTCCCTATTTTTTCCTTTATTCGATCATGAAATTATATTGTGTTTTATATTTATACATTTCTTACAACAAACAACAAAGAAATTTGCTTTATTGGATGTAAAGTTTCCCATTGAAGCTTTGTCAGACAATTCCATTTTTTGTAGAATTTTTTTCTTTTTACATATACCATAATCTGCCACATTACTTGATCTTAAGCAATATAGTTCTGCGTAACATTCCTATGAGAAGAAAAGATAAAAAAGTAAATATGATAAATAAAATAATATCAGTATAGACAAAAAAAATCTGGTGCGGGCAACACACGACTTTCACTTACATCCGTTTTAAAAATCGATTAAAGAATTTTCAAATACAGTTAAAGATAAAATTTAGTGAAACTACTAAAGAATTAATTAAATTGAATTTCTATAGAAACATGTGTTTAATTAAAAAATCGATTAGATTTTATTTAAAATCATCAGTTAGTTTTATCGGCTTTTCATCACTATTTATTAACTTTTAAAAGTCCCTGTATAAAAAAATTTACATTAAAAAAATATTTTTTCTGTTTTCTCCCTTAGTCGGGTATCGAATTCATTCAATTTATATATTTACCTGTTTTTCATCAATGGTAACAAGATAATATGGTTATTTTTATATAATCTACAAAATTAAAGGTACTTTAGATGAAGAAAATTTAAAATATCGGCATTTAAGCCCTGTCAGACTATTTTAATCAGAATGAAACCTACATGATATTAGAGCCCATTAAAGTTTACATCGATATAGCGAGTTTAATTAAAATCGTTGGAGCCGTTTTTAGGGAAATCGTAAAAAGGTAAGCTGATTTTTATGGAAAAGGTTTTGCAACGTCTAGGGCGTATATTTGTCTTAAATATGGAATTTCAGTTTCATAGAACTTTTCGTTTCCGCCCGGGAGTTACCACACACGAACACACACACAGACCTTTTTGCGGGACTTAGTATTTGGACTCAGGGGACCCTAAAACGTGTATTTCCGTTGAAAACTGGAATTCGAAAATTTTCACGATCGCAATACTTTCCCTTACTATATATAGTAAGTGAAAGTTAAACAACAAAAATTTGAAATCCGATTGAGGGGTTGGTTTCAAAAAGATTATTTAAAAACAACATAATCCTGCATAAATGTCTTGCAGTACTTTCCAAAAGATAATATATCAGAATTTTATATTTTGACATAGTTTTACTCTCATCGTTTTTATTATCCAAATTCCATCATCTTATTTCAATTAAGAACACCAAATTCCTTTATAAATGTCTTTAGAAATTAGAAATTTCCAAAACACACTAAGTATAATACATATTTAATTTTATTCCAAAACATCCTATTTTCCTTCCATGACGTAAAAAAAGAAAAGTTATTCATATGGTATAAAAAGGTTCTAAATTTTAATACCAGATGAATATAAATAAATGTTTTAAATAATAATTTAATAATAGATTATTTTCTTTTTCTGTAAAATTTCCTTAAATGAATCAGGACCTACTTGAAATCTTTGTCGCATTGTAAAAATTAAAAAAAACAAGACAAAAATAAAAGTAAATAATCATTAAAAACTAGAATTCTCAAATGTTCACGATTGCAATATTTCCCTTTACTGTAAATTTGCTATAATGTTTTATCCTCATTGAAATAGTTGACTCAGATAAATTCCGGAACTTTTAAACTTTCTTCCTCCAAAGTACCTTCATGTATATTAATTTGAAATAACAGTCATATGTTTATGGATATCATGGTTGTAATATATATATATATATATATATATATATATATATATATATATATATATATATATATGTATAATATACCTAATGAAAGCGGAAGATTTAAGAAAAATTAATGCGTAAAAAAAATCAAGACATACGAATGATTGGTCTCATGAGAACCCAAAATTTTATAGCACTATTAATAGAGTTACATATCAGATAGGTTTTTATCATAGTTGAAATAATTTTTAATAGAAGAATAAAATGAGGTGGAATACGGTCAGAGAAAAATTTTGGGCATTATTACGAGTATAAACAAACAACCTACTTGTATACATTATAGAAAGTCAAAAACAATACTTCATTTTATTTTATTTTTAATTATTATTAAGTTAGATTTCGGGCTGAATAACTTCTTCCATAAATACTCAATTTTTTTTATTTCATCGACATGACGTTTCGGGATATTCTCCCTTCTTCAGAAGTCTTGTTATATATTCAGAACTCCCAGCATTTTCACTAATACACACATTTAACGAGGTAAATTAGTGAAGATGAAGTCAATTGAGTTGAGGACAAAGATCTGATGTTTTTAAATATTGACTTCATTTTTACTAATTTACCTAGTTAAATGTGTGTATTAGTGAAAATGCTGTGAGTTTTGAATATATAACAAGACTTCTGAAGATTCTGAATATCCCGAAACGTCATGTTAATGAAATAAACAAAATTGAGTATTTATGGAAGAATTTATTCAGCCCGAAATCTACCTTAATAATTATACGAGATCTTCCGGTTTTTAGAATATATTGATATAATTATATGAATTCTAGATAAACTTGTAGTTTTAAATTTAATATAAGAAGTAAAAAAAAGAGATACATATCATACACCATTTCGTGTGGTAAACTGTTTATAGTTTATCTAGAAATAATTAAAGTATATTTTGTTGAGAATCATATGTTAATTAAAACAGCTTTTAATTTACACCCAATTTGCTGATCAACATCTAACTCCTTAAAATAAATCATTTATTGAAAATAGAATAGAATTTATGAAAATCATTCAGTGGAAATTATTTCTAAGACAACCTTTTACTTACCTCCGTTGTTGCAATCAATTTAAGAACTTTTAAAGTAAGTTTGAGATGAAAAAAGGTTAAATAATTACATTGAGTTTCGATAGAAACATATGGTTCATCTATTATATTATTCCCTGCAACAATAAGTTAGTTTGATCCGCTTTTCATCACTCTCAATTACCTCATTCAACTTTTGTATATTTGGTAATATTTGTTTTAAGATCTTTAGCTTTCCAACGGTATGCTATACATCTATATTACTGTTTCTCTGTTATAAAAATAAGAAATTACATAAAAAAATAGTGTTGCTCTTTTATCCTTTAGTTGGTTATAAAATTCGTTAGACTTTTTTTACTAAGCCGTTTTTTATCTATACTAATAAGACAGAATGTTAATTGTTGTCAAATATGTAAAAATAAAGGTACTTAAGATTAAGAAAATTTAAAATATCGGTATTTAAGTCCTATTAGAATATTTTATTCACATTGAAACCTACATGATATTAGAGCCCATAACATTTTTCATGGATATAGCAAGTTGAATCAAATTCGTTAGAGCCGTTTTTGAGAAAATCTTTGAAAGGTGCAAAATGCGTGGTATACCATAAAGTGCCCAATTTTGTTGAAAAATTGCTGTAACATATCAGGCTTATATATATATATATATATATATATATATATATATATATATATAATTAGGAAGACTATTTATAAATAAAGCTCTTATAACCCGATTAATAAAATAAATATATATATATATATATATATATATATATATATATTATATATATATATATATATATATAAACAAATATTATTCACAACTATCTAAACGCATTTGTTTTTTCTTTACCCATATATTTCTATTTTTATGTTTTACATATTGAAATCCTCTAAGTCAATAATAAATAAAATGATCAAGTCCCCTTAAAATAACGAACAATGAACAAAGAAATCCTTATGGTCTGGTTACTTAAAAAATATATATAAATAAAAGAAAAAATATGTATGCATATAAAAGATCATATATTCATTATATTTTTAAATTTTTGGCAATTTATACTGTATATATACACATGTTTTAGATTGGAACGGAATTTTGAGATTCGAGTAGGTATTGACAGAGTTGGTGTTTGAAGGAAGAAAGGGAGAATGAGGTATTCAGTTGATAGGTCGTAATAACTATTATTTTAACAATCATTTTTTTATTTTTTTTAACTTAATATTTTTATTTGCACCTGTATATGTTACAATCAGCAAATGAGTTATATATGATAAACATAGCATGGGTTGGCATGAGGGAGATAGTACCCAGTGGTGCATCCTCCTGACATTCAAAAACAAACTATTTTTTTAGGCTAGGAGGTCCCTCATCCAACTCCTTTTCAGCCTACGCCGTGTTATGTATGGTATGTCAGTTGTAGCCATGTTTTGTACAAATTTGTTTCTATGTCCATTTAGTTTGTCGTGAAATCGTTTGTAAGTCAGTCGAATGTAGTTTATTGTAGTTGGAATACGTAAGTCAGTGTGTAGGGTATCGTTTGATACATATGGTGGTGAGTTCATTGCTAGTCTTAAAAATTGCGATTGAAAGGTTTGTATTTTTCGTATGTGTGTCTTTTTAGCGGGTCCGTAAATTTGGCAAGCGTAAGTCCATATTGGTTTTAATAAATAAGTGTAAACATAGAGTTTCTGTCTGGTGGATAATTTAGAACGTCTATGTAATATTGAATATAATAGTCTAAGTCGAAAGTTTAGCGTTTTACGTTTTGTCTTGACGTGTGGGCCCCATGTCAATCTTTTGTCGAATATTAGTCCTAAGTACGTTACTGTATTTGTTTGCGGTAAAGGGTGATTGTCTATGTAAACTGAAGGGCAGATTCCGCGTCTAAGTGTAAATGTAATATGTAGTGACTTGTCATGGTTAATTTTTAACTTCCATTTCTTACACCAGTTTTGTACGTTGTCCAAATGGTGTTGTAATATCATACTGGTTTGTATAGGGTCTGTGTTTCTCGTAATAATTGCAGTGACGTCGGCATATGTCGCAGTTAAGATGTTTTGGTCTGTTGGTAAGTCATATGTGTATATTAAGTTGAGAAGAGGGGCCAGGATAGAACCTTGGGGTACACCTGCAGAGATTGGTTTTATTGATGAGGTCTCAGAACCCTGTCGGACAGAGAAGAAACGGTCATAGAGAAAAGATTGTAAAACTAAGTAATATGTGCTTGGAAGTATAGGTTTTAGTTTAAAAAGAAGACCCTGGTGCCATACTCCATCAAAAGCCTGAGTAACATCCAAAAAAGCCCCAGATGCGTACTGTTTTAGTTCTAGTGCAGTAGTAATGTAGTCGGTAACTCTGTGTAGCTGTTGTGTTGTGGAATGAAAAGAGCGAAATCCGAATTGGTGATCTGGTAATATGTCGTGGTCTGTCAGTATGTTAATAATCCGTTCGTACAACAGTTTTTCAAATATTTTCGAACATACCGGAAGAAGGCTAATAGGTCTATAAGAGGCAGGTCTATGTTTGTCTTTGTTAGGTTTATGTACCATTGAAATTGAAGAATATTTCCATTGAATAGGGAATTTAGTTGTCCTAAGTATAGCATTGTACAGTGTTGTAAGGAAGACTAAAGCTTTTCTGGGGATTTTTTGTAGTATCTCAGCAGTGATAAGGTCTTGATACTTCTTAACAATCATTTGTTATACATTTTTGGTTCATCTTGTGAGGTTAGTGTATGTAGTTAATGGTGTATTATATAGTGTAAAAACATTAAAAATAATTAAAAAACATAACTATCGTTATTGTTACTATAAAGAGTGATTCGGTCGTAAAGGTAAGTCATTTCATGTTTATATTTTATTTCTGAAGTTAGCAATTTCTCTTCATATATTTTTTCATTAAACAGCATATTCACTTGTATTATAATATACAGTTGTAAACTTCAATAAAAAAATATTTAAAAAAAAAATTTACGGATAGAGATAGGCAGCGAATTTCAGAAGGATGAGGAACGATTTGAGAAAGGATACAGTTTTATCTGATGGGGTATAAATATTTATTGATTGGGTTCTAGTGTTTAACGAATGAATATCAGAGCTGAGGGTGAGGAGCTCAGTTATGTTTTAGGGTTGTATATTTTTTAAAGTTTGAAATAGGTAAGAACTAAGAAAATATTGCCGTCGAACAGAAGGATAAAGCCATTTCAAGTTGGTATAATAGCCAAAGATATGGTCACGTCTACGAGCTTCAAAAATAAACACACACACACACATACACATACACACAGACACAGACCTTTTTGAGGGTCTTGGTCATTTGGACCCAGGAGATCCTAAAACGTGTGTTTTCTGAACATTAATTTAGATGTATAATAAACCGTTGAAAACTAAAGATTTTGGGAAACATTTTATCTTATACAAAAAACTGTATATTCATTGTTCATAGAAACTTCTGGTAAAGCGGATAAAACTAACTGATTGATGTAGATAATAATATATTATGGAAAAAAGTTTTTCCAACATTTATTAAAAGTTTGCGCCTTTTTGACTCTCTAGCTCCATTGTTGTTTTTGAATTTGACAACAGTTTCCAATATTTTTCGTAACGAATCGTTTGTCGCTAGGACCTACCGTTAAGGAAAAATATTGGTTTGAGTGAAAACAAATCTAATATTTCCAACATTTATTAATTGTTGGTGGTTTCTTCCGTTATTGGAAGAATGCTATTCTAAAATAAAATGACTAAGAAAAACTGATGAACTATTACTCAATCCGTTTCTGTTGTTAATATTTTAGAAATTAATAATTAATTTGTAATTATAAAAATTTAAACTAAAATAAGTAAATAATAGTAAAGTATTCTTTCATATTGCAACAAGTTGGTAGGTTATGACAAAACATAACCTGGCCGTCCATGGTGTGTACACTTTCTTGGTAAGAAATTTTCTACAGAAAATACCGGCATTTCTTTTTGCAATGTCTATTTAAATGCACTTTCACACTGAATAAAATAGCTTATTTGATTCCCATTCAAATTCATAGTTTTTAAAATGTTTGTTATCTTAAAATGACAAAACCGTATACAATAACCTCCTTCCTAAAATGAATATGTTTAAGATAGCATTTTGCCATATTTATACTTTACAGCAAAAGAAACTATGGTTACAAAACTATCTTAAATATTATTAAATATAAAGATATCTTTGTCTTCATGTTTTATTATTCTAATTGAAACTTATTATTAAAAGTATGATTTTGTAGGAATCTTTACATTAACTCGCTTCTATCAAATTTTCGTACTATCATGGCTAACTTAAATACAGTTACATGTTTCATTTGCTACATTTAATATTATTCCTTGATTATTTTCTTTAAATCCATTGTTAAAGTTTGTTTCATTTCATTGGTTAATTTTTGACGATACCAAGAATAAATTTCGCTTACATATTTAAAAAAATGTAATTTAATACACCTAGTATTATGAGGAGCAAAATATTTTGTTCTAATGGTTTAAAAAAACAAAACTTAGTATTTTTAAGAGTATACTATTTTCAAAATCATTAAACCTCACAAGGGAATTAAAGTATTTAAATATTATTGCAACATGTATTTAAATGAATGTAAAATGTATGAAAATGTATTTGTCAGAATCTTATGCATTTAGTTGAAAATGCAAATAATATACTTGTAATATACATTAATATGTAGATCACAGACAATCTTGGCCTTATATAAAAAGCTGCTATTATTATTTTTTCAGTATCACGATAAAATACTTATTTTCATTATACGATCATTATAATAATAATAAACCTTTCAAAAAATAAAATAGTAACCATGGTCAAAAAAATCATTTTTTTTTTTTTTTACTTTGATGTTTGTTTATAAAAACGTGTGTAAACTCTTACATGATATCATTTACTTTTAACTATTAGTAAAAAGCTCTTTATCAGTTATCGTTATAAAAAATAACGATAAGTACGACTTTCTCTTATTTCTGCAGTTAAACTCAATTTTAAACTTTTGTATTGTTGTATCTTCTCCTACTTGGTCATACAATTCTTTTATTTTTCAAATTAATCCTTGCTCCATCAAAGTCCATAATAGTCTGACTGGGCTGGAATGTCTAATTTGTTTAATTTTCTTCCTTCAATGTATCTTTAACTTTGTAGATTTTATAAAAACAACCATATGTAGGATGGCTATGTATACAAGTTGGACCAATTTAATGACCAACTTGAGGAGAAAAGTGCAAACATATTTTGTTTTGAAATTTTTTTGTTTTTGAACATGATAATAGTAATATAGATGTATAATATGCTGTTGGAAAGCTAAAGAATATAAAAAATATGTTATCTAATAAACGGAATTCTTAAAGTTAACGGAGAGTAATGAAATGCCGATAAAACTAAGTGCTTGTTTTAGATAATAACATAATACAATTTTTAATAAAACACATGTTTCTTTTGTAACTCAATGTAAACCATTCTTTAATAATTTTTTTTTTAATTTAAACATTTTTATAAACTCAAAACAGTTGTGTGTTGCGCGCACCAGATTTAAAAAATAAATCAGTTTTTTCAATATTAACTAATGGAATCGATATCACAAAATTTTGTGCAGAAACCTATATATTCTAATGAGACTCATAAATTGCACATTTATATTTTTCAAAATGTATTATATCCATCCTAAGAAAATGTTAATCACTAAATATTTGTGTTGCATAATATTTTATTTGTGTTGCATTTCCACATTCACTATATTATTTCATCAACATTCCACTAATATTGTAAAGTTCTTTTAATTTAAATTTGTGTTTAAGAGTTGTATATATGGACATCCCATAGACCGTCAGAAGATGTATAACATCACGATTGAAAAGGGAATACCTAGAAAGTTAGTAAACCTAGTAGAGATGTGTTGGTCGGAAACATTCCATAAAGTTAGAATCGCTCATAATTACTCCGAGAGATTTGAGGGGCGATCGGGTTTGAAACCGGGTGACTCCCTTTCTCCTGTTTTATTTAAAATAGCTTTAGAATATGTCATAGAAAAGGTGACGTGAACTGAGAAAGGTTTAAATATGGGTAATATGATTCCGGTTTTGGAGTATGCCGATGAATTAGTACTTCTTGGTGAAGACACGGAAACCATACAACTAAATAAAATGTGTTAATAAAACCGGTAAAGAAAGAAAGTTGGTATTCGCTGAACCGACTGGTAGGCGTCCGAAGGGTAGGCCGAAACGTCGATGGGAGGATTGCGTTAAGGCTGATCTCGGGGGCTTAGGCTTGACCGAAGAACATTGGATGAGTCTATGGCGGCGAAATTTGGTGGTATTGGTATCGAACCTTTAGGTTTGGTAGGCCTGTTATTATTATATATGGATATATTTTTTTTGTCTAGTTTTGATGTAAATTACTAGAAGCTGCCTTTTAATTTATTATAATAGTTCATTTTTGCTTTTATTTCTACTATTCTACTTTTATTAAACTCTAAGACACTATTAGTTTTTTTTTTTGTAAATTTTTTAATAGGGCACGTCCCAGAATAAATAAAGAATTTATTATTATTATTATTATTGCTATTAAATAATGTATATTTCCAAATTATCTCTCAGCGAAATATCTTTCTTTACTGGTTAATCGAATGCGTTTTAAAGTATTTTTAGATAAAATCCAATGACGGATTTAGATAAACCAAACCATTAAAATATAAATTTGTCAAAATATCAATTACATAAAAAATGTCCCTAAGTACCTTTTACAAATCAACGTTTCAATTTATTTGACAAAAATTATACAGTGGATTAATTTTTTTATGATCACACCCTTAGAGCGAGCTTCTCCATCAGAATGAATTGTTTGTATAAGAAACGAAAACTTTTAATATGTTTCAGAAATAACGTTTCGAAATGTTACACAATAAAAAAATTTAGCATAATATACTTACGATTTGTTATAATCATTGCAATAATAACACTTTACAATAATATATGTAAAATCACAACACAATAATAAGTTAATAGAAATTTGATAAATTTCCAAAAATAAAGTGCTATAGTAAAAAATAAATATAGATTATTATTTTTTTTTCAGTTTAGACCTGACTTTTCTTATAGTAAATCCAAAATTAAAACCAATAAATTAGAAACATATAGTTATGTACAATATTATTTTTCTTATAAATAATTATTTAAATAAAATATTTAACTACTTCATATTAATTACTTCATTAGCATCATTGACATCAAGACCTGTAGTGCATATGTGAACAATAAATAATTCAATTTTGGAAAATCAACTAACAATTGATAAATGTGGAGAAACTAAATGACATTTTTTGCTAAACAGTGGGTAGTTTAAAAATTATATTATTTATAATAAACGAATAAAGTTCATGATGTACTCGTCGATTTTCCGGTTAATGCCTCAATAAATTTTTATCAAAATGTGAAGTGAGATCACTGTGTTTATTTATTTTTCTTTTACTTGTAATATTGATTTGCATTGTTTAGCCTGATTTACAAAACGTCATAAATCTGAAACATTTATATTTTCACTAAGGATAACATTAAATTCCTCAATTGTTCTTTTTTTTTTTATTTTACATTTTTGTATTTGATTTTTAAAAAATAAGCTTTATTTTTTTATTGTATACTCACAATGCCTGTAAATAATCTCCAGTTGTTTTTATTTTTGTATTTCTAACATATGAGCTGTATTGACCAACTCCTTTTGTATGGGGATTATCCCGGAAACAAATAAATATTATTATTATATATAATTACGTCATTGGCATTCATAGCTTATTTAATAATGAAAATAATTTATTTATTAGTTATTGTTATTTTAACTGACGATTGTGAAATTCGGAAGTCGTTCGTCTTTGTTTAGAAAGGCGTTAAAATCACCAACATATAAACTGATAATTGTACTGTTATAATTATATTACTGATTGAACAACATCAAAACAATTCTAAATTTTAATTGAATCCTCAAAAATAGAATGAATAATTTTTTATTTTTTTATATTGGTGTAATAAATTTGTTTAAATATTATATAATATTTTAAAATGTTGTAAAAGAAGTACATTTTTTATTAATTTCTTTGTTAAAATTAATCAATTATGGATTAAGTAAATATTCGACTAATTAAACTATATTTATAAATACAATTTTACATATCTAAATGTCATTCTAATTATTTAAAAATCTGGCGCGCGCTCACAAAATTCCTAGTTTGATATCATTCTGTTTCTGTAGTGTTTATTTTTTTCCTTTTTGCATAATATAACCCCGAAAATTATGCTAATGCATTATTTCGTCAAGACCTAGACATCGTTTGTGCATTTTTTTGTAACTTTTTTCACATTTTGCATGCTAGATAATATTTTTTCCATAGTAATTAGCTTCCCGACGGTATATTATGTCACTTCTACGACCCATATATTCATATTTTCTTATATTGTTACCCCATATTTTTCTTTGGTACTTTATTTGCTTTGAGGGCTTGCCATATTTCTTCCCGAGACACTGAATCAAAAGCATATGAAATGTCCTTTTTTTTACTTTCACTTACCTATATATGAAATATATAGTAAGGGGAAGTATTGTGGTCGTGAAAATTTTCGAATTCCAGTTTTCAACAGAAATACACG
This sequence comes from Piezodorus guildinii, assembly GCA_023052935.1. NCBI lineage: Eukaryota > Metazoa > Arthropoda > Insecta > Hemiptera > Pentatomidae > Piezodorus > Piezodorus guildinii. Next base: position 178,552,499 of record CM041292.1, on the reverse strand, counting down.
TTTCAGGGTCCTCTGAGTCCAAATTACAGTCCCACAAAAAGGTCTCTGTGTGTCTAGGTATCCGTGTGGTAAGTTTAGGCCAGACTCGAAAAGTCGTACGAAACTGAAATGTTTTCACACATGTTTCAAATGTTCCAACATGTGTTTTCAGTCGCGAAGCTGACTTGAAACGGCTGCAACACTAAAAGAATTTGCCAGACAAAAAATTGTATCCACGGGTTTTTTATTTATGAAACGGTAGAGACCAACTGGTTGTAAAATCATTAAAACTAAAAATGTTGAGCGGCAAGGTGAGGAAGGTTTCAAATGGATTGAACCATATTCGATTGGTTCAAATTCATTACCACAAAAAATTAAAGCATGGCTGATGCGATTTCCATCACCACAACTATATCTTCTAAATTTCCGAAATCATAATTCCACAATATATATTTATTAATAATATTCATACTGATATTACTAAATATTTCATATATCTTGTTGTTTTTTTTTATGGTGAAGTGATTTATGAGAAAGGAGCCGACAGACCGCGTTAGTTAAAAGTTGACCTTTCGTGAGATCGTAAGGTCAGGGGTCAGCGTCGAAAACCTAGAACCATTTCTAGAACTAGGAGAGTCTGTCTCAAATATTTCAAGTCTCTTTCAAATGTAAATACGGTATTATTCCTTATATCAATATATTCTAAAAAACGGAAGATCTCGTATAATTAATAAGGTAGATTTCGGGCTGAATAAATTCTTCCATAAAACTCAAAATTTTTTATTACATCAACATGACGTTTCGGGATATTCTCCCATCTTCAGAAGTCTAAAAAGTAAAATAAGCAATTACCATTACATTAAAAATACTATATTGAAGTGAATGGTTTAAAAAGTTATGAAGAAATATTATAAATTAGGTGTTTATTGATAACAAAATTTAAAACTATTAAATAACAAATTTAAAATCAAAATGAGGCATTAAAAGCAAAAAATTAACAATGTAATATAGTAATTAGTTAAATAAATGAATAAATATTATAAAATTACCTGGTTATATATTTAGAACTTCCAGCATTTTCACTAATACACACATTTAACGAGGTAAATTAGTAAAAATGAAGTCAATATGTAAAAACATCAGATCTAAGCAAGAGTATTGCTCAGATCTTTGTCCTCAACTGGATTAAGGATTAGACCAATTTTTAACTTGTATATGGTTATTGTTATTTCATATTGTGAAATTCTTTAAAACATTTATTATTAATTGTTTATATTATATTTTTAATTAAATCAGAATAGTGGTAACTTAAATGTCTTGAGTCAGTTTTAAAATTCACGGTGTATATTTTTATTGATATATATAGCCTCTATGGTTTTTTTATTATGTTTATTTTTGACTATTTCCAAAATTTGTGGTCTATTAAGATCAAACTTATGTTTTAAATTTATGCTATGTTGTGATAAAGCAGTTGTATTTATATTTTTATTGTTGTAACAATTACTTTTGTGTTCAGTTCTAGTACTAACTAAGTTTCACCTATGTAACATTTTTCACAGTCCAGACAATTTATTTTGAATACAACATTTAATTTTTCCTCATTTCTTATAGGGTCTTTTGTACTGGTGAGGAATTTTTGTAATTTATTATGGTTATAAAGGCATAATTTGATGTTGGGTAAATCATATGCTAATAATGTTTTATTTATTTCACTAGTAAGATGTGTTATATATTGCATTTTGAAAAATTGTTTGATGCTTATTTATTTCAGCATCTTTAATATTTTGATTATTAACATCTGTTGTTTTTACATCTGTAGCGCTCTTATAAAAATCTGTAATGGTTTTCTGTTTATTATTTTTCTCACTCACCCTACCAATATCTTTAATTATTTTAACTGTTTGCTGTAATTTGTTACCAATACTATTGTCAGGGTTCTTATCAAGAGATTTATATTTAAACTCAGAATACCAAATTTTATTTGTTAATTTTCTTGGGTAGAAATTTTCTAAAAGTATTTTATAAGTGGTGGTTTTTATTTCTTTTATGTATTCCGTATCTGTAAGAGCTATTGCTTTTTTAATAAAGTTTTTAATAACATTTATTTTCTGTATATATGTATTTCGGTATAGTATTTTTAATGTAATGGTAATTGCTTATTTTACCATGTAGACTTCTGAAGATGGGAGAAGATCCCGAAACGTCATGTTGATGTAATAAAAAATTTTGAGTTTTATGGAAGAAGTTATTTAGCCCGAAATCTACCTTAATAGGTATTATTTTTTTAAATTTAGGATACGAAACATGTATATGTGCCCCACGGTGTCTACCACATCAAATTCCACCAGTTAATAATAAATAAACAATTAGATAGAATTAAATATCTAATCCATAGATAGAACATGGTTTTTATATTATTTGTAGTTGTGTTATTCATATTATTTTGAATTAATGTGGGAGAATCATTATAATTGCTTTATTTTCCATTTCGTTCCGAATACGCGGCATTTTTATGCATGTAAATATTAATTGTAGTTTGGTTTTTACAAGCTTTTTTCCTAATCGTTGCATATTTGTCAAATTTCTTCGCATAGACACTCATTTTTTGTCCGCCACTAAAAGGGTTAAGGTACACCAACGGACTGGAGTAAGAACAAATTATCAAGAAATAATGGAAAGAATTTGACGAAGTTTATGAAAGAGTCCCGGGTACCAGTCTCGGTCAAACGCTTGTTCCGCGTCAAGAAGGTCTCTTGGGCCTAAAAATTGTTAACTACTAACATAATTTGTCAAAGATAGATCTAAGTGGAGAGGAAATCAAAGGGACATAAACCTATAAAGGACAGAAGGATACTGCGAATAAATCTTTCTATGGGTTAAAAATGATACAGTTGCGTCACATATCATGCATGTTCGTAAAAAATTTCATAGCGTTTTTGCTGGTGATTTCAATAAAAAATTTAGATTCTTGTAAATAGTTTTAATCAATTATTTATGACCAGTTTTCTCTGAGTAATCCTAGAGAGAGGACAGCTCCGCTCCGAGGGATTAGCAGTACTTTGTCAGATAAGAACCTTATATTTACTTCAACTTTTATTTTTTACAAACCAAAAATTTCGTTCCACATATTAGTTTTGTTTGATTATATAATACCTAATTAAACGGAAATTATTCCGTCCGTCTGAATAAGATTGAATAAGAATTGGCAATAATCGGTAGTAAGGTCCCATTATGGGGCCCGATAGTGATGAGGGGGGGGGGGGGAGGACAAACCACCTCCTATTACAGCTACCAACGAATTTAATCATAATAACTCTTTAAGTTTTTAAAATATAAAATATTTACATAATTTCAAAGGACCATACATAGTGATTGTTGAAAAAAAATACACCAACCCAATTTTTTTTTTTCTTGAAATCGACTTTCGAACGTATGACATCGCCAACCGGTTCCCAGAAAATCCTTTTTTCACAAGCAATAATCTCAAAGCATTTATACCTTTACAATACGTATTAAAGTTCGGAATAATACGAGATGTTCACACTTCTATAACCGAAGACGAAATTTAAAAAAATCTTAATTCGAATGAAAAAGTTTTAAAGGTCAGAAGATTTAATAGAATTATTAAAAATGATTCCGGGGAAATAAATAAGATGCCAACCGGAACTATTGAAATTACTTTTCACTCACAGAAACTTCCTGAAAGCGTTGCTTTATATTTAGCTCTTCGAAAAGTCGTGCCTTATATCTCTAAACCGAGATTCTGTGAAAAGTGTCTCCGTTATGGTCACCTCAAGGAAAAATGCCGAGGTAAACAAAGGTGTCAAAATTGTGGCGATTACGAACACACTAATCGTGACTGCACCAATCAAATAAAATGTGTTCATTGTAAATTATCCCATGGAACGAATGACATAAATTGTTCTGAAAAGAAAAGGCAAGAAAAAATTAAACAATGGCGGAAAAATCATTAAGCTATAAACAGGCCTCTGAACTCTTCCCTATTCATACAAACAATCAATTTTCTCTTTTAGATTTTCCTGAAATATATGATAATACAAACGAATACAATATCTTAAATTATAGAAATCACAGAAAAAAGTCCTATCAAGCCAGGCCACAAACGCACAATGAGAAAAAACGAAAAACCCAATTTACAAACGAAACATTTCACTCTACGGACTTACAACACGAGAATAATCAAACTAAAAAAGCTTACATACATGAAAATCCTCACAAATCGACAAGCGACTCTAAATATGTGAATATGTTGAATGCACTTATTAACAAAATTAAGTCAATAGAAAGTGAAAAAGATACTGTGAATATCATTGGTCAAACATTTTACAATTTCGTTCATGAAAACTAAGAAATTATTTCCAATATTACTCTATAAACAATAAACCTGAAAATAATAACATGGCCACGGATTAACCTTATGCAATACTTTTTAGAATTTATCTTTCTGTTATATTTATACTTTCTATTATTAATCTCATCTTTCTATTCAATGGATCAAAATAATTTACATTGTTTTAATCTTAAAATCTTACAACATAATTGTCATAGCGTAAATAATAAATTTCAAGAACTCAGTAACCAATTGAACGTTCACAAAGTCCATGTAGCTTTACTTCAAGAAACCTGGTTTAATCGAAAAAAAGAATATAAGGCCAACAATTATTATATATTACAAAAAAATTGGAGAGATCGATATGGCGGCGTTTGAATATTTCTTCACACTAATTTTTTTTTTTTTTTTTTTTAACTTTAAATCTTTATTCACACCTGTAAATAATACAATGAACAATCAGTGAATGTGCGGTCAATTTTAATAAACATGGCGTGATAGGCATGAGGGAGAGCAGCACCCAGCGGTACCTACTCCTGGCATGAAATTAGTGTATATTACTAAAGGAGAAGGTCTCTCATCCAACTCCTCTTCAGCCTTCTGTAGGCATTTCCTGGCATGAGTGTTGTGGCCATGTCATTGATTAGTGTGTTAGGGTGACCTTGTAGTTTGTCGTGGAAACGTTTGTAGTGTGTCCGTATGTGCTCATTGACGGTTGGCATCTTAAGGTCAGTATGTAAAGTTATGTTGCTAACGTACCACGGTGCTTTTGTAATTGTTCTAAACGTTTTAGCCTGAAAGATTTGAAGTTTGTTAATGTGAGTCTTTTTAGCTGTCCCATATAGCTGTGATGCGTAAGTCCAAATAGGTTTCAGTAGGTAAGTATAGGTGTTTAATTTCTGTCGAAGTTTTAGTTTCGAGTGTTTTGAAAAGAGTGAGTAAAGAAGTCTCAGTCTTTGGTTAAGGGTTTTCTTTTTTTGGTTAATATGCGGGCCCCAAGTCATTCTTCTGTCAAACGTCAAACCAAGATAATGTACAGTGTCCGTCTGTGGAATTTGTGTGTTGTCTAAGAAAACGGGAGGACTCGTGTCATGTCGAAGAGTAAAGGTGATATGGTGTGATTTGTCATTATTCAATCGGATTTTCCAGAGTTTGAACCAGTCATGTAATTTTATTAGATGTTGTTGTAGGATCTCTGAGGCGTGGGTTGCAATTTTATGTTTTGTTAAGATCGCCGTGTCGTCGGCATAAGTCGCTGTTAGAATATTGGGGCTGTAAGGTATGTCATGAGTGTAAAGAATGTAGAGTAACGGAGCGAGCACTGCACCTTGGGGTACTCCTGCTGCGATAGATCTCATGGCAGATAGCTCTGATCCCTGTCGAACGGAGAAAAATCTGTGAGAAAGGAAAGAATGAATAATGAGGTAGTAAGTAGGCGGAAGGATAGTCTTGAGTTTGAAGAGAAGCCCCTGGTGTCAAACTCTGTCGAAGGCTTGAGCAACGTCGAGAAATACGCCAGTAGTGTATAACTTCTGCTCTAGTGCGGTGGATATGTAGTCCGTCACTCTGTGTAGTTGGTGCAATGTCGAGTGATGTCTTCTAAATCCAAATTGATGATCTGGTACGATGTCGTTGTTAGTTAGTACATCAAGAAGTCTTTTATGTAGTAGATGTTCGAAAATTTTGGAGCATAGCGGAAGTAAGCTTATTGGTCGGTATGATGAGGGAGTATTTTTGTCCTTGTTGGTCTTGTGAATCATTGTAATATGTGAGTATTTCCATTGAAGCGGGAATTTGGTTGTCCTCAGTATCGCGTTATAGATTGAAGTCAGAAACACTAGAGCTTTCCTGGGCATTTGCTGGAGTACCTCAGCGTTAATTAAGTCGTGTCCAGGGGCTTTCTTTTTAGGCAACTTTCTGATTTGTTCAGCGACTTGAGCAGGTGTAAAGGAAGGAGGAGGTAATGTCAGTTGTAAAGGTTCATCCAGAGTTTTAAGCACAATTTTATCATGTTCGATGTTGTTGAATTCTGTGTGTGGTGTAAAGATAGAAGATAGATATTCGGCGAACAGTTCGGATTTTTCTCCGTCAGCCATGGCCCAGGAGCCATCTTCTTTTCGGAGGGGTGCAGGTACTTCCCGATGCTTAGTAAGGTTTTTAGTATGCCTCCACAAGCTGCCATCATCAGTCGAAAGGTTACTAATGTAGTTATCATAAGTTGTTCTTTTAAATTTTGCAATTTGTCGTTTGAGTTCGTTGTTGAGTCGGTTGTAAATTTGTTTGTCTGATGGAAGTCGGTCTGTCTGCCATATTTTCCGGGCTCTTCTTTTTGCTCTGATCAAATCCCTTATGTACTGTGGATAAATTGGTAGCTTTTCATGTTTTCTTCGTCTAGGAATTGATGAGGACCATGCAGCGTCTTGTAGCTTCTGTGTGAAGCATTCTACAGCATCCTCAAGCTCTTCTTCATTTTTAATAGCCAAAGGAATGGAGAGAGCAGTATTTAGACAGTTTCTGAACGCATCCCAATCCATTATGCCATTTGTGAGAGATGTGTGTTTCTTAGCTACAAGTGGTTCTTCAAATAGTTCTAAATGCAAAAGAGAATGATCAGAGCAAAGATCTGTGCTCGTACTTATTGTGTGAGGTGTAGTGCGGAGTCCTTTAGTTATGAAAAAATCAAGTAAATCTGGTGTCTTACGTCTAGATGTTGGCCAGTAAGTAGGTGAGTGTGGTGATATCGTGTCTAATGAAAGTTCGTGAAGGACATACCTGAGATTTCTTCCTCTTGGGGTTGATAATCTAGATCCCCAAGTCGGGTCTTTAGCATTATAATCGCCACCTGCGACAAAGCATCTGCCGAGACGTTTGAAGAAGTTACTAAACATCGTGGAAGTCAGGACATATCTCGGAGGGCAATAAACAGCAGCAAGAGTAATGTTGTGATGTTCAGAGAATAGTGAAATGGCTGTAGCTTGTATGTCAGGTGATATGGGTAATTGCAAAGGATGGTGTTTTAGTGTTGATCTGATGAGAATAGCAGTGCCTCCGTGTGAAGTATTGTCTGGATGGTCAGTTCTATAGATTTTGTAATCATGAATGTAAAATTTGGATTTTGGTGTAAAATGTGTTTCAGTGATTAGTGCTATGTCAATTCGTTTCTCGTGTAAATATATGTCTAGTTCTGTCCTATGTTGATTAAGTCCGTTTGCGTTCCATAGTATGATAGACATGGAGCCTACGGTCATCTGATTAATGGGCATATAGTTGTCTAAGGGCAAGGGTAGTTTGAGAGAGTTGTTGAAGAAGACCGAAGAGGGGCTGAATGAGATTGTTTAAGTTATTGATAATATTGTATAACTGGCCAGAGGAGTTATCTACCGGCGGGACCGGTAGGGTAGTGCCCCCACTCATACCTGTATATCTGTGTCGTTGGTGTGGCGCTTGAGCTGGTAGCTGTTGGTGTGGGGCTTGCGATGGTTGTTGCGGCTGTCTCTGGTGCTGTTGGTACTGGGCTTGAGCTGGTTGTTGTGGCTGTCTCTGATCTTGATGGTCTGGTGCTAGAGCTGGTTGATTCAACTGCCTCTGATGCTCCCGGTCAGTTCTTGGATGAGGTGGCTGAGGTGGATTTAGTTGTGGAAGAGGTGGAAACTCATTGAGGGCAGGCGGTGCATGTCTTACTGTTGGAGGTCGCTGAGGAGCGTACTGCTTCGAGCGATGTTTTCGAAGTTCTTTCAAAGTTTGGCAGCCCCTATAGTTGGCGGGATGAGCGCCATTACAGTTGGCGCAGGTTGCAGCTGTTTCTCTTGGTTTTGTGCAAGCACTGCTTTCGTGGCCCAGTCCACATCTTACACATTTTGGTGGGTAGTTGCAGTACGTTTTTGTGTGTCCGTACTGCTGACATCGAACGCATTGAGGAATCATTTTTCTTTTGCGCGGTTCCTCTATTTTTATATGGGTATAGTACAAAAATTCAATGTCAAAGATTTTGTCATTGAATGTTGTTTTTGAGACGTCCACGAAAAACATGGGAAGGGGTGTTTTAAATCGTGAAATGACGTTGACAATACTTGTTGCCTCATATCCATATTTGGCCAGTTCTTCTTTTATGGTGGTTAGTGGTGTGCCGTAGTGTAGGTTTTTGATAACAACTCGTGGACTTTTTTCCTCTGGTAGTTGATATGTGTGGAAGTACGCACCTCCCTTTCTTAAACTAGTCACTAACTTTCGGTAAACATCTGAGTTTTCAGGGTATACGGTTACTCCCCTGACAGATGTCTTGAGCCTGAAACTGTTTGCCCCTCCCTCATTATGAAGGAATGTTATGAGTGCAGGGTACACTAATTTTTAATTTGAAAAAATTGAACTTCGAAATATCGGACCAATCGAAGCGCTAGGCATTAAAATTGCAAATATAAAGCCATAATTAATTTTAAATTCGGTTTATATTTCTCTTAGGAGTAAGCCTAGTTCCTAAAATTTTAGAAATTTATTCTCTATTTCTAAAAATACTCCGGAAAGCGGCATTATCATTGGAGGAGATTTTAATGCTCAATCGTCATACTTTGGCTTTAATGAAACGGATTCACAAAGAGGAGATGTTCTGGTTCATGATTTGCTACAGCCTTCCTTCCTACTCTTGAACGAACCAGACGTTTCAACGAGAATCACCACACCAAAAGTGAAACCATCTATACTTGACCTCACGTTCTCAACACCTGATTTAGGTCATAAATTATCATGGACCGTATCTTCCGAAAACCTTGACAGTGACCATTTTCAAATCATAATAGAATTGAGCGATGCTACAATTGACCGAAGGAAATTTTACAGTAGAAGAAATTTTAAGAAAATGGATAAAGATCTCTATAAAGCTACCTTGAACCAATTATGGACTAACAACCGCGAAAATTGTCTTTCAGTTACCAGTATATGTAATCTAATTAACCAAGCCGGAGAATCTGCTATCCCACGAACAAAGATTCCCTATAAACCGAATTTTCATCCAAAAAAGTTGGTGGAAAAAACTACAATCTAATGCGAAAAAAAAAAGAAATAAAATGAAAACTCTTATTAAGAAAGCAAAAAATGAATCGTGGAAAAAGTACGTTGAAACCATAAACCCCCATTGATTCAACATTTTTTAAACCTGAGTACTTTGAAAAGCTATAAACTGAAGACTACATTACATAAAGCGATTTGATAAGATTCCCCCAATAGTAATTTTTATGTGCTTTTAAGAGACATCTACAATGTTTTCCCATAGTTGGTATATATTTAGATATTGAGCGTTGAATGAAAAAAATGCTAACATTTTAGGTTCATTTTGAAGTTAAGTGAACTTCCGGAGGTCTTATCCTGGAATGGTTTTTATTTTGCAAGGACGCGGACAGTGCAAGCAGTGAAGTGTAAATAAAAATTAAACCATTTTATGAGAATAGGAAAAAAAAAAAAAAAAATCTAAGGATCTTATAATGAGTAGATTTTGTACTTTTTGGTATAAGACATGTAATTAAAAAAATAGAAAATACAATTCATCTATTGTATTGGAATTTTTTTTTTTTCTCAAGCTTAGCTCACTGGTGTATAGCGGAAATGGTTACTTATGTATTTTAGTCATAACTGAACGAGAATTCAATCATAAGGTAATTGTGATTAATCATATCAACGATAAAAAATGGTTAACAATCAAATTAACCCTGGCAGTTGCTCCATGAACACTACTCTTTTAAGAAGTTTAAAGACATTTTTACTACATCTGAAAAACTCCTGTGCATTACGCCTTCATTATGTCCGCAACCATTAATTTTATCAAAACATTTATATAATCAGTTTTGAAGACATTCAAAACAACCTTAATTTTATATATGATAATATTTTTGATAAAGTCAATACTTTTTAGGATATTCTCAAAAACCTCAAAAAAATATAATTTTTTTCTAGTCCTAAAAAAACTCGACGCGGAAAACTCTGAGATTTTTTACCAGTTAATAAGGAAAGGGTACTGAACGAATCCAGACAGGTTTCAGCTTTTTTTTTTTTTTTTTTTTTGTCCAACTTATACAAGAAGGTATTTATTCAAAGACTCATAAAGAAATAAAATATTGTTCATTGTCTTCAGCGATACGTCATACATCTTCTGTTCTTTAAGCTCATTGTTTTCGAAATATTTAAAAATTACCAATTTAAATGTTGTGATTGTGCAGTAGCATTGCACCTGTTAGTAAACACAAGCAATTATCACTGATGATAATGTTAAAGTTCATTTAGAGAGTGCGATTCTTATTAAAGCTAAGGCTTCACAAATATTTTACGTTGATGTAATTTTTTTTTTTTTTTTTTTTTTATTAAAAATTTACAACTGTCTTACCTAATACATCAAGTAAATTAGATTTAAGATAAAATACATGAAGAGAATATTCCCATTGGCAGTACTCCATTGGCTAATTTATATCTATAACTTCTTTTCAGACGCTTCGGAGGATTGTGAGGAATGGAAGAGAAAGCGAGGATTGAAACTAGTGGGTTAGAGTGGGATTGGAGTTTGGCATGGAAGGATTGATACCTTGTAAGGGGCCAAATCAGCAGCATATGGAACATTAAGGTCTATATGGATGAGTTTATAGGTGACAATGTAAGCATTGAGGATTTTCCGAAGAATTTTGGGTTGTAAGGATTGAATACGGGAAAGAATTTGATGGTTTAGTAGAGCCCCAAAGCTCAACTACGTAGCTTCAGATAGCTTATGATAGTGATATAGATGACAATATTTTATATATCTACTATTTTCCTGATATTTCATCAAAAATATGTCTGTCTGTAGTGCTGATGATGACTGTAGTATGGTTTGATTCCAATCAAACCTACTGTACTCAATGTGTCTATTTATTTTATTTTCTCTACATAACTAATTATTTTTCAGTTATTGGAATGAAATCCACTGCTACTTTAAATGTTTTAGATTAAATAAAACTGTGTATTAAGTAATGGGCTGGGATTTGCTGGTTTGTTCAATTACAGGTGATTGGGAAAAAACCTAAAATGAATTAATGAGATTGAGATAAAAAAATAAAAGGCTTTCGTAATTAAGTGGAAGGTTACAGTGTCAAGTAAGTAACCGAAAGCGGCGGGCAGTTTCTTATTGTTTCAGTCTAGTGTGTGGATTGCATGTGAGAAGTTTGTCAAGTAAAAGCCCTAGATAGCGAATATGTTCAACTGGGACAAGGGAATATTGATCAGTGATACTGTGGGGCAGGATGTCATAGGTTTACAACGTGGGTGAAGGTAATTTCGTTGGATTTGATTTTAATTTTTCAATTCTGACACCATACCTCAAGGTTTAGTTTAGGACTAATAGTAGGAGTAGGACTAGAGTAGGAGGCAATAGTAGGACCTTTATTGACTGATAACATACAAGTGTCATCAGCATAAGTAGAAAGGAAGGTGTTACGATGGGTTCTGATATCAGCTGTGTAAAGAATGGGTCCTAGGATACTGCCTTGAGGAACACCAGCAGACTGAGTAAATAGGGATGAACAGGAACTATTGTGGTTTATTTTGAAGGATCTTTTAGAGAGGTAGGATTTTCCAATGAGATCTCGCGGATCCCCTGGACATCGCTTCCTCACCTTCAGGGCTCTGCAGACCACTAGTTGGGAATCATAGATAAAAAACTACACACAATTTCATGTTTAGAAGAAAATATAAAACACTCCTATGTATTTATTTACTATTACCTCAGCCGGCGTTATGTTTTTACCAGTTACAATTAGATATAGCTGGCTTATTATTAGACATTCGTTACTTCCTACGAGGAAACTACAAAAGCGATAAGGACCATCCTACGCCATTTTTCCCGTTAATGAGTACCCACACCTTTTCCTTATTACGGGGAGGAAAGTGTACCAAAGGGGAAACAAAGCCCGAAATGGAAATATATTTACCTGTGACGCAGGTGTAACGTGTGGACCAAAATATAACCGTTAAAAGGCGGCGTGGTGGCCGAGAAGGTGGTGTTGTGCTGTGCGTTGACCGGCGATCTGATTTACGAAAGTTTAAAGTAAAGTAATGACGAGTTCGAGTCTCGGTGCCAGTAGGCTATTCTATTATTAAATCTCAAAGGCAAAGTAGGGGAGAAAAGAAAAAAAAAGGTAGAATGCATATGTTTGTGTGTGTGAGAGAGAGTCCGTGTGTGTGTGTGTGTGTGTGTGTGTGTGTGTGGTAAGTCTAGCACAAAAACGAAAAATCGTATGAAACTTAAATTTCATATTTACTTATAAGCCCGAGATGTTACCATGCAACGAGATTCCAGCCAGAAGAGCCTTTTATACTATGCAGAAAAATTTATACCATGCATTTTTTCTTCTTTTTAATTTTTTTTATTTAATTCGCTATACCTATGTGGAAATTAATGGCCTTTAATACCATGTAGGTTTTATTCTGATTGAAATAGTCTGACAAGGCTTAGATGCCGATATTTTAAATTCTGGTCCTCTAAAGTACCTTTAATTTTGTAGATTCTATAAAAATAACCATATCATCTTGCTATCATTGATAAAAAAAAAAATACTTCTAATTTTATTGATTCGAAAAAAAATGAATATGACAATACATGTACATACACAATGTGAAAGCATTCGATTACAAACTAAAAGAGAAAACTTCAGAAATAATGTTTAATGCAGTTTTTTTGTTTTTTGGCATAAGAACAGATGTGTAAAGCTAATACAGATGTGTAAAGCTAAAGCTTCCTGAGTCGCATCGGAATATTAAGATTCAGCTAATAAAAAAACAATTTTATGTATGTAACGTTTCGAGAATTTATTGTTCTCATATTCATGTCAATCGGAGATAAAATAGTGTTTTACATAGACATAGACAACGCAATGTTCTTTCAAAGTTTATATTTTACTAACATTTCTATGAAAGACATTATTTTATCTCAAATTGGCATGAAAATGAGAACAATAAATTTTCAAAACTTTGCATTAATAAAATTACTTATTTATTGACTACGTAACTGACTGTATTTAAATATTCTTAAATTGGTTTTACTACCGAGGTAAGTGAAATTCGTGTATTGCGAGTATCAGATTTTTTTAAAATTACTTTGGTTGATTATTTAACATCACTTTAAGCTACAAGGGCTAATCGGACAATACCACAGTGGGTGTCCTAAACTTTGCCTATACAGGTTTAATTAGGTCATAGATCTTTAAAGAGTACCTGACATCGCACATGGTCGAGCCCACCTTTTTACGTCCCCTCCGAAGGACTTTAAAATTTCTTTCCGCTTAATTAACCGTACTAATTTTCGTTCTACATAAATTCAGTTGAAACATAGTAGTGCTCCCATTATTTTTAACAAATAAGCTCCACGGAAAATCGAAGTTAACATACACAGACAGAAACAGACACACACACACACACACACACACAGATATATATATATATATATATATATATATTATTACTTCTTCTTATACAATCCTATTATGTTGTAAATTTAATTAAGAACTCAAGATACAGACTATTGGATGGCTTCAGCTTAATATGACGCAACCCGAAACCTTACTAGACCGTCACCTGCTGCCCACATTTTATCAGCCGCCACGATAAGGACAACTATTTTCTTAACTTATTTTACGTTACTTATCTCAATTCTTGAAATACTGAATACAAATTAGGTGCGCGCTACCACGAAATTGCTTACCTGCGTTGTGATAATCAATTTAATAATTTTTAAATGCAGTTAGGAGTGAAAATAAATTTTTAATAGAATTTATCACATTGTTTTTCGGCAGAAACATGTGTTTTATTAAATAATCAGTTATAATATTACCTAAAACAATCGGCTTTTCATCATTCCCCATTAACTTTTACAATTTTTACATTACATTACAACGATATATCATACATTCGTATTACTGTTTTCATGTCCAAAAACACAAAAATTGTATAAACAAAAATTGTTGTCCTTTCTCCTTAATTCGAAAATCGAATTAATTTAACTTATACATTTATTCGCTTAAAATCAATGCTAAATAGTTGATCTGGTTGTTTTTATAGAGTCTACCTTTAAGTACCTTTATCTATACCTTTAATTTTGAGGAAAATATCGGCATTTTAGTCCTGTCAGACTATTTCAATCTGAACGAAACCTACATGATATTAAAGGTCATTAAATGTAAATTCATTTTATTGAGGATGTATAGTCGACTGTAGAAACTATTATAGGTGGAATAATCAGGAGTCAGTCTTTTTGTAAATATTTTGCCGACGTTTCGGCTCAAGCTTGTGAGCCATATTCAGGGCATTACTGAGCCATGTCCAAGCATAAACTCAAAATTACAAGCCATGTCAAAGCATAAACATCGGCAAAATTAAAATATTTAGAAAAAGACTGACTCCTGATAGGTGTAAATATAGGTGTAATACTATAATAGTTTCTACAGTCGACTATACATCCTCAATATAATTCACTCAACTTCATCATCGCAAACTTCGGAAACCATCACATTTGAGATATGCACTCTTCATCTTATAAACCTACCACATCTCTTCATACCTCTACAATAGGTTCATCATCAGTGTCACCTTCACAACATCCGGACGCCGACTCATCACTTTCTGTTACTTATATTGAGGATGTATAGTCGACTGTAGAAACTATTATAGGTGGAATAATCAGGAGTCAGTCTTTTTCTAAATATTTTAATTTTGCCGACCTTTATGATTTGACATGGCTTGTAATTTTGAGTTTATGCTTGGATATGGCTCAGTAATGCCCTGATGATGGCTCACGAGCTTGAGCCGAAACGTCGGCAAAATTAAAAATATTTAGAAAAAAGCCTGACTCCTGATTATTCCACCTATAATGAAGAAAATTCATGGTTTAAAGTGGCTCTTCTGGTAGGCCGATTTTAATTGAAAAGTTGCTGTAACATCTCAGGCATTGACGCCCGTAAATATGAAATTTCAGTTTTAAATAAGTTATCGTTTTTGCGCTAGAATTACCAATACACACTGAGACCTTTTTGTGGGACTTTTTTTTTTTTCCTCTCCCCACCCTCGTCTTTAAAGGTTATAAAGGGTTTCTCGAGCCAGGGAGTGAGGCGGGGGATAAATTCTGAGATAAAAGCTCCCGAGACTCAAACTCGTAATTATCTGGTTTCAAATTATGGTCCTCTGTGGCTTCTAGGCAACGCGCGCTAACCCACTCAGCCTTATTTTTTTGTGGGACTGATACATTTAACATCTCGGCCATATTGTTAGTTACTTTTAATATGAAGTTTCAGTTCCATAAGGCTTTTCGTTTTAGAGCTAGACTTACCACTCACACACACAGATCTTTTTTATTTGACGTGGTTATATCTGCGTACCCTAGTACATGGATTCCGTTGAAAACTGGAATTCCAAAAATTATCACTATCGCAATACTTCTCCTCACTATGTATTTAAGTGAGGAAAAGTATTGCGATAGTGAAGGTTAGTGAAAGTAAAAATGGCTGTAATTTATTTCAAAAGGCTAATATATAAGGCAGTGGCATTTGATACAAGTTTATATAATCATGATACTCTTGTAAAAATAGAAGTATTTGCATTAGAGTTGAGTTGGCCGCGGCTCACGCCTTATTTTAGTAAGTTGGCAGCACTGTTCTAAGCTAATGACCCCGCCATGTCATTCGATAATGTTGTCTCTTAATAATGAAGAAAAATAATTCACTAAAAAGAACAAATAATGACTATTTATTTAAGGTTAGAAATTTGGATAAGTATTTTGTTTTCTTCTTTACTTGACTATAATCAAATCTTTCTATTATTTTGGTGATTACCCGTTCCTCTACAACACATGAAAGGTCTCGGGTTCAGTACTTATAGAGATTCGAATTGTTTCTAGGCCAATAGTGGTGTGCAAGGAGGTGATTAGGCCTAAATCACACTCAGCCGCCAGGTTTTTCCCCATTTTTAGGTAAACACTTTATAGAACCTGAGTGTGCCCAAAATATCCTCCATACCCTAGTGTCGCTCCATGGTTGAAACTCAAGGGTTCGTAGTTGGAATTCAGAGATGAGTTTCTATACACAAGACCACGCCGCGCCCTATTTTGATAATTGAATTTGAAAATCGTATCTCTACAAAAGATTCTTCAAAATCAATCAAAATACTTCCTATTCATCCCATTTTACTCAACCTGCTGGTGTTCTTCAAGGCAGCATCCTAGGACCCATCCCTTACACAGTCTATACAGATGAAAACCCAACACTTTCCTTTCTACCAATGCTGATCACAGTTAAGACGTTGATTTCCAAAAGGTACTAAAGGACATTTTTTTCGAAATTAATATTTTGACATATTTGTATACTTATGGTTTAGTTTAATCTAAATCCGGCATCAAATTATATCTAAAAAACATATAAATCCTTTAAAAAGGTATTTGAAAATTGCATTTCATTCCAAAAGGTACTAAAACCACATGTCATTTCATTCCAAAAGGTACTAAAACCATTTCCTTCCAAAACGTTCTATATCCTCTGTAAACAGATATAACCTTTGATTTCATTTCCTTCCAAAACGTACTATATTAAGGAGCACCTAATCCCGTAATATATTACCAATAATTTATTGTTTTATTCATTTTTTGCATTTATATTGCTCGTGTTGAATCACTGCTATTATTTTTATCAATAGTTTTAACCAAATAATCAGTTTTTAGGCTGTTCAAAACAATTTAGTTGCATCGCTTCGGTTCTCGTAGATTCTCAATTAAGTTTTTTCATAGTATTTCTTCTTGCAGCCACATAAATTAGATATAAAATTTAAGAAACACATTTTAATAGAATAATGTTATTTTATCAAGCAAATGGTTGAAATTAGAATTCTCTGATCTTGCTAATTATGAGAAGAAAAATTGTAACCTAATAGAATTTGTTTTTATAACACCAAAATAAAAGTTTAAAAACTATGTATTTATTAGTCTTTATATAAATACCTACATTTGTTGTGCTACATGTGTTAAGATTACGATGACATACTTCAAAATGAAATATCTCTACGAAGTGTTGATGTTTTACAATTAAATTAAACAATAATAAAAAATTATTCATTCTCAACAAAGTCCACTTTTACAAACGTACTCTTCTTTCCAACAAAATTCTAGTGCGAATCGAGAATTAAAAAAAAAAAATGTTCTTCTATCGGCAGTCCCTATAACTGCCTGAATTCTAATTTTTTTTTCTTTATCCTAAAAGTCTTTACGTATTTTTCTCTGTTTAAAATAATATGAAGTCAATAAGAACATTTTCAATTTAAAGTCATTATTCAAACCCTAATAGATACAATTATGGTTCTACTTTCTTTGCACCATTACTAATGTTCATTTAGAAACAAATTGTAATATATCTCAATAAATATTAAAAAAAAAAGAACTTTCTTTTTCGGTTCTGGTTTTAGTGGCGTGATCTAGTTGACCCGAACAGACAAGATGGGCAGTCACGCAGGGTTAGCAGCCTTTAATAGATTATTCGGTAGAGGCGGGCTTTGCCTTGAGGTAGGCATGAATTTGTGTTAATGGGTTTGTTAATGTGTTACTGCTTTCGTTAATACCTAATATAGTTTAAAAACATTTCAAAAATCAATAAAATGAAATTTGTTTAAATGATTTTTACTTTTACTAACTATATACTTATATTTACGAAATATATAGTAAGGGAAAATATTGCAATCGTGAAAATTTTCAAGTTCCAGTGTTTAACGGACATACACGTTTTAGGATTCCCTGAGTCCAAATTACCAACTTTTTCACCAAAATGTGATGGCCGAAAGTACTACTTTATACCATGCATTTTGCACTTCTTTATGGTTTTCTCCAAAAAGGCTCTTACAATTTTTATTATACTCCCTATATTGATGTAAAAGTTAATGGGCTTTAATATCACGTAGATTTCATTCTGATTGAAATGTTCTGACAGATTTTAAATTCCGATATTTTAAATTTTCTTCCTCTAAACTACCTTTAATTTTGTACATTCCAAAAGATTAACCATATCATCTTAAAGAGATTAATAAAGGACGGCTAAATATACAAATTGGATGAACTTGATGACCAACTAAAGGATAACATAGCAAAACTATTTTTCAACGTAACTTTTGGTTTACTGATAATAAGAACAGTAATATAGACGTATAATATACCGTTGGGAAGAGGAAGATTTTAGAAAAAAAAATATCTTATACGCAGTGTTGTAAAAAGTAATATGAAGTGACGAATTGGGAATAAATCTTTTTACTGATCAACAATTTAATATAGTTATATTATTTAATGTACAATAAATCATATGCTTCCAACGAGAATGAATACACGCTTTATCGAAATCAACTTTGAATATTTTTCAAACTGAAATATATTTAATAGTTTTTAAATTGATTTTAAAAGTCAAGGTTAGTGAAAGGACAACATTTTTTTTTTTTTTTTGTATTGGTGATAGGAAGGCGTGGTTCATTATAATAGCACTAGAATAGTAATTTTTGAATTAAAAAAAATATGTCTATCCGCTTTTTTTTTCATATCTTGTGCAAGTAAGCTTTAAGGAAAAATAGATTAAAAAAAAAAAAAGAATAAATAATGATTTATAAATCCGTAGTACAGTGGCTTGCTTGATCCTTTGATATGCAGTTCTCCGGAGGGAACTTAAAATGGTGGTCTCGAGACCGTGCGACGTCAGGTACTCGTTAAACATTAATTAATTAAACCAAGGAAGGCAAATTTTAAGACTCCCACTGAAGCATCGACCAATTAGCCACAGCAGCATAAAGTGACATTAAATGATTAACCTGCTCGCCGTTTTAGGCCACTTCAACACTTACTAGACAAACGGTCAAACCTTCCTCTGAACTACAAAAGGCTCATCAACATGACTATTATAAGACCAATCTGGACTTACGGAGTAGAGCTTTGAGGCTCTACTAAAGCATCAAATTCTTACAATCTTAACAATCCAAAATACTTCGTAAAATCCTCAACGCTCCTCACTTTGTCACGAATAAACTTATCCATAAAAACAATGTTCCCTATGTTACTGATTTGGCCCGGACCAGGTATCAATCCTTTCATGACGAACTCCATTCTCACTTTAACCAACTAGTTTCAATCCTTTCTTCCTCTTTAATTCCGGATAATCCTCCTAGGCGCCTGAAAAGGAAATGGCCCTGGGACCTTCTAGTTTAGAATATTTTTAGAGTGCTTCCAATGGGAAGCTTCTCTACATGTATATCATGTCATTGTATTATATTGCTATTACATTTACTTGTTGTATTTTTTTTGTTAATACAGCTGTAAATTCCAATAAAATGTTAAAAAAAAAAAAAAAAAAATTAACCAACTGTGGATAAATAAATAATGTTTTATATTTCCAAATAAACGAGCATTTTGATATAATAAATAATAAATTAGCGTTTTGTACTTCTAAATATAAAAACACAACAAACATGGGCATATTTGGGGGAGATACAAGAAAGGAGTTCTGACCCTCCGGAAGGTATTGATTTTGTGAATGAACTCATTCATGGTTTTAGGGAATGCCTCTTTAATATATTGGGTTGATGCAAAATTAATGCAGGTTTTTAGTAGGTTTTGTAAATACGCCATATCTTTACTTTAACCATATATATTTAATCAAAATAATTTCCATCTGAATCAATGCACTTTTGCCAACGTTCAACAAGCTTTCTTATTCCACCAGAAAAAAAATCCGAATCCCTGGACTCAATGAAATCACGAAAAGAATTTTCAATGTCGTCCTGGTCTCCCTCAAAAAGTTGTCCAGATGCCTGAAAAAGTGGAAGTCTGTAGGAGAGAGGTCAGGTGAATAAGGCGGATGTTGGAGAACTTCGTAGCCCAACTCGTGCAGTCGTCGAAGCGTTGGTTGTGCAACGTGTGGTCTGGCGTTATCGTGGAGCAGGATCGGCCCCTTCCGATTCATCAATGCTGGGCAAAGGCGTTGCAATTTTTGAGTTCCGAGTTCCGCCGCCATTTCTCGTGTGGTTTTGGTTGGGTCTTCTTCCACTTTTGACCTCAGCTGGTCGTTGTCCAGAGCAAGATGACGGCCCCGACCTTCCTTGTCTTCGAGGTCGGAATCTCCTCTGCGAAACTTCTGGAACCAACGCTGCACCGTGCACTCATTAATAGCCCCCTGACCCCACACTTCATTAATATTACGAGCCGTTTGCGCAGCGCTGCGCCCTAATTTAAATTCGTAAAAATAAATTTGACGAAAATCGCACTTTGACATTTTCGATTCAAGACCTTTGAACACACTGAACAAAACGATTTTACTAAACAAATTCATGGTGAAAGAGAGGGTATTAGATAAGGTTTGTTTTGGTATAATAATGATCAATGTTAGGATTAGCTTTGTTTACACAATTGGAATTAAGATATTGCAATAGAGGAAACCTGCATTAATTTTGCATCAACCCAATAGAAGGTAAATATCAGTCACTACCTACCTATAATCAAGTAAGCGTAATTTATCAGCTGTTTATAAAATTGCATTTTTAGTCATATGTCTATATGTATGGGATAAGAGTCATTACCGTTTCGCAGCTGTCATTGTTTAAAAAATCTGGTGCGCGCATAACACAACTTTTACTCAATTTTTTAATTATTAAAAATTTATAACTTTATGTTAATAACTTAATCAATGGTAACTGTTTTGAAATACACTCTAACAAGTTCCCATGGAACATCTAGATATAATATAAAAGTAAAATTTATTAAATGAAATAATTAATTAAGTATATCGGCCATTTTTCACTATCTAATAATTTATAAAATTTCATTTTTTATATATTAATTTTTCTAAAATCTTGCGCTTCCCATCGATGTATTACACAGATTTATTCATTTCTTTTTTCGGGATGTGTCTTTTAAGAGTCAACAACATTAAAGATACTTAAGAAATTAAATAAAAGCAAATTTCTAGAAATATAATTAATAAATACGATTTTAAAGCTTAATATTTTAGATAAAATCAAACATTGAAATATTGTAGAAAGTAAGATATATAAAACGATATATCCTCAAACTTAAAGGACTGTGAGAAATAATTTCTATTATAGTCCTCATGAAATTAAATAAAATAACTTTATTATTTTTAACCTTTGATTTCTGAACTATTTTCGGGTAATTTCCAACTGAAATAGTGTTGCCATTTTGTGATGTCTATCTGAAATAGCAACACTGTTTTATTAGAATATATGAAACAGTGTTGCCATTTTGTAATAATTATCTTCATCTTTTGTTATTTTTTTGTAATTTATTTTACTCTGAGAACACATTCCCTAATATATTACTCACTAACCCCTATAACTAGATTGACAGCTAAACCTAGCTCTGGACTATCCATTGAGAACATTAAAGAATAATCAATAACCAATTTAGAAATAAAAGTAATAATATACAAGACAAAAGCTTCAGATTTTAAGAAAAACCAAAAATTTAAAAATTTTAGAAGTTGATGTGAATGAGGTAACCGTGGGGAATAATATTCTGTAGTAATGTTGTTTAATACAAAATAAATTTTATTGAAATCAAACTAGATTCTTATTTATCCTATTTTCGGGTAATTACCAACAAAATGGCACTGTTTTATTCAAATGAATGAAACATTGTTGCCATTTTGTGATGGTTCTGTGCGAACTTTTTCTAACATTTTAATTAAGTTAAATTCCTACAAACACTGTTTATTCGAATGATCGAATGGTCAAGCCACAACATATGAGAGATGTGATTCCCTGATAAGTTGGTTATTGCTGATGATAAAGATAAAATGTAAGGTGTTCTGGAATCAGGAAATTTTATTTGAATTATTTGAATCAAATTCAAAAGAAAAAAATTAAATAATAACGCAGTCCTGTTAAATGCTTTTTGTTTATTATTTTCAATAATTAATTTTTGTAATCGACCAAAAAAAAAAAAATTACCTCTGCTCAAAATTTGAGAACTTACGTTTCGATATGCGTAGAATCCGAATAACGAATAAAAAAAAATCCGTTAATCCATAAATAATTAAATACCAGAAATTTTGAAATCAACAGCAGTGACATGATATTATCCTTTGAATTATTGCTTAACATATTACTTAATTGCCTATTAACAGACATATAAACAGTTATACTCTAATATTGTTATTTGGAAATAAAAAAAACATTGAGTAATAATTTTCAGCGTTTTTTAATATTGTATATATAGAAACATCTGAGTTCTTAATTATTTTATTTTCGGGTAATTATCAACTTGCCGTTCGAATGAATGAAAAAGTAATGGCTATTTGCAAACTTTTTCTAACCTTTAAATTAAGTTATAGGCTTAGATTTTTACACAATGGCAACACTGTTTTATTGAAATCAAAAGCATTTTATCATAAATATATTCTTCTTTTTTTTTCTTTTTAATTATTTTTATTTCATTTCGACGATATTTGCCCGATTCTCTATCTTGAGATTTTAGATAAAATATATAGTCGTCAAAGATAAATAGAAACCACTAGTAATTTTTTGTTTTTTATCTATTTTTAATGGACCTTTTGGAGTTAAATCAAATTTAAAAAATGGATTTAAGTTTGATGCAAAATAAATGTTTGCGTATTCACTATAGTTTATGTTATAATGTTTCACATTTTATGAAAGTATGGACATTTTGTACGTCATAGATTTGTAACTCTTTTTTCATATACTCTAAAAAAATTTAAAATTGGTATCTTTAAATTTGTATTTTTAAATTTTAATTTTCTATTATCTAATTATTCACCTTTTATTAAATTTATTTTGCCCTTTAGTTTCCAATTATTATTATATTTGTCAATTGTCATAACTACTGTTACACTTTGTTTTTAATTATTAGTATAATACCTTTTACTTATCATCTTTATATATTTTATTCTACTACTGGTTGTTATCTTTTAGTGTTTATAGCCCTGAAGAGGGCCTATAATTTAGGCCTAAACTTCGGCAACATTAAATTAAATTTATACTTAATTTTGTGTTTATTTGACTGCACCCTCAACTAACTTGTCCCATATATACAGTCAACCATTCTCACTTAACGATAAATATTTACATTTATTGAATTCGTTGCTTTTATTCTATTTATTTATGTCTTTTTTAATTTTTAATTTTTTTTTTTTTTTACCTTTTAGTTCTCAATTATTTCATTTTCGGTTTATTACCAAAATAATAGCGTCACTGTATTATTCATTTGAATAAAACAGTGTTGCCATGTTGCGATGGCTATCTACACTTAGTGAAATTTCTACTGAATGGCAACACTGTTTTATTAGAATGAATGAAACAGTGTTGCCATTTCGTAAGGAATGTCTTCATATATTTATTATTTTCATCCCGTTTATATTAAAATTTAGTTGTTTTTTCTACTTTATTATTATTATTATACAATAGTTTTCCAGATACACTCATTATAGACTAACTCCCCTACGATAAGATTGACAGGTGGAGCTGATTACAGAGGGCAGCAGGATCAATGCTGAGAGAGGGCAGACAGAGGAGGTTGGCGGCCATGTTGACCCAGTTGGGGTGACCCGGATCGGTGATGACGTAGCGGGCTAAGAATAGCTACCGTTCTATATTTAGCCCACCTCCAGTTCGCGGGGGCGGCTTCGGCGTCAAAACTTAGTTCGCCGTACTCGACGCCTCTACGCGGAACTTGTCGCTTCCAGTTCTATTTCTTCTCTTTTTAAAATAGGTTCCTAGGGCGCGATTTAATGAACTTTACATTCTATTAATAGCCTCCATTCAAAAATGGGTGGTTCTGTCAATACTTCGCCTCAACCTCACCCTAGGGCAATTCTTGACAAATTAATATTCTGATTTTTTTTTTCTTCTTCGATATTCCATATTACTTATTATTTTACAATACATTTCACCCTAGCTATATTTATGAGCTACAAAAAAATAAAAAAGAATAATTTTTTCAAATATTTAAAAAATCTGGTGCGGGTAACACACGACTTTCACTTACCTCGATTGTTAAAATCAATTTAAAACTATTAAATATACTTAAATTTGATAAATAATCTAAGTTTATTTTAATAAAACGTGTAGGGGTTACCTGTAGCATAGTGGCTAGCATAACAGCCTCCTATGCCCAAAGTCTATCTAACCCGGAATCTTTTTTAATAGGAGTGAAATATTTCAATAATCTTCTCAATATAAGAGAAGGAGACTCTCATGATGAACTAGACAACCGAATGGCAGAAGAAATCAACAGAATACTAGTGAGAGATCAAAGAATAGATATTGAACCACCTGGATAAAGATTCCATCATCAAACTAAAAAATAACAAAACCCCAGGTACTGACGCAATCCCTGCTGAACTCATTAAATACGGTGGAAATGAGGTCAACAAAGCATTACAAGATCTCCTCCTTGTGATATGAACAGATGAGGGAGGTGATGTCCTCTGATTGGAACAGATCAGTTATCTGCCCTATACATAAAAATGGTGACAGATTAGTTATACGAGGCATCTCACTACTTTCAGATACTAATTGAGATAAGAAGAAGAATAACTGCAGCTAACAAATGCTACTTTGGGTTAGGCAAGCAGCTAACCAGGCGGATACTCTCAAGACAGACTAAGCTCCACCTCTATAAGACATTGGTACGTCCCGTACTGCTCTATGGAACAGAGTGTTAGGCGACTTCAAAAGGAACTCCTTATTTTCGAAAGAAAAATTCTCCTCTGAAGAGGAGTGGAAGCGGCGCACAAATCAGGACCTCTACAA
The DNA here is from genome assembly GCA_023052935.1 of Piezodorus guildinii. NCBI lineage: Eukaryota > Metazoa > Arthropoda > Insecta > Hemiptera > Pentatomidae > Piezodorus > Piezodorus guildinii. The sequence goes on along the minus strand of CM041292.1, from coordinate 178,527,367 downwards.
TGCTTTAGGAGAAGCTAATGGGGTCCGGGCAATGAAAATGAGACGCCTAAGATACGCAGGGCATATTGCCAGGATGGCGAATGGAGAAATGCCCAAAAGCTTGCTCACTTAGGCAATACATAGAATAAGGAGCAGAGGAAGATGAAGGTTGAGATGGTCGGATGGTGTGGCAGCGGACGCTCGCATGTTGATGGGAGTTAGGAGCTGGATGGCATCGGCTCGAGTGTGTGATGATTGGAGGTAACGGTTGGAGGAGGCCAAGACCCGTGACCGGGTTGTAGCGCTGTGAAATAATAATATAAAATACTTAGTTATGCCGTACTTCGGAGGGGACGATAAAAGGTGGTCCCGAGCCTGTGAGATGTCAGGTACTCGTTAAAGACCCCTATCCTAATTAGACCTGGATAGGCAAAATTAGACTCAGACTCCCACTGTAGCATCGTCCGATTAGCCACAGCAGCATAAAGTGACGTTAAATAAGTAAACATAACAAACAAATAAAAAGTGTATTCATTTTCGTTCGAACCGTATGATTTAGATCAAATAATATAACTATATTAAATTGTTAATCAGTAATAAGTTTACTGCTTATTCGTCACTTTATATTACCTTTTACAACTTTGGGTGTCAGGTAATATTTTTCTAAAATCTTCCTATTTCCAACACTGTAGTATACGTCTACACTACTGTTCATAATATCGAAAAACAAAAATTACATTTAAAAAAATAGTTTTTCTCTTTTATCTTCTTTGGTTGGTCATCAGATTCGTCCAACTTGTATATTTGTATCTCCGTCGAAAACTGGAATTCGAAAATTTTCAAGATTTCAATACTCTCCCTGACTTTATATTTCATATATACAATAGGTAAGAGAAAGTAAAAATAGTAATAATTGCGGCAAATTATTACACAATGGTTTATTATTTCTAAATAACTATATTAGGGTTTATATAGTCACATATGACTGACTGTATCTATTGCTGTTTATAAGTAATTAAATAATATTAAAAGCAATAAATAATTCAAAGGAAAAAGACCTATCACCAATGTTAGTTTCAAAACGCTATTATTTATTTATTATTATGTTTTTCTTTTAAATGCCATATTACTTATTATTTTACATTTCGCCTTACCTATATTCATCAGCAGCAAACAAACAAAAAAAAACGTTGCAAATTGTTACACAATGGTTTATTATTTCCAAATAACTATTTCAGGATATAACTAATATAACTGTTTATAGGCCATTAACTAATATGAAAAGCAATAAATAATTCAAAGGAACATTGCTAATCAACTGATTTCAAAACGGTATATCTCTGCTATTTCTGAATTCATGTAAATGATTTTTTTTCCTTTTGCAGGAAATTTAATTCTCTATCGAATATCATTATGAAAAGAATTTAAAGAAATTCATTTTTATCCTGGGACGAGTAGTTAACAAAAAGTAGTTAACCCTAAGAATAACAAAAAAAAATACAATATAAATGATAATTGTCTGGTCGTTTAAGACTTCAGTTTAACAATAAAATACAGATTTTGTGACAATGAATAGTTATCATCTATAGAGTTTAAATATTACATGTGTTGGGAAGATTGATACTATAGGAGATGGAGAAATAGTTGCTGTTTGAAAGTGGACAATGATAAGGCTTTACGAATGGATACAGGCAAGGAATTCCAAAATAGGGTAGCACGAATAACAAATGATTTTTTGAAGAAGACAGACCTGTGAGAAGGTATATACAAGTTTATGGGTTGGGATCTAGTGTTTACTGTATGGACAGAGGAACAAGTGGTAAGCATATCAAGAATATAAAGAAGTTTTTTTGTTGTTTTTTTTGAAAAATCGGAAGACAGGCACCTGGGAGATACTGCCGACGGAAAGTGGGATAGAACCAGTTCAACTCGGTATACCTTCTAGAAACATGGGAGCGTCTGGATATTCCACATGTGAATCCAATGAAAAAATTCATTAGTCTTTTATATCTCATATCAAACTTCTGAGACAGCCCGCCATACACGAGACAATCGAAGTCAAACTGAATAAAAAGAAGAGAAGAGAGCATAGCATACGGGTTTTAGGAAAGATGCAATTATGAAACCAAACTATGGATGGAATTTATCTTCTCAATCCCCCTCAGGGGATAACTAGACTGTAAATAAAGCTCCAGACACAAACATCACATTGTTTATTTTTATCACGTTAGAAGTCTCTGTAATAATTATATTTTATCAAATTATGTCTTGTTTTATTTGTTTATTTATTTAACATCACTTTATGCTACTATGGCTAATCGGACGATGCTACAGTGGGAGTCCTAAATTTTGCCTTTCCAGGTTTTATTAGGATAGGGATCTTTAACGAGTACCTGACATCGTACAGGCTCGGGACCACCTTTTAACGTCCCCTCCGAAGGACGGCATAACTAAGGATTTTTCACTCCCATTAGAAAATCCTAGGACCACCTGCGGGTTTGAACCCGTGACCTTTGGCATAGGAGGCTGTTATGCAAACCACCCAGCTACAAGTGATCCCACCATTATGTCTTGTTATTTACGATATTGACAAACCTTTCTTTACACCTAATTAGCTAATTTGTTTATAAATACAAATAATAATAATTAGATACCTTTATTTTAGTTAGGTGTTCATTCGTAGAGGTTATTCATGATTTATTGATGTAAACCATAGATGCTCACGCTTTTTTGAACGGCAGTGTTATATTTGAGTTTTTATGATGAAAATGATGGATAACAATAAAATAACACAAAATATCATGTTCGTCCCTGACCATTGAGAATCGAACTTTGGATCATATGATCTTTTTTGTTCCACTTAAGGTCTAATATCGGCTCTTACAATATGACTTGACATTTCTGAGACACTCTCTACATATTTATGTCTGAAATAGCGACTCGCCCTTGCTTCAGGCGGGTGCAATTAAAATGTCGTGTCATTTGTGTTTAAAAAGCTTCAGTTTAACCAAATAAGAATTCATCGCTTTGGAATTATGAGTTAACCCTAACGAGAAGTGCATGTAGCAGGAAATTGTTATGTTCATTATATAACGTCTATTAATTATTATATTTAATCATCGGCTGCAATTAGAAACATAAATTTGTCAAAAATCGAAATGTGTTTAGTTTATTAGTTTAAACGATTCCTGTTTTATTCGATTTATTAATATTTTATATTGAAAATGAACTTTTCATGAATACATTTTAAAAGTTAATTTAGTTTCCATGCGAGTCCCATTTAGTTAACAGTGAAGTATATGTTTTTATTAAATAATATAAAATAAGCGATAATTATTATCAATGTTAGTTTTTAACAACTTTCCAAACAGCCTCCTAAGCCAAAGGTCACGGGTTTAAACCCGCAAGTGGCCCTAGGATTTTTTAATGGGAGTAAAAAATCCTTAGTTATGCCCTCCTTCGGAGGGGACGTTAAAAGGTGGTCCCGAGCCTGTGCGATGTCAGGTATTCGTTAAAGATCCCTATCCTAATAAAACCTGTATAGGCAAATTTAGGACTCACACTGTAGCATCGTCCGATTAGTCATAGTAGCATAAAGTGACGTTAAATAAATAAACAAACAAACAACTTTCCATTTATTTTTACAACTTACGTAGGATTTGCTACTTACATTTTTGTTTCTATAATCTCGAGTACTGTATGAATGAATATAACCTGTACGTTCACCATAACCTCTCTCATGACAACATTACAAATAACATAAGATTATGGGCTTACAACTTTATATTAACTTTTACGATTTCTTTTATTGCATAAGAAAAGCTAAATTGCAATGTATTTTACTTACAAACCTTCAGGAAAGAATGCTTTAAATGATGCTGAAAACCGTATCCAAATCCGTCTTGTGGTTTAGGAGGAGTTCAAGGAAACAGCAAGCGTGTTATCATTTTATACATATAGAGATGAGTGAAAGTAAAAGTTTTATATCATTTTAATTTTAAATGATAATAATGAGCGAAGAAATTAAGAAATAATGACATTCTGCCATGACGGAAGAACCAGCCGACCACTGAAGCCATGGAAGCTTAATGTCCCAAGGCAGAGAGATCTACACTTAGCCCATGTTAACACGAAGCTGGCGTGCAACGGCTGTGCAGTCCGTGTCTAGGGGTCTGCACGCCATCTAGCGGGCGATGGCCTCAACTTAAGAGTTGACTTATCAACTACAGTAGTTGATAAGTCAACTACTGTAGTTGAGCACATATATTTACTAGTGATAATAATTAGTTATCAGATGGTTCCATACCGATAAATATACCTGGGAAAACTGTCGCTCTAAGAAGCGGTACCTACGGCATCTTTTGGTAACCAGGTGGTCAAAGTGGTCTCTTTTTACTTTCACTTACCCATATATATAAATACATAAATATATAAATAAATATATATACATATATATATATATATATATATATATATATATATATATATATATATATATATATTTATAATATACAGTAAGGGAAAGAATAGCAATCGTGAAAATTTTCGAATTCGGATTTTCACCGGAAATGTACGTTATTAAACTCATTATATCGATGTAAAATTTAATAGGCTTTAATATTAAAGAATAAAATAGAATATAACAACAAACTTTATTCTGGGACAATGTACCTTAAGAATAACTTTTATAAAAGTTATAACTGGCCAAAAACAATTATGATAATAATAAATACATATAATTACGTTCAAATAGGAAAATAAGGAAGAATTAAAGAAAAAAATCTCTACGTACATATTTTAAAAATGAAAAATAAGAATAAACATTAAATTTAACTTATACATCTCATTAAAATTTTTTTTTTTTATTTATAGTAATTAACGACTTTACTAAAACTTTAACTTTTATTACTAAATTTTAACTTGTATATGGTTATTATTATTTCATACTGTGAAATTCTTTAAAACATTTAATATTAATTATTTATATTATATTTTTAATTTTTTAATTAAATCAGAATAGTTGTAACTTAAATGTCTTGAGTCAGTTTTAAAATTCACGGTTTTATATATATTTTTATTGATATATATAGCCTCTATGGTTTTTCTATTTTGTTTATTTTTGACTATTTCCAAAATTTGTGGTCTATTGAGATCAAACTTATGTTTCAAATGTATGCTATGTTGTGATAAAGCAGTTGTATTTATATTTTTACTGTTGTTACAATTACTTTTGTGCTGTTTAGTTCTAGTACTAACTTTTTTGACGTTTCCACTATGTAACTTATATTCAGCCCAAAATCAACCTTAATAATTAAATGAGCTCTTCCTTGTTTAGAATATATTGATATAATAATATATTACTTATTAAAAAAATGTTTTTATTGAAACTATATATAATTAATTCTTGAACCTTTTTACTTTCACTTACCTATAATTTCATCACTGACTATATTTGAAAATTCTTAAATTGACTATAACAACGAAGGTAAGTTAAAATCGTGTGCGCACAAGATTTTTTTTTTGTTTAGATTAATTACAAATTACATTATTGGAAAGAATAAACTAATATTCTTTACAAGATATAATAATACAAATAATTTCTTTTCAGGTAGTTTAAAGTTATTGGCCAAGAAACTACACTTCAACAGATTATTGAACGTGAGTTATTATAATTTACTATACGTAATCACCCAAGGAAGTAATGTTATAATTATAATAATATTGTTCTCAGTGTGTCCAAGTGCAATCAGTAAATTAAGGGTTGAGTTTTGGAATTTATTCAATAGTTAATTAAATTGGATAGAGAAAGAATTAAATTATTTTAGGATTATTTCCATCTAAAACGAAACATAATATTAGAACGTTGATAATTCGGGTGATGGCCAATAAATTATTTTAAAATTCACTGTGAAATTATTCATTGTGAATTCAACGTTTTAAAAATTCTTATAATAAACTCATGTGTTTATGTATATCATTCATATTATCAAGAAAGTTTTACATCATATAAATTCAGATATTAAAGGTACTATAGAGGAAGAAAATTTATATCGGCATTTAAGCCCTGTCAGACTATTTCAATCAGAATATAACCTATATGATATTAAACTCAATTAAATTTTACATCGATAATCAAAATCCGTTAGAGCCATTTATCAGAAAATCGTAAAAAGGTACAAAATCCATAATATAAAGTGCCTCTTCTGGTTAGATGATTTTGATGAAAAAGTTGCTATAACATCTCGGGCGTATAGCTGTCTGAAATATGAAATTTCAGTATCGTACGACGTTTCATTTTCGTGCTAAACGTACCACACCACAGACCTTTTAGGACTTGGTTTTTTGGACTCCGTGGACCTTAAATTATGTATTTTCAGTTAGAAGTGGAATTTGAAAGTTTTCTCGATCGCAATACTTTCCCTTACTATGTATTTCATATGTAGATAAGTGGACGTAAAAACGCTGCAAATTATTATACATTCGTTTATTACTTACAAATAACTATCAGGGTATAACTGTTTTCAAAAACTCAATCTAAATTTTCTCGTAAGCGTTAAAAGTTTCATATTCAATTTCAATCCATCCAGTTGAACAGATAACAAGGAATCGATTTTCAATAGACACAGAAATCGATCTTAAAGAACTTGGCGATGATGATCAGTGCAAACTATAATTTTACAATCGATTTAAATTGAAACAAAGTTTAAACCGAAATGGGCTAAATGTTTAAGATGATGGAGGCCTAGGAGGGGGAAGGAACTGGGTCAACTCTGACGTCATATACACGTGGTTCAGTGACGTCATCGACACGCGGTCAATGACGGAAAATGGAATATTTCCTATTCTATTTCCGATATTATATTTATAAATATCTGTATATAGATATTTGTATATAATACTTTTTCTCCAAAATTAAGGCTCCAAAGTTAACATGATGTCGAAACTGGCTTCCGAAGTATTGATCGGATCCCATTGTAAATAATTTCCATACTTAATTACTTTCAATTACTATACATATGATATATAATATATATATATAAATAGATATTATATATTATAGATAGATATATATATAAATATATATAATATATATATATATATATATATATATATATATTATATAGAATATATATATATTATATAGAAACGGTTTTGAACATTTTAAAATCTACTGAATCTAAATAAACGGCTTTATCGAAAAACAAAACGTTTAGGCAATTTCAATGTGTCTGATATCTTACAAAAAAATCTGATCTGTAGGAATATTTATTGAAAGTTTCAAAATTTGTGGCAAGTAAATATATTTCCATTTTAGCCAGTTCGAAATAATATCAGAATATATTATTATGAAAAATATGAATGAAATGTTTCATTAGATTCATCTTCGGAGTCCCTAGGCGCTCCAGCGTTTCTGACAGATATGCCGAGTTGAAATGGCTCAATCCTGTTTCCCGGCGAAAGTATTTCTTGGGAGTTTTTCTATTCCGTACTTTCAATACCAAAAATCCATCCTACATTCTTGACCTACTCATCCCTTGTTCATCGGTACATTCGTTTAATACAAGATCCCAGTCCACTAACCTATATATTACTTTTCATCAAACATCATCCTTTAAAAAATCATTTAGTTTGCGTGCCACATCGTTCTGGAATTCCATAACTACCTCTATACGCAAAGCACCTTCTTTAACCTCATTTAAAAGCAAACTGTTCCTTCATCTACAGATTGATTGTAAACAAAACGCTAGAATAGTGGTCATGTCACATTCTAAAATGAGGACCACAACAAAAATGTAAACTGTTTTTCTCCTTATTATACCATAAGAAGCACAATAGTAATATATGTTCAGATACACATTAATGATTATATAATTATAAACATATATGCACACTAAGTAATCGTAGTTATTCATTTAACTTTATTTATTCTTATTTTTAAATAATATTATATCTTAAGTTTGTATTTCTTTTATGTTTTTGTTTCTGTGCCAGACACAAGCCAACGTTTTGTACTTTTCTGTTATTCTTAGGGGACTGAAGGTCCCAGAATAAAATTTACTTTCTTTCAAAAAAAAAAAAAAATAAAAATAAAAATAAAAAAAAATAAAATAAAATAAAATAAAAAAATATGTATATATATATATATATATATATATATATATATATATATATATATATAAGTTCTTTATTTATTTATGTCCGTCTAGATTTATATATGCCCATGAGTGATTTCGAAATCAGTAAAATCTATGTATTTCTATTTGGCAGTACCTCCCTCTATCTTTTTTCTATTAAATTGTCTTTAAGATTGACCCGGTATACTGTGTACTCGTAGCAACTCAACGATGTTGAGCAGCAGATCCAAATAGGAATTTTTTCTTTTACTTTCACTAACTTATATATGAAATATATAGTAATGAAATTTCATATTTAAGACAACTATACGCTCGAAATGTTACAGTAGCTTATTCAATAAAATCGGCCAAACGGAAGTGCTGCTTCATCCCATGCATTTTGCACCTTTTTACGATTTACTCAAAAATGGCTCTAACGATTTTGATATAACTCACTGTATCGTTGTAAAATTTAATGGACTTTGATGATATAAGTTCTATTCTTATTGAAATAGCCTGACGGGTATTAAATAAAATATACAAGTTGGACGAATAAGATAATCAACCAAAGAAGAAAAGAGCGAAAATATTTTTTATTATATTTTTTGTTTTTTTCATATTAGGAATAGCAATATATGTAGATGTATAATACACCATTGGAAAGCTAAAGATTTTGGAAAAAAAAAATTATCTAGTACACGAAGTTTAAAAAATTAATGAATAGCGACGAGTAGTGCATAAACTTATTACTGATTGTTATACGTAGCAATTTAATATTATTATATTATTTGATCTAAATCATATGTTACTAACGAAACTAAATACACTTTTTATTTAAACTACCTTAAAACAACTTTCAGTTCAACTTTGAGTTTATTGAATAGTTCTTAAATAGATTTTAACTGCCGAGGTTAGTGAAAGTCGTGTGTTGCCGGTACCAGATTTTATATATTAAAAATAACAAAATATCGAAGAAAACATTAATTTAAACTGGGCGACAATTTCAAGAATAATGTGACAATCATAAAATTTGTTCTATGTATAAAATATCTTAGATGTGTCCAAGTTTGTCCGTAGTTGACACTCCTAAACCATCACAACCGTTGAGTATTGCAGTACTGTAGAACTTTTGAGAGTATCTGATTGTGAATTCCGTGAACATTTTTTACTTTTACTTATCTATATATGAAATATATAGAGTATTGCAATCCCGAGAAGTTCTGTGTTGTCCAGCGCGAATACGAAAAGTCGTATGAAACTGCAATATCATATTTATGATAACTATACGCTCGAGATGTTACAGCAACTTTTTCATCAACTAACAAATTACTGCTAACCAGAAGAACCACTTTAAACCATGCATTTTGCACCTTCTTACGATTTTCTCAAATAAAGCTCTAACGCTTTTGATTAAACTCGTTATATCGATGTAAAATTTAATATTCTTTAATATAATGTAGGTTTCATTCTGATTGAAATATTCTGACAGCTTAAATGCCTATATTTTAAATTTTCTTCCTCTAAAGTACCTTTAATTTTGTATATTCTATACAATTAACCATATCATGTTTTTAGCATTGATAAGAAACGGATAAATATATAAGTTGATCGAATTCGATAAACAACTAGATGAGAAAAGAGTAAAAATATTTTATTATACAATTTTTGAACATAAAACAGTATAATTATATAGTATAATAGAAGTACAATTTACGGTTGGAAAGCAAAAGATTTTAGAAAAAATATTAACTTAAACATAAAACTGTAACAGTTAATAGAAAGTGATGAAAAGCCGATAAAACTAAAACTAATTGTCGTAGCTAATAATATTATATATTATTTAATAAAACACATGTTTCTATTAAAAATCAATGTAATTAATACTTAAACAATTTATTTTCATCTCTAAATGTATTTGAAAACTGTATTTCTTCAGCTTTGTATCTTTCGTCGTCATAATTTATCACCTAAATAGTGAAAAAAGTTGTTTAAAAAAAATCTCGAAAATGAATAAAAAACGAGATAAAGAGAGACCCACTTTTAATTATTTTTCTCATATAGCTTAGTCATAGTCTCTAAAAAATATTTACTCCGGTAATTTAGCGTTTTTAAGAATAAAAAAAATCTAGAATGATAATGAGAGTATTTTATATAATTTCGGTCCTTACAACATATTACCTAAGTAGTCAAAAAAATGGTTTTAAAAAAACAAGAAAAATTAAATAACCGAAACGTTTGGCTCGCTATGACAAGGGATGTTAGATATGATTTTCACGCTCAATTATTTATCCTCTTATAGCTTCATCATTGCACTACTTGTTTTAGAAATTTTGATTGTGTAAACTGCATCGTTTTTTTAATATAAATTTCTATAGAAGGATTATTTACCAGCTCATAATATTTATAGTAAAAAAAAAATTAAAAAGAACTGAGTTAAAAATGATATAACTCATAAAGATAATACCTCTTTATAATAAGTATGTTAGAATAATATTTAGTGGCTGAGACCCAGATTGTTTTTGAAATATCAAACACCAAATATTACTTGCCTTGCCAGAGTGGCCCTCATCTCATCAATCGACTATAAAACAAACCAAATTAATAACACTAGAACCAGTAGAGTCTCAGCCACTAAATTTTAAAGTTTTTGTTTGTTTCCTAAATACGCAAAATTACCGGAGTCAATATTTTTTAAAGAAAGCATTATTTTAACAGTTAAGAGAATTTTATAACTCCGGAACCAGCTTAGTCTCAAAGACCCAATTTATATCACTTAAACACATCGTATAGATAGATAATATGTATTAGTTTCATAATTTTTCACTTAGTCCCTTTTGAGGTATTTCCATGTAAACATCGCGAAAAATGAATTTTTGCCAATTTCGATAATTCATATACAAAAAAGTACTATGTTCTCAAGATCGAAAATTTTATATCAAGTAGGACTATGACTAAGCTATATGAGAAAAAATAATTAAAAGTGAGTCTCTTTTCCTTTATATACTTTTATCTCGTTAAAAATTTCGTTTTTTATTCATTTTCGAGAATCTTTTTAAAACTTTCTTATTTATTTAGATAATAAATTATGAGGACAAAAAATACAAAGCATGTCCTTATTTCATTGCTAGTTTTTGTTTTGATTTGATATCTACAAAATTACAGGAATTAGAACAAGAATAAAACAAAAAATAGAGAAAATTAAGATTAAAATAAAGAGGCCAAATAGTTAAGTTCATAAAGACATAGAAGACTGATGTTTGAAGAGATGTATAAATAGGTGATGTTTGAAGGAAGCTAAGGATGGGCATGTACGAATAGACATGGGTAAGGAATTCCAAAATGAAGATGCACGTATGACAAAGGATCTCTTAAAGGAAGCAGTTCTGTGGGATGGAATGAGCAGGTTCGAGGGCCGGGATCTTGTGTTGATAGAGTGGACAGAGTAGAGGGGGGTCAACATATTGTAGATATAGATGGATTTGGGGGTTCTGAAGAATTGGTAAAGGTAAATTCCTAGGAAGTATTGCCGTCGGAATTTTGGGTAAAACCACTTCAACTCATTTTCTTAATTGAGACGTTGATTTCCAAAAGGTACTAAAGGACATTTTTTACGAAGTTGATTTTTGACATATTTATATTCTCCTCATTGAGTTTTATCTGAATCTTAAATTTGATTGTACTTAATGAACACTCATGTCCTTTAATAACGTGATTTAGAAATGCTATTAATTTCTTAAGATACTTATTACACATTTATTTTCATTCCAAATCATAACAGAACATTTCATTTCATAACTTTAATATGGTTTTATTAATATAGTAAAGAAACCATTCTAGATTTTAATGCGAAAAGAATCCAATTAGCTGGTTTAATAATATAGTAATGAGAGATTTTCGCGCTTCCTGTAAAATTCCTCAGAATGGACATAGTACCTTTTGGAAATCAACGTCTCAATTGTTGATCCAATAATTTATAAGATTGGAAAAGGTTTGGTTGATCAAATAAATTCCAATAATAAGAAAACTTGATATATTTGTGTACTAACATTGAGTCCTACATCTTTGGCCTTTATCAGAATTAAGTTGTATAAAAGAGTTTGCCACCCAGGACTACTCTACAAAATGTAAACCCCGCAGATTCCTCTCACCGACATCATTCCAAATAATCCGTTCGTACCTTACAGATAGAACCTTTAAAGTTAAGCATAATCTATCCTCCTCCTCAGTATTCACGCCGGTGTACCTCAAGCTAGTATCCTTGGCTCAATCCTCTACACGGTGTATGCAGCTGATATCCCTATCCAACCAAGCGCTATCCTTACTACCTACTCTGATGACACATGTGTGTTATCTGTGAATAACGATCCTGTTGTTGCATCCCGAAACCTACAGAACCATCTATCAGCCATTGATGAATGATGTAAAAACTGGAGAAGTAAACTAAATCCTAACAAATCCCACCAAATGACCTATTGCCCCACTGTATCTTAAACAATATCTTACTTACTCCTGTTGAACAGACCCGCTACTTAGGACTCCATCTCGACAAACGTCTAACATGAAATTCTCATACTAGACTGAAAAGACAGGGAACTGCTCGAAGATAGCAATTACAACAACACTTACTCGACGAACGCTTAAAACTTTCTATTTACTACAAAAAAAACAAAAAACTATCGGGGTCCACTAAACCATCAAATTCTTCTCGCATCCAATCCCTGCAGTCCCAAATCCTTCGAATAATCCTTAATGCTTCTTACTTTGTTACTAATAAAACCATCAATAAAAACCTAAATATACCATTAGCTGAAGCCCGATACAGATATACCTCTTTTCATTCCGAACTCCCTGCCCACTCAAACCCGCTGATCCGAGACCTCTCCTCCATATCTATTCCCGACAACCCACCGAGGCGACTTGAAAGAGGGTGGCCAAGGGACCTCCTACGATCAATTAGACATTGGAGTGATTACCAAAGTTAGTTTCTTCACATGACTATCATATGTTTTAGCTATATATAAATCCCATTCACTCGTATTGAACCAATAAATAAATAAAATATCAGTCTTATCGTGTGTAGCGTGGATACGATTTTTTTCTTTTCTTTTATAATTTTTTTAGAAAGTTACTTAATGTTTCACACTTAAAAATGCACTCCTTAACTTCCTTTTATTACACATATATTTTTCTTCAAAATTTATACTTACATAGTTATTCTACGTTTCGGGGTTCTTTCCCCATTATCAAGATATTATATGATTTTCTAAAAGTTCATCCATTTTTTTCTTCAGATTTCATGAATTGTTGGTCATATGGTTGGTGCTAATTTCCATATTTAAATTTAGTTTCTTTTCTTTTATAATTTTTCAGGAAGTTTTATTTAATATTTCACACTCAAAAATGCACTCCTTTAACTTCCTTTCATTACACATTTATTTTTCTTCACAATTCATTACATAGTTTTCCACGTTTCGGGGTTCTTTCCCCATTATCAAGATTTTTTTCTTATTAAATGATTAATTTTTCCGTAAATTTAAAAAAATATATATTTAAGAATTAATTTAGTGGAAGAGACGAAAGGTAAGAAGCACTGGCCGTTAGATTGGCTCCGATTTCCATACTCAGGGTCTTTGCCAAAAATATTTATAGAAGCGACAATTGCATCAAAACAGTTTTATTCCATTAATATACATTAATTTTGTCTCAAAGTATAGAAATAGGCTAACTTGATCTCCCGCAGGCAATCCAAATTTTAATTTTTCAAACCAAAAAAATATTTTTATGTAGATTCCAATCTATCCCAATACCATCATTTCAATATATGCTGATGTTATGCGTGTGTGCCATCAGTCAATAATGATGATCGTATTACTGCAACTCAAACTCTTCACCCATCAATCATAGACCTTAAAGTTTAGGGTAAAATTGGGATGATTAAAATAAATCCCACTAATAACCGTTACATATTATCGTAAACCTATAACAACTTGCCCTACAGATCCTTTAATGATATTCCTCTTGTCCTGTTTAATAGACCTGAATTGATGGAATTCAGCAAAGGCATCGGGGTCACCTGTGGTCTAGTAGCTACCACAACGGCCTACTATGCCCAAGGTCGCGTGTTCAAACAATGTGGATGGCCGTAGGATTTTTTTAATGGGAGTGAAAATTCCTCGGTTTTACTGTTACTGTTACTTCGGTGGAGGAGGGGGTGTAAAACGGTGGTCACGATGTCAGGTGCTCGTTAAATTAACCCTGGATGGGCAACTTTTAGGACTCCCACTGTAGCATCGTCCGATTAGCCACAGTAGCATAAAGTGTGGCTAAATGAATTTACAAACAATCTACTATGGCATTGAATTTTTCTCGTATCCAAAATCCTTAATGCTTCTTATTTTGTGAAGTATAAACTCATCCATAATGTCCTATATAGTGTAGGATCAACCTCTTCATCGTAACCCAGTTACTAATGCTAACTTATTCGGAAGATCAGTTTTTATGATATTCTTTTAAATAAAGTTACCCATTGGTAATTTTTTGTTCTACTAAAAATTGGATACCATTGAGAGCGTCAGTTTTGAAAGCGTAAAAGTTATGCACAGTAGTTTTGGTAGTACACTATTGCGTTGTCCTAAAAATAATGAAATATTTTTATTTTTATTTAAAATACGCCTTTATGTGACAAACTGTTTACGGTTAGCGGTTTTATCATTTGTATGGATCTCAACATTTATAACTCTTCCAAACGGTAATGTTAGTTTACCTCTGTATTTTGCTGCTTAGAAATAATTCATTCTTTACTGAGATATCAACGTATGATATTCGTACAATTTTGTTTTAAAAGTTTAAATGCGGCCCAGACGGCCAGCAACATCAATCAAGTCAGGGACAATGGCAGAATTAATGAGTGCACTATTCAAGGCAGTCCGAAAAATTTCGGGAGGCAGACTTCAGCCTTGAAGACAAAGAAGATCGTAGAAGGACTTTCTGTCTTGAAGATGCGATGTTATGCCGGCTTTAGAGTAGGTAAACCCCAGAAGAACTGTTGAGGAACTTGCAGGGAAACTTAATTTTAGCATATCAACCATCGATGACTTTGCAATAACAGCAGACGTTCTGGAGAGTCGATCAACGACGGAGAAGCAGTAAATTTTCCAAAGCCCCTAACTCATTAAAAAAAAAAAGTGGTGGTTACTGTTTGGTGGGCTTCGTTTAGTTTGATGCACTACAGCTTCATATCTAGGAGAAGCTATCAATGCCGAATCCAAATTAATATAATATATCAGAAATTGGCAATAATGAAGCCATATTTAGTTATTCGGAAGAGTAGATTTGTCTGGACACATGTCTCATCTATGACATCACAAAAACTATTAGATTTTGGACATGAAACTCTGCTGCATCCGCCCCACTCTAAGGAAATCTCACCTAATGATCACCACATTTTTTATAGACACCTGGACCACTACTTACGTTACAATAAATTTAATGCACAAAGAGAATCAGAAAACACGATTTTGGATTATTAATACTTATTAGACAGACGATGTAGCATTTCAACTATAAACGGCTCATTCACGTGATATTTTTTTTTGTATATATTTTTTTTTTTTTTGGACCAGGGGGTGAGGGCGGGGGATAAATGCTGAGACGAAGCCCCCCAGCACCGAGACCCGAACTCGTAAATATTTCTCTCTTCCAATCCTTACTGTTAAAAATCCCTCCTTAACGCTCCTTACTTCGTCAGTCTATTTATTTACTTTTTTTTTATCCCTTTGGAGGCTGTACGGGGGTTTCTCGGGCCAGGGGATAAGGACAAAATAAATATAAATGCAGAGATAAAAGGCTGGTCATCTGTGGTAGTTAGGCAACTTACTCCTTCAGTCATAAGATGATCCACAATGACCTTAATATCCTATTAGTTGTAGACTTAGCCCGAAATAGATATACCTCTTTTAATCGCCAACTCCATCTCCACACAAACCCCCTTTTCCGTAACCTTTCTTTCTTATATCGATATTGAGACCACCTACAGTTTACATCAAATAATTCTTTTGAAATTTTATTTGTGCGGAACTTGAAGCTCGGATTTTTTAATTTGTGTATTATGTGGGTCGTACTACGCAATGCAACGAAAAATTCATTTTTTTAACGGTTCTTTAATGAAAAAAAAAAACGAAAATTACCTGTGCAGTGAACTTTTTACAACTTTGGCAGTTGAGAAATCAATAAATCAAACTATGAATAAAATTGATCTTCTCAACTCCCCTTAGGGGAAGATTATTTACCAGACTGTAAATAAAGCTCCAGACACAAAAATCACATTGTTTATTCTTATTTATTTTTATCAGGTTAGAAGTCTCTGTAACAATTTATATTTTATCAAATTATTGCTTGTTATTTACGATATTGACAAACCTTTCTTACAACTAATTAGTAAATTTGTTTATAAATACAAATAATAATAAGAAAGCTATATTTATTCAGGTATTCATAGAGGTTATTCATGATTTATTGATGTAAAGCTTAGGTCGTCTCGAAGATTTTATCTTAAAAAATAAATGATTTATTGAACTAAATCACCTTTAATCGGCCACCATTTTAAAAATAACCAGCTCATATCAACGTCTAGATGTTACTATCATCGTTGGATACTCATGTATTTTCCTGGCAATTTCAAATAAATCGATCCAGTAGTTCAGTAGAAATGCCCGAACGGCGGATGACGGGCAAACGTATTTTTTTATTCGAGTTCTATTGGGTTGTGTCACATGAAATGTCCGTTTTCAAAGTAAATAATTTTTATTAAAAATACGATATGAAAATAAGATAATTTTATTCGAAGTATTTACCTTTTTTTCTACACATTTTTCCCAACGTGACACCAACTTTTTTATCCCCGAACTGAAAAACTCTGAGCTTTGAAGTGAAACAAAATCTGAAAACGCGCTTTTCACTTGATCATCATTTTCAAAAAGTTTTCCTTTTACGAAGTTGTCTAAATTCCTGAACAGGTGGTT
This sequence comes from Piezodorus guildinii, assembly GCA_023052935.1. NCBI lineage: Eukaryota > Metazoa > Arthropoda > Insecta > Hemiptera > Pentatomidae > Piezodorus > Piezodorus guildinii. The sequence goes on along the minus strand of CM041292.1, from coordinate 178,510,254 downwards.
ATCTGTTGGAGACAAGTCGGGAGAATATGGTCGGTGCGGGAGAACTTCGTAGCCCAGTTCTTTCAATTTTTGCACGGTATGTTTTGAAACATGAGGTCTTGCTGCCACTCAGTGAGATCATGAGGTACCCATGTATCGAATTTTTTTACTTTCCCAATACACTTTAAATGTCTGGAAACGGTAGATGCACTTGCATTTAGTTGTGCTGAGAGTACTTCAACTGTTTGGTAGGGGTTTCCTTCTACTGTATGTTTGAGGACATCGTTGTCTATTACGGACGGAGGTCTTCCTCGGGGCAAGTTTTCCAAGTCGGTATCCCCAGCTGAAAACTTAGCAAACCGACGGCGAATGGTCCGTTCATTAACACTCCCTTCCCCGAACGCCTTGCAAATATTTATAGCGGCCTCAGCTGCTGAATGGCGTACAAAAATATTACTCGAAAATCGCGTGTTTCCATGTTCATATTTGGAAGTATACTAAAAAGTGGGTAATTGATTGGGAAGCTAATGTTTATAATACAAAGGTAAAGGATCAGTAACTGTTTAGTTTAAATATGTAAACATTCGGAAGAAAATAACAGAGACCTGCAAAATCCTTTATGTATTTCAGAAACTATAAAAACGGACATTTCATGTGAAACAACCCAATAATTTTACTTTAACATTATTTTAATGAAACGTAAGCCCTCATATTTTGAGAGGTGTAAAAAAAAGATCGAATTGAAAAAAAAACAACTTATCCTCCTACGGACCATTCATTCACTAACAAGTTATTCAATTAGGTAGGGGAAGAACCAAAGAGGTAAGAGCGCAGGCATACCAAAACGAAGAAGCCGGGAGTTGAGCCTCCTGAATCGGCTTATGGTCGAGCTCTGGTTCTTGAATGATGTGAAAGAGGGTGAATGTAAGCGAGGTACCATTGATGGTTCCGCGATCTGGGTCACGCACGTGCCGCGTCGACGTCATACCTCCGAGGGGTGAATGGGGGGCGAATTCACCCCTCGGCCAGCCAATGGCGTGCTCTCCTTGCGAATTAGCGCTCCGTCTTGAGAGGGTGAGGGTACCTTCAAATTACCCAGTTCCGGGGGAATCGAGGTGAGTAAACATCCGGGAACTGCGGAAGTAACATCGCTCAAGAAGATGTCTGCTACAGGTTTGCTTTTAATAGAACACATTAAGTATCCATCTTTGTCTACCAAGTTATCAAACACCACTTAATTTTCCAATGATATATTTTGGGTTTTCATTGTTTTGTCTAATATATAATTGTTATGAAGTGGATTTGTCTTGGCGTCCCTCCTTGCTTGCTGCATACAGTGCCGCCCGCCTAAACCTATTGAGTTGTAAATAAGTTCATAACGTTTTTCATTATTTTCAATTTCATCCTCTGCTGTTATAAAATCGTGTTTACTTTCCACTACAAAGGTTGTTTTTTGCTTAATTATTTTCAATAATGAATCTTCGTAACCGACAAAAAAAAAAAAAAAAAAAATAACCCCTCTCAAAATTTGAGAGCTTACGTTTCAAGAAGCGTAGGCTCCGAATAACGAATTAAAAAATCCGTTTGTCCGCCGATCGTCGTTTGCAGCTCCGAAAATACTGGACCATTTTTGTTAAATTCGCCACAAAAATACTAGTCCATCCAACGATGATAAATGGCGTGCGATTAAAATTGATTTAATTCAATAACTCAGTTATTTTTGAAGATAGAGACAAAATTTATTAGTATTTTTTAACAAAAACACAACGAATAATTATATAAAAGTGAAAAAATTGAAATTGTACCCATAAGTACGCCCATTTATATTATTTTAATTATAACTATGTTAGTAGATAAGAAATGGGGGAGCTGGCACACCGATTCCTCCATCCCCTCCCCTACCACTCTTAACCACCTATGACGTCATCACGACCTAACCTTAACTACTATGGTTCGCGCCATCAACCTAACCTAAACCACCTGGCCACTCCTCTTTTTAGTCACGTGACCCTCTATCAACCTTACCTAAACCACTAAGCCACGCCCCTTTTTAGCCACGTGGCCCACAAAGACATAAACTTAACCATTCAGCTACCCACTTTTCAGTCACGTGACCCCCCCACCTCCCCCTCATTAACCAACCAATCGCAGTACTCTATTTGAGAGTTCCTCCCGGCTACGTCCGATGGTCAAATCGTTTTACGAAACCTCTTTAACTGAAATATAACCTTCTTAATGTTTACATTTTTGCAACCCCCTTACTGTTACATAACCTTCCTAACTGACACATAACCTTCCTATTGTTTACATGTTTGAAACCTCCCTAACTGTTGCATAACCTTCCCAATGTTTACATTTTCATCAACCTTCCTATTGTTTACATTTTTGAAACCTCCCTAACTGCTACATAACCTTCCCATTATTTACATTTTCTGCAACCTTCCTATTGTTTACATTTTTCCAACCTCCCTAACTATTACATAACCTTCCTATTGTTTACATTTTTGAAAGCTCCCTAACTGTAACATAACCTTCCCATTATTTACATTTTCTGAAACCTTCCTAACCGTCACATAACCTTCCTTATGATTACATTTTCTGAAACCTTCCTAACTGTTACATAACCTTCCCAATGTTTACATTTTCCTCGACCTTACAAATTGTTACATAACCTCCCCATTGTTTACATTTTCGGAAACGTCCCTTACTATTACAAAACCTTTCCAATGTTTAAATTTTAGCTTCGTATATGCTTACTTTATGTTCTGAAACTTCCTCTTTGTTTACAAATTCAGAAGCATGTTCAATATTAACATTTTCACTGTTTGTTTACTTTTATTTTCTCCTTACATAGTCGCAGAACACACTCAATTTCTGAAGAATCCGCAAGAGCGCAGCACCCACTCTACTTCGTAATGTGTCCACCAGAGTGCATCTCTCCGGAATTTTTTACGTTATCTATTCAATACTTTTTTTTTATGTAAGTTTTTCAGCAGCCATTTTGTTTTGATGAAGCCAAAATTGCTATAATTCAAACAGGTATGAACATGTACAAACAGGTTGGTATCATGTTTAAGCATGTTGATAAGTGAAACGTAAATATGGACTTTGAACTCTCTTAACGGCTTCAATATAAACATCGTAATACTGCTTCTTAATCCTATACAGCTTTGAACTTTGATCCTTAATCCTACATTTTAAGTAGCGATAAAAAGTTCCTTAAGCTTTAACGTAAACATGGACTTTGAACCTTCTTAGTGGCTTTAATATAAACATCGTTATAGGGCTTCTTAATCCTATACAGCTGTGAACTTTGATCCTTAATCCTACATTTTAAGTAGCGATAAAAAGTTCCTTAAGCTTTAACGTAAACATGGACTTTGAACCTTCTTAGTGGCTTTAATATAAACATCGTTATAGGGCTTCTTAATCCTATACAGCTGTGAACTTTGGTCCTTAATCCTACTATTTAAATAGCGATAAAAGGTTCCTTAAGCTCTGAGACTTTTCTCCTCTTAAGTATATATATAAATATAATGCGGACCTTGTACGTTTTATCTCTTAGTATAGTAAATCCCTAATAACTTAATCGTAAACAAGCTCAATTTAAGACGTAAACATCAACATTGTACTGAGAATTTATTAATGTACAAATAAACAATAATATAAAACTTTTATCTACTTCGGACGGATATTTATTTTGTTTAAACATAATAATTTCAACATTTTAAATTGTTTTCGCGCCTTATCAGATCGTTTAATACCATTCCCAAGCATTATTTACTAATAATTAACTATTTTGCTATGGAATTGCACTCACAATTGTCTTAACGATGTCTTCGGGACCGTTCGGCTACTCCGGCCATCTTCGGTCTTATACCTAACTTCGATATAATCCGGAGTTCTATCTAAAGAAATAAACAATGATAACGTTAATTCCATCGAAACAACTTCCTTATCTTCTCTGCATCTAAACATTTGCATTGCATAGTACATCGTAAACATTTTATTAATTTTAGTTATCAGCATTATTAGTAAACAAAGTTTTGTACCTTTTTTAGTTCGGCATTAAGCCTTAAGCCTCTTCACCCCGTCAAGGTAAAGGTACATCGAAGAGGTTTTTATTTATTTTTTATTTTACAACGTAATTTTTACTATAAAATGTATACAAATTAAACGAAAAATTAAAGCTTAATGAAAATCAGAATTCATGAAAACATAAGATATAATCATCTAACGCAATCAAGAATTAAATAAAATTTATGATTATCACAAATAAAATCATCTTTTTTTATTTTTTTTTATTTATTTATTTATTTTTTTTGTTAATTTACCATTATTAAATGTATTTAAATTTAATTTTACACCTGAAAATAAAAATTCTTTCCTGTTAGGATGGTCGGCACGGTGTGGCAATATTTAAAACCATTTAATCTTAAATACTAAACAACAATTTTCATTCTTTTATCATTTTTTTCTTTGTGTATTTGAAAGAGAAATATGAGCATGGAATTAACTTTGCTGGGTTATTCTATTCACCTCACATTCACTCACACATTCAGGTTTACAGGTGTTCAAACCATGCCATTGACCTTCATCCAGGGTTTATAGGTGTTCAAACCGTGACAGTGACCCCATTCATTCATGGTGAATAGATTTAAACAATTTTTCATTTACTCATACAGATAAAGCCTTAGTTTTGATACTCTGTACATTTCTCTTTCGAGACATTATGATAAATGAAATGGCTGCCTTGCTGCGAATGCTTAATTAATTTTAAGAGAGCCAAAATCTTCCAAGATCATTACAGAACAAACATATTGCCACTCCATAAACCACCATTTTTTATTTTATTTTTTTCCACAAAACGCTAAATACAAACTAAAATGCTTGTAAACTCGCTTTTTGTTTCTTATTACTAAAAAAAACAAAACTCTTTATATTATTTCAATTCATTTAATTTATGATGCCCATAAGCCAAAGTATTGATTCCGTCTTCTTGTATGTGTCTTTTATCATCAAAAGGTGACAGAGAAACCTTATTTATTTCGGAACTAAAAATATTATGGAGCTTAGATTGTATCATTTTCATTGGCGTATGCATAATTTCATTTTGAAATAATACTTTTTCATAATCCTTAAAACTAATATATTTTTTTAACGAAGATGTTTTTACGCCTTTAGCACGCTTTTTTTCATCGTTTTCCGTCATAATAGCGTACATTTTCGCTCTTAATCCCACATATTTTAAAATTATTTTGGAATTGAGCTCATCTTTGAACTTTCCTAACTTTTTTTTATTTTCTTTAGAATAACATAAATGTGTTTCAGGATAGTCTGAGAAGTCAAAATATTGATTAATTTTTTTCATATCTTCATAGGCATCGTCTGTTAAGACCCTATAAATAAAGGAATCTGTATCGGTATACATCATCTTCAAGGTTTTTCCAGAATATTTTGTCATCATTATGTCATAATGAAATTGATACATTACAGTTTTTGATAAGTCTAAAATACACATTCCTATGTATATAGGTTTATTAAACAAGACTTTCGATTTTTTCATGTGAACAGCCACTATATTCTCATTGTAGATTGTACGGTCAATGAAATTTGGTTTAGCAACAAGTTTCATCAACTTTTTACTGTCAGTTACTAGTTGAATATTCTGGCGGTTCCTGATATTTTCCATCGTTTTACCGAAAACTGCATTGTTAAGCAACTTATAAAAATCTTTTTCAAAATCGTTGGATGCTCCTTTCCTTAGCTCTGTATTGTATTCTATATACGATCGTAGCCATGGTGCTTGGTCAAACTTTAGAACACGGTGAATTTTTTCCAATTTTAGCCCATGCTGTAGAGCTTGAATCAAATTTTTATAATGTAAGACGTAGCGATTTCTTTTTCCAAAATGTGTTATTAATTTTTTTGAATTAGCTTTTGCTCCCGGTGGTATCATCGCTTCAGGTAAGAACGGTAAATCATCATGGTAATGATGAAGTTCTTGAGGATAACTGACGTCAATTTCAAATATGTAACCAATTTCGTCATCATCCTTAAGCTTGGATATGTTTATACGTTCCGGATTTTTAACCCATTCAAATCCTCCGTATGGTAAATACATGCTCATCGCTTGTCCATAAAGATTATTAGCATCTAAATAAATTATATAACTCGATTCTTCGTTTGGATTAAAATTACTCATGTACTTATTATTCGCTTCTGCATACCTGTGTGATACCTGACACAAACCTCCACGAATACCGTGTTCTATCATTAAAACCATATCATAATCCTGTAATAGCTCTATATTCATTTTTGTATATTTTAACATGGCATCAAAGGTCAAACCGGGAACAGTGAAATAATGAGCTGGATCAAGTTTATGCGTCTTGATCATGACATCTCGGAAAGATTCGAAGACGTCACAAAGTAGAAGAACATCAGTCTTAACGTACACATCAGCATAATCTCCCAAAGATTGGCAATTAAAGTGTCCCCATATGTTTTGAGCGTGTTTATAATCTTCTACGCTGATGTCGCTCTCATTCAATTTATTGTAAAAGTCTTCAATTGATGGTAACTCTGTTTCATTGAACTTTTCTTCATTGTCTATATAATCATATGGAAACACACCTTTTCTGGTAACCAATTTTAATTCCTCATCTTTATAATATTTAGATGTCTCCTGGAATTTGTCCAAAGAAAGAGATTTTACAAGATAGTCCAGGCTTCTAGGCATGAATCTGTAAGAATCTATAAACCTCAGTTTCAGTTTACCAACATGCTTTGTGAAGGATATGTATTTTTCTTCACTATTCGGTATTACCTCAACTTCTCCAGGGGTATTTCCCAATTCTCTAACTATAAAATGTGCGTCATAATTGCTCAAGTTGTGCATTATGACAGGTACAAACGAGGGATTAACGCGTTTTAAATTACAATTATTACACGAAGCTCCTAAGTACGTTCCGGTTATATGGCAGTGGTCTCTAACTTTTATGTTGTTTTCTTTAAATTCGTCTTGGCACATGTAACAGGTTTTAGCTTCAGCCCAATTTTTTTCTTCATCCGATGAGATCCGCATTGGTTTGTTCATCTTATAGATTTCTTGAATTTTTGTAGCAATATTGGAAATATACTCCATGAAGTGATAAGCGGCATTGGCCCCCCTATAAACGTACGGTTTTTTTATTGGGACGTCTACTCCCTCGATCCCTTTAACATATACACAAAATGATATCGGATCGTGCCTCTGATATTTAGTCGTGTTCTTTGACGATTCGTTTATAGGAACTAACATCGATTCAAAGTCAGCATAGATAACAAACGGTACTTTGCTTTGTCGTTCCACATTTGAAAATCTGATAAAGTGATCTTTCGTCGGCAGCTCTATTCTTACTGGTTTATTTTCAGAGCAGTATATCTTGTGTTCTTCAAGTTTCTCGCTAGCTTTTTTTCCATAGAGGTTGTTAAAATGCGTAAAGCAGCGTTTGCAAATCGTCAATTTATGTTCATATTGGCTGAGTTGAGACACAACTAATCTTTCAAAGTTTTTTATGTAAATATAATGCGAAGTCTTATCATCGGATATAAGTAAAAGATCTCGGTGGTCTTTCAATTCTGTTTTACAGACTTTCAGTGGATATATTTTTTCTTTTTCATCCAGCCCATAAACATTGATGGAGACATTATTTGTCTTTTCAAAGTTTCTTATTTCGCTTAGAGATGTCGGGAACGAAACGCAACTAAAGTCATATTTATGTTCTAAATTATCATATTTAGTAACGCGTTGAGCATTCTTTTTCACAAATTTTGCTAAAATGGAATACTTGAAACAATAAATATCATTATTCTGTACATTAATGCAAGCTTTCTTTGATTCTATCGATGGCGGAAGAGGAAGATAGGTGCAGCCCCTTAGTGGCAAATACTTATTGATTCGTAATCTGATTCCATCAACTCCACTCAGCTTCCATCCACTTTTTTTAAATTGAGACTCTTCTGCTTCAGTTATAATTTTGTTAAAACTTTTCTCGATAAATTTGTTAAGATCGCTACCTTTAAACACACATTTATTTCGTGTTTTGAATGCTTTATCCGTCTGATCACCAACAGAATTTGTAAAAGTACATTCCAATAGGCAGTTCACTTTCAATGCGCCATGTTCATGTAGTGAATCTCGAATTTTATACACTAAGAGGTTCTTAACACTTTCCAGAAACGAGTTAATATCCATAGAATCGAACGATCTGATGAAGAATGATGCCAATCGGTTTTGAAATGCTGTCTCATACTCAAAAAGTCCCTGCTTGTCTGGTACGAGTGCTAAAATGGCATTCTTTTGTGGCTCAGATAATTTTATTTTTTTTATCAACGGTTCCTGGGTACATACATTTTCATGTCTTTTACCGTTATAAATATTTGGAAAAACACCCCCACACCTGGTGCAAGTATAAATCGAATTACCGTTACAAGATTTTTCATGTCTACGAAGGCTCTTCAAATACTCATACGTATTACCGCAAAGGTAACATTTAAACTGACTCATTTTTAAGTGTTAAATTTTAAAATTTCTGAACGAAGATAAATTTAATAATTTATTTATGCACACAACTTACCTTCCGTGAACAAATGGAGAATTATCTACTAGTTTAAAATTAACGGAAACAATTTTTCTATAAAACTTAAATAATATAAAAATATCAATAGCACCAAGAAATTAGGAAATATTTTTAAACTCAGATAGCAGCAACAGCAACAAATCAATGTGTTCTCTTTGAAGTCTGAAGCTAAAATGACAGCAAATACAAATGACAAGTAACTCCTTAACTATCAGCTGTTGCTTACCCCCACCACCTTCCGTTTTACCCCCACTACCTTCAATTTTACCCCCACTACCTTCCATTTTACCCCCACTACCTTCCATTTTACCCCCCACCACCTTCAATTATACCCCCTCTCCCTCCCCTCCTACCCTTGTAGTGCATCCGAGGATACCCAATTCAAGTTATGGATATCACTCTAATTACGGGTAGAATGAGATGGTCAGAAGTGGTTAAGAGTAATCAGGGAGAGTCGGAGAGGTTCACATGTAAGGAAAAGTCGTGGTTCTAAAAAATATTATTTTGACATAAACATAAAGTAAACATAACATAAAAAATTATTGGGATAAATATGTCGACTTTATGTTTATGTCAAAATAATATTTTTTAGAACCACGACTTTTCCTTACATGTGAACCTCTCCGACTCTCCCTGATTACTCTTAACCACTTCTGACCATCTCATTCTACCCGTAATTAGAGTGATATCCATAACTTGAATTGGGTATCCTCGGATGCACTACAAGGGTAGGAGGGGAGGGAGAGGGGGTATAATTGAAGGTGGTGGGGGGTAAAATGGAAGGTAGTGGGGGTAAAATGGAAGGTAGTGGGGGTAAAATTGAAGGTAGTGGGGGTAAAACGGAAGGTGGTGGGGGTAAGCAACAGCTGATAGTTAAGGAGTTACTTGTCATTTGTATTTGCTGTCATTTTAGCTTCAGACTTCAAAGAGAACACATTGATTTGTTGCTGTTGCTGCTATCTGAGTTTAAAAATATTTCCTAATTTCTTGGTGCTATTGATATTTTTATATTATTTAAGTTTTATAGAAAAATTGTTTCCGTTAATTTTAAACTAGTAGATAATTCTCCATTTGTTCACGGAAGGTAAGTTGTGTGCATAAATAAATTATTAAATTTATCTTCGTTCAGAAATTTTAAAATTTAACACTTAAAAATGAGTCAGTTTAAATGTTACCTTTGCGGTAATACGTATGAGTATTTGAAGAGCCTTCGTAGACATGAAAAATCTTGTAACGGTAATTCGATTTATACTTGCACCAGGTGTGGGGGTGTTTTTCCAAATATTTATAACGGTAAAAGACATGAAAATGTATGTACCCAGGAACCGTTGATAAAAAAAATAAAATTATCTGAGCCACAAAAGAATGCCATTTTAGCACTCGTACCAGACAAGCAGGGACTTTTTGAGTATGAGACAGCATTTCAAAACCGATTGGCATCATTCTTCATCAGATCGTTCGATTCTATGGATATTAACTCGTTTCTGGAAAGTGTTAAGAACCTCTTAGTGTATAAAATTCGAGATTCACTACATGAACATGGCGCATTGAAAGTGAACTGCCTATTGGAATGTACTTTTACAAATTCTGTTGGTGATCAGACGGATAAAGCATTCAAAACACGAAATAAATGTGTGTTTAAAGGTAGCGATCTTAACAAATTTATCGAGAAAAGTTTTAACAAAATTATAACTGAAGCAGAAGAGTCTCAATTTAAAAAAAGTGGATGGAAGCTGAGTGGAGTTGATGGAATCAGATTACGAATCAATAAGTATTTGCCACTAAGGGGCTGCACCTATCTTCCTCTTCCGCCATCGATAGAATCAAAGAAAGCTTGCATTAATGTACAGAATAATGATATTTATTGTTTCAAGTATTCCATTTTAGCAAAATTTGTGAAAAAGAATGCTCAACGCGTTACTAAATATGATAATTTAGAACATAAATATGACTTTAGTTGCGTTTCGTTCCCGACATCTCTAAGCGAAATAAGAAACTTTGAAAAGACAAATAATGTCTCCATCAATGTTTATGGGCTGGATGAAAAAGAAAAAATATATCCACTGAAAGTCTGTAAAACAGAATTGAAAGACCACCGAGATCTTTTACTTATATCCGATGATAAGACTTCGCATTATATTTACATAAAAAACTTTGAAAGATTAGTTGTGTCTCAACTCAGCCAATATGAACATAAATTGACGATTTGCAAACGCTGCTTTACGCATTTTAACAACCTCTATGGAAAAAAAGCTAGCGAGAAACTTGAAGAACACAAGATATACTGCTCTGAAAATAAACCAGTAAGAATAGAGCTGCCGACGAAAGATCACTTTATCAGATTTTCAAATGTGGAACGACAAAGCAAAGTACCGTTTGTTATCTATGCTGACTTTGAATCGATGTTAGTTCCTATAAACGAATCGTCAAAGAACACGACTAAATATCAGAGGCACGATCCGATATCATTTTGTGTATATGTTAAAGGGATCGAGGGAGTAGACGTCCCAATAAAAAAACCGTACGTTTATAGGGGGGCCAATGCCGCTTATCACTTCATGGAGTATATTTCCAATATTGCTACAAAAATTCAAGAAATCTATAAGATGAACAAACCAATGCGGATCTCATCGGATGAAGAAAAAAATTGGGCTGAAGCTAAAACCTGTTACATGTGCCAAGACGAATTTAAAGAAAACAACATAAAAGTTAGAGACCACTGCCATATAACCGGAACGTACTTAGGAGCTTCGTGTAATAATTGTAATTTAAAACGCGTTAATCCCTCGTTTGTACCTGTCATAATGCACAACTTGAGCAATTATGACGCACATTTTATAGTTAGAGAATTGGGAAATACCCCTGGAGAAGTTGAGGTAATACCGAATAGTGAAGAAAAATACATATCCTTCACAAAGCATGTTGGTAAACTGAAACTGAGGTTTATAGATTCTTACAGATTCATGCCTAGAAGCCTGGACTATCTTGTAAAATCTCTTTCTTTGGACAAATTCCAGGAGACATCTAAATATTATAAAGATGAGGAATTAAAATTGGTTACCAGAAAAGGTGTGTTTCCATATGATTATATAGACAATGAAGAAAAGTTCAATGAAACAGAGTTACCATCAATTGAAGACTTTTACAATAAATTGAATGAGAGCGACATCAGCGTAGAAGATTATAAACACGCTCAAAACATATGGGGACACTTTAATTGCCAATCTTTGGGAGATTATGCTGATGTGTACGTTAAGACTGATGTTCTTCTACTTTGTGACGTCTTCGAATCTTTCCGAGATGTCATGATCAAGACGCATAAACTTGATCCAGCTCATTATTTCACTGTTCCCGGTTTGACCTTTGATGCCATGTTAAAATATACAAAAATGAATATAGAGCTATTACAGGATTATGATATGGTTTTAATGATAGAACACGGTATTCGTGGAGGTTTGTGTCAGGTATCACACAGGTATGCAGAAGCGAATAATAAGTACATGAGTAATTTTAATCCAAACGAAGAATCGAGTTATATAATTTATTTAGATGCTAATAATCTTTATGGACAAGCGATGAGCATGTATTTACCATACGGAGGATTTGAATGGGTTAAAAATCCGGAACGTATAAACATATCCAAGCTTAAGGATGATGACGAAATTGGTTACATATTTGAAATTGACGTCAGTTATCCTCAAGAACTTCATCATTACCATGATGATTTACCGTTCTTACCTGAAGCGATGATACCACCGGGAGCAAAAGCTAATTCAAAAAAATTAATAACACATTTTGGAAAAAGAAATCGCTACGTCTTACATTATAAAAATTTGATTCAAGCTCTACAGCATGGGCTAAAATTGGAAAAAATTCACCGTGTTCTAAAGTTTGACCAAGCACCATGGCTACGATCGTATATAGAATACAATACAGAGCTAAGGAAAGGAGCATCCAACGATTTTGAAAAAGATTTTTATAAGTTGCTTAACAATGCAGTTTTCGGTAAAACGATGGAAAATATCAGGAACCGCCAGAATATTCAACTAGTAACTGACAGTAAAAAGTTGATGAAACTTGTTGCTAAACCAAATTTCATTGACCGTACAATCTACAATGAGAATATAGTGGCTGTTCACATGAAAAAATCGAAAGTCTTGTTTAATAAACCTATATACATAGGAATGTGTATTTTAGACTTATCAAAAACTGTAATGTATCAATTTCATTATGACATAATGATGACAAAATATTCTGGAAAAACCTTGAAGATGATGTATACCGATACAGATTCCTTTATTTATAGGGTCTTAACAGACGATGCCTATGAAGATATGAAAAAAATTAATCAATATTTTGACTTCTCAGACTATCCTGAAACACATTTATGTTATTCTAAAGAAAATAAAAAAAAGTTAGGAAAGTTCAAAGATGAGCTCAATTCCAAAATAATTTTAAAATATGTGGGATTAAGAGCGAAAATGTACGCTATTATGACGGAAAACGATGAAAAAAAGCGTGCTAAAGGCGTAAAAACATCTTCGTTAAAAAAATATATTAGTTTTAAGGATTATGAAAAAGTATTATTTCAAAAAGAAATTATGCATACGCCAATGAAAATGATACAATCTAAGCTCCATAATATTTTTAGTTCCGAAATAAATAAGGTTTCTCTGTCACCTTTTGATGATAAAAGACACATACAAGAAGACGGAATCAATACTTTGGCTTATGGGCATCATAAATTAAATGAATTGAAATAATATAAAGAGTTTTGTTTTTTTTAGTAATAAGAAACAAAAAGCGAGTTTACAAGCATTTTAGTTTGTATTTAGCGTTTTGTGGAAAAAAATAAAATAAAAAATGGTGGTTTATGGAGTGGCAATATGTTTGTTCTGTAATGATCTTGGAAGATTTTGGCTCTCTTAAAATTAATTAAGCATTCGCAGCAAGGCAGCCATTTCATTTATCATAATGTCTCGAAAGAGAAATGTACAGAGTATCAAAACTAAGGCTTTATCTGTATGAGTAAATGAAAAATTGTTTAAATCTATTCACCATGAATGAATGGGGTCACTGTCACGGTTTGAACACCTATAAACCCTGGATGAAGGTCAATGGCATGGTTTGAACACCTGTAAACCTGAATGTGTGAGTGAATGTGAGGTGAATAGAATAACCCAGCAAAGTTAATTCCATGCTCATATTTCTCTTTCAAATACACAAAGAAAAAAATGATAAAAGAATGAAAATTGTTGTTTAGTATTTAAGATTAAATGGTTTTAAATATTGCCACACCGTGCCGACCATCCTAACAGGAAAGAATTTTTATTTTCAGGTGTAAAATTAAATTTAAATACATTTAATAATGGTAAATTAACAAAAAAAATAAATAAATAAATAAAAAAAAATAAAAAAAGATGATTTTATTTGTGATAATCATAAATTTTATTTAATTCTTGATTGCGTTAGATGATTATATCTTATGTTTTCATGAATTCTGATTTTCATTAAGCTTTAATTTTTCGTTTAATTTGTATACATTTTATAGTAAAAATTACGTTGTAAAATAAAAAATAAATAAAAACCTCTTCGATGTACCTTTACCTTGACGGGGTGAAGAGGCTTAAGGCTTAATGCCGAACTAAAAAAGGTACAAAACTTTGTTTACTAATAATGCTGATAACTAAAATTAATAAAATGTTTACGATGTACTATGCAATGCAAATGTTTAGATGCAGAGAAGATAAGGAAGTTGTTTCGATGGAATTAACGTTATCATTGTTTATTTCTTTAGATAGAACTCCGGATTATATCGAAGTTAGGTATAAGACCGAAGATGGCCGGGAGTAGCCGAACGGTCCCGAAGACATCGTTAAGACAATTGTGAGTGCAATTCCATAGCAAAATAGTTAATTATTAGTAAATAATGCTTGGGAATGGTATTAAACGATCTGATAAGGCGCGAAAACAATTTAAAATGTTGAAATTATTATGTTTAAACAAAATAAATATCCGTCCGAAGTAGATAAAAGTTTTATATTATTGTTTATTTGTACATTAATAAATTCTCAGTACAATGTTGATGTTTACGTCTTAAATTGAGCTTGTTTACGATTAAGTTATTAGGGATTTACTATACTAAGAGATAAAACGTACAAGGTCCGCATTATATTTATATATATACTTAAGAGGAGAAAAGTCTCAGAGCTTAAGGAACCTTTTATCGCTATTTAAATAGTAGGATTAAGGACCAAAGTTCACAGCTGTATAGGATTAAGAAGCCCTATAACGATGTTTATATTAAAGCCACTAAGAAGGTTCAAAGTCCATGTTTACGTTAAAGCTTAAGGAACTTTTTATCGCTACTTAAAATGTAGGATTAAGGATCAAAGTTCACAGCTGTATAGGATTAAGAAGCCCTATAACGATGTTTATATTAAAGCCACTAAGAAGGTTCAAAGTCCATGTTTACGTTAAAGCTTAAGGAACTTTTTATCGCTACTTAAAATGTAGGATTAAGGATCAAAGTTCAAAGCTGTATAGGATTAAGAAGCAGTATTACGATGTTTATATTGAAGCCGTTAAGAGAGTTCAAAGTCCATATTTACGTTTCACTTATCAACATGCTTAAACATGATACCAACCTGTTTGTACATGTTCATACCTGTTTGAATTATAGCAATTTTGGCTTCATCAAAACAAAATGGCTGCTGAAAAACTTACATAAAAAAAAAGTATTGAATAGATAACGTAAAAAATTCCGGAGAGATGCACTCTGGTGGACACATTACGAAGTAGAGTGGGTGCTGCGCTCTTGCGGATTCTTCAGAAATTGAGTGTGTTCTGCGACTATGTAAGGAGAAAATAAAAGTAAACAAACAGTGAAAATGTTAATATTGAACATGCTTCTGAATTTGTAAACAAAGAGGAAGTTTCAGAACATAAAGTAAGCATATACGAAGCTAAAATTTAAACATTGGAAAGGTTTTGTAATAGTAAGGGACGTTTCCGAAAATGTAAACAATGGGGAGGTTATGTAACAATTTGTAAGGTCGAGGAAAATGTAAACATTGGGAAGGTTATGTAACAGTTAGGAAGGTTTCAGAAAATGTAATCATAAGGAAGGTTATGTGACGGTTAGGAAGGTTTCAGAAAATGTAAATAATGGGAAGGTTATGTTACAGTTAGGGAGCTTTCAAAAATGTAAACAATAGGAAGGTTATGTAATAGTTAGGGAGGTTGGAAAAATGTAAACAATAGGAAGGTTGCAGAAAATGTAAATAATGGGAAGGTTATGTAGCAGTTAGGGAGGTTTCAAAAATGTAAACAATAGGAAGGTTGATGAAAATGTAAACATTGGGAAGGTTATGCAACAGTTAGGGAGGTTTCAAACATGTAAACACATAGGAAGGTTATGTGTCAGTTAGGAAGGTTATGTAACAGTAAGGGGGTTGCAAAAATGTAAACATTAAGAAGGTTATATTTCAGTTAAAGAGGTTTCGTAAAACGATTTGACCATCGGACGTAGCCGGGAGGAACTCTCAAATAGAGTACTGCGATTGGTTGGTTAATGAGGGGGAGGTGGGGGGGTCACGTGACTGAAAAGTGGGTAGCTGAATGGTTAAGTTTATGTCTTTGTGGGCCACGTGGCTAAAAAGGGGCGTGGCTTAGTGGTTTAGGTAAGGTTGATAGAGGGTCACGTGACTAAAAAGAGGCGTGGCCAGGTGGCTTAGGTTAGGTTGATGGCGCGAACCATAGTAGTTAAGGTTAGGTCGTGATGACGTCATAGGTGGTTAAGAGTGGTAGGGGAGGGGATGGAGGAATCGGTGTGCCAGCTCCCCCATTTCTTATCTACTTATGTTAATTTTGTCTGCTGGCCAAACATATTATATTATTTTATATTTCAATGTACAACCGGTTGTTCTTAAGGTACCCAGTCCCAGAATAAAGTTGTTGTTTTTTTATTCTATTCTACGTACATACAGAGCCTTGTTCTTTTTCAAGTTACCTCTTCGTACGGTCCTAAGCCGAGATCGAGCACAGGCACTATATTTTCGATACCCACTTTATAGAGACTGTGTGTGCCCATAACAGTCTCCTTATACCAGGGTTACCATGAACCAGCAGAATAAAGAATTATTATTGTTATTTTATTTATTTAACGTCACTTTATGCTACCGTGGCTAATCGGACGATGCTACAGAGGGAGTCCAAAATTTTGCCTATCCAGGTTTAATTAAGATAGGAGATCATTAACGGAGTCTCGGGACCAACTTTTTACGTCCCCTGCGAAGAACGGCATAACTAAGGATTTTTTTACTCCCATTAAAATTCTCAAGACCACCTGGGGGTTCCGTGGGGGAATCCGTGACCATGCTGCAGGTCACTAAATAATTATTATTTTACCACAGCTGCGCTTGAATCCTAGATCCAGATAACGTGATTTGATATAATTTTCTAGGTATTTATTTTCAATTTTGACACGATTCTTCAATGGCTGTGAACACGTAAAGGTAAGGATATATATATATGTATGTATAAAGGAAAGGATAACGGCCATTTTGTAGAGAAGCGGACTAGAAACCCCTTTGATTAGGGCTGACAATGGAGCACATTGATGGCCTTGGGCTTGGGCTCCATTCATTAAAGTAGTTTCCATTCATTAATATCCTTTCTTCTTCCTGGTCTCTCCTGTCAGTACCACTGCTTCCTATATTAACATTTAATATGTTAGCCTATTAAAATTATACAATTTTCCATCTCTAGTTTCCATGGAAACATTTGTTTTACGTTATACAATATTAAATTTAAGTCTTTTTATTCACTCCCTATTACCTTTTATATTTGGTAATATATTTTATAAAATATTCAACTTTCCAGTTTTCTATAAAACTAACTAACCCATGAATTTCACGCGAAAAATTATTTTTTATTCATACTCGTTTTTAGTAAGTTTAACATTTTTTAGTAAAAGTTATCGGATAATCAGCCAATGTGCTATACATTGTTGGAAACATGTTAAGCATGAGGAAGGAAAGCGCCCAGCAGCACTCCTTCCGAGGATTTAATTTAGTAGAGGAGGTCTCTCATCCAGCTTCTCTTCAGCCTTCTAATATCTATTGACATGTCGTTCATAAGACTATTGTCTTGTTCGTGCAGTTTACTATAAAAACAATGTTGCTGTAAACCGTATGTAGGGTTTTGTTGTTTACGTACCAAGGAGTTGTCGTTATGAGTCTTAAAATGTTTGATTGAGAAGATTGCAGTTTTTGTATGTGAGTCTTTTTTTCTGAGTCATAAATCTGTGAAGCTTTAGTCCATATGGGGTTTATTTAGGTATGTGTATGTATTCAGTTTCTGTTTAGTTTTTAGATTTGAAGATTTATAAAGAAGAAAAAATAGTACTTTCAGTCGCTGGTTGAGAGTGTTTCATTTCATTTTGACATGTGGGCCCCAAGTCATCCTTCGATCGAATGCCAGTCCTAGGTAATGTACAGAGTAGGACTGAGGAATTCGGTTGTCGGCGATAAAAACTGGTGTGCAAGTGTTCTGTGGTAGTGTGAACGATACGTGTTTTGACTTTTTTTTTTTTTTTTTTTTTTTTTTGTTCTCCCCTACCTCGCCTTTGAAGGCTATACGGGGTTTCTCGGGCCAGGGGGTGAGGGCGGGGAATAAATGCTGAAATAAAAGTCCCCCACAGCACCGAGTCTCGAACTCATAATTTTTTGGGTTTCAAATTAATCGGTCCTCTGTGTTGCTAGGCAACGCACGTTTAAAGCAACGCGCGCTAACCCGCTCAGCTACCCCGCCCCCTACGTGTTTTGGCTTGTCAGCAACTTTGTAGGAGCATTAAGGGATTTTGTAGTCTCTGAGGCCAGTATAGGATTGTCGTGTGTAAGTGAGTCTTTTTCCTTAGCCAATAATCTGTGAAGCGTAACTATTAAATATAACAATTTATTTTTTTTTAAACTATTATCACTATTAGCATCACTCTTGTCTGCAACATAAATGTCAATTTTTTTATTCGTCGTTGAAGTTTCCCAAAAATATGCTTGATATAAACTAAATATCTTAGAAATCGTATTATCTTTGAAACGAGTACTTATAATTAAGTAGACGAATGGATCTTTGAGTTATTCGAAAACCTATTTCTTTAAAGGTTTTAGAAATCATTTTTTTCAACCATTTTCCCAAACTCAGCATTATTGCTTTTCTGAACGAAAAGAGAGAAACTTCTTGAAAATTTCAGCTTTACAAACATTGTAATTTTTTAGATATTGTGATCACCACAAAAGTAAGTGAATAAATTAATTTTAAAACGTTACATTATTTCATAAATATAGATATACATAAAAACAGTCTCTATGAATCATTTCCTAAAAACTCATTTTGAAATTATTATTTTTACCAAGTTTATTTGTCCCATCATTGTTAAGGGGAAGGAGTTGGTCCAGCTGACCTCTTGCATACAACCCTATATATAATTATATCAATGTAACATTTAGTAGGCAATAAAAAGGTTTTTTTCTTTCTCTTTCTCTTTCTCTTTTCAAATCTATGTAGTTTATTATATTTTTTTCAGATAAACTCAAACTGAATCAGAAGCATAAAAATTATCTATTTATCGAATTTCTGTTTCTGCTCTATAATGATGATAAGTCTTATCAATATCAGACTGTGAGGCATCTGTTCATTGATAAAGACTCAAACGGCAGTGCTTAGTACTCAATGCCACCAGATAGCGTTTTGTCAAGGCCATCTTTATAGTCTCCACTGCCACCTATATAGAATTATGGCAGTTTTATTTAATTTATTTTTAAAGAATCGATTAAGTCCATAGAGAAAATAAATATATATATTTGTTTTTAAATTAAGAGCGCTACCTAAAATTAACTAGTTTTAAGTTTAGGAAAATAAGTTTCTTACAAACTTTAAAGTAAATTTTATTCCAGACGTCACGGGATTCAAACCTGGCAGATAACCCTAGATTTTATTAAAAAGGAGTAAAATTAAAAATACTTTGTTATGCCAAACGTAAAATGGTGGTCCAGAGCCTGTGCAATGTGAGGTACTCACTCGCTAAAGATCCCTATCCCAATTAAACCTGGATAGGCAAATTTTAGGACTTCCACTGTAGCATCTTCCGATTAGCCAGAGTAGCATAAAGTGACATTAAATACTAACTAACTGTTAAGAATTGGGAAATACTAATTTAGTTTTGTTATGTATATATATCGTTAATATTAAGTTCATACGCAAGAGGGGGGGGGGGCAAAATTTACATAAAAGGGGATTAAGTGATAGTGACCGCTCGGGAATCAGAGTGCACTGACTTACAGCAGAGACAGGTCGCTACTTCGCTTGTCGCCATCGTCGCCCCGCAATCGTCCTCATGACTTTAAGTACTCTTACGTTTATCAGAAAGTTAATTTTATTTGTTCTTTTGTATTTTTTTTTCTCAATATATGTATTTTGCAAAGTTGGTGACATTAATAAACCCATAACGAAACCTAAACAAATATAAGGAATTCGGCGACTCATAGTTAACGTTCGGGTTGAGGCCGCGAGCGTGTGTGCTGTCGCCCCTCTCCCCAACACTAACTTATAAAATTAAATTTAGTTTTAAAAAAAAACTAACTTATTTGCAACTCTAACCTTAACAAACCTTTACAAATTGATTTTAACAACAGAGATAAGGCAAACTCGTGTGCTGCGCGCACCAGACTTTTTATTTCTATTCACATCTACACCTTCACATCTATGGCTTTATTATTAACATATTATATTTTCAATAATCTCTTCCAGGATATACATCATTGAATGCTGTTATCAATATATTTTACAAAAGATATTAAAAGTTCTTTCAAAATGTATTTTCATACTTCTTTTTACTTTAACTTACTATATATAGTAAGTGAAAGTATTACGATAGTAAAAATTTTCGAATTCCAGTTTTCAACGGAAATACATGTTTTAGGGTCCCCTGAGTCCAAATAACCAAGTCCCGCAAAGAGGTGTGTGTGTGTGTGTGGTAACTCCCGGGCGGAAACGGTAAGTCCTATGAAACTGAAATTTCATATTTAAGAAAACTATACGCCCGAGACGTGACAAAACATTTTTCATCAAAATGAGATTACCAGAAGAGGCACTTTATACCATGCATTTTGCACCTTTTTTCGATTTTCTCGAAAACATTTCCGACGATTTTTATTAAACTCGCTTTATCGATGTAAAATTTAATGGGCTTTAATATCATGTAGGTTTTATTCTGATTAAAATGGTCTGAAATGCCGATATTTTAAATAGCCTTCTCCTAAAGTACCTTTAATTTTGTAGATTCTATAAAAATAACCATATCATATTTTTAGCACTGATAAAAAACAGGTAAATATATAAATTGAATGAATTCGATACCCAACTAAAGGAGAAAACAGAAAAAAATATTTTTTTAATGCAATTTTTCGTTTTTGAACATAAGAGCAGTAATATACATGTATGATATACCGTTGGAAAGCTAAAGATTTTAGAAAAAATATAATCTCATACACAAGCTTTTAAAAGTTAATAGAGAGTGATTAAATGAACATAAAACTAACTGATTATTTTACACAATAATATAATAGATTTTTTAATAAAACACATGTTTCTATAGAAATTCAATTTAATTAATTCTTTAATAGTTTCACGTATTTTTATCCCTAACAGTTTTTGATATTTCTTTCATTAATTTTAAAAATGGAGGTAAGTGAAAGTCGTGTGTTGCCCGCACCACATTTTTTTTATTGCAATTAACAAAGCAAGATGGTTGACCTCTCTATATATAAAATGATATCGCGATTTAGGTTTCCACAAACTCCTTCTAAACCACAAAACGGATTTTGATACGATTCTCACCATCATTTAAAGCATTCTTTCTTGAAGTTTTAACAGTAAAATACATTGCAATTTAGCTTTTCTTTAAATGGGAAAAATAAATTTTTTTAAATTAAAAAATCAAGTTACGTTAAATAAGTAAATAGTACAGTTTAAGGAGATAAATATTTGTTGTGTACTATTTTAAGTCGTATACGTTTTTGACACGCTGTAGTTCTGGGGGTGTAGCTCGGATCAAACATTTGACGAATGTTTTCTGATCAGAAATTTAATGTAAATTAATTTTTGTTGTATACAATTTGTTGCTAGGACCTACCTTTCAGCAGCTATATTGGTTCGAATGAAAAAGTCAAGTATTGTTGTTGTGTAACGTTTCTTCGCCCTCAAAAATTTGACACGCTTTTTCCTGATCATAATGATAAATCAGTGCAATATCTTGATTAGCGATTTATCTATTTTTTGTTTTTTAAATATATGTGTTTGTTTTTGATTATAGTTGCCGCCAAGTTCAATTCCTCATTTCTCCACCACTAGCGCCATAACGTTCTTAATTTGTCATTTTTGTGATATCCCTCCTTCAAGCGGAACGTATTTTATATCAGATTTAAATGTTCTCTCAACTGTTGACCTATCCACTCCTAACATCTCAATTTTTCCAACATATTGTTAGTTTGGTTGTTTTGGTTTTTTCCCCCCGAGAGAGATATGTATTCATACTTATTCATCATATTGGTTTATTATTTTCAGCAATGAACCTTAGTAATCGACTAAAAAAAAAAAAAAATTAAATTCGCCAAAAGGATGATGAATTAAATGGATGATGATGACAAAAAATACTAGGGCATGATGACCCTAACATCTAGAAGTTGATATCAGATTTAATTAGTGTTTTTTAACCAAAAAATACTAGGGCATGATGACCCTAACATCTAGAAGTTGATATCAGATTTAATTAGTGTTTTTTAACCAAAAAATACTAGGGCATGATGACCCTAACATCTAGAAGTTGATATCAGATTTAATTAGTGTTTTTTAACCAAAAAATACTAGGGCATGATGACCCTAACATCTAGAAGTTGATATCAGATTTAATTAGTGTTTTTTAACCAAAAAATACTAGGGCATGATGACCCTAACATCTAGAAGTTGATATCAGATTTAATTAGTGTTTTTTAACCAAGAAATACTAGGGCATGATGACCCTAACATCTAGAAGTTGATATCAGATTTAATTAGTGTTTTTTAACCAAAAAAACGCGCATGATTATAAAAAAGAAAAGAACAAAATTGAAATTTTACCCATAAATACTCCTATAACACATTTATTTTTGAAGATAGAGATAAATATGTACAGATTTTTTGAATCACTAAACCGCGATAAACAAAAATAACAAAAACAAAAACGGAAAAAAATTAAAATCTTGCTTATACATATGCGAATAATCGTTTTTCCTGATAGTAAATAAACAAATTCATTATATCTTTATATATTGAAACCTACAACTGGTTGTTACCTTTTGTTTTATAGCTCTGAAGAATGTCTAAAATAAAAGGACGAAACATTAGCACAAATAAATATAGTTTCCAACTTAATCAAGTTTTTGTTTGACTGCCCACGGAATCAACCTCTCTCCAATATACACACACAGTCAACCATTCTCACACCATTATGAAAAAAAATAATTATTTACTTTACAATTGGGACAATTATCACCCAAGTTTATAAAAATGCTTAAAATGTTACCATTTTTGAACTACATTTTTTAAAATGATCTATTTATCATACACCAAGAAACGCAAGATTTCAATTTCTTTCTTTTTTTTTTTTTTTTTTTTTTTTTTTTTTCGCTTTTTTGTTTTCTTTTGTTCATCACGTTTTAATTATCCTAAAACTCTAAATATATTTTTCCCTATCTTCAAAAATAACTAAGTCCAGGACATATTTATGTGTAAAATTTCAAAAAAAATCTTTTCTTTATTCTCATTTATATTATATAATTATTTACGGCTTTTTCGTTGAAAAACACTGATCATTTTTTTTCTCTATCTTCAAAATAACTCGGTCATTGAATTAAATCAATTTCAATCGGCCGCCACTTTAAATATAACCAGCTAATATCAAAGTCTAGGTGTTAGGATCATCGTTGCATGGAGTAGTATTTTTGTGACGAGTTTCAAAAAATTGGTCAAGTAGTTTCGGAGAAATGCCGCGAACGGAAGACTAAGCATTTTTTTTTGTTATTCGGTTTCTACGTATCTTGAAAAGGTTAGCCCTCAAATTATGAGGGGGGGGGGTGATTTTTTTTTTCATTACAAAGGTTCATTATTGAAAATTATAAAAATTCTTATTGTTTTTAGATCTTCGCACACGGCTTTTAAAGCCGAAAACTGAAATTTGTAATATCCACCATCACAGGAAATATTTTTTTACATATAATTATTTTTAAATAATATACCATTGTGAAATAATGTGCATTTTTCAACTGAGGCTTTGAGCGCCATATCAAATAGCAGATCACTCCAACCGCCCATTGTATTGTCATCTGTTTCCGGTTGCGAAGTTATTAGTCGATCGTCTGATGTCATCGTATCTTAAAAAGCTGATCCAAGGTAATACAAATCGAGAATATCAATTCGAACAAGATATACCTCTTTGGAATATTAATTATTATACGTTTGTTCCAAGACGAGTAATAACTATCGTCAAACTTCCAGGACCTTGCACATGCGCAGGTTTTAAGATGAACACACATGATCAGACATATTGTATATATATGTATGTATCTTAATTGTACATATCGATTGTTCTTAAGGAACCCTGTCACAGAATAATTTTTGTTTTCTATTCTATTTTATTGTCTCTCTCTCTCTCTCTCTCTCTTATATATATATATATATATATATATATAATATATATATATATATATATATATATATATATATATATATGTATATATACATATATGATTACTAAGTATAGGAGCCTCCGACGACCAGACAGACACCCTAGCCCGGACAGCGATACTTCCAGACCATAGACTACCCCGAGCGGTGTAGATTACAGTCGGCGGTGGAAGGAAAGCCGAACCTCTGGTGTTGGTTTCCTCCGGCCAGAGGCTTCAGAAGCCATATCCTACGGTTCTCGCTAAGCGTATTGTCTCCGTCGATATTACTATACTTGGAGCTTCTTTATCTTCCTCCGGCTATATCCTATTAGGCTCAGCGTCTAGCGATAGGGTGGGGTAATCGAGGTGTTCTGTAAACGTGAGAACTCGATTCTTAAAATATCGATAGCGAACCGAACATCACTTGAAAGAATGCAGTATAAATTAACATAACTCCTTTGAGAATGCCCAAACTTTTCGGTCGGATGGTCGGAAATGAGGGAGAAAAAAATGAGTGCGTGTAAACTTTTCGCGTGATTGAAGTGAATCTTCTTCTATATATTTTTTTTTCTTTATATCTTTATTTACACCTGTCAGAAGATGTCTGACAATCAGCAAATGTGTTGGACAAAAGTAAGATCAGACATGATAGGCATGGGGAAGTAAAGTGCCCAGCAGCACCCCTTCCAAGGCTTTAATTTAGCTGAGGAGGTCCCTCATCCAGCTTTGTTTTAGCCTTCTTCTGACCGGCATTTCAGTAACTGACATGTCGTTAATCAGTCTATTGTCGTGTCCGTTAAGTTTAATGTGAAATCATTAAACTTAACGGATTAAGTTAAAAATAAATAAATAAATAAAACACCATTGTGCAAATTATCACATAATGGTTCATTATTCCCAAATAACTATATTATATGATTTTATATTTATTGTAAATATATCGAGACCTGGAGCATTCCAGGGTACTCTTAACATTAATAATAATTATGAGGGCTGGTTGTTTATAAATGTAGTGGACTGTATTTGAAAATAAGGGTTATAATATGGTATAAGATTACAATCTGTATTAAGAGTTAACCGGAAATATAATGACGATTAGGTCATTACACATTTGGACTTAGGTTAAATTTTGTATATTACTAAATGTATCTGTCTGATGCGGGGGGTGGGGCGGTCTCTTCTCTTGTGCCATCCCTCCGTTCCTGGGCCGGCCGGCGCCTATTCTTCTACTCCACCATGATAAAGAAGATGACCATCATGAGAAAATTCGAGTTCACTGCGATATGGATACATGTGCTTTTCAAAATTCTCACTTTCTTTTTCTTGTTTGTCCCAGAGGATTATGGTCATAGTCGGAGTACCTCTATATGCCACCAGATGGCCATATATGCGCTTGATTGTGTTGGTCTATGCTGTATGTCAGCACTTGAAATCGGTTATGGGCTGTGTTCCCTTAACATTGATGTTACCATACAATTAACTAATATGAAAAGCAATAAATGCTCGGAAGAAGATATTCTATCGACACTGCTAAATCCAAAACGCTATATCTCTACTATTTCTTAAACTTTTGCAATGATTATTTTTGTTTTTATGGATGGTATTCATTAATTCCGATTTTTTTATTCTTTCATCGGGTTCTACGTATCTTGAAACGTCAGAACTCAAATGTTAAGGGGGGAGGGAGAATTTTTTTTTTTTTTATTCTATTACAAAGGTTCATTATTGAAAATAATAAATCAAAAGTTGTTACTTTCATTTAATTTATATGTTTTAATATACATTGTATTAAAGAAATCAGGTGCACGCTACATACCAGACCACATCTAATCAGATCCCCATTACCAATTACCCTCACATTATCCAGCCCTCATATGTTCAAGTATACATTACATTTAAAATCAGTTTTAAGAGCACTTAAAAATAATTATATGTTTGTAAATACATGATATATGATAGTTACATGTTTATTATATAAGGTTATTTTCCTTAGTGAAATTATTTTTAAATATTGTTTATATGATTTTTAAACAGTGATGTGGGAAAATATGGAATATTTAATTAAATATAAATTAAATTTAGAACTAAAAACAATTTTGAATAGACATAAGGAAATGATTTTTCAATAATCTGAAGATGAGGCATAGGAAGTACCTCGAAACGTTATAATCAAGTTTTATTTATGTTTAATAAATAAAAATATAAAGAAAGAGAAGAGATTGTTCCAACTACTATATTCATAGGAATATTTATATTTAATAACAAAGAAGATGAAACAAGATCTCATAATGTTAGGATCTATATAACTTCATCAAAATTAAAGAATTAATACGTAATAGAACTGAAATCCAAAAAGAAAAGAGAACATTTGTGATAAATGTATTCCCCATCTGAAAGAACTATTTTCATGAAAACATCTACAGTGCGTATATAAAGATATTAACATAGTGCGTGTATTTTGATATAATTTTATATAATAAATTAGTAAGTAAATAATTAAGTTTTAGTAAGTCCCTCAAACCTCATTTTCCATAAAAATTATTACTTACGCCCTTTTTGCCCAAACACCAGTGATTTAGTATTAATTGGTTTATAATTTTCTTTACTGGTACAAATTCCTTTTTGATAAAACTTTCAAATGTACATTCTTAATTCTGTGGGCTTTCTAATCCATCAGCTGATAATTCATTATAATAATCAATATTTTTCCCCAAAAATTATAAATATAAATAATTTTCTTGTCCATTTATACATCATATAGATTAAAATAGTAAAATTTATATATCTACATAGATTTTCTAGGAAATATGAATGAATTATGATGTAACCAAACACCAAACGCGTAACCATGACAACAATAAATTCTGAATGTGAATGAACTTTGGTGGTTCTCAATGAATCTTTTGTAGTAAACCAAATAAAAACAAGGCTGGGCTTAATCAATGGCTGCAGTGGCTTGCTGCATAGCGCATTGCAGCTGGTCACTAACAACTTGTGGTTACTTTGTAAGATAAAAGTAATCGTTACAGAAAAAATAATATGGTAATAATAACTGCTACACATTAATAATAGATTCAGTCGCACGAAAAGGGCTAATTTTACTATTTCGAAGAATATGTCCGATTTTCATAATTTAAGGTCTGTTTTTTTTTATTTTAAGCTAAAGCCGCCATCCTCGTTGAAAGGATTCTTAACAATTGACATATCTTGTAACCAGGATACGATTCAAAATGGAAGAGAACCACCTTTTTTGACTGGATTCTGCTTTTAAAAAGATACGAATCAAAATATTTCACTGGCAACTAGAATTGTTACACTAAAAAGGACACTTTATATAGAAACTCTCTTTCCGATGCAAGAATCGGTCCAAAATAGCATAAGTCTAACTATCTATAATAAGGGAGGAAGATTGATAAGGACTAATTTTAATATTTCGAAGGATGTGCCTGATTTTCATATTTATAATAAGTATGAGGTCAGTAATGATACTTAGCCATCAGAACCCTCTCAAAGATTATAAGATCCAACAGAAGAGAAACCAGAAGAGGAATCAGAAAATCCTTTTGGGGGGAGATAAGAAAAGAAGAAAAAAACCATACTTTTACTTCCTGAATAAGCATGTTAATTAATCCATGAATTAATACATTTCTCCATAAATATTTACTTTAAATACATGAAGTATAATAAAGTTTTTGAAGGAAGATATTTCAGGCGGCAGTAGAAAAAAAAATTCCTAAGGCCTAGCAAAAAGATGATTAAGTTGAAATCTCACTCAACCGTCAAATTTTCCCTAATTTTTGGTTATCCACTTACTGAGTGTGCCACCAGTGGGTCTCTCTCTACCTCATGGTCATTCCATTGATCAGATAAAAGACTAAATAATTACTCTAGGACAGCGAACTCCAGACCCAGAGAACAGTTGTCAAGTGCTCTTAAACCATTTGTTGATGGTATGGAACTGTTGACATACGAAGTTTGAAGTGTAATGTTGCTAACGTACCAGGAAATCGCGTTTTCTTTCATTTTTTGTTTAACGTCTCTTTTTGCTACTGTGGCTTGTCGAACGATCGGGAACCCAAATTTGTGCCTGTCTAGGTTTATTTATCTAGGGATCGTTAACGAATACCTAACACCTCAAAGACTCGGGAACACCATTTTACGTCCCCTCCGAAGTACGACATAACCAAGGATTTGTCACTCCCTTTAAAAAATCCTAGAGTTGTCTGAACCCGCGACTATAGGAATAGAAGGCTGTCAGGCTCACAGGGGAAGTTTGGTAATAGCTATAACCGTATTTGACAAGAAAATTTGTATTTAATTTAAGTGTGTCTTAATGGAGGTTCCATATATATATATATATATATATATATATATATATATATATGTATATGTATATATATATGTATATATAAGGTGTAGATTCTTTTATTTTATTCACACACACACACACACACACACACATATATATATATATATATATATATATATATATATATATATATATATATATAAAAGCCTTTTTCTTTTAATGGCGACATATACTGAATATTTTAAAAACAGTGGTTTATAATCCAATCAAAAACAATATAAACATTATGTCAAAAACACCATCATAATTTTTAATCCAAGAATTATAATTGACGAATTTCACGAAAAAATGTGGGTTTGCATACGATCCTTGGCTTTCTTTAATAATCACGGTTGGAGATAACATGAGATCAATAAAAATCTGTCTTTGTTGGGAACGATTATTTTTCATCGGAATAATTATAGATTCTTTCCTTCTTTTTTTTTTTCTTCTTTATTTAGCAATATTCATTTACGGCCCCCACAACAAAGTTATATACAATTTTTATACATATTAATGATCAGATGTTTATTAGTTTTCTATTGATCTAAATAACAGATAAAAATAGACAAGGAGCAGAGGATATACAGTACCCGCAATACAGTACGGCTGTGAGGGTTGGAAAGGTCAACATAACGACCCGCGCCTAACGCACCTCAAGGTTTTATTATTTAGATAGAAAGCTCAATGAGAATTTAAAGCCATAAAAATAAAATAATATTAACAAAATAAAAAAATTCCTCAGAGTGACACAGAATTTTACCTACGAATACAACTCAGCCTATGGATAACTTTAGGGCCCCTTATCAAATGAAAAGAATACAAAAGTAATTAACTCCCTTTTATCCAAACTTCTAATTACACTTGATTCAATTTGAAACTTAATACACACACTACAACCCATATAGACTTACGCCTCACTGATTGACAGTTAAAAAAGACGAACTTGAAAATAACAACAATAATTTTAATAAAACTTTAAAGACTCATAACTGTTATTCCATTGTACGTAAACAACAAAACTAAACATTCAACCAATACATATGTGCGTATTCATAATAAATTTAAGGATACGTTAGACACTAAAATAAGATGTCTGGTAGAAAACGGCTAAAAAATTCAAGGATGAGAGATCTCCTTTCCTTAATTCAGATTTCATCTCATTTTCCGATGAGAGTACGAATATTTTTAAGTCAGTGAGGCCTTTTTGGGCTGGTGGTTAAAATTGCAGTATTGTCAACGTTAGTAGCAGTCAATATCGGAGTGTTGGTAGGTATGTCATATGTATATATAATACATAGGAGAGTTGCAAGAATCGGTCCTTGCGTTACTCCTGCCACCACTGGTCGGATTAAAGGAATTTCTGTGCCCTGCATAAAATAATAACTAAAAAAAATAAAAACCTATAAAAGAGGAAAGATTGAAGATGAGATATTAGTTGTAAAGAAGTATGTTCTGGAGTTTAAGAAGAAGCCCATGGAGTCATACTTCATCAAAACGTTGGGCAATATCCAGAAATATCCCGGCTGCGTATTATTTTTTCTCTAGTGCTCTAACAATGAACTCTGTGTTATCGGAGCGTTGTTAAGAGTGACATTCGAATAACGAACCGATGGTCAGGTATTATAAAAGTCAGATGATCATTCTTTAGTTTAGAAAGGTGGTTCCCTACAAATTATTTTCAAGGACCCCTTCAGCCAATCGGTACAAAGGTGAGGACTTCCTAAATAAAAAAGTTCTAGACATTAATATATTCTATTTAATGCGAAGAACGCTCAATTCCTTGAAGAACACCTTTAAATATAGCAACTCTTTCCGAAATTTCATATTTTACTTAATACTAAAGTACACCAGAATATCTCCTTCCATAACGAAAAAAATCAATTATAGATTTCAATGCAAAAATAACCAATTAAATTGGTTCAAAAAATAAATCTTAACGAGACTATCTATTCGAAATCATTTAATTAATTTTGTGGTGTATCCGATAAATAGAAATCCTTTGTTATTGACATAATGGATAAACGATTTAGTGACCGCAATTGAATTAAGCATAAAGACAGTATATGCTAGACCCAGGCTCTAAGAACCGACTGAAATTCGCGAAATATTTTTCTAATATGTGTACATACATTATAAGTACCTACTTGCAACCAGTTATTGGGGTCATATGTAGCATAGTGGCTAGAATAATAGCGTTCTATGCTCAAGGTCACGGGTTTAACACCCGCAGGTAGCCCTATGACTTTTTAATGGGAGTAAACAATCCTTAGTTCTGTCTTCCTTCGGAGGGGGCATAAAAAGATGATCCTGAGCCTGAGCGATGTTAGGTACTCGTTAAAGATCCGGATTAAACCTGGATAGGCAACATTTAGGAACACCTCGCGAACCCCCTGGGCATCATCATCTGCGGACCCCCAAGGGTTGTCGAACTATTAGTTGGGAACCACTAGTTTAGAACATATCAGAATGAGAACAACGAGTCTGTAAGAGATAGAGATTGTACATCTATTTTTATGTGTGGATATTGATAGAGATAACGAGACATTATTGAATCACTATCAATCACAAACGAGTCATTCGTACCTTTAATTTTTTTGTCTCCCACGTATACCTCCTTGGTATATAATCCCCAATACTACAGTATTAGCGATTAGGAGTTAAATACATTTACATAAGTGAAATGAAGAAGGTAAATAGTTAACTAACAATATAGAGGGGCTAACAGGATGCGGCTAAGCCTGTTAGCGGAAGCCCCGGCAGTGCCTCCTATATATCCTCCTCCCTCGCCCCTGCTTCCTTTAGTTCACTACCGGTGTCTCTTCGGCCAGTGCCTCCTATATATCCTCTTCTCCTCACCAATGGTTCCTTTACTTCATTACATAATTCATCGCTGAGTGTCTTCCTCTGAAAAGTGGACGTATACAACGGGGTGCCGATACGGGTAATAATTCCGAATTTCATGTACTTTCTTACCTCTGTTGTGGTGTATTTTCGGGTAAAATGGCTGACTCGTGCAAAAAATTCGCTTGAATTGTTGGTTTCATCAGATATTCACAAATTAGTACAAACTTAATTATTTACATTCATTAATAAATGGAACCCATTCCAAAAGGTACTAAATGACATTTTTTACGAAATTTGTATTCTCATCATTTAGTTTTATCAAAATCTTCTATTTGATTTTATCTAATGATCTCTCAAGTCCTTCAAAAACATGAATAAGAAACGCTATTATTTTCTGAAGCTATTAATTACACATTTAGTTTCGTTCCAAACCATACTAAAACATTTCATTCCATAACTTTAATATGGTGTTGTTAATATGGTAAAAAATAATTCTACATTATAATGCGAAAATAATCAAATAAGTTGGTTTAATAATATAGTAATGAGAGATTTTTGGGCTACCTGTAAAATTTCCCAGAATGGATATAGTACCTTTTGGAACTCAACGTCTCAATTGCCCAAAATATGATTAATTATATCTATTGTTTGTTTGTTTATTCATTTAACGTCACTTTATGCTACTATGGCTAATCGGACGATGCTACAGTGGGAGTCCTAAATTTTGCCTATCCAGGTTTTATTAGGATAGAGATCTTTAACGAGTACCTGACATCGCACAGGCTCGGGACCACCTTTTAACGTCCCCTCCGAAGGACGGCATAACTAAGGATTTTTTACTCCCATTAAAAAATCCTAGGACCACCTGCGGGTTTGAACCCGTGACCTTTAGCATGGGAGGCTGTTACGCTAGCCACCCAGCTACAAGTGATCCCAATTATATCTATTTAGTAACCTTTTTATTAGATAAATGAAATATACTCTACCATGAAGTCAGTTTTGCTCGTTTCATAATAACTTCAATTAAACTTTTATTTTTCCTTGCATATGATTATCTAAAATTTACAGAAGTAACCCTTACTTGTTAAATTACTTTAAAAAAAAAAATCTAAATATAAAAGTTTAATTATTTTCAGCACAGTAAAACGATTAATTCCTGTTATGTTATAAGACTGAATTCTGAGAGACAAAAAAATGAAACTCGATTAAGTTCTTAAATATATTTAAAGACCTAATACTCACAACGTAAGCTCATTAAATATCCTGTCTATTTTATAGAAGATAAAACCTGTGTGATATTAAAGTCTATACTTACCCAACAATTCTTAATAATTTTCCAATTTATATGCATAATTATATTAATTTATGTATTTATAATAATTGTACCAGTAAATTTGGAAGTTGGTATTGTTGTAAATTAAAAATTATCGATTTAATAATTCGAAAAAAGTTCCCAATGGCAATATTCAATTTTAAAATGTCGAAGATCCTCACACAAGACTAAAACGACAAGAAACTGCTCGAAGATATCGATTATTACAACACTTACTAGACAAACGTTCAAAACTTCTAGCACATTACAAAAGACTCATCTACATCACAATTATCAGACCTATTTGGACATATGGAATCGAGCTTTGGGGCTCTACGAAACCATCTAATTCCTCCCGCATCCAGTCCTTACAATCCAAAATCCTTCGCAAAATCCTGAATGCTCCTTATTTTGTCACAAATCAAATCCTCCATAATGACCTAAACATCCCATTTGTTGCAGACATAGCCCGTGATAGATACTCCTCTTTCCATTCTAAACTCCCTGCCCATACAAACCCACTTGTCCGTAATTTATCTTCCTCAGATATCCCTGATAACCCTCCAAGGCGACTGAAAAGAAGGTGGCCTCGGGACCTACTGTATTAAAATAGTTAGTGAAGTGCTACCACTGGGTGGTTCTTTCTCAAGACATTTTCAAGACTTTTTATATTCATTCTACATATTTACTTATTGTACTCTTTAGTACAGTTGTAAATTACTATAAATAAATAAAAAAAAAAAAAAAAATGTCGAATACATAAAACGTATTAATTGAGTATTTTGTTTTCGAGTTATCGGCAGCACTGATATCGAATAATCCACAAATCAGCTTTAAATTTCAGTAAAATGATCCTTAAATATATGTAGATGGAATATGGAAATGAATCTTCGTTTCGAAACATAACTGCTGTTGCCTACAGTAATCAAAGTGTTATTCGTCAGCTGTTTTAAGGTGTGTATCCGATATTAAGTTTTAATATTTAGTTAATAAAAATTAAGTAATTGTTTCTTTGACCACTTCTTACTTTGTTTAAATGATAATGTCGCACAAAGGACTCCATCTAATCAGATTGCCCCTTTTGTTTCCAATTGTTATAATATTTGTCAATTAACATAACTACTGTTTAATTTTCTAATTATCAGTATAATTTCTTTTACTTATCATCTTTATATATTTTATTTTAGTACTGATTGTTAACTTTTGTTTTATAGCCCTGAAGAAGGCCTAAAATTTAGGCAAATCGTCGGCACTATTAAATTAAATCAATACTTAATTGCGTGTGTAATTTTACTGCACCCTCAACCAACTTCTCCTCTATATACACAAATTCAAACATCCTCACTTCACAAAGTTATTTTAGTTTAGAGCACTTAAAAATTCATATTTTTCCCGTTATACATTCAATCATACTAAATATAAGATAGTAAAATGTTAATAAAACTGTAAGTAGTTTTTTCTATAATCACTTCTTACACTATTGACAATATCAAACAAGTAGCCTGACTATATTTATCCAGATTATTATTTCAACTATTTAAAAATCCAAATTAGGTAAAGTAAAAAAAAAAAACACACTGCGAATTATTACACAAAGTTTATTTTTTATTTTTTCAAGTAACTATTACATTAGGATATAATAGTTTATATACCTGTTTAAAGGCAATTAACTCATATGAAAAGTGATAAATTAATCAAAGAAAAATGGCCTGTCAACACTTCTAAATCCATAACGCTATATCTGATATTTATAAATTTTTAAGGCGGACAGACGGATTTTTTTTATTCATTATTCGGGTTTTATGTATCTTGAAACATAAACTCAACTTCAACTTTTGAGATAGGGGGGGTGGAATTATTTTTTTTTATCTATTGTAGTTTCATTATTGAAAATAATACACCAAAAGTTATTAGTTTCATTTAATTTATATGTTTTAATATACATTAGGAAAAACAAAATCAGGTACACACTACATACCAGACCACATCTAATCAGATACTTACCCATTATTGCAATTACCCAGTGCTCAGATGATCACAAATATTTCATTTAAAAACTGAAGTCAGTTTTAAGAGCTTTAAGAAAAGAATGTTTTTTTCGTATGTAGATATAAATCTACAGATGTGTGATAGTGAAATGTTAAAAGCATAGTGTAGTTATTTTCCCTAGTGAAATTATTTTTTTTAGTTTATTAAAAAAAAAAGTCTAAATATTCTAAATATGGTTTTAAAGGGTGATATGGGAACAAATTATAACAAAATATGGAATATTAATATTTAATAACAATGAAGATGATACAATACCTCCTAATGTTAGGATCTATATAACTTCATAAAAATTAAAGAATTAATATATAATAGAGCTGTTTTTATAGTAAATAATTGCCTAGGTATATTCTATATTTCATAGACCTGGAATCCTTAGAATGGTTCAAACCAAATTGTGTGCCTCGGTGAAGGGTCTTAAACCTCACAATTTGCTTCAAACATGGTGCTCCTGTCAGTTTTAGAAGCAATGCAATGTGCAAAAAACAATTGCAATTTTGTTTTTATTTTATAATCAATTTTCAAGATTAGATGTCTTAAGGTTAGTATCCAACAATTATAATACTTATTCGTTAACCTGTACCTCTATAACCTACAAAGGGTCTTAAGCTGAGTATAAACAGAGATTTCTACTGTTTCTAGGCCAACAGCCGTGCAATGAGGTGTTTGGGTCTTGATCACGCTTAGCCGTCAGGTTTTTTTTCTCCCAACTTTATGTACCCGTTTTATGGAGGCTGAGTGTGTCCCAGAATGGTCTTCATACTCTAGAATTGCCCCTTCGCTGAAATAATAGAATAAATTCTGACACAACCGAAATTCGAACCCAGGACCTGACGAACAGCAGACTAGTGCTGTATCCACTAGACCATGCCGCTCCCATACTCATTTAAATTAAGTAGTCTTTCTATAATCAGTTCTTACATAGTTCAATGAGAAATTCAATACACTGACCATATTGATTCAGGTAATTATATCTTTACTCTTCACGAATCAAGATTAGATCAAGTATAAAAAAGTTGTCACTTTCATTAACTTTATATGTTTTTATATATGGTGGCTTAAAAAAAATCAGGTGCCCACTACCTACCAGACATTTAGTCAGATAGTTACTTGTTATTAGAACTATACCCAGCTCTCTGATGATCAGCTATATTACATTTAAAACTGAAGTCAGTTTTAAGAGCGCTTAGATATGTATATATAAATGTACTGATATAAATTACTTAAAAGAATTCTCTAGATATTGTTTATATGTTTTTTTTAATAAATCTTGAAACAGCTGCTTCCTGGAAATTTTATCATCAGCTGTTAAAAATGAAAATTGATAAATAATACATGGAGGAATGAGTTAATTATTTCGATTTTTTTTTTTTTTTTTTTTACAGATATTTGAGAAGAATGCAATGACATACATATATTATAAAGATTCCTGGATTAGTGGTTGAATGCTATATGCTATGCAATTTAATGACTTTTTGAGTCTATTTTATAATTGAAGGCTTCATATATGTCTTTGTTAATTTAGAATGTTTATTAATGGTGGTAAGGATGGTCTTTTATTTATTTTATTTTTTTTTTTTTATCTTAGCATTCATTGTTTAAACCATCAGATTTTTTTTGTACCAGATATTGAAGAAGAACGTAACACCATACGAATATTTTAATAGTTTCTGGATTAGTTGTTGGCTAGTGCTATACAAATAAATGATTTTTTAAGTCTGATTTGATATTGATGGCCTTCTATGTTTTTTTCAACTTATACTGATTTTTATTGGTAAGATATGTTAAATTTTTTTAATCTATGCTCTCTAAATTTGAATATTTAAAGAATCAGAATATTTTTTGTTCCAGCTGACTGAGTAGAATGCAACACCATATGTATATCATAAAGGTAACTGGATTAGCTGTTGGACACTGCCCAAGATTAGATAATTTACACTCTTGTGCGTGTGACAGCGGCTATTCCAGGTGCTAATGATCTTCAAATTGCTCACAAATCGGAAGAAGATGTTTTTTAATTAATCATAAATAAATAACATATGTTTGTATAATATAACAATAGAATCATAAACCCCTTTCTATAACTTATTAAATTTAAAAAACTTGTAAATTGTTATAAAATTAAGTGTATATAATTTATTTACTATATTTATCATTATAATTTATTTATTTATTAATTTATTTAAAGTGTCTGCAAAAATTTAGTTGATAAATAAGAAGGCTGTCAATTCACTCCACCACTTTAATAAAACTTTTTTGTTTGTTCATTCATTTAACGTTACTTTATGTAACTGTGACTAATTGAACAATGCTACAGTGGGACTCCGGAATTATCCCTTTTAGGATAAGGATCTTTAACAAGTATCTGATATCGCAATATGATAACAAGTATATTATCCGAAGGATGAGAGAACTAAGGATTTTTTTACACTCTTCAAAAAATCCTAGGGCCATCTGCTGGGTTTGAAACGTGACCATAGGTGAGAGGGGTACTACAAAACATGTTACCCCTTAAAACTTTCAGCTAAAATGCCATCTTTAGGAAACAATAACTTCTTAAAAGATACATTACATGACCTCTGAGTGATCAACACAAGTAATTACAAACAAAAAAAAAATGCAGAATTTATAATGCAGCTTTCTGGTAATTATTATTTGGATTTGACTTAATGACAAAGATTCTTATTAAGAGAAATTTAATGTTTGTCTAATTTTAGATTATATTTATTATAAAGGAAATAATTTTGATGTTGACTAATATATAATTTAAATTAAATTGATTTAAACCTTTTTTATCATAATTTATAGATTTTTTGTAGGTAATATTTAAGAATTGTTATTTTTTTTAAATGGCATTTTAATCAAAACATTCTAAATTGAAAGATTTTTATGAAGTGGTGGAGTTAATTAACAGCCTTCTTGTTTATTATATATTTTATGTATTTAGTAGTTTTTTATTCATTTATTTTTTTATATAAATTATAATGCCAAAAGGAAAAAAAATGTTATAATATATACTAGAATTTACATGTTATGTTAAAATCAGCTGATATTTATAATAAGTTGATTGGTATTTTTTACCAAATGTAGTTTTAAAAAAACAGTAAAAAACTTTAAATAATAATTGGAATCATTGTATAGATGGGTACACTAAACAGATGAAAGATGAGCTCAGAATATTCAATATTGTCGAGGAGGATTGTCTAGAAAGAGTTAAATACAAAAAGAGAGTTTTTAAAATAAAAATTCCACAGGAGAAGAAGAAAAATCACTACAGAAAAAACTGGACTGAGGAAAGATGATTCCCAGTAGTCAGAAAAAATGAGCAGATTATGTTTGAAGATGAATGAAGGCTTCTTTAAAAACATATCAGTGAAAAGTAACTGAAACAAATAAGCAGAGTATTAATACTAAGTTCTCAGTCATTTTGTATAGATCAACGACCTTGTCTAGGACCAGCAAAGACTACGATAAACAGCTTAAGTTTTCTAGAAGTATTTTAAATATTAAAATAAAAGATCACATCAGAAATTTAAAAAATTTGGTGCGCACAACACACGACTTTCACTTAACTTCTTTGCTTAAATTAATTAAAGAATTTTTAAATACATTTAGTGATGAAAATAAATTTTTAAAGAATTAATTAGATTTAATTTCAATAGAAACATGTGTTTTATTAAATAATCTATTATATTATTATCTAAGACAATCAGTTTGTTTTATCAGCATTTCATCACTCTCTGTTTCTAAAATCTTTAGCTTTCCGACGGTATATTATACATCTATATTAATGTTTTTATGTTCAAAAACACAAAAATTGCATTGAAAAAATATGTTTGTTCTTTTCTATGCAATACTTTCACTTACTATATATTTCATATATAGGTAAGTGAAAGTAAAAGTATAAAAATTCTTAAAAGTTTCAAAAAAGATTCACATCTATTGAAATGGAGGTGGGCCGGGCATATGGCTAGGATGGATCCCAGAAGATGGTCCAAAATTGCTACAGAGTGGATTCCAAGGGAACAAAAGAGGTGGCAAGGAGGACCGCTGATGAGGTGGGAGGACCAAATTTGCATGTAGTGGGTGACTTCTTAGCTACCTTGGCAGAAATAGGAATCTTTGGAGTAATGTGACAAAAAATCTAGCAGGGAAAAAATGGATGTAATTTTATTTTAAATCAATCAGAAAATGTTTTATTTTATTTATATTATAAGTTCTAAAAAGAAATATTGTAAATAGTAAGTTGAATGGAGAAGAGGAAATTATGCTATAATATCAATACCAGTTTTGTATCTCAAAAAAGGGAGAGGCTTTTTGTTCTGTAAAGGATGAAATAAAGCTATTTTTATTAATACTAAGCAGATACATAGAATACTTCATGATTAAAACAAATAAATAAATAAAACATTATATATATGTATTAATTACACTAAACGAGTTTTATAAAAATTAAACTTTTTTTTCCATAATATATCCATTAATATATGTTTGTGAGTAGATCATTGTAGTATTTTCTTGTCATAGCCACCTATTTTCTGATTGATGAGTGTTTATAAGTGCAGAAATTAGAGGAATTGAGAAAACTCATCAATAGCGGAAAAGTTGAGAGAAAAGTGGAAAACTAAAAGAGAGGTTAGAAAAGTTGACTGAGAAAATCCGGAAGATAAAAGAAGACAGGAACAAACCTGGGAACAGCAAATGAGGATATAAATAATATTTTTCTTGATGAAGATAAACATTAGCATAAACACTCATAGGTTGGCCTTCATGTGTTGGGCGACCTCTCGCTCTTTGGTTAGCCTCCTTGTATAGAGACAAGTTTTAAAGGTTTGTGTGTGTGTTTAAGTATGGTAAGTGAAGCACGAAAACGAAAAGGTGTAAGATCTTTATGACTAAATTTTCATATTAATCAATACTATAAGCCGGAGATGTTACCCCAACTTTTTCATCAAAATCAGATTTCTCGAAAACGCCTTTAACGATTTTAATTAAACTCTTATTGATAACAAATTTAATGGTCTTCAATATTATATGGATTTCGTTCTGATTGAAATAGTCTGACAGGGCTTAAATGCCTATAGTTTAAATTTTCTTCCTCTAAAGTACCTTTAATTTTGTAGATACTAAAAAAAATAGCCATATAATCTTGTTATCATTGATAAAAAACTGGTAAATATACAAGTTGAATAAATTCGATACCTAACTAAACAAGAAAACTGCAAACATATTTTTTAATGCAATTTTTTGTTTTGGAACATAAGAACAGTAATATAGATGTGTAACATACTGTTGGAAAGCTAAAGATTTTAGAAAAAATATCATCTTATAGACAAGCTTGTAAAAGTTAATAAAGAGTGAAGAAAAGCCGATAAAACTAACTGATTATTATTTCAGATAATAATATAATCGATTTTTTAATAAAACACGTGTTTCTATAGAAATTCAATTTAATTATTTATTTATTACTTTTACGCATTTTTATCTTTAACTGTACTTGAAAATTCTTCAATAGATTTTAACAATGGCGGTAAATGAAAGTCGTGTGTTGCCCACACCAGATTTTTAGTTTTTTTTTAGTTACAATTAATTAAATAATTCATGTTTCCTAACTATTTAAATTTTTAAATAAAAGTTACATATCATGCATTCTATAGTTGACCTATACATAATATAGAATGAACAGTGGTTGTACTGTAATGAAATAAAGTTTATTTTTCAGAGACTTTTTTTTATTATCATTTACAAATCATCAATCTGCATTGTTTACATAAACATTTTAAATTAAAATTATTTTTTTATTGAGATATATAACAATTTCTTTCAATATGAACAATAGTAATAATGCTATGAGACCACATTCTTACAAAATTTGCAGAATAACAAAGGTAAAGTCAAATATAAAATAAAATAAATCCAAATAATAATTTCAAAAA
Source organism: Piezodorus guildinii (assembly GCA_023052935.1). Taxonomy (NCBI): domain Eukaryota; kingdom Metazoa; phylum Arthropoda; class Insecta; order Hemiptera; family Pentatomidae; genus Piezodorus; species Piezodorus guildinii. The sequence continues at coordinate 178,469,401 of CM041292.1, read as the reverse complement.
TAGTAACCTATATAAGTTTACAGATGAATGAGCATAACAAACTCATACCTAATAAACATTTCACATTTTTAAAAAAAGGTAAGAAACTTCAGATTCGACTGAAATGTGTTTTAAAAAGTTTATAAAATATCAATAGATTTTGTGGACCTGTTTCAAAATAGTGCTGAAAAACTGTCTAAAAAAAAAAATTATCTGAATAATGCAAACAATAAAAAAAAAAAAAAAAGGATTCAATTGGCTATTGCTTGATAACTTATAATCAAAGTTTGTAGATATCACCTGTGTTTTCACAATTTAAAAGTCATGTGTCTATGTTGTCTTTATATATATTTCTTCAAAACATAAAATAAAAGGTAATAAAAAAGTCGATGGGCCATCTTTTGGAAAACATAGCATATAATTAATTACTATTACGTATCCTTTTGGCTTTTGTCATGTAAAATTATTTCAGCTATATTATTATTATGTATAAAAGTGATTCTAGATGAATAAAGTGAAGCATCTTTTGCTGGCACAAGATTTTTTTTTCATTTTCTCTCTCCTCGTTCCTTTCTTTCAATTTATTTTGATATTTACAAAAATTATTTCCAAATGGCATCTCATAGAATTGACTCTGATTGCATCCACAAACCACCTATTAGAAAATGTTGATTCAGAAGAGAATGATTATCAAAATCAAAACAAAAATAGGACAGAATTGTTTAAGGTATCCCAACGTTTCATCTCATATTGTAGGCTTTCTTTACCGCAAATGAATAAAATTGAAAAAAGAGACACAATCCTCTGAATGATGATATACATGTTGGGGAAGCAGTCATCAAACGTATTACACTTAACATGTAAACTTATGATATTTAAGTGCCAATTTTTTGGCGTAAACTTTAGTACAAAGAAAAAAAACAATAAAAAATAATGGAAGGCAATATAAAGTAAATAAAAGATATATATAAACATATTTATTAATTCTTAACCTATTTTTCCTTAGCCCTGATGAAGAACTAAAATCTAGACTGAAACTTCAGCACACAAATATAATAACTGTACTAATTAAGTATGATTTATTTGATGACCAGACCCGTTAACAACTTCTCCAATTTGCTCAACACTCTATAATTCTTCAAAACAAAAAAATAATGAGTCATATTTTTTTAATAGTTGGAAACCTTTCTTACTTTCACTTATGTACCCATATATGAAATATATAGTAAGAGGAAGTATTGCATTAGGGTTTTCACTGGAAATATATGTTTTAGGATACCCTAAGTCCAAATGAAAAACTCCCACAAGTTTGAAGGTCATGTAATTTTACATTATTAATCGGATATTTTATAAAAACAAGATACTTTTCGCTTATCTGGTTAGCGACTTTGCTTTATGGGAGTCTCTTTTAAAGATTTATTTTTTAAAGAGAACCACACAAAATATTAGTGATGGAAAACATTTACTAAATGAATAAAAAAGCGAATTCCAAATACTTTTGACACTCACTGTACACAATACACATTTTATTTAATATCTCTGGTTCTGATGAATTTAGAAAATCAATTGTAGTATCAAAATGCAAAAATAAAATTATAAGTCATGAAAATATTCAAACTTTATGCTTCATAATAACCCTAAAAATATTTTTAAATGCTTTTTTGGAAGATAATATACGTCACCTTTTTTTTTTCAAATTCAGATTCCACACCCAAAACACAGATTATTTCTGGTTTTACAAAATTCCAAAAACCAATTTATGATATAATGATAATGATATGAAGAAAGACCTGCTATATCATAATTGTAATAAACAAAATAATTGAATATTCCCGCACCCTATGTTTCATATTGTTTTCTGGTTCACATTAGCTTCTAATTTTACAGTATAATTAGAAAATTTAAATAAAAAAATATGAAAAGATTCACAAATGATAAATAAATAAAAATTCATCTAATACTCGTGGTATTCTTCTCTTGTAACATAAATTTGTTTTATATCAATTTGTTGTTCCTGATACTCAAGATTTTCCTATTGTACTTTATATATCTAAAGGAGAACATATAACTTGGTTATTAAAATTAGATAACGAAAAAAAAATTTAATCAATCTATAAGTGAAGGAATATCTTCTTCCATAAAATAGCTTCGTTATCGGAAATTACATAAGTTCTGTGGATATATACATCCTGATATTTTCCATTTTTTATTATTATTTTCATTATCAATTAAAACTAAATAGTATACAAATAAAATTAGTTTCAACCATGAATAAATAGTAAAAAAAGAAATGGATACAAAAGTTATTCTCTAAAAAACAAAATCAACCCTCATCCCAAAAAGAAATGCAACTGGATTTGCCACATATAAGAAAGAACTGATTCGTGAAGCACATTCTATCAAGAACTCATAAAGAGTTGTGTGGTAAGTTCAAGTTCAAATATATTGCTATCAGCTACAATGATTTGGACTATTTACTCCTTATGGATGGACTGTATTTGCTAAATTCACGTAAGAAACTAAAATAGAAGGCTTGTGACCAAGAAATGAAAGGAATATAGATGTATAACATACAAGATATGTATTACAGAAGAGAATGCTTAAAATGCAGAACAGGGAATTATTTGTTTTAAATATTTAATTTTGTTTTCCATTATCAGTATATTAATGGACCTTACAATAGGACAGTGGAATGTTTTATCCCTTTTTGGACCAGGAGCTCTACATCAGCTTTTAACACAACTGGACCGCTACCACTTGACCTAGCTGCAATCCAAGAAATAAGATGGACCGGACAAGGAGCTTACAACAAGAAAAATCATACCATCTTCTATAGCTGCGATGACAAGAAACACACATTTGGAACTAGATTTATTTTACACAAGAAGTTGAGTCAGTTAGTTATTGGCTTTGCACCAAATGGCCCTAGGATCTGTTATCTCCGATTAAAAATGAAATTCCACAATTATAGCATGATTAGTGTTCATGCACTGACTGAACCATCAGTCAGACCATTACCTACTACTGGTCTTCATAGCATCCATGATCATACAAATGATAATGGGATGAGAATGATAAATTTTGCTGCTTCAAAAGAACTCGTGGTAGGAAGCACAATGTTCCCCCACAAAATAATTCATCTGGCAACATGGCATTCCTGACAGCATAAGTGGAAGGCAAAAATGTAGGGAAACCATGGAAGAACTGGCGGTTGGTGTGCTTGGATACAAAAGACCAAATAAGAAAGTCCCCTAGTTTGATGAAGAATGCCAAAGAATGACCAACCAGAAGAACCTTGCTTATAAAACAATGTTAAAGAGAAGGCATACCAGAAGCTCAGTGGAGGAATATAGATCCAGAAGAAGAGATGAGAAACGTACCCACCAAAGAAAAAAAAGGGCATGGCAAATGCAACGCCTACAGGAAATGGAAGATCATGGGGTTAATAATGAGGTGAGGAAATTCTTCCAAGAAATCAACAGTAGCCGACAGACATTCAAACCGAAAATAAATGCATGCAGAGACAAAGAATGGAATATGATTACAAATCGCATGGATGTCCTGAAAGAATGGCGAAATTACTTCGATGCCTTCCTTAATGACGTGGTGGAGGAAGAAGGAAAGAAAATAGAGATGCCCCTGGGGGAACTGGAGCCGCCGGATATGGACGACGTCTGTGAAGCCGTCGAGGAGTTGAAAAATAATAAAGCACAAGGGCCAGATGGACTCTCTCCGGAACTCTTCAAGTACGGAGGTGAAGAATTAGTGAAATTCCTCTATAATATAATAATGGATGTCTGGAAAATGGAAGAAATCCCTAAGGAATGGTACAAAGCAGTTATATGCCCGATTTACAAGAAGGGGGATGTGCTTGATTGTCAAAATTATCGCGGTATATCCCTCTTACCATGCGCTTATGAGGTGTTCTCCCGTATACTTTTTAAAAAACTCCTTCCTTTTGCCGAGCAGAATATAGGAAAGTACCAGGCAGGATTTGTGAGAGGAAAGTCTATCATAGACCACATATTCTCCATCAGAAACATTCTAGAGAGATGCAGGGAGAATAATATCCACAGGTATCACCTCTTCATAGACTTTCGAATGGCCTACGACAGTATAAAGAGAAACGACCTGTACCAGGAGCTTCTAGAAATGGGAATACCAGTGAAGCTGATACGTCTAATAAGAGCTACAATGAAGAAGGTGCAATGCACAGTACGTATCCAAGGTGATCTGACTGATAGCTTTCAGGCCCACAAAGGTCTGAGACAGGCTGGTTGCCTCGCTTGCCTTCTTTTCAATTTGGCCCTCAAAAGCGCGGTACGGAAATCTGGAATACAAATTGGGGGTACTATATTTAATAAATCTTCTATGATTTTGGCTTTTGCTGATGATATAGATATAGTTGGAAGAACCCCATCAGGTTTAGAAAACGCTTTTACCAATCTCCGGATAGCAGCCGCTAGAGTCGGTTTAGAAGTCGAAATATTCATCGCAGAATTATGTCCGCAAATAACTGTTATTTTGAACTTCTAAAGCATTTTAAGAGCAGGACCATTTCTCAAAAGACAAAGGTGCAACTCTACAAGACGCTCGTAAGTCCGGTTCTCAACTATGCCTCCGAATGCTGGACATTACCGAGTTCGCAGGAAGTCCTGCTCCTGATGTTCGAGAGAAAAATATTACGGAGAATTTATGGTCGCACCGATGGAGTCTGGAGGATAAGGACGAATGCTGAATTAACAAGGCTACACAAGAATTCAGACGTCGTAAGAATCATCAAATTAGGCCGGCTTCGTTGGGCGGGGCATTTAAGTAGAATGGCCCAGGACCAGATTCCTAGGATGGTCTTAGATGAAAAGGTCTACGGGACAATGAGAGTGGGAAGGCCTCGGCTACGATGGATTGATAGAGTGGCAGCGGATGCCAGGTCCTTTAAGATTCGCAATTGGCAATGAATAGAGAAGACTGGCGGACTAAACTGCAGGAGGCCCTGACTCTTCAAGAGTTGTAGCGCCATGGATGATGATGATTATCAGTATGAAGCATATTTTTAATTAATTAACAAACTATCCAAATTTAAATGTTTTTGTATTATAATATCCATTGTTGATAATCCAAGTTTCTTTGCTCACACTCAGGCCTGTTACCATAAATTTTAATTTTGATGAATTAGCTAATTTCAGAATTCCAATGCCTATTACCATTTTTTTAGGGATACAGTGATGGAAAAAAGTATTTGCACAACACGTTTTAATGAATAAATTAGTTCAAGTAAACATAAAACCACTTTCCTTAGCAAAAATGAAAAGTACATTTATTAAAAACAGCATTGAATGTACTATGTTTTTAATTAAATCTAGGTTTATTTGTTCCCATTCTTGAATAAGAAATATCCACTAGTAATATGGTGTTTTCTTACATTTTGGTCAAGGGTGTGCCATAAATTTTCAATTATATTTATATCTAGTGACTGAGGAGGAGCGTGGAGCTGTCTTGGAATATTAAATATTAACCACTCCTTTGTTCTCCTCGCAGTATGTTTTGGATCGTTGTCCTGCTGGAAATATTACTGATCCTGGATTCCTATTTTTTCGACACTAACACGCAAATTACGGTGCAAAATGTTCACATAGCCTTCGATGCTCACAAGATACCCCACGCCATGGTAGGAAACACACTCCCAAACCATAACATGCCGTCCGCCATGCTTTACAGTCGTTAAAACATTTTGCTTCTTTGGGGCTTCATTACGATGTCGCCATATCGTCCTTCGACCCGCTGAACCAAACAAATTAAATTCGCTTTCGTCAGAAAAGACGACATTTGCCCAAAAGCTTAAGGGTTTCTGCGCTTACTCCCTAGCAAAAGCAAGGCGCTTTTTTGCGATTCGTTTCACTAATGTATGGCGTCTTTCTCGAAACTCTACCATGGAGCTCTTCCGAATTCTGGGCATATCTAATTGTCCTGCTTGTAACCTGGACTCCAGGCGTGGATTGGACCATTGCAGCCAGCTCCCGCGAACTTATCACGGGATTTTTAAGAGCTTCTTTTCTTATTTTCCTCTTCAGCTTGGGAATTAACTTTTTTGGACGCCCTTTACGCTCACTGTTTTAGGTTGAACCACGTATCTCATACCTTTTAATGACGTATCTCACTGTAGAAAAATTCAACCCTAAGAAATCGGAAATTTGGTGATATGTTTTTTGCTGATTCTTCAGTAAAACATTTTTTTTCGCGAGACGCGGCACACAGTTCACTTGTATTTGGCATGATAATTGTCTATGGCCTTAAGGAAACTGATTGAAAGACTAGAGAATACTGGTAATAAACGATTAGAGATAAATTAGTAAACAAACCTATAGACACAGCAGGATTAATGCAAAAGTAAACAGAGCTTGTGAGTTATAGTAGACCAAGTGTGCAAATACTGTTTTCCAAGCACTTTTATTGGTTTAATTTTTTTTGTTTCTTTATGAAGTGTTGTCATTTTTTTACAAAAGGTTTTTAATAAATGAGGGGAGCGGCGTGATCTAGTGGGTAGAGCGCTAGTCTCCTGTGGTCCGGGTCCTGGGTTCAAATCCCGGCTGTGGCGGAATATTATTTATTCTGTTATTTCGGCCGGGGGGAGAGAAGGAGGGATCCTGTGGTATGGAGACCCTTCTGGGGCACATCCAGCCTCAATCAGCCAGTGGGTACCCAAAAATTGGGGAAAAAAACCTGATGGCTGAGCTTGATCTCGGCCGAATCACCTCATTGCACGACCGTTGGCCTAGAAACAGTACGAATCTCTACATGTACTGAGCCCAAAACTTTTGATGGATTGTAGTGGTACAGATTTTTTTTTTTTTTTTTTTTTTTTAATAAATGTACTTTTCATTTTTGCGAAGGAACTTCTTCCTTTTGTTTCCTTGAACTCATTTATTCATAAAAACATGATGTGCAAATACTTTTTTCCATCACTGTATGGCAGACAATACATTTTACATTTTTTTTTGTTCTGATTGAGACCTGTTGGACCGGAAAATTGTACTGTGTATGTCATGCTTTATTCCTAAAATAACATTATTTAGGAAGGAACAGACCTCTGATATTTTTTCTCTTCACAAGCATACACAGGAAAGAGCATAAATGTGGAGTGCAGCCCCCTAAAAATTATTTGGAAATATAAAAGATAAAATAGAGTATTAGAATAAAAGGTGTTATTAGAGACTGGTTTACTTCCAAGTTTAATTTCCAATTAATTTTCAAATTAATATTTACATAGGCAGTGTCTTAAAAAAAAATAACTTATATTTTTTATGTACTTGCCCCTCCTCTCCATAATGAAAATCATTAGTTTACCCTTGTTTCTCTTCTTTTAATGTTGAGAAGGAATCTATCAGTATGCAGATAAGATTAACCTCTTTTTAAAATTAGTGATATTTTTATATTTCAAAGACAAATAATGTTATTTCAGGGTAAATAACAAATAATCATTTCTGGGATGAGCTTAAACTCTGAAGTCTCCTCCCTAACCCCCCCCCCTTCTGTCAATTTGCCTTTTCAGATGATAATGGAAATAAACATATATTTTGTTTACAAAAATGTTTACTATTTTTAAAATTGTATATTTAATTATAAGTACAAACGACTAAAACTAGTTAATGTTTTCCTTTGAATTACAATTTAGAAATTAATTTTTTGGAAACCTTTCCTCTTCCACTGCAGCAACAATATATTCGTCAAAGAACCTCATTAATTAATCAAGAATTAGAAAAGGGTTTAATTAACTTATCTTTTTAAAAATTATATTGTCATTAAAATGTTTTTATTGGACCAAATAATATGAAATACTTTTTATTTCATATATTAAAAAACAGAAAACCTGCAATAAAGACAACTTGAACTTGTGAACTGCAACTAGCGATCCAGAGAGCAGTGGATGTTGAGCCTTTTCGTGACTGAAGTCTTCGGCGTGGACTGCGAGGTAATTTTAATATCTGTATTTATTATTTTAATCGCCACTCGTTTATTAAAATTTGTTGTTTCATTACAAATTAATAGTGCTTTTTTATGTAAGTGTTAATATTTGTTAGTTTTCTGGTCCCTAGTAAACTATTTCATGTTTATGTATTATAACCTTACCGTCACTAAGTTGTGTGATTCTGTTTCAGTTATAAATTAATTTGCAAGATGCTTATAGCTAAGAAAAACCGTCATGCTATTTATGAGTTCTTATTCAAAGAAGGAGTCATGGTAGCCAAAAAAGATTACCATGCCTTAAAACACCCTGATTTGGAAACTATCCCCAATCTTGAGGTTATCAAGACAATGCAGGTAAGAGAATATAAATATTTATTTAAAACGTAGAGAAAGTATGTGTGTAATTTGTCACTTTGTATGTGTATTATTGTCTACTTTGAAAATCATCAGTGAAAGTTATTGTCTGAAATCATAGTTTTGCGTTATTACTTTTTGGTGCCTTTTATCTATTTTAAATTTAGTACAGATGTGAACCCCTCATGTGCTCTTACTAAATATTAATTCAAAATTTTGCTTGTGGCACTTTTTCATTAAATTCTCTAGGTATTGTGTTTGGTATTCATGTCAGGTAATGGATCGTTTTAGCATATAGACTAGACTTCTTTCCCTGTTAAATGTTGCTTTGTACAATAGCATTTCTGACAACTTTCCAATTTGTTTAATTATGTCATTTGTTTTCCTGAATGTCCTATTCATCTACTGTCACATAACTCTTTGGTATACCATTAGTTGTTTAAGATTTAAAAGCACGTGAAACCTTTTGGATTTTCTTGTCTATTGTATTTATTAAACTGTTTACTATACAACTTTAACCATTTACTTTAAAATTACTGGATGCTTTCTAATTTTAATATGGATTTTCCTGTTCCTTTTAATATTTCATATATCTTTAAACTGTACTTAGGTTTTAGAAGGAAGTTAGTCTGTATGGTGGTCCAAAAGTATAATGAAATTTATAGGCGATTAAATTGCTTTTTCTTCATTGCCACATAGACTAACTTCTTTCAGTCATTACCTATCTGTTGTGTCTTCATGAATCCTTAAAAATATGGGCAAAGCAGTAAATATAAATTTGATAAATGCTCACATGCTTGAGCTGAAACGACTGTGAAATTACCTATTTCTATCTATATTAATAGTTATGTTTTTTTTTTTTAAATGTTGATCTTTCAATCATTCTAATGGTATTGATTTACTTTTTTAAATTGTAACAAATTTGTAAATATTCCTCCAGTGAAATTTAAGTAGTAAAATTGTTTTGTTTTTTTCTTATTTAATAAGATCTAAGTGTTTGGTACTATGTAAGAATGTTTAGGTATTTCTCTGTTTTTATTTTATTCCATATTTATTTTATTTATATATTGTTTATTTTTAGAGCTTGAAGTCCAGGGGTTACGTCAAGGAACAGTTTGCGTGGAGACATTTTTACTGGTATCTCACCAACGAGGGTATCAGTTTTCTGCGTAACTACCTTCATCTTCCAGCTGAAGTAAGTGCATATTTCAGAATAAGTGTATCATATTCGAACATAATTATATTAGACTTTTAAAATGTTCATCTTTGTGGTTTTAGTATACATTAGCTTTTTCTAACAATTACATGCTCATTTTGAACTGTGAAATATGTGTAAATTGTAGTTAAATTAATTATGGTAAATTTTAGATTTTATTGTGTAATTATTCAATATGATATTAATTTATTAATGTTGCAATGATTTGTCCCAAAAAGTGTGAGCCATCTTTATGGTTGAAATCAAATATATATTTAAATGTTGAAAGTAAATGTTCACAAGTAATTGACATAAGTATGAGATTCATGGTAATCAGAATGTAAGTATTAACTGAGTGATATTATTAATGTACTATTTATAGCTTTGTATAAAGGTATTAAGCAGACATGTCAGGTCAATAGTATTGATATGTAAAAGGTGGTTAAATTAAGGGCTGCACCATGTGATGATGCAAGCAAGTGAACGCTTAAAGTATGTTTTAAGTTACCATTGTGATGTTATTCCACTCTCAATCAATATATAATAACTATATTTTGGATGTAATTACAACAAGTTTTCTTATTGTTATTTATTTATTTTTAAATTTTGTCTTTAAATTTCAAAACGTGTTTCTCATTTCTCATCTAACTGTTGAATTCTAAATTTCACAAGTTTCAGTTTTTGTAGATTTTATTAAAAGTCATTTAAGACGTAAGATTGTTTTTAAAATAATATTTATAGTTATTCACATTTCATAAAAAAACAAAACATAACTCCGTTTCCTGCTACTCTCGCAAGAGTGCTTATTCAGATTTCACTTGCCTGACTGACTTTGTGTAGCGTACTCTTAAGTTTAATTAACTATCTTGAAAACAAATTAAAAACCTTACATACTTATTCATATTAATTGCGATGGCTCCATACCATTGGGGCTGGAACCTTGGCTTGGAACCTATTATAAAATTCATCATAAATTTGACAGAGTAAAATTAAGATCTTGCTATCATTAATAACTTTATTCCATTTATATAAAAATAGTTGATGTGGTAAATGACAGACCGATAGCGAAGTTATATATGTTATATTTCTCTTGCCATAAACGCATAACTACGTACATATAAAAATACAAAGTGAAATATTAACGAGCAAGTCGGCGGGTAACAGCTAGTTATTTATTAAGAAGTATTTATTTAGACTTATAACTTAAATAATAACATTGTTTTTCAGATTGTGCCAGCCACCCTGAAGAGGCCCAGCCGTAGCGAAACCGCCAGGCCCAGGCCGGTGGCCTCCAGAGCAGACACCTCTCGCCCTGACGAGGACAGGTCAGCCTACAGGAGGGCTCCTCCCCAGCAGCCGGACAAGAAGGCAGATGTTGGTCCTGGCAATGTTGATCTTGAATTTGTGAGTAACGCATATATATGATAATTATTTTCCTTTAGATCTTAGTTTTGTTTGTTATATCTATCATTGTTGAAGTTATCATGTGCCTTTTTTTTTTTTTCCTTTTAATTAGATTTTCTTTTAATGCACTGCGACCTAACAGGTCTATTATGCTCCATTGTATAAAAAGTATATAAATTGTGCAGTTTCTTCATGAGTTTTGTTGCAACTGCAAACTTTAAGATGCTTAACTCAGTTCTTCAGTATTGGATGCTCTAATCGGTCAACACCAAAAAGGCTGTACCAGAGCCTTGGGAGCCTATTTCACTAAGACAGATTATATGAAAAGATGTTTCATCTTCTTGTTTACTTAGTCTACACAGTGAAGTGCTTGAAAGTCTGATCTTGAACATGTGATAGTTGAGTTTACAGAGTGTCCCTTATTGATAGCAGTGATTGTTTTTAAATAAGTCCTACTTATAATTAGTAGGCTCTTGCTTATTAATACTGGGACCATCTAAGTGATTGTTGTCTTTTGTTTAACCAAAGTTGTTTAAATTTCACCTTATCTCAGAATGATTTCCATCTAATCAGAAATTTGCACAATTTCCTTAAATGTTAAATGTTGTTTAGTGATGTTTAGCTTCAAAAAAATTCAGACTATTTTTCACAAAACCCTTAATTTTTCAGCTCTGAGGTAAGAAAGGTTTGGTAGGTTGGAAAAGAATGTTGAGAAAATCAGGGTTAGAGTCATTATTATAACAACAATGTATTGATTTTATAAATTTATATTATTAAATAATTTTTCATCTGAAAATTTCAGATAAAGAAAACAGACAATATTTATGTAACGACATTATAGTACAGCATTTCAGTCATTGTCCCATTAATTATCAATATCAACTAAATAAATGTTTAATTAAGAGATAGTCTCTGATTTCATTGTTATACTGAATGAAATTTTAGATAACTTGCTTCTCAGTGTGTTGAAATCTCGGTAATATAATTTTTGTAGTTTTAATACTTGGCTTGTGGTAAAAATTGAAAACATTCAGAGGAAATAGAATTATATTAGTTAAAATTTGTAAATTACTAACATTTATTTTAATTCAATATTAAATTGTAAAGATTTATTTTAAAAGAGGCATTCAGTCTTAATGTTACTGTTAATTTCTCCTATTACATTTCATGCATTTTATTATTACACTGTTTGTTTGTTTTTATTCCATTTTCTAGAGTGTGTCCCAGTTGTTTTTCTCAACCCCTGGTTCTTTCCATGGCTGAAATAACAGAATAATTAAATATACACAGCTGTGGTTCGAACCCGGGACGGACCTTGAGAACAGTAGTTAGACTCTACCTCTATCCACTCTACCACGCAACTCCAATATTTAGAATAATTATGTCATATATTAATATTATTATAAATATGCTTTAAAAAATGGTTTAGATTTACATTCGTTTCCTTTATTCTGTTTCAGAGAGGAGGCTACGGACGAGGCAGGGGAGCTCCACCACAATAAAGCTGGAAAAATTTTTAATAAACAAAATTTTCTTTAAACTTAAATACATTATGTTTTGTTCTTTTTATAAAAAAGAAAACCCATTAAAACCTTAATATTGTTTTTGATTAATTCTGTTTTCATTATTCTTCAAGAAAACAAGAATGTTCTCGATCTGTTTAAAAAAAATTTCCTTTCTTTTTTTTTTTTTTTTTTTTTTTTTTCTTTTTTTTTTTTTTTCTTTTTTTTTTTTTTTCTTTTTTACATATTTTCATCTTCTCCGCCTCACTGCCAGAGATAGATTATTATTATTACCATTTTTATTATTTTTTCTCAGTTTACTATTTTCATTGTGAGTAATGGCCTCTTCATCTATTAGAACTTCGAAATTTCCTAAAGCTGATGGCAACGGGGTTTTATTCCATTTAGCGCTGAAAAAATAAAAAATAGCCATTTACTTAGATATGAATTGAATAATTTGTAAATACAAATCTCAAATAATTTGATCAATTATTACAAGTTTTCGCTAGTATGAATAAAAAGTTATAGAAACTAGTTGATCGTAGAATGCATTATAGGATATGAAAAAAATTCCAAACAGGCGCTAATTATAAATCTAGTGTAATTTATAAAAAAAATTGTTTATTTTCTTGTTAGCTGGGCACAAGCATATATTAGAGCAGAAAAAATAGGCCTATACAAAAACAGCAGTCAATTATTATTGAATATTATTTAAAATTATATATATATATATATATATATATATAATTTCATTTATAACCCTGGTCTATATAACATATCTCTATTTCTTTATGTTCACAATCTAATTAACTATTAAAGGAAGGAATCAGATCAATATTTTATTGATGATCAATTATTTGATTAAACTAGTCAATGATTGAGATAATCTTGTCTAGTTGAAAAAATAAATGTACATAGATCATTTAATTCACGTGAATCATGTTTTTATATTTATTTTTAACTTTAGGCAAGTAATTTCTTAAGAAAACAACTTTTAATGGTTAATCTATTTTTCGGATGTAATGGTGTATATACCCTCAATTTTGTGGTTTTCCTGCACTATTTTGCATATCTCGAGATTTTTACTGCACGAAAATCCAGTCTCTAGTTATAACCATGTAAATGAAGCTTCAGTGAGAGTAGTTTGCAAATGAGTTTTAACATGCCTACTTTAATAATATTTATCTGAGAGGTGGAAATTCAATTAAAAAGTTAAATAAAAGAATAATACTAATATATATCTTACTCTGGAATGCCCGAAGGAGGGATGACAACATGAAGAATACTGTCGATGAGCCTGCTTTTTAATATCCTATCATTCACTGTCGTCGATGTGAGGGAAGGAGATGCATTAACCTTCAAAAATAATATAAAAAACTTAAATGTTACTATTATCATTCCCAAAACTTAAATATAAACATAACATTACCTCTATCAACCAAGGTTTGAGGGTGTTATCTATAATAATATCATATCCATAGCATTCAAAGCAGTGTTTATCATTGGCCATTATGTTACTGACAGCCTTTAAAGAATGGACTATCAACCAAATGATATTCTTGAACAATTTGTCAGTAACACTTTTTCCTCTCGTACTTTCCAGGTATAGTCTTAAATTATCTACACTCAATTTTCCTCCGTGCAAGCTATTGTAGTCACCCTGGAAAGGTAATGATAAAACTGTAAAGATACATTCATATACGAGCACTACTTTTGTGAAGCTTGTTAGGTATCAATGGAGTTCTGATTTTAATTAATGAAAACCCTATAAACGGCAGAAAAATAAGATTTTTTTGTTTTAAAGCGGCAGAATACTTACCAATACACTGGTCCAAAAAAAGAGTAAATGAAAGGTTATAATATAATATAATAAATTGACGTACAAATTAAAATGCTGAGATAAAGACTTATTTGTTTTCTATTATACTACTGGAAAAATAACACAATCTAAACTATAGAATAAATTAAATGAATATTAGTATGGTGTAATGGCTAGCCTAACAGCCTTTTATGCCCTAAGTCGCAGGTTCTAACCTGGCTGGTGAACCTAGGATTTTTTAATAGGAGTAAATAAATCTTTAGTTATACCATCCTTCGGAGGGGACATAAAAAGGTGTTCCCGAGCCTGATCATCATCATGTACTAGTTAAAGATCCCTATCCTAATTAAATCTGAATAGGAAAAATTTAGGACTTCCACTGTAGTATCGTCCGATTAGCCTCAGCAGTATAAAGTGACATTAAATGAAATGAACAGTTGAAAAATGGGGATTGGTTTGCTGTAACTAGCGTCTAAAACCTGTAAAAAATAAGCCGCGGTACCTAGCACCTTATTAGGTAACTAAGTGCCACAAGCTTGCCCCCTTTTTAAGGCTATGCTACATTGCGAGAGAACAGGTTGGTGAAAATTTGTGAGATTTCGTGATTGTGAATATCATACACTCTCACATACTTTCAAAATATAAATATTCAATTACTATATTTTCTATAAAATTTCATAATTTATCTTTAAAAACTTTTATTTTAAATATGTTTAATTTCTTAAAATGGAGTTTCTACATTATAAAAACATTTTTTATGACGTTTATATTACACTTGTTTGTTTTGATATAACATTATTTAGTTTTTTAAAAATAATATTTAATGATATAGGATTTTTAAAAAAATATTTGATGTTATTAATTTTTTTTTTAATATGACCTAACTCCCCTCCTACTTTTGTGAACACTCACAATACCTCACTCAAATTTTTTCACCTACTCTCACTGTTTAGCCCGGCCGTAATTTAAAAAGGGGCAAGCTAGTTACCAAAAAAAGGTGCTAGATACCGCTCAGGAGAGTGACAATTTTTCATAGGTTTTAGGTTCTAGTCTGCTGTTAGGCAGAGAAGGGATACCCTCATAGTAACTATATTAATACTTACTTGATGAATGAAGATTAAGAAGTATTTGGATAAATAATTATTCTGCTAAAGCCGGTTTTGAACTCAGGACACAGAGAACACTGGATTATTATTTTTAAGCACTAAAATACACTCAATAAAACGTAGTCTGAACCAATGTTAATAACGAATATTTCTCAAAATTAAATTAAATGGATGCTGTTGTACTACTGCAGACATTTTTACATAGAATTACTTTTAAAGAAATTATTCACCAAAGAATTTTAATAGTGACAAAAAACCCCAGTATTTTCTATGGAAACAGGAACCTTTTGAATTTTGAAGACTAAATCAATGCTTGTAGTTTTAATGTTTTGTGATTCAAAACAATTCTTATTCAGAAATATTACAATTTGTCTTCATCAGAACAGTAGTAATATTGCTTTGAGACTACATTCACAAAATGTTTACAGAAATGTATAGGTAAAGCAAAATTAACTAAAAATTGAATAATGATAAAGATCAATAAAATATATTATTATTGGCACTATATCCCAATTATTTGCGACAGCCTGTTGGAGAATTAAATATATAGAAATGTATAGGGTTGTAAAATAAGTTCGCAGTGTTTTTCAATTTAAACCTTTCTGTGTTTATAAAATCATGTTTACTAGGTCAATAATGTTTACAAATTTGAAAAAAAGATCAGTGAGGTGCTTTTATGCATCGGTTCCAATCCAGGTTCCTTAGCTTTAAGTACTATATCGCTTGCTCAAAATGGAAGAGAAAAAAAATTCATTTTTGTCATTAATGATTTTTTATTTTCAAAAAAGAAAATCCGCTGCACAGATAGTTAATAAAATATACAGGGTGTATGTCGATGATGCCTCAGGAGAAAGCACCATCTGTAAGTGGTTTGCTCGGGTCGACTTTCAACTGTTGATGATGAACAAATTAAAAAAATTACCTGAAAGATAGTAACGTGTTATAGATCAAAATAGGTCATATATAATTGATTAAACATATTTTCAAGAATCTGAGAATTTATTTTAATCACCAATGAAAAATGTTACAAACTTATTTTACAACCCAATACAATATTTACAAACAGTCCTGTCCTCCCATATACGTAGGAAAAAGGCAAACCTAAGAGATCCTCCAGCTCCTCTCTCTCAGCCACGTCACTGATTTAAAAAGCAGTAGAAGTTGAATGAGGGGACTATGGCCAGTAGTAATTAATATATAAAATACAATTTTAACTTTTTCTTACCCCATGCCTTTGCACTGATACATTGGTTAAATGTACAAATATGTTATCAAGTTCTTGCATGCTTGTATCATATTTAACTGTGCAGAATCTACAAAATCCTTGTTTAAAAAGGTATGCTTTTAGAGGCCTGAAGGATGTGACTAGAACGTACAGTCTCATATCGAACTTCTTACCACCAATTAGCAAAGGGTTATCTATATACCTGTAATTAAAATATATATACATTATAATGGAAATAATTAAGAAAATACAAAGGGTACTACAAACATTTTGCAATGTAACTTGATAGAAAGACACAAGAGGCAGCAGGTTATAACCTCACTATAGTGAGTTCTGCCTGCAAAGCAGTCCACAATAACATATCACTTGGCTCAGTTGTTCAAAAGTAGTGACAAATTAAAGTGCACCCTTTAAAGTCAAGCATGACAATCCCCTAATTGAAAAAAGAGCAAGATAACAGAGAACCCAGATTTAATGCAAAATTCACTAGGTGTTGCTAGTGTAATTTGAAAAGAGGACAAGTATGGAACATGTAGTTACAAAAAAAAGTGATAGATGCTGCTCGTGAAAGTGACAAAATTCACAGTTTTTAGACGATAGTCAAAGAATGTGCCTCACTCTCGCATGAAGCTTTGCAGAGCTGGTTAAAGAAAAATAAGGATTGCAAAACTTTTGTAGTACATGCATAGAATATAAGTGTTATTAAAATTCTATATGAGACTTATTACTTGGATATGACATATGTTTCTTTAACGACGGTAGGATTGAACGGTGCTTTGGCTTCTCTCGACCATCGTTTCAACTTTGAGAGTTTGTTTATTAAAAATATCCCCGCTCCTTGACTCTTCCCGCATGGCTTCATGATCCATGTGCTAGATGGCGTTTTTCTATATTCTTCCACAAACATGTTGTAATCTAGTGCACAGGGGTAATATTTTTATCTGAATTTAATAAAATAATATTTTCACAATTAATTAAAAATGTTAATAAAATATAATTAATTATTAGTTACCTGCGGGTAAAACGAATGTTATAGGTATGAAATCTAAATAAATATATTTCCCCATACTCTTCGTCCCTAATGGGTTCCCTTCTCTTTCTAATTCTTTTCTGTACCTTTTGATATTCTTCACCAATAAGTCTTTTCTCGTCAGTTCATAATGATTTGGAAAATGGTTGATCAACCTACATATGTGAAACATTGAAATTATTTATATATGTTTTAAATAATCGTAAATTTAAATAAAATTAATTTTTAAAGGAAAATAGGTAAATTCTTACACAGTATACTAATCAATTCTAGATACACAACTATCCCTGGTTCAATTGAATGAATGAACATAATTTCTATTCTGGGACATTTTGAATGCTAAGGATAATGAACAGAATTACTAAGGTTTGCTGACTTCATTCAAGTGCACCATTAACTTGCCAGCAAATCATTTATTTATTTTTGGATTTTAAAGGCAAAAGCTATTAAAGAATTTTTAGAAATATAATGAAATACATAAAATAAAAATAAATAAAATATAGAAATAAAAACAGATGAAAATTTTGAATGAATTTAATTGTTTTTAGTTCGATATGGAGATCCTTTTAGGGCACATCTAGCCTCTATAAAGTGGATGCACGAAAATTGGGAAAAAACTTGGTGGTTGAGCATGGTCTTGATCTAATCATCTCATTGCATGCATGACCATTATCGTCTAGAAATAGTACGAATCTCAACATGTTATAAACCCTTGAGTTTATCGGTGATCTAGTGGCTAGCATAACAGCCAACTGTGCCCAAGGTCGCGGGTTCAAACCTGGCAGGCGATCCTAGAATTTTTAATGGGAATATAAAAAACTTACGACTGTCCTTCAAAAGTTGATCCCAAGCCTGTGCAATGTCATATACTCATTAAAGATCCCTATACTAATTAAACTTGGATAGACAAAATTTAGGACTCTGATTGTAGGATCGTCTGATTAGCCATAGCAGTGTAATATGAAGTGACGTTTAATGAATAAACAAACAAACATGAACCCTTGATCCTTCATGGATTGTAGAGGCACACGTTTTTTTTTGTTTTTTTTTCCATGAAGTCAGTCATTTGGTAATGCACCTTTTTTGTTTGTAGTTGAGGTCTACAATCACTTTAAATATTTTCTATTACTTACAAGACACCATATAAAGAATATAATTATAACTAAGAATTCTCAAGATATTAAATTGTATTTTTCAGTTTATATATTTGTTTCTTCAATATATAAGGACTAAAATTTATAGGATATATGTTATTGTGTAAGGAATATTTTACTCACTGGTGATCATGCATTCTATATCCGCTGTCTAGACTGAATAGATTACGACACGTTTGTATCCCTGACCTAAAAATAATATAATATTTTTAAGGATGATTTCTGAAATTTTAGAACATCGGGGCTAAGAAAATAAATTTTAACAACCAATAAAAATTAATACAAGACAATGTAAATGGAAAACAATCAGATTACTGTAATAAAATAACGTTTTTCATGGGAACAAGCACACAAAACATAAATATAAATCCCAATACACTTTAATATATTTGTGATTAATTTAGTACTTTTTTTTCTGCTCAATTAGGCTTTTTTTTTTCTTTTTCACTGCAGCCTCAATTAGGCTTATTGTGTCAGAAATACGATAATTGCCAAAATGGTAAAACCGTATCCTGGCAATCTCTGGACAACTACATATCACATTATAGGCAGTTTCATCTACCACCAACCCCATATTATGGAGATGCCTGTTAAGCTGACAGTGTCCTGTATATAGTCCTGTCATCCTCCTCAAAATAAACCAATAACCCCAAATTTTCATACCCCTCCTCACCCCCAAATTGCATTTCGCAATAGCAGTTTTAGTATTTTTGTGTGAACAATATTGAAATAATTTAACTGGCATTCCTGCTACAAACTCTTGTGAGGTAACACACATTTTTCACTTACTTCGGCTGTTAAAATTAATTTAATAACTATTAAAAAAGCTTATTCAATTTTGTTGGAAAAATATTATATATGATCAAATAATATAATATAAAATTGTTATGTATAATATTTGTCATTAATACTATTTGTCACTTAAAATTACCTTTTACAAATTCATATATAAGACAATATTTTTTTGAAAATCTTTAGCTTTCCAATGATATATTATACATCTATGTTGTTGTTCTTAAGTTCGAAAAACCAAAAATTACATTGGTAAAAAATATGTTTGCTCTTTTCTTCTTTAGTTGGTTATCAAATTCATTCAATTTTTATATTTAGTCATTTAACATTATATCAAAGCCCATTCAATTTTACATCGATATAGCAAGTTTAATCAAAATCGTCTTTGATAAAATCGTAAAAAGGTGCAAAATACATGATATGAAGTAGCACTTACAATGCATTCATAATTTTTTATTTGACAACCAAAATATTCACTAAAAATAATTTATATGCCTGAAAAACTATAAATTAAATTCTCTTAGATTCTTGTATTAACCTAAATACATATAATAAATAAATCATTAGTTAAATTGATAAAATGACACACCAATAAAAATTCCAGTCATCTTCAGGTCCGACTTGACTCCAACCTCTTTTTTCAAAATTAGAAGTCAAAACTGATTTATCAAGATCGGTACAAAATGTTACTTTAAGCTTCAATGGAGTGTTTGTGTTAATTCTGAAAACAAAAAATAAAAAATATATACTAGTATTTTAACAGTTTCTTCTTGTTTTT
Source organism: Piezodorus guildinii (assembly GCA_023052935.1). Lineage (NCBI taxonomy): Eukaryota > Metazoa > Arthropoda > Insecta > Hemiptera > Pentatomidae > Piezodorus > Piezodorus guildinii. The sequence continues at coordinate 178,449,098 of CM041292.1, read as the reverse complement.
ATTAAATTGTTTAGTGCAAATAATAATTTTAACAAAAACTGTTAAATATAATTAAATTATTACTTTATAAGTATAAATAATTTATTACCTTCCATAAAGAAGGTCATTTGATAATGCACTTTTTGCTCTCTCCATCCCAAATTTTGGTTGTCAGGCGAAGCAACCATCAAACAGAAATGCTATTCTAAATCAATAACTGGCCCACAGGATCTTTACAGAACAAAAATGAGGAATTTATACATTAAAAATTATATTTTCTATAGTTTTAATATAACTTCACTAACTAGCATAATTTACTAAATTATAAAAAAAAAAACATTTTAAAACCCTAAATATCAATTCTTCAGATATTCCTAAACAAATACTATAAATTTAGAAATAATTACAATGATTTAAATAAAAATTCATTTTTATTGTATATTTTCTTAAGAATATTAACATATGTTAAAATGAAAATGGTTAAATACATTAATAGGAGAGTTTCAAAGGTTATAATTATCCAATGGGAAAATTCTTTACAACCAAATATTATTATCAACAATTCTTAATAAAAATATTAAATAAACACATGTTTATTTATTGAAATATACAATTAACTAACTGTAAGTGTATAGACTAGTAAATTTAAAATCATGTATTAAATTTGCAAAATAGATCTAAAATATTGTAGGTACAATATTCAATTTTGTGATCTAAAATGCTGTTGTTTTTTTAAAAAGTAAACTCTGTTTTACTTTTAAATACTTTAAAGTACTCTATAATAAATAATAGAAATCAGCTGTATTTTTGTTAGATTAAACAAAAATGAATAAATGAATGCAATTTCAATAATTTCAATATACAAATTCAAGCTAAATACTAATAACAATAATACTTTAGTTGTTCAAGAGAAAATAAACATATCATTAATAAAATTTTGTAAATTGATTTATTGATTTTACTTTTTTTTTTTTGGCAACAATGATAAGCAATAACTGTATTGACTAAAGGTATAAATAACAATAATCTTTTCATTCTCTAGTTCATTTTTATTTATTTTTGAACAATATTTATATTTAAATTTTCACTTTTCTATAATTAAATCTTGGAAATTTTCAACAGAAATACAAATTGCAGGAACCCCTATAACCAATCTCAATAATCCAAATAGCCAAGTCCTCCAAAACAGTTCATGTGTTAGTTTTTGTTTTTTACGCATTTATAGTCACTTTTACTAACTTGTGGCTAAAAGGACTATCACACTGACAATTACCTCAGGACCACCACTTTATGTCCCGTTTGAAGGATTGCATAACCAAGGATTTTTTTACCCCCTTAAAAAAATCCTAGGGCCATCAGCTGGGTTTGAACCCATGTACCTTGGTAGTAAGAAGGCTGTTATGATAACCACTACACCACAGATGACCCAATTTTTTTTCCAATCTCTACAGTATATCTAAAAAATTAATACCTATACCTTTACCACTACAACCCATGAAGGGTCTTGGGCTCAGTACACATAGAGATTCAGACTGTATCTAGGCCAATGGCTGAGCATTGAGGTGATAAGGCCTTGATCACACTCAACCGTCGGATTTTTTCCCCAACTTGGATACCCACTTTAAAGAAGCTAAGTCTGTTTCAGGAGGGCCTCCATAACCTAGGGTCGCCCCCTGCTTGAATTAACAAAATAAATAATATTCTGTCAAAACCGGGATTCGAACCCAGGACCCAGAGAACAGTAGACTAGCACTCTATCCACTAGACCAGACTGCTCCTTTAAAAATGATGAATAGTCCTATGAAAATTAAATCACCTTAGATGTTACAGCAACTTTCTCACAAAAGTCAGAATTACATTTTATAAAATGTATTCCAGTATGTTTTTATAGAGCACCTCCGACAACTTTGATTAAACTTACTTTAATAATATAAAATTATATAGACTTTAATTTTGTGTAAGGTTTACCATAATTGAAATGATCTGGATAGATGTGAATCCCGATTTTTCAAAATTTCTTTAACTTTAAAATGTCTTTAATTTTTGTATTTATAATCTGCATTGTATAATAGATAATGAATGTATAGGAAACATTTATAGTGCTTTAAAGTAACAAAAGTATGACTTAAAAGTAATTTAAACTACAGAATATTTCTAACAATTATCAAGAACTCTTGAACTCTTTGGCGAGCTTTCAGAAGACTAGAAAAATTGAATTTTTTTGATAATGTAATATCAATTGCACAACCTGCTACTTACATAATACAAATCTTGGAGAACTTCCTCCTTCTAAATTATAAAAAAAAACTATACCCCAGGTTTGCCTCACTGCTGAAATAACAGAATAAATAATATTCTGCTACAGCTAGGATTAAAACCTGGGACCCAGAGAACAGTAGACTAGTGCGCTCTATCCACTAAGCCATGCTGCTCCCTACTCCTTCTAAATTATAATTTAAAAAAAAAATAAAGTAAAATAAAAATTTATTTAACATAATTTATTCAACAGACATCTATTAAATAACAATAAATAACTTTTATACATCACGTACAAGAATACATGACAAAATAATAAATAAGTGCAAATTCATAATAATAGAACATCATACAGTAACATTAAGGTAACTATCTACTGAAATCGAGATAATGAGCGTATCGTTCTTCTGCTACTTTAGTAAAATCGACTTTTCTAAAAGTATGTCTTCTGTTCCAAGCTAAAATCATTCCGGCGCTATAAAAGATACCGCTGAAGAGGAAAATAAATCCCAGGTATTTAAAATGTCTAAAAAAATCTGGAAAAAAGGTGGTATATAGTTGAGTAAAATATTTCAACCAGACATTAAAAAAATAAAATTTTAGGATTTAAAGATTTTTCTTAGTTGGTGTAAACCAATAGACAATATTCCCAAATGTAAATTGCTTATTGTATCTTAATAAAAGCCTTAAACTTGGGATAAAACATGGACACGCATTAAAATTGTATGTTTTACTTTCACATAGCTATGTATGAAAAATAAAGTAAGGAACAGTGTTGCTATCATGATAATTTTTTAATTCCAGTTTTCAATGGAAATACGCATTTCAGGGTCACCTGAGTCCAAATAACCAAGGAAGTAAAAGGTCTGTGGTTGGTAAGTCTAGCAGGAAAACAAAAAGTCCTATGAAACTGAAATTTCATATTTAAGACAAATATAGGTCCGAGATATTACAGCAACTTTTTCATCAAAATGGACAAACCAGAAGAGCCACTTTAACTTATGCATTTTGCACATTTTTATGATTTTCTCAAAAATGTCTTGATTAAACTTGCTATATTCATGTAAAATTTAATAGGATTTAATATTATGTAGTTTTCATTCTGATTGAAACAGTCTTACAGGGCTTAGCTGCCGATATGTTAAGTTTTGTTCCTCTAATGTACCTTTAATTTTCTATATTTGAAAAAATGAAACATCTCATTTTGTTAGTATTGATAAAAATGGGTAAATATGTAAGTTCAACGAATTTGATATCCCACTAAAGAAGAAAAGGGCAAACATATTTTTTAATGAAATTTTTTTAACATAAGATCAGTAATATAGATGTTTTATATACCGTTGAAAAATTAAAGATTTTAGAAAAAAATATCATCTAACAAACAAAGTTGTAAAAGTTAATGGTGAGTGATGAAAAGCCGATAAAACTAACTGATTGTTGTAGGGATCACTTGTAGCTGGGTGGTTAGCGTAGCAGCCTCCTATGCAAAAGGTCACGGGTTCAAACCCGCAGCTGGTCCTAGGATTTTTTAATGGGAGTAAAAAATCCTTAGTTATGCCGTCCTTCGGATGGGACGTTAAAAGGTGGTCCCGAGCCTGTGCGATATCAGGTACTCGTTAAAGATCCCTATCCTAATAAAACCTGGATAGGCAAAATTTAGGACTCCCACTGTAGCATCGTCCGATTAGCCATAATAGCATAAAGTGACATTAAATAAATAAACAAACTGATTGTTGTAGATAATAATATAATAGATTATTTAATAAAACACGTTTCCATCATGTAATTATTCCTTTAATCTTTTTTCATCTCTGTATTAGAAAATTCTTAAATTGATTTTAACAATGGATGTAAGTGAAAGACGTGTGTTGCTCCCACCAGATTTTTATTAATATAGATGATATTAGTAATTACCACAAATCTTCTATATTCCATTTCCATTAAAATAAATATATTTTAAATTTATTAAATCTAAATTACAAAAATAAAATCTGGAAAAATAAGATCTACTTTACCATCACTCGTTATTACTAACTGTTGCCGTACAAAGACAGACACCACTTGCATCTTAACATCGTCAACAAAGCAGGTATAATTGGCTTCCTCGTCAGAGGTAGCAGTTATTATGTACAAATTGGAAAAAGAATCTATTAAAAGGTTCCCTCCGCGTATATTTGGGCTGATTGCAACACCATTTTTCTCCCACACCACTTCACTCTTGGGGGTAACTCTAAAAACCAATTCTTTTTTTAATTTACTATCACTTTAATAATGAGATATATACCAATATATTGTCTAAATTATATTAATGGTGGAATGTGATTGAACAAGGAACCACATTTCAAAAGAATTTGAGACGACATGGGGTATCCGACAGGGCTGTAGCCTGAGTCCGTTACTTTTCATCATGGTTCTGGACTTGGCACTGAGGAGACCCAAGCCTATAATAAGTAAATTCCAGCTAGGGCACAGAAAGTTGCACCCCACCAGATATTTACTATTAGCCTTCGCTGACGACCTCATCCGGCTAGCTGACAATGACCGAGACCTTCAACATAACATAAATATAAATGTCCTCCAAGAAGAATTATCCACAATAAATATGAAGATTAATCTGCATGCAAATTGGAAAGAAGCCCCGAAGGATAATAATGATACTTAAGGTTGGAGGACATAGATTAGAGCAGGTTGAAAATTTCAAATATCTGAGAGTTCATCTCAATGAGAGTGGCTACATAGACGAAGAAGTGGCCCAATGAATTGGAGCAGCAGGGAGGATGTTCTGTATGGTCAGGCGGTGTTTTCTGGGGAGGAGAAGAGAGGTGTCAAAGTGGACAAAACTAGCCATATATAAATCGACATTCCTTCCTATCCTATCATACTCCTCAGAATCATGGCCTCCCACCTCTAACCATAGGAGTCAGATACAGGTCATGGAAATGAGGTATAATCAAAACTATTTAAGGATGTAAGGTCAATTGTTAAAATTAAAATAGGTGGAAATAACAAGAAGTCTGTCTGGTAAACAATATTTTACTTCTTTTTTTTCACTTCAAACATGAGAGTAATGACAAACTCCAGCAATGGCAGAATAGTTATTTATTCAATTATTTCAATGGCAGAATAGTTATTTACTATATTATTTCAGCTGTGAGGTAACTCTGGGGTAGGGAGAGACACCTGAACAGACCCAGCTTCTTTAAAGTGGGTACCCAAAAAAAGGAAAAAAACTTGGGTGGAACTTAGCTTAATTACCTTTGTGCATGGTTGTTGTACTAGAAATAATTTAATTTACTGAACCCAAGACCCTTAATGGTTTGTAGAGGTACAGATTTTTGATTTTATATCGAATCGTACATGTAATTCTTAAATTATTTTTATTTTCATTTGTATGATAGTAAATGAAAATACACAACTTATAATCTATTAATTTTAATAACCATATCTTGCAAAATGGTATATGCATGGTAAACAAAGCACGAAAGAAAAGAAAGGAGTTATAAACTGAAATTCCATATTTAATATAGATATGAAGTTCCATACATAATATTTAATACACTCATTAAAAAAAAAATTCCATACAGCATGCTATTATTTTCAACTTAGCAAAATCCAAATGTACAAATTATTAATACTAATATTAGATAAAAAAATAAATTTATTTGAAAATCAAATTAAGCTTTCAAAACTAAGAAATTGACCCTAACATTGTGCCAGTGTGTAAGACAAATTATGCCCGAGACGTTACAAAACCTTTTTCATCAAAATCAGCTTTATACCTTGCATTTTGCGCCTTTTTTAGATAAAAGATTTTGATTAAACTAGCTACATAGATGTAAAATTTAATGGGCTTTAATATCATGTAGGTTTCATTCTGATTGAAATAGTCTGACAGGGCTAATATGCCGATATTTTAAGTTTTGTTCCTCTAATGTACCTTTAATTTTGTAGATTCTAAAAAAATAACCATATCATCTTGTTAGCATTGATAAATAACAGCTAAATATGCAAGTTGAGCAAATTTGAAAAACGACTAAAGGATAAAACTGAAAAAATATTTTTTTAATGCAATTTTTTATTTTTGAACTTAGGAACACTAATATACATCTATGATATACCGTTGGGAAGCTAAAGATTTCAGAAAAAATATTATCTACACATATTATTTACACTTCTGTGGGACCCTCTCTTTAAAAAAAAAACCTTTAACCTATTACAATAATTTTAAAAAATGTTACAGATGAATATGGCACTATAGCACTAAAAGCTACATTTGCATCTTAATAAAGAAATATAAAGTATGGAATGCTTTCTGCGTATCTTACCTTAATTACAATATTAAATAGTAGTCTATTTATTGCAACATGAAGAAATGTTTTAGTACGATGTATACCTTCTCAGGGTAGTTTTTTTTTTTTTTTTTTTTTGGTTAAATGTGTATCAGTTAATTAATTAATACTAGATATATATAATCAAGGTGAAATAAAAATGTATATACTCAGGACAGATCATTGTAAAATGATCTCCTTCCACAAGAACAATAGTATTTCTATAACGAGCAGAGGACTTTGATTCAGAATAAACTTTGCAAGGAGCATAACATGGCTCAGTAATCGCAAAGTTTCCAATATGAAGTAAATCATTTGAAATATTCGGAAATAATTTTTGCAAACCAATAGAATAACAAGACATCTCAAATGACTTCATTAAAAATGACTCTCCATCATTTAATATATAGTTCCAAGTAATATTTTTGCTCTGTAACATATAATCAATTAATTCCTTACTAAAATAAATATAATAGTAAAATGAAAAATATTAAAACAGTGAGTATTACTTTTAATGAAGGCTGTAACCGGCATTCAGCTATTTTTATTCTTATTTTTCTACAGCCATCACATGTTCCCCATGCCTGCCATCTTCCGATGACTTCTACTGTAATACCCTTATTCCTAATGTATACGTAATCAGATCTGTTTGAGGTTGCAAATTTATCATTTATATCAGCGAATGATTTTTCTTCAAAAACAGCCCAATCTTTCAAACTTCCAATTGTAACCTTAGCAGCAGACGCATTAACAACTATAACATCATATTATTAAAAGGTTGATAATGAATACAAGAAAATATAAAAATAAAATACTAACTGTCTACTAAATAATTATATTTAAAATCTTGGTCTTCTCCAAGACGGCCACTGCAATAATATAATGCAGCATCATCTTCTATTGTTCGATTAAATACTAATGTATGATCAGGTTTCATGTATACCCTATTGCTTGAAAGTTCATCTTCCAAGCCGAGTTTAACTTCTGAAATATTGTTATTTCGAAAACGGCTCTGGCGATACCATAATTTCGGAACATCATCATCATCTTCATCACTAAAATAATAAAAACATGATATTTTGCTAAAAATTATGATACAATATTTATTGTCAAGAAATCTACCAGTAATGGCAAGCCAATGTAAGAGTTGTATTAATGAAGGTTTCAACTAATTCAAATTCTTCATTTCTTTCAGAGGTAATAAGCCTTTGTTTGGTGCGACAAGCATCAACTATTGCTAGATATTCTGTTATTTCTTTAGCCTTATGTTTAATATCTTTAATTTTGGATAATTCACATTGATAGACAAGGAAATGTATTAAAACAAATATTATTAATTCAAAATGATAATTCATTTCACAATAACTTCCAGGAAAGTATTCTGTATTTTACCTCAAATATAATATGAAAATATCTTAAATCAGTTAAATTAATTATTCTAAAGGATTATTCAGCCATAACATTAAATAATGATTTATCAGAACATAATCGAATTTCAAATAATAGGAAGTGATAATACACTATAAACTGATAACAAACTATACAGTCATCAATAGTTGTATACCATAAACTTTCTTAAATTGAACTAATTGTATAATATAAAAAGTAATTAACATATATTATAAAAAAGTAAAATGTTAAAATTAATTTTTATCTTACAGAATTTGAATTTTTTTTCTTTAAGTTTGGCATGTTTGGTAGATATCAAAGTTTACGTCAACATGGCGGACGAACTTGAAAGTGAGTTTATTTGTATTTACTATTATTGTTTTAAAGTAAATAAAATATTAAACTGTCTCCAAAACGTTTGAAACTGAATCTATAATTATTTTTCTTAATTACCAGGGCATTTTTAAATGTGTTAAGTGCCCAGGCAAAGTGTAGTTCAATAAGACAAATCTTACTATTTCGAATTAGATTTATAAATTTCAAATTCCTCTACTGCAATGGGCGGGACCAAAGAATTTCTGAATTCTATTGAATCTCTTTTTTAGTTCACCTATGTTGTTTAATATTTATATCCTTTAAATATCGAAGATAAAGAGGTTATTTGGAAATTTTCACTAGATAAATTGGGTTCTCCTAATTATGGCTGTCAGCGTATATCTAAATTTATATTTTCCTACAAGCTAGGTTATGTATTTATGTGTTAAGCAATCAGTGTACCTGACTGTGGTGTCCAATACAAAGATTTTAAATTTAAAGTGTTACCTTATTTTAAGCGTTGTTTCTCGTTCCTTTTTATTATCGTTTTAAACATTGTGTACACCTAGTTCTTTTAATTATTTATAAATCGTTGTTATTGCTTTTAATAATTTTTACGATTTATTAAATATTATTTTATATCGAATAAAATTTTTGGAAATGTATCAATACAATAACTAACCTTGAGAAATGCAGAGTTTATCAAGAATGCAAGATGAAGAAGAAAGGATTAAGTGTAAAGTGTTTTTGGTTTTTGTTAATGACTCTTGGGTGTTTTAATGTCATTAATTATTTATGTATTTTTTGGGTTATAGATGCCTCTGAAGCATTACTGTCTTTCAAAAATGGGATAGTTTCAAGTGATTCTCCGGAAGAACCAATGGAAGAATTTGGTCCGGCTTCTCTTGGTCTTCATAGAGTCGGAGATCTACCTCCACCAAAACCTCAAGCCTCTCAACCAGTTCTGAATCGTAGAGGAATGGTAAGAATCCACATTTTCGAAGTTTGGAGTGTAAACCATAGAATTATATGAGGTATAATATCCTTTGACTAGAATGGTAGTCTTAAGAAATTGTGGATAGTTGCTAGTTCTTTGTTTCTAAGTTACATGCTGTAACATTGAATATAGTTGATATATTTTTATAGTAAGAACTATACTTTTATTCTTGATTAGTATTTATTGTAAAATTTTCATATTGTAACAAAGGATTGAAGGCTTGTAAACAAGCTTGAAGCTTTTGTCTTCTATGTAAGTATTATTCATGTATTCACTCAGAATCTTATTATATAGATAGCCTTTTCCGGATGGTAATTATTGTTAGATATTGATCTTTATGTTACAATAGAGTTCTAATATATGCTAGATTGTATTATTATTTGGAGTGTTTTGTTTTCTTCTCTAGCCGGCCAGAATAAGAAAAAGAAATAGATTATTTTATGATGATGATGTTATTAGTACTTCAGTTGTTCCACGGGCTTTGGAAAAGAAGTCACGGGTCAAAACGCCTGGTAAGAGAGGTCGGAAACCCAAAGAACAAGCAGATCCAGTTCCAACAAAAGTTGAAAGGTAAGTTTGAATATAATTTATTTATTATTTAAAAAATAAATAAATATTATTTTATTTTGCTTCCAGTTATTTTTGATTAATAATAAATTTTGTCTTGGAAGTTAATATACTATGTACTGGAACCTACAACACAGTCTCTTATAATTTAGATGAGAAGTTTTATGGTTTCAATTAAGAAGGGATAATATTGAATCAAGTTAATGTTTTGCATCAAGCCATCATCAAGACTAAATAGATTAAAGATTATACCATATAAACATGTAGACATGCCATATTAATACTTGTATTCTTCAATTCATATCATCTGTTTACTTTTAATACAACTATGTTATTCAATGATGATTTTATATGAAATTGCATTTATATCTTTTTGGTATATCAGGTTGGTTCATCCTTAATAATGGATCGCAAGCTTAAGCTGAAAATTTGGCAAAAATATAATAAAACTTTACTACTTATTCCTGATTGTTATTTTTGTAATAGGAGATTTAGTTTTGAAATTTGATAAACTAGGTACTGAAACTTACATCATGGCTTTGTACCATCAAGGTAATGTGGGCCTACTTTTACACAATAAGTTAAAGGTTTTAATTATTATTGTAAAGATTTTATTTTATTTTTAAATATAATATTTTTTCTAGACCAATATCCTGGAATCTTACGCTATCATTAATTTTATGTTCTACACTAGATTTATGTCTCTTAGTTATATCTGTTTGATTTTTGTCCTGATGATAGCTCACGAGCTTTAGCTGAAATTTTGACAAAAATATAACAAAACTCGTTGACTTATATCTTATACTCTCTGTAATAGAGATTTCAATTTTGCTTTAAAAGTACTAAATTTGCTATTAAAATTTACATGGTAAGATTATGTGGGCCCACTGTTTTATTGTTAATTAATAATTTTGTTTTTAATAAAGTAATCATTCAATACCATTATTCTGGACTCGTTAGGAATCTTACACCTCCATACATTAAGATCTTGGCTAGAATTTTTCTAGAAGGCCAGGAACAATTTTTGTTTTCATTATAAGACTAAATTTTGTCTAGCACTCTCTCTCTCTTTATTATAAGATGGCCTCCTAGTTTGATCCAATATGCTGTGTCTTTGTACCAAGTTAAGCAGTCATCCAAATTTTGGATTTCATTCTATTTTAGATTTAATTTTTGTAATTTATACAGTGGCCCACTTTGATTTTTAAAGTGTTTCATGATATGTTTAATAGTTAAAATAAAATACTTCTGCAGATAATACAGGTAATATCCCTTTGGGTTTTACTCATTTCAACTTTAATTACTATTTCTCATTTTCAGTTATTGTATTATTGTATGTTAGCCATTTTAAACCAATGTCGAGATAATTACTTTTTTAATTGTATTATTAGAAAATCTATCCCAACTGTCAAGCCAACATAAGACCCTAGATGACTGACCACAGACAACCAGTACAATTAAAAGAAAAAATAATTATAAGTTAAGTACAACTATAAGATATTAGTAATAAAATATGGGGGAAAAAACAATAATAGATAATGATAATATTGGTATGAAAATATTTGAAGACTATAATGAGAAACTGAGCAACTAATTAAAGTTTAAAGAAGAACAATTTAGCAAGGATTAAAGTTTTAATGATTAATTATTCTTTTTTGAGCTTTAATTTGTTACTTAGTTTCTCATTATAATATTTTTGTATCAATATTATCGCTTTATATTATTTTTTATATCTATATTTTATTACTGATATCTTAAATTTGTACTTAACTTATTTTTATTTCTTCTATTTATTGTATTGGTTCTTATCTTATAATTCTTAGCCCTGATGAAGGCCCTCGATGGAGGCGGAAATATCAGCACAATAAATTAAGTTCACTGAAATGAAGTGTTTCAATGGCACCCCCAACTAACTTATTAATAAATTGTTTTTACTTCTTGATGACTATTCATTATTTTTATTTCTTTGACCATCACCTGAACTAATGTTCTACTGAAAATTTTGACTTGATTTTATATATCCTTAGCATTATCTTATGATTTTTAACTTAAAAAATTAATATTATTTTCTTCATTTGTATTTTTTATTTTTTTTTAGTGGTGATAGAAAGGTTGGACAAAAAATTGCTATGAGACTTAGAAACCTTTTGAAACTACCTAAGGCACATAAATGGGTTTGCTATGAATGGTTTTACAGCAATATAGACAGGTGTGTTCTATAAAAATTTTACAAACACATTTTTTGTCACAAATTTTGAATTTTTCATGATTACTATATTTGATTTTAGCGCTCTTTTTGGAGGTGAAAACGATTTCACCATCTGCCTCAAAGAATCTTTTCCACAATTAAAAACTTACATGCTGACTAGGGTCGAATGGTGCCGGATGAGGCGCATGATGGGAAAACCGAGAAGATGTTCTCAGGTATTATTATTATTTTTTTTACAGAGTTTCTTGGCTTTTCCATATTATTTACTTACCCAGACCAAATCATGAGCTAGGCAAACATTTTAAAGAATATTTAAAAATTTCTTGAAGATTTTTTTTCTTTTTGTTGGATGGCATTTTAAATCCCTGCGACCCAAACAGGTCTATTGTGCGCCATAGTTTAAAAGTTGTACACTTAGTACCTGAATTTTATTGCATTTGCAAACTGTAAGAGGCTGTTGGGATTGATTAACTTTTTTCTTAATGGATGATTTAGTCAGTCAGCACCAAAAAGGCTGTACTGGAGTCTTGAGAGTTTATCGCTCCAACATATAGTATGAAAAGATGTTTCATCTTATTGTCTACACAGTGGAGTGCTTGAAAGTTCAAGCTTAAACATGTGATAGTTGAGTTTGCAGTGTCTCGTATAGATAACAGTAATTAATTAACAGTAATAAACTAATACTAAAAATTTAAGTGAGTGTTGTTGTCTTTTGTTTAACCAAAGTTGTTTAAATTTCATTTTGTTTGTTAGTTTAATGGTCCTAAAGGCAGAGCTTAAGCTAATACCATACCGCATATGGGTTCCAGTTTAATAGGGATAGCTTCTGAGCCTTTCCTGTCCATTGAGTTGGCTTTTTCATTGCCACTGATTCCAATAAGTCCAGGTACCCATTGAATGCTCACTATATTGTTACGAGCAAGATGGTTTAGGGTATGATTGCATTCTTCAACAACCTTTGAGATTGTTGTATGATTATTCAGTGCACCAAGTGCCGCTTGGCTGTCAGTATAGATAGTTATTCTTCTATTATTAACTTTGTCAGCTCTCAGATCAGCAGCCCAATGGAGGATAGCAAGTAGTTCAGCTTGAAAAACTGTTGTGTGTTTGCCTAGTGGAATGGTAGCTCCATCATCTGGTTTGTCTTTTCTCTAGACCCCCACACCTAAGCCACCAGCGTTTAGTGAACCATCAGTATAGCAATTTATGCCATGATTAGGTCAATGATCACACTGAAGATACTGGCTGTTCCAAGAAAAACTGCTTTCTGTCCTTCCATAAGTTTTTCAGGCAGCTTTAAGTTAACTGAGCAAATGGTATTGTCGGTAATGAGACCATTGTATGACATTATCATTGGATAGAATAATATATGTTCCAATCTCTTAAGTTGGAAAAGTTACTGGCATAGTTCTTGATACTTTCGAATTTTTTCTGCAACTGTTTTATCGATAGTGTAATCATTCAGAACAGAAATATCGATGACATTTTCACACTTGATATTTCGATCAATAACGACTACATCTGGCTTATTGTTTACAATCAGCTGATCAGTAATGATAGAACAGTTCCAGTATTTTGTTCTCTATCACATGAAAGTGACTGCTATCATTTGGTAAAATAATAATAATGCTAGCGATTGATGAATACTTTTGGCCAGGTTATTATGCCTCGATTGGGCGCAGCATGGTCTAGTGGATAGAGCACTAGTCTACTGTTCTCCAAGTCCTAAGTTTGAATCCGGGCTGAGGCAGAATATTATTTATTCTTCAGCCAGGGGGGTATGGAGACCCTCCTGGGGCAGACCCAGGCACTATTAAATGAGTACCTGAAAATTGGGAGAAAACCTGGGGACTGAGTGTGATCTCAACCGTTGGCCTAGAAAGAAACAGTGCGAGTCTCTATATGTACTGAGCCTAAGCATGGGTTGTAGTGGTGCAGGGTTTTTTATTATTATTATTATTTTTTTTTTAATAATGCCTCAGAAGTAAGATATTCATTCTTTCCCTGTCAATATTATTATTATAGATAAGTATTTATGAATCAATAAATGAATCATTTAATGAACTATATCAATTTTCGAGAAATAATTTTCTAATCTTATCCATGTTTTTAAAGGCTTTTTTCGAAGAGGAACGTAGAGAACTCGATCGTAAAAGGTCAAGAATAAGGCAGCTTCAACAGAGGAAACCAGCTGATTTAAACTCCTGTAAAGATTTGCCATCTGAAATTCCACTTCAGTTAGTTATTGGAACTAAGGTATATTTCCATTATAATCAATAATATTGTTAATGACTTTTTATTTCTACCACTCTTTTCAACCTTCTATCTCGTCATTATCGGCCACTTCAACATTTACTAGAAATATGATTTAACCTTCCACTTCACTACCAAAAGCTCATTTGCATGACTATCTATAAGACTTATCTGGACTTATGGAGTTAAGTTTCGGGGCAGTACAAACCCATCAACTTCTCCTCATATATAATCCAAAATCCGCAATGCTCCCTACTTTCTTATGAATAAAAAACTTATTTATCGTGATCTAAATGTCTATATGTTGCTGATTTGACACAAACTAGGGACCGATCCTTCCATGACAAACTCAAACCATTCCTTCCCACTCTAATCCACTACTTTCTAATTTTTTTTCTCTTCAACTCCTGATAATCCTCCAAAGCATTTGAAAGGAATATGACCATGAGATCTTCTATTTATATTTACTTGTTACACAGTTGAGGTCATAGAAATTGCATCACTCAATAAAAAAATCTGGTGCTCATAACACACAACTTTCACTTATGCTCTTTACTGGGAATTAAGACGTTTCTTAATTTTCTTCTTAATTATTTTTTGTAATAACCAAACAAATTCAATTCTGAGGTCATCAAAAGTTGTTCGTTAATTCGTTATAAGAGAATAAACGAGGAGAAAGCATAGTTTTCTATTCATTTTTCAAGGGACCGCAACGATAGTTCTTTATAAACGGGTGTTCGTTAAAAAGAGGGTTTACTGTATTAAATATACTTCAATTTGAAAAATATTCAAAGTTGATTTCAATAAAGGGTGTATTCATTTTTGTTGGAAACATATGATTTAGATTAAATAATATAACTACATTAAATTGTTAATCAGTAATAAATTTATTCTCTATTTGTCACTTTATATTACCTTTTACAACTTTGTGTATCAGATAATATTTTTTCTAAAATTTTTCTCTTTCCAACGGTATATTATACGTCTATATTACTGTTCTTAATATCAAAACAACAAAAATTATATTAAAAATAGTTTTTACTTTTTATCCTCTAGTTGTTCATCAAATTCGTCAAACTTATATATTATCAATGTCATTAAGGTGATATGGTTAATCTTTTGAAATGTACAAAATTAAATGTAGTTTAGGGCATTTAAGCTCTGTCAGACTATTTCAATCAGAATAAAACCTACTTGATATTAAAACCCATTAGATTTTACACCAATATAGGGAGTTTAATAAATATCGTTTGAGCCGAGTTTGAGAAAATCGTAAAAAAGTGCAAAATGTTTGGTATAAAGTGGCTCTTCTGGTCAGCCGATTTTGATGACGAAATTGCTGTAACATCTCGGGTGTATAGTTGTCTTAAATATGAAGTTTCAGTTTTGTTGCTAGACTTACCACACACATACAGATTTTTTTTTCAGGACTTGGTTATTTGGTCTCAAGAGACCCTAAAACATGTATTTCTGTCAAAAACTGGAATTTGATACTTTCACAATCGCAATACTTTCTCTTACTATATATTTCATATATTGGTAAGAAAAAGTAAAAATGTTTCCAAAATTAAACTTAACTGCATGTTTAAAAAAATGCTGATTACACAAAGAAATGATATTATATATTGAAAATTAAAGAAAAGGATATAAAAATCAATGAAAAAATATGGAAGTTTAAGTTCTCTCTTAAAATGAATCGTAATACCAATTTTCAAAACTATGACCGCTGTTTAGTTGTGTCACAGATGTTTTCTGTGAAAATTATTCCGCTTCATGAAATCTTACAATGTTAATTGTTAGATTGCAAAATGCTTAAAATTCGTCATAATTAAAAATTTTATTCTGGTAATTATTATAACTACTAACCTTTAAGAACTAAGAAACTTTTTTTTTTTTTTAGTTTCTTTGTTTCATTAAACGTATGGTATAAATAAGAAACAAGTGATTTGATCAAATATTGTTGTCAGATATAAAATATAATTTTATTAACATCATTCGTTATATTTATATTATCATGGTATATTTGTAAACCAACAATATATGAAAATAAACCCACATTAATCCAAAGGTTAGGTTTAATACTATAAACATAAACATATGAAGGATTTAATCCACAAGTTCTTTTATCAGTGAATTGTTGGTTCATAGATTTGTATTGTAACATTTTGTTTACATTCAATTTAGGTTGAAACAGTAACAAATCATTTAGTTTTCTATTATTAGGTTTTTCTGTTTCTTCTTAATTATTATATCTATCCATTCTTGTTCGGTTAGTGTTATGTAAGTTTATTTTACCTTTTATTGTATTGTATTATTATTAATCAATATAACAGTGGAAGTATATTTACCTGATTGTAATTTTAATGTAGGTAACACTTTTATTATAAACTTTTATGTATAGGAGAAGTTGGTTCAGCGTGCAGTCAATAGAACACACAATGAAGTATAAACTTAATTTACTGGTGCTGACGTTTCGGCCTAAATTATAGGTCTTCTTCAGGGCGATTGAGCGAGTGTCGCAACCAAGAAATTATAAAAAAGGGTTGTGACGCTTGCTCAATCGCCCTGAAGAAGGCCTATAATTTAGGTCGAAACATCGGCACCAGTAAATTAAGTTTATACTTCTATTGACGTGTTCTATTGACTGCACCCTGACCCAACTTCTCCCATATATACACACAGCCAACCATTCTCACTTCATGACAAGCTTGTAAGATTTTAAATTATTGAAAATTCTCTATGAAACACTACTTATTTTCTCTGCATATTTATTTATTGTGTTAGTTTGTGTATATTGCTGATATAATTCTATTCTTGTATGTGATCTACTGAAATAAACTTAATAATGAGATATATAGAGAATAAAAATAATTTTTAGAAACAAGATAATTATTAATTTATAATTGTGTTATTCTTATTCTTTGTTATGTTTTGGTTATTAATAAAAAATACTGCAGGTAGTTATTACTTTCTATTGGGTTTTTTCACATGAAATGTCCGTTTTTATAGTTTCTAAAATACTTTGTTGTTGTTTTCTTCCGAATGTTTACATATTTAAAGTAAACAGTTACTAATCCTCTACCTTTGTATTATAAACATTAGCTTCCCAATCAATTACCCACTTTTTAGTATACCTCCAAATATGAACATGGAAACACGCTATTTTCGAGTAATATTTTTGTACGAGTTTAAACTCGGCCATTCAGCAGCTGAGGCCGCTAGAAATATTTGCAAGGCCTTTGGGGAAGGGAGTGTTAATGAACGGACCATTCGCCATTGGTTTGCTAAGTTTTCAGCTGGGGATACCGACTTGGAAAACTTGCCCCGAGGAAGACCTCCGTCCGTAATAGACAACAATGTCCTCAAACTTACAGTAGAAGGGAACCTCTACCAAACAGTTAAAGGACTCTCAGCACTACTAAATGCAAGTGCATCTACCGTTTCCAGACATTTAAAGTGTATTGGAAAAGTAAAAAAGCTCGATAAATGGGTACCTCATGATCTCACTGAGCGGCAGCAAGACCCCATGTTTCAAAACATACAGTGCAAAAATTGAAAGAACTGGGCTACGAAGTTCTTCCGCACCCACCATATTCTCCCGACTTGTCTCCTACAGATTACCACCTGTTCGGGGATTTAGACAACTTCGTCAAAGGAAAACTTTTTGAAAATGATGATCAAGTGAAAAGTACGTTTTCAGATTTTGTTTCACTTTTAAAGCTCGGAGTTTTTCAGTGCGGAGATAAAAAAGTTGGTGTCACGTTGGGCAAAATGTGTAGAAAAAGAAGGTAAATACTTCGAATAAAATTATCTTGTTTTCATATCAGATTTTTAATAAAAATCCTTTACCTTGAAAACGGACATTTCATGTGACACATCCCAATATTTAACTATATTTAAGGATTTAATGTGTGTTTGTGTTTATATACATTATAATATCAATTTTTATATTATTGACAGGTATGGATAAAAATTTGAATAATGGAAGAATGGTTGTTTGTCTGTAGGTATAAATTAAGGAGAAGTTGTTTGGGGGTGCAGTGATTAGAGCAATTCAATTAAGTTAACTTAATTTATTGTACTGTTTTAGGGCTATTTTAGGCGCGTGCTTGCAACAATCCAACAATCACTCTGAAGATGGCCTAAAATTTAGGCCGAAACGGTACAATAAATTAAGTTGACTTATTCTTATCACTGCACCCCCAAACAACTTCTCAATAAAAATTTCAAGCTTAAAAAAAAAGTTATATCAATTGTTTGTTTTTATGAAACTTAACCGTTTAGTTTTTGAGATTTCATTAAAACTAATATTTAATGATATAATTAGGTTTTTTTTAATTAGTATTTTGTTTAATGTTAAATTATTATTTACTAATCAATATTGTGTATATTTCAGAAAATTCAAAATATTTCTTATTATATTCTCTATTTTCTTTTTGGATATTTTGGTGATACATGTCCAACTTGACTAGCCATTGTATATTAGGCCATTTATTATTCCCAAAACATCAAAAAGGAAATAAAAAGTATAAGTTTTTTTTTTTTTTTGTCTGGCCTATAGGCAAGCTAGTAAAAGTAATTAAATGAAAGCTCATCAATGTGAATTAATCAATGAAAATATTTCATTAATAATTATCATTCATCATTTCTAGGTAACCGCCAGGTTAAGAACCCCACAGGATGGGCTATTCACTGGCTCCGTTGACGCCTTTGACACCTCTAACAACACTTACAGAATAACTTTTGAAAGGCCAGGGCTCGGAACGCATTCTATCCCTGACTTTGAAGTTCTTGTAAGTTATATTAATTATTTATTTATTAAATTATGATTATAGTATTAAGCTATATAAATAGCTATTGATTTTAATTATAGTTATTCAATAGGTCAGTAGTTCCCAACAAGTGGTCCACGGACCCCCGTGATGATGTCTAGGTGGGTGGTCTGCGAGTTGTCAGGGAGTTTAATTTTTAATTTACTAAAAATATTTGTGAAGCTTTGGTTTTTGACCATATGTGCTTAACACAGACCAGTTCAATCTTCTAAGTGATAAAATTGGTCACAATCACAACCTTAAAATTGGTCGTTTTTAACATTTTGAAAATGAGCTTAAAATACAGATATAACTTAGCATAAGATAATGTGCTATACTTGATTTCTTTATTATTATTTGATGAAATACCTATCTTGTTTTAGTTTAAAATATTAGTAATTCGATGTTTTGCGGATTAAAGATAACTCCTAGAGCCTCTTTCTGTTTTCTTTTCCATTTCCCCTACTTGACCATTTCTGTTATAAAGAATTTTGGTTTGTCGCATTTCGTATGAAATATACGGGTTTGTCCACTTAAAATCTTAATTTATACATATCTAATATTTAGGATTTACGTTTTTAGAAGCGGGTGCTCCTTGCCATTGAAATGATTGAACGAAGGGAGCCAAAATTTTTTTTTGGAAACCACTGCGATAAATTATTAAATTCTCTACATAACAGAATAATAAAAAAAGAATCAATGAAATCAGACAAAATATTTTTAACTCTTTTTGAACTGTTTATTCATGATTCTTACATTATTCTGTATCATACAGATTGCCATGGTTATTCAATCGAAGCTGTTAAGACAATTGACAATTCAACAACTAAATAACTTCTTGAATACTCCAGATAAAAAATAAATAAAAAGCTGTACCTTTTACAACCCGTGAAGGGTCTCATGTTCAGTACTTATAAAGGTTTGAACCTTTTCACAGCCAAGGGGGTGATTAGGACTAAATCACGCCCGCGCACCAGGTTTTTTTCTCCGATTTAGGGTATCCACTTTATAGAGACTGGTTGTGCCCCAGGAGGGTCTCCATACCCCAGGACTCGACCCTGGGTGGGACTTGGAAAATAGTAGCATATAATGCTCTATCCACTAGACCACGCCGCTCCCTTATGATTAAAGATAATGTTCAAAAAGGGCGGGCTATGTAGAACAAAGATAATTATTATTATTATTAGATAATTATAAAGATAATTATTTCAATTACAGGACTATGTAAATGGTGTATATGTGGGGTTAAAAATATGGATTTTTCATCCTTTTATAATCGACGATATGATGGCCTTTATTTTATGATCAAACTAATCACCTCCTTGCATAAACGTTAGTCAAGTAAGAACTACTAGAAGGAATTAGTCTGGGTGGCGGTCAATGAATGAAACAATTAGGTAGTTTGAACCATTTATTTTCTGCCATCGTTTTAACTGATTATATCCAACATGATAACAGTAAGAATGTGTATAAGTACTGAAAGCAAGACCCTTTTTGAGTTGTAGAGTATATATTAAATATTTATATTATATATAATAAAATATATAATTATGTTGAAATAATAAACTATTATATCATAATTTGCTGTTTTTGCTTTTATATAAATGTTAAGAAAGTACAATTGCTGTTCTGTTTGCTTCATAATGTTACCACTAAGTATGGTATATTTATTAGTGTTTTATATTATATTTTGTTTATAGTCTAATGAAGCCGTGGAAACAATATCAGTGATGTCGATGGTCCACGCACTGAGGCCTGTGAAGCAGCAAGCCCAGGCCATCTCGGACCAGCCTCAGCACTTTGACCCTCTCAAAGCTGAATCTACCATTCCCGAAACATCCTTCAACGGTTTTCCCATACCTGCGCTTAGTAATATTGTATGTATATTTTTATGATTTCATTATATTGTAATTACATTTAGTGAGTTGGCTCCTGTTAAACGTTTGAATGAATCATACATTTGTAATACATTAAAGGATCCAGTCACTGGATTGAAAATCATTCTTTCCTTATCATAAATTATATTTAAACTGCCACAAATACAATAGGTCAGTAAATAACTGTGCATAGTTGTAAATAGCAAGGCAAGAAGCTTGTAGATACATAATTAACATTCTTGGCATTTAACACGTTCACGCCGGGGCGAATTATCTACATTTTTTCGTGTGAGGTGGGACTGTCTTAGCTGCTTACACTTCGTGGGGCAGAGCGACATAGTTGCAAGTTCCAACGCGCTTAATGCAAGATCACAACAGTTCGGGGCTTCTAAAACACTAAATGAGATTTTCTAACAGTTTTGACATACAAATATGACTTGATGGAGAAATGACACAAATACTGGAAAATGATTCTTATATCATCAGAATTGGGAATAAAAATATGAAAAGAAATCGTGCACAACTAAAGTAAATTTTTAAAGAAGAGTAATCAAATGAAATTAACCGATAAGAATCTTTTGAGGGAGAATGTGAAAGGTTATAAAATATTTAGTAAATAAACCCTTATGCTTGTTAATTCCTACAAGATATAATGTTGAGAAAAAATAAAATAACTTGCTTTTTTTAACGACTTATTTTCTGAAAAGAAGTGGCTCACCTGTGATGCACGTCACCCCATGGAACAGTCAAGTGGGTCATGCCGGTGGAACTTGTTAATATCATACTTTATACATATTTTTTATTAACATACAGTAAATCATTAAACATAATGAACCAAACAAAACTGATCAAAATTGGTATGAATAATTGACCAATAGGAAATTCAAGAGGAAGATAGTGTATGTGGTGATCAAATCAACAATCAAACATCTAATCAAACACAATGATCATAGTTGTGACATCCTTCACTCAATCGCTTATTTGAAGTGTTTCTATGACCACACCCACAACCAAATTATCCTCAGATAAAAATTTAAAATATAAACTCTTACTCTAAATAAAAAGTTGTTTCTCTAAGAAATAATTATATTTTTGAAGTAGTCATTCTTAATTTTTTTGTTTAACAATATTAGTATAAACTGTTTTTTGTTACGAAGTCCCATAAAATATCTTTCAAAATTAATAAATTAAGTTATTCAGTTAATATATAATAGACATCTAACATAAATTAATTTCCAGCCGTTTCCATGCTGACTTAAGTACTTTTCTCCATGTTTCATACTTATAGCATTGATATTTCATTTTAACACGCCAGGGCCGATTTTCATATTCTTCATTGTGAGGTGGTGCTCGATTTTATGCCGTTTCATGTGGCAGCGTGTGATTATTGCCTGTTCAGACCTGTATACTGTATATGTTTGTTAATACTATAATGAGTGCTTATTTTGTAAGTTGTATAACCCAGTATGGTTTTTCATTCTAACCTCCATTTTCTGCCAGTATGTATAACTCTGTTTAAAAGTGATTCAGTTCAATACTCAGTTATTTTTGATAAAATACGTATAGAGTTTTAGATTAAGTAAAATGCAATAAACAGGCAAAAAAAAAGTAGGTTGATCTATATATTCAAGTCACATATAAATGAAATAAATGCTACAAATAAATAAATCCCACCAACACTCGGTTATTATGGAAGATCTAGAAAAATCAAAAAGATTAGCAGCTATATAAACAGTTATACCCTAATATAGTTATTTGGAAATAATAAACCATTGTGTAATAATTTTCAGCGTTTTTTTTATTTTTGCCCTTATAAATAATGGATATGGAAATAACTGATTTGTCTGATGAATTCATCTAAAAGACAGACTAGTACGGGGTACTGGTGGCCCGTGCCAGCATGAACATGTTAAGCCTCCTATTAACATGGAATTAATATTTATAGTATACCTATTTTTCTCTATGTACTCAAATACTGTTACTAAATGGAATATCTTTTTATGGAAATAATATATATATATATATATATATATATATATAATATATATATATATATATATGTATATACTTCTTTAGTTTTCTTTATTTATGATTATTATTATTTACAGGTGCAACTTAAAAAGGTGCTAGATGTAAAAAAATCTAAGGTTAGTGATTTGAGAGAAATGAATGCTGAGGCTGAAAAACGGCAAAGCTTTTCTCAGGGTTTAAGCGAAGAATTCGTGAGAAGATACGCTTCTTGTATAGTCGAGCTGGAACAGATCAACACCATATTGAGGACGCTTTTAGCCTCCATTCAAGACTTATGCCATGAGGTATTGTCTTTTTTTTTTTTTTTTTTTTACATATAAATTAATATTGTTATATGTGTTTTACTATAATTTTTTTTACTTCCACTTACCTATATATAAAATATATAGTAACAGAAAGTATTGCGATCGTGCAACTTTTCGAAGTCCAGTTTTCACCAGAAACACACGTTTTAGGGTCCCCTAACTCCAAATGACTCTTTAAGACAACAATGCCTGAGATGTTACAGCAACTTTTTCATCAAAATCAGCTAACTAGAAAAGCCACTTTAAACCATCTATTTAGCACCTTTTTACGATTTTCTCTATGGTTCTAACCCTTTTGATTAAAGTGTCTATATTGAAGTAAAATTTAATGGGTTTTATGATTTAGGTTTCATTCTGATTGTTATAGTCTAACAGGGGTTTAATGTTGATAATTTAAATTTTCTTCCTCTAAAGTACCTTTATATCCTAATCAATTTCAATGATTCTTTTATTGTTTTAATTATCTATCAATCAGCATTAACAAAAACAGAAGCCCCAAAAAAACATAAAACGACTGTGAACATAACAATAATTTATTCTGTGGAAGACATTGGAGTGTTTACAATATTTATATTTAAAGTTTATAGGAATGCTGTTATACATTTCATAATTATATAACTATTTGAACATGATAAACCATTGTGTATTAATTTGCAGTATTTTTATTATTTTTTTTTTAGTGATTATTTCAATTATGTTGTTTCATCTCTTATTAATAGCATATTACTGTTTCTGATGAGTGTAATCTTTAGTCTATTGTAGTTTTTTAATTATTCTTGTTTAAAATGTATTATTATTTTATTAATTTTTTATACAATAATAATTTTTTTTTTTTTTTTTGGTTAGTTGCTTCCAGATATGAGCATGGCCGCTATGCTTACCCCGAACCACCTTCGCAACCAGAGCCTCGAGGATGCAAGAAGTATAGTTGACAAGTGTAACGGTAGTATAGTCGGAACTCATCCCAGGGTCATGGATCTAGTCATTGAGCTTACCGCTCTCATGATACAAATTAAGGTAAACTTTATTATTTTAAGTTGTGATATAATAATGATTTTATGTGAACATCAAAAGTATATATATATATATATATATATATATATATATATATATATACTTCAGGATTTAGTTACTATCATATTAAATGTTGTCTAAATAAGAATACTAGTAATTCGTTTATGTGTTTTATGTCCCTTTATTGTACTGTGGCTAATGGGATGATGCAACAATGGGAGTCCTAAATTTTGCCTATCCAGATATAATTAGGATAGATATCTTTAACGAGTACCTGATATCGCACAGACTTGGGACCAACATTTTATGGCACCTCCAATGGATGTCATAACCTAAGGTGTTTACATATAGAGAGGTGTGTTCATTGTGAAAAAAAAAAAAAAAATTAAAAAAATATGAAGAAGAAAGAAACTTATAGAATACCCTAATATAATTAGCTATTAACTATGTATTGTAGATGTGTATTTGAATTGACTAAGTGATACATTATTAATTGAATTAATTATTTATTTGTACATTCTGCTTTTTGCTAATACATTTGGTATATTTTTTTTTTTTCAATTCCAAATTAACAGTTCTTATTTACAGTTCTATTTGATAAATCCAGTCCTTTTTTTTTTATTAATTTTCTTGTTTGTCCCAAAAAAGGTGACTAGTTTTTATTTACTGATTATGTTTCATCACAAAAGACTTGTAACTCATCTATCCAAGTAATATAAGAAGGACTAATAACATTGACTGAATATGTTGTGCAGGTTTACAGATCGTAATGAGCCCAAATCTCTGTATGTAAATGCCTCAGTCATATAACCAAGGATTTTTATTTGTTTTCATTATTTAAGCTTGCTGTAATAAACCCTCTTCTAATATATCCTTTTTTCTTTTTCCAGAGTCTTTCAGAGTCGGATAGGAGTGGGTATGAGGTCGAAGTCTTAACTACCTCGATGGAAACGATAAAAAAGAAACTTTCTCCTGCGAATAAGAACATTTTCGAAAGTAATGTTGAGGTATGTACATTCAAAGAATTTTATTTTATTGTTTTTATTAATAAAAGTCTTGAGCAAACAGTTAGGTTTTCAAAAACGTTTATTCCATATTAGATTTTCAATATCACATACACATAACCTTCCATACATCTATTAGAAATCCTGGGTGGATTTCTTGACCAAAACCTCCCCTGGAATAATCACATTTCCCAAATGTCCAGAAATTCCTTTGCCATCCTTAAACAGTTCCTCAGGCTACGAGGTTTAATACCCATTAGAACTCGCCAGCTCCTAGTTTCCTCTCTCATCTTCCCCCTTTTCTTTTATGGCTGCCTGGTGTTTGGAAGACTGTCAGAGAGGCTTGAGATGAGGCTAAAGAGACTAATGAACTGCTACATTAGATTCATCTTCGTAATTCTCAGACTCTCTCATGTCTTCACTTGGTATGCTGAGTTGAAGTGGCTCTACCCGAAATTTCGAGAGCAATACTTCCTCGAAACCTGCCTTCAACCCTTCCAAACCAAAAAAAAAACCTCTATATCTACATGTTCACCCAACTCTCCTCTGTCCACTCCATCAACACAAGATTTCAGCACTTGAATTTATTTCTTCCCTCCCATAGAACTACTTCCTTCAATACATCCTTCGTCATTCGTGCATCTTTATTCTGGAATTCCTTACCTAAGTCCATTTTTACATCTCAATCTACCATGGCTTTATTAAGTTAAATAAAATAAAATCCAAAAATTTCTGGGAACAGTCTTATTCTCTTAGGAATCCAAATTTAAAATTTTTGGACCAGATGGAAGGTCAAAAGGTGTGGAGAAAATCAACCTCAGCTTTCAAAACAAAGAATTTATTTATAGGTGTATGGAAACTTTTTTGAGTAAGTGTTTGTTAATATGAACTTTTTTGTTTATTTTGTGTTAGTGAACACATACCTAAAATAGTGCCATATTGCAATTATGATTTAAGGTATCAATATTACTTTGTACATACATATAAATTCATTATTTGTAATATAATTTGCTATCTATTACATGATCTATTATATTGTGAATATTTTATTATGTTAAATTTCAAGTTATTCTTAGGGAACTTTGTCCCAGAATAAAGTTGTTGTTTTTTTTCTTCTTATATAAATGATTTAGCGATCTTGGTGATATTGATATATCAGGACATACTTTAGAACACGTAGAAAAATTCAAGTATTTAGGTTCAATGATAACAAGAAGAAATGAAATCCTGGAAGAAACAAAGTCCCGGTTAAAGATGGGAAATGCGTGTTATTATTCAGTTGCTAAGTTACTTAGTTCGTGGCTTCTATCTAAAAACTCAAAGGTTAGAATTTATAAAACTATTATTCTTCCGACGGTTCTTTACGGATGTGAAATGTGGCTGCTTACTTTGAAGGAAGAACAACGGCTTAAGGTTTTCGAAAAAAAGGTACTGCGTAAAATATTTGGTCCAAAAAGAGATGAGGCCACTGAGGAGTTTTGAAGGTTGCACAACGCGGAACTTGTATCCTGTGAATATAATTGAGTTGATAGCATCACGGGGACTGAAATGTGCGAGTAAAGTTGTTGGGCTTGGTGAGGAGCGGATTCCGAGAAAGTTGGTATCGCTGATCCGACTAGTAGACGTCCGAAAGGTAGGCCGAAGCTTCGATGGGAGGATTGCGTTAAGGCTGATCTCGGGGGCTTGGGCTTAAACGGTGAACATTGGACGAGTCTGTGTCAGCGGAATTTGTTGGTGTCGGCATCGAACCTTCTGGTTCGGTAAGCCTATTATTATTATTATAAATGATTTATATAATATTATAAAATTTGTATAGCCAGAAGAGAAATCTCAAAATTGCACTTTTATATTATTCTTAAGGGACTGGCTGTCCCACAATAAAAATTATTTTTCATTCATTGATTCAAATTACACCCGTTCAAAGCATGAGTGGGTCACTAGTCCTGAATAAAACTACTTTTAATGTGTATAAGAGAGTATAAAGAACTTTCTTTTTTTTTTTTTTTTAGATATGTAAACTATATTTATATAACTTTTTTTTCAGGTTCACATGAGGCATATACAGTCAGGTCTTAGCGGAGACACTAGTCCGTTTTCGATGTTCATGCCCGCACGGCCTTAAAATAGAATATTTATGATGGAGACCGTTCATCATAAAAATATAAGTCTAAATAAACCTCTATTGTTCATGTGCTTGTTAATATTTTGTTTAAAATTAGTTGTGATAGTTATAATAATAAAATAAAATAAAAAATTAATATATAAACAAAATATTTGTATTTTATAAAAATAATTACCATTTATTTTATTTAAAAGACTGTACAATTTAAAGAACTAGTACAGATTTATAACATTGTTTATTTTTTTATATAAAAATTGTGCAATGAATTTTGCATTATTATTTAAAATATGTATTACAATTCAGATTAGATTTTAGTGTATTGTTCAAATGTTTAAAAAAAAAAAAATTATATTTCTATATTTATGATTTATTGTATTAACAATATTTAATTTAAAATGGTGACTATTCTAGTTTTGTTTTGTTTTTTTTCTTTACTTTATTATAAATTGTATCAATTGTATATCCAAAGTATATTTATATATAAACATTTTAAATTAAGTTGAGACAATTTTATTTTTTTATGTATTTATTGTTTTGGTTTTTATGAAATCGATTTTTCTTACTCAAATTATTTGGATTTTTTTTCTTTTGTTTTGTTTTTTTAAATATAAATAGACTAATTTTGAATGTGATATAATAATTTTTTAGGGGAATAAAATAAAAAAGAAACTACATAATTTGGGAAATATCTCCTAGATAATTCATTAATTTATATTTAATAAAGCACTTTAATCAAAAAAACCAAATCCTTTATTATAAAGTGAGCTGCAATATTATGTTTAGTTTTATGCTATAGGACCGCATTTTTTTTTCATTTGTGATTTATTCCCTTAAAGGCATTTACTTTTAATTATTTATTAATTTTTTTTTTTAAAGGATACCTGACCTGGCTCCTTTGTGTAAAATAGAAGGAAAAAAACTAATGTAAATTTATTTATGGGTTTGTTATCGCGATTAGTAACCGATTTTCTGTAAATGAAATCTGATCTGTTATTTATGAGGATTCGTGAAATGCCTGTGAGGGGTTATATATTTTAGTGATATGATTTATTGAATGTAAATGAAAATGTTTTTCTATACAATATAAGTATATATGTAAACAGAAATTGTATATAAGTGTACACAACTATTGTATATATAATATACAATTTTTAATTATGATTGTAACTGTTTTTTTTAAAACTATTTCATCACTATCAATCCTTATCATAATAAGTCATAACTTTCCTATGTACAGGCTGTCTCATAAAGGTCTCATCATATTGTTAGAGCTGATACTAAACCTTGAGTGGAACAAAACAGTTGATATGACCTATAGTCCGATTCTCAATTATTAGGAAGGAAAATCAAATTTTGAGTGTTTTACTATTATTCATGCTTTTCATAAGAATAAATCAAATAGATATACCTAGTTCTGCCATAAATACTGTTACAAAAGTTTAACATGGTTTATATTCTAGGGTATTATTTAGATAATTCCTCACCTCTTTCTCATTATTTTCTTTACATGTCAACGTAATAATCCCAATTACTTTGTATTTTTCTTTCGTTCAGTTATAATGGAGTGGGGTGATAAAGAAAACCGAATAGCTGTGGTCGCCTTACACAAAGTTTTAGAATGTAGGTTAGAGATTTGAACCTTTAGGTATCAGCCATATGTTAGTGTATCGAAACTATAAATGGATATAATGAGACCCTATCTATATGTGACAGACCTCGACTGGGTCATCTCTGCATTCTGAGAACGGCAAATCAAGTGAGAGAAGAGGCTGTTCAAATCAGAAAAATCCCATTCATAAACAAACAATCATGTTTCGGGAAATGGGAATCTCTGTCAGATCACTTTCTCACATAATGAAAGTAACTTTAGGATGGGTACATTTCGAAGAATGACAGGAAAAAGACTAACCACTTCCCTAAAACAAATTAGAGTTGATAGTTGCGAAGTGCTCCTTTGCCTTTACCACCTATGGTCTTCATCGAGAAAGATTTTAGTGATGAGAAAATCTTTACAATCCAAGAAAAATTTGATTGCAAAAATGATTGTGTGTACTCACAAAGCACTAAGGAAGCCCAGGAAGTCATTAGGAGAGTGGAAAAGTATCACCTTTCTCAGTGATGGTTTGCTTCGATGGCACAACAAAGCTCCATTTTTGTGAAAAACGCTCAAAACTAGCTGGACAATATTTTGGAACCTTTTGTCAAGCCTCTGAATGATACTCTGTTTGCTGGTCAGTCAGTGGGTGTTCCAGCAGGATTCCTCTCCAGCTCGCAAGGCCAGGATAACTCAACAGTGGCTGCAAAAGAATATTCTAGCATTCGTCTCTTGCACAGATTGGCCCTCAGGAAACCCTGACCTCAATCCACAAGATTACCAGCTTTGGTCCGAAACGAAAGAGGATGGGATGCCACAGAGCATACTCTAACTTGGAAAGCCTTAAACAATCTCTGGTCCCGAGCAGTTGAGCACTTCCTCAAGAAGTGCTGCGTGCAATTATACAAAAAGGAACAAAAGGAAACTTTCTGCTTAATATGTGTCTAGTCTTATTGTAGGTGCCTGGACATCAAGAGAAACAAAAAAGTTCATGTGACCCATGGTCCGATTGTCAACGGTTAGGAAGAAAAACCAAATTATGAGATTTTTGCTGTTCAATGAAGACCATGGATAATATATGAATATATCCTATACATACTTGCCTATTTATGTAATATGTAGTGATAAAGTATTGAGATTGTGACAAATTTGGAATTACAGTTATCAGTAGAAATGTAGGATCCCCTGAGACTAAATTACCAAGTCTCTCAAAAAAGTTTGCGTTAAGCCTAGCTAAAAACTGAAATTTCATATTTAAAACAATTATATATTTGGAATGTTACAGCATCTTTTACTCCGAAATTGACTGTCCAGAATTACCACTTTATACCATGGATTTTGCATCTTTTTATGATTTTCTCCAAAACAGCTTTAATAATTTTGATAAAACATTCTATAACAATGTAAAATGTAATGGGTTTTAATATCAAGTAGGTTTCATTCTGATAAAAATAATTTGAGAGTGTATGAATAATATAATAAAATATAATGGCTTAAGTGCCAATTTTTAATTTTTTTTTTTTTCCCTTTAACGCACATCTAATTTTTTGTAGATTCCAAAAATTTAACCATATCCTTTTTAGCATTGATATAAAATGGGTAAATATCTATTATATTATTATCAAAATCACTTGATTTTATCAGCTTTTCATCACACTTTATCAACTTTTACAAACTCATGTATAAGATATTTTACCAAAATCTTCAGCTTTCCAATGGTGTATTATACGTCTATATTACTATTCTTATTTTCAAAAACACAAAAATTGCATTCAAAAGTATTTTTGCTCTTTTCTCCATAAGTTGGAGATCAGATCAAATTTGTCCAACTTGTATATTTAGTCATTTTTTAGCAATGCTAATCAGATGATATGGTTATTTATATAGAATCTACAAAATTAAAGGTACTTTGGAGAAAAATTAAAATATCAGTATTTAAGCCCAGTCAGACTATTTCAATCAGAATGAAATCTACATGATATTAAAGCCCATTAAATTTTACATCTATATAGCTAGCTTAATCAAAATCGTTAGAGCTGTTTTGGAGAAAATCGTAAAAAGGTGCAAAATGCATGGTATGAAGTGGCTCTTCTGGTAATCTGATTTTGATGAAAAAGTTTCTGTAACGTCTTGGACGTATAGTTGTCTTAAATATGAAATTTCAGTTTTGTTTTCTCCCTGGAGTTACCTACTACACACCCACAGACCTTCTTGCGGGAATTGGTCATTTTGACTCGGAGGAACCTAAAACATGTATTTCCGTTGAAAAATGATAATCGAAAAGTTTCAAAATCTCGATCTTTTCCCTTACCATATATATCATAAATAGGTAAATGAAAGTAATATGACAAAATATAATTAAGATCTATTACTAAATAATAACTTTATTATAGGTGGAATAGTCAGGAATCAGTCATTTTTTTAAAAATTTTTAATTTTGCCAACGTTTCGGCCCAAGCTTGTGAGCCATCATCAGGGCTACAAACATCAGAACAAAAGAGATACATATCAATATGATAATGAAAATTTTCTTTTGAATGTAGTGACAATGATAACATTTGAAATAAAACAGAAAATATACCAACATACTTAAATATTATAGATACAAATAATGATAATATGATACATAATCTGATGATGATAAGCATAACAAATTTTACAGAACTTTAGACTTTAATATAGAAGTAAAAAAAAAACATATATATAAACGTACCATTACTGAGCCATGTCCAAGCATAAACTGAGGAAAACCATAAACATAGGTAGTATGGGGAGGGGTTCATGTAAAAACCCTGAAGGTTTTCCCCTCTAAGACTGATTCCTGACTATTCCACCTATAATAGTTTCTACAGTCGACTATACATCCTCAATAAAATAACTTTATTGGTTGTACATAAAAATAGTTGAAAGAGAAAATGATGGAATGATTGTAAACATATATATATATATATATATATGTTATGCTAACTCTTACCAATAAATGCATGTAAATTTAAATACATCAAATAAAATAACTGAGTACAAAGTAACAAGTTACGGCTTGTTTGATTATTTAAATATAATATATAACAATGAAGTATACTGCCCAGGTATATTCTGTATTCATATTGTTATTGTTAGTTCATTTAATTAACGTCAGTGTGTGTGGGAGTCTTAAATTTTGCCTACCCAGTGTAATTAGGACAGGGATCTTTAACTGATATTGCACAAGCTCGGAAGCTTCTTTTTATACCGCATAACCAAGGATTTTTTTACTCGCTTAAAAAAATCCCAGGGCCATCTGCCAGGTTTGAACCCCTTCCCTCTTCCCTCCTCTTCTCCCCCCCCCCCCTGTTATGCTTGCAACTGCACCTTAACAGCTGACCCCTATGTATTCAGATTTTAAAAGATAAGACACTTAATTTGCCATAAATTAAAAGCGGGTGTACATCATTTTGACTATAAGCCACACTGTATAGGATAATTATCTGAAAATCAGAAAAATAATATTTTCAAAGAGGTAAGAAAAAAAAATGAAAACATAAATACTTTAAACAAATTTATTACAAAAATGTTGACAAAAAATTAAACAATAAATTCATTTTATACAAGAATGAACATTAGTATCATGGCGTAATAGTGATAAATATAAAAATGTTGACCAGATTTGAAAAAATTCATTAAAATATTTTTCAATAAAAAGAATCATTTGGATTACAGGCAAGCCTTTTTGGTTGTTTTTAAATTTATATAATACCTTATAAAGGTAGTAAATTCTAAACCATGATTTTTTAATAACACAATTGATTTAATTAAAACAACTAACAATATCATACAACAAACATTAATAAAGTAATCATAAATAATTTATAAGTAAAAAGTAAATAATCAGTTCAGTTCCTTTTCGAATTAAAATACAATTATAATTTTATTTATTAAAAATGTCCGAGTAAATTTTCATACTTAAAAAAAAAAAAAAAAAAAATTAAACTGTTACTGTTCCATTTTATAACTATTCCTGTTCAATATTAAAAATACAATAAAACAGAAGTACAATTAACTTCCATGGAATGTTGAGCCTCAGTATTTAGGCACTCTAAAAATCATGATTATTACAGAAAAAAATTATTTATATTTATCAATCTCATTAAGAAGTTTGTCCGCATCTTCTTCCGTTTTGACTCGCAGGAGCACGGCTACAGGAGGAGGTTTGGAATCAGGAGTAGGAACGCAGACAAGCATTACGTTATTCTTTCCAACTCTCTTCGTCGGAATATCCTTATTAATTCGAATGTTGAATATTATATTTCCTAGAGCCGTATCGGCTCGGACGATCGCCTGGTAGATGGAATCTCCTAGGTCATTTTTAGTCTCTTTAATGAAAAGATTACCCACACCTCGATCTGAATATGAATCGTTGTTTTTGACGAAAACTTTGACCCTGGAAAAGCAAAAAAAAATTGGAATTTTATTAGAAACATTAAGATGAACTGAGAAGAGAAATAGAAAATACTAGATGACTAAAAAAACAATGCCCAACTGAATTGAGTTTGCTGACAAATAAAGAATTCTTGTTTTTCACTTTGAACATTTTATGTTTTTACTTTTAAATAAAAAATATTAATTTACAATCTATAGTATAAAATGTTTCAGCTTTTCTATTGTGTCAGTATCTCAGTTAACTGTTTAGCAATTCAAATTACACAGTGATACATTGTCATTGTTTTGTAATATGAGTTTAAACTACTAAAAAGGAGAGGATCCATCCTAAATATGTCTCACCGATTTTGATGACATTTTTTTTTAGGTGAAACTAGCCATGAAACCATTAAACTCTGCAAAATATTTTTTGCCCTCAGGAGTTGCATAAAAAAACATCAGAAAGTTTGTGCGAGGAAAACACATTTTATTTAATATTTCTGGTTCTAGTGAAGGTAGGAAAATAATTTTGGTGCAAAATTTCAAAGCTGAATAATGAAAAAAAAAAAGAAAACCACTAAAATATTATATAAATTATAAAATGAAATGAAATTTTAATAAAAAGTTGTAATACACTTTTTTCAGGAGTGAGGAATCTTAATCTGAGCACAGTTTTTAAGACATATTATTAGAAATACTGATATGAAGAGATTATTTATATTTTTAATGTTATAACCAAGCATAAAACTTGAATATTTTAATGACTTATTTTTTCCATTATTACACTTTAAAATGGGGTAATTTTTACACTAAAATTACTTTTCCTACCTTCACTAAAACAAGATATTAAATAAAATGAGTTGTTCATGCACATACTTTCCGTTTTTTTATGCGACTCCTGGGGAGCATTGTCCCCTAATATTTTGCAGATGCTAATCGTTTGATGTCTAGTTTCACCTAAAAAAAAATCATCAAAACCAGTGGGACACATTTGGAATCCTCTCCTTGTAAGTCAATGTTGTACCAAATTTTGATAAACTCTAATTTTTTTTCTTTTTCTAAAGAATACAAGATCGAAAAACTAAACATATTTCATCGTATTCAAGAATGGAACAATGGCATCTAAAATTAACCAAAGTTGTTAAATATATAAGCTATGGACAAATTTTCAAGGTTTAAAGAATATACCGATAAACTTCAACCAACTGAGACATCATAAACTACAATAAACAAATGTTATAAAATCATTTTTTTTTTTTTGCTAAGCGTAATTTTCAATAAAATGAAAGGTACAGGTGTTGCTATCAATACCAAAGTGATTGAACCTAATTTTTTTAACAGAGATTTAATTGAATATAACATCATATGAAAAAAAATCATTTTTTCCACTAATTCTATTCTTTCTATTAATAATCCACATTAAAATAAAAATATATAATAAATTTTACTTAATCATCAAATTATAATACTGTTAAACAGAGATAAAAACTTTGGTTTTAAAAAAATTGTATATTATAAATTATACCTTTGTGAATAAAGAGCATTGTCTTCCGTAACGGGTTTAAAATCGTTTACGATCGGAGTCTCATCATCCCCATCTTCGCCTCCTTCTTGATTCGAAGAACTTTCACTACTTCCAGGAGCTGCTACGTTTTGTAAAAATGATGGTTTACCACTAAAAAACAAATAAATTTGAACGGTTATTACACATTGTTTATACAAATATTTAAATACAAGTAAAAATAAATTTGTCTATCTAATCTATTTAATTTTAAAAAAATATATATATATTTTAATTAATATTCAACATCAACGTGTAATTACTTTCTTCCATCAAACAGCTTTACTATCCATATGGATAATATAGTATATGCTTATATTATACTTGTGAAATAATAATTATGACATGTGCTAAAATAATATTGAGTTTTTACAGAAAAATGTCTTGATGAGGAATTTATTTTATTACTCCCAAAACATAGGCATTTCATAATAGCTCATGTAACTATAGGGAGCAGCATGGCCTAGTGGATAGAGCATTGGGCTATTGTTTTGCGGGTCACAGGTTCAAATCTCGGCTGAGGCAGAATAACTTATTGTTATTTCAGCCATGGAGCGACCCTTGGGTATGGAGACCTTCCAGGGGCACACCCAACCTCTATGAAGTGGGTACCCAAAATTGAGGAAAAACCTGGTGGCCGAGCGTAATTTAGGCCTAATCACATCCTTGCACAGCCATTGGCCTAGAAACAGAACATTCTCTATAAGTACTGAACCCAAGAACCTTCATGAGTTTATTGAAGTATAGGTTTTTTTTAATGTAACTATCGATAGTAAGGCTATTTCATAAATGAAAACAACTTCATATATATATATATATATATATATATATATATATATATATATATTATATTATAATATATATTATAATATATACTATAATATTATTATACTATATTATAGTATTATTTAGTAGTATTATATATAGTCAGTATATATTATATGTATATTATATATAGTCAGTATATATTATATGTATATTATATTAGTCAGTAGTATTATATATAGAAGTATCAAAATCGTTAAGAGCTGTTTTTGAGAAAAACAAAAAAAGGTGAAAAATGTGCGGTATAAAGTGGTCCTTCTGGTTAGCTGATTTTGATGAAAAAGTTTCTGTAACATCTCAGGAGTATAATTGTCTTAAATATGAAATTTCAGTTTCATAGGACTTTTCGTTTTTGCCCTGGAGTGACCACTCATACACAGACCTTTGTGCGGGACTTGGTCATTTGGACTCAGGAGACCCTAAAATGTGTATTTCCATGGAAAACTGGAATTTGAAAATTTTCATGATCGCAATACTTTTCCTTACCATATATTCCATATATAGGTAAGTGAAAGTAAAAATATTTAGAATATGTCAAAATAATAACAATTCCTTTATGCATTATTAAAAAGTTATCACTAACAGAAACAAAGTTCCATATTAACTTATTTTGCAACAGTCTGGAAATACACTGCAAGATACACTTCAGGTACAGAAAATAGGTCATTAAAAAACATATGGACAAGGGAGGTAGAAATTATCTTCGCTATACAAAAATCTGATTAAAATTTATGAATTAAAACTTGTGACATACAAATATATACACAGACACACAACATTTTTTGATCGAGCTCTCCAAATTACAACTCCTGACAATCAAAAATTATATACAGACACAAAACATTTTTCCCTCCCATTTCCATCAGCCTGATCATTAAAAAAATGAATGAACACAACAAGACAGCACTGAAAATATATAACCAAAAACGTTATGAAACCTACATTGTTTACCTAATTAAGGCAAAATAAGTCATAGATCATGTTCTCTAATTGATTTTTTTGTTGTATAAATGTTTTCTACCCTTCAAAAACCATAGTCCACTAAAATTACCAATCATCTTTAATTTAAGGTGTTATTACAAGTGCACCACAACATGTATAAGAATTCTGAGGATAGTGGTAAACCTTAAAGTATTAATAAATATTTTATATATATATCTATGTAATTGATAAAGCATGCATTACCTAGGAAAACCAAATAATGGAGGAGGTTTTGAATTCAAACTATTTTCACCTAACGATCCAATTCCTGTCTTTAACCAACCGCCAGTATTTTTGAATGCTGAAGAGGGAGATGATTCTGGCATCTTAAAAGTGTCTGATTTAGATTCTGAAGGAGCAGGTTTTGAGTCATTAGTGGAATTTTGGTTACTTCCAAATACTGGTGTGAAATTAAACTTTAATTCAGGGGCTTTCTCAGTCGGTTTGGATTCTTCTTTCTGACTATCTAATGCTGATTTGATAGATTCCAAATGTTTCTCATAGTCGCGAAATACAGGAGTTAATACACATGTCGGGTTTTTAGATACCCATTTTGTAATCCACTCTACCAAGTTCTCGTTGAGCACTTTGATCTTAGTCGCATAAAGATTTTCCGTAGAGGGTTTTGAATCTGCTGGTTTATTCTCCGTTGAAGATGACAAAAGTGAAGGCATTGTTGAAGGAGCTGATGGACTACTTGTTTGATTCGATGATCCGTTCAAATTTGCTAAAAAACTAAAGGTGTTTTTCACATCAGGTGTGGTTGAAGCAGTGCTTGGCTTAGAGAAACCACTGAAACCAGAGAACAATCTGGACTGCTCTGGCTGTAAAAATAAATAAATAAGATAAATAATCAAAAATAGTATAAATTAAGTAAAATAAAATCATAATTAAGACTAATAATATCAATAAATAAAGATAAAACATAAACCAAACATCAAACATAATTAGAATAGAAAATAGTACATTGGGTTTAGTAAACTTCCTCCTGGCAACTTTTATGACCCTTTTCTTTAGAACTTCGGGATCTACAGATTTGAAAGTCCCTGCCTCTTCTGGTTCATCATCAACGTCCCAATTGTCACGATTTAATTCTGTTGTAGCACTCCTTTTCTTAGACATAGTATTCAAACAACAGTAACCTCTTCCTTACAGCATGAGGTGAAGAAACCATCTTGATTTCAATGAAAAGCTTATCATTTTTATTTTATTCATATTTTACTAAATCTCAAAACACTTCTATTAATACATGCTGAACGAAAATTCAAAATATTATAAATTATTAACACGCAACTAATTTAAATTTCTATACGCGATAATTTGTTTATGCGAATACGTCTTTAATGACAGAATTTAATTTTGATATATGATTATATTATTTATTTTGAAGGTAACAATCAATCAAATGAAATATAATTAATTATTATTTTATTTAAAAGAGTTAAAAATTCTTTGAGGACCGTTAAAAATAATTCTTTCAGTTTAACTTTTAAAAAGTGACACAAGAGTGCACCACGGTAGAATTCAATGAATTTGAAGGAAACTATTCATTGATATAACTTCCGTCTGTCAGGTAAAGTCAGGACCTTTTTTGGTTCTTTTGTTTATTATAAATAGTTATATAGAAATAAATTCTCCTTATGAAGATGGAAGTTGAAGTAGAGAAGCCTATTCACGAAAAAATTATTGCTGTTCAGAATCAATTGAGAATTGCCATTCAAAATCATCATGTAAGTTTTATTTTTATATTTACTCACAAAAATTATAAATTAAGTCCATTAATAGCATATTAGCCTTTTAAGGAATAGATTTAATTTTAAATTTATAAGCTATTTCACCTCATATACACATTAATCGTAGCCTTACTTTATGATCTCTGATGTGTTTTGTCTTTGTTTTTATCCGCAGATGTTGGTCCTACGCAAGAAGAATTTTCCATTGGTAATTAAAATTTTACTTAATTTATTATTGAAAACATGATTTTTTCTTATTTTAATAAGATCTGGTTCAATTTATGTTATTTTATTGTATATTTTAGGATAATGAACTGAATTCGCATATCAATGTTATTCAATTCCTAATCGTAAACATGGGTAGGGCCCAGGTAAGCTGATTATTTGTATATATTATTAGAGTAGAATTCTTTTTTTAAGATTAAGGTAAGTTAAATTAATTTTAATTATATTGTTAAGAAACCTAGGTTATGTCGAGATATTACTCATTACTATCTGATTATAAGCTTGCTTTTATCTTTTGATTACTCAATGTTTCTGATAGACTTCCTATTAGGATTATAAACCATAGTTAATTTGTTATTGCTCATTTTACAGTATGTTCTAGTACCTATGTTTGTCCTTAAGATTAAATATAGATTACTGCTTGATTCTGTTTCTTGTATGATTAATATTTGACTGTTTTATTTATTGTTTTATTCAATATTTTACTATCATAATTTAGTAGTAATAAAAGCATACTACTCTTGTTTTAAAACATGGTTAATAATGCATTAATTTTTAAAATTATTTAATCTAGATTCTATTTGTTTTAATTTGTTATTCATTAGTTCATTAAACATTTAATGAAATTTAAGTACTTGGTAGTTTGTTTAACCTTTTAACTTTAGTCTTTTTTTTTTTTGGTTTTTTATAATACTCTTGACCTGTTTATTTTCATATATACCTGCAGGTTAGGTTGTTTAATTTTCTATGTAATGATGTAGTGATATTCAGATTTTAAACTTGAGTTTAGTTTTCCTGTCATGTTTATATTTTAAGTATGATACTGCATTCTGTTTGCCTTATCATGTTGTATTTATCTGTTGTTGTTTTTTTATCTCAGTAGCTTTGTACAGTTGTTGATATATTTCATTTCTTTTTATTAGGCTATATAATTCTATATTGTTCTTCAATTTCTCTATTACAGGCTGAACTGATGGCAAGGTTTAGGCAGGAAATTGCTGCAAAGTATGATGTAAAACCTAATAGTCCGGTTGTATCTACTGTTATGAAAAAATTTTTACTTTTCCCCGAAGCCCCTAAAAACATTCCGGTTTATAAACCAGTCGTTAAGACTAATAATGATGAAAAGAAGATCAGCTCTTGGAAACCCAAAGCGATGAAATCTCTCCTTAGAGTTAATAACAACAACAACGATAATGCTGAAAAGAATAAATTTATCAGCATCGGAAACCAGAAAGTAAATGCATCTGATGTAACAGTAGACGGTTCCAAAATCAAAATAGTTTACAAAGGGAAAAAGGAAAGTCAGAATTCTGTATTAGTACACCAACCGAAAAAACTACAATCCGTTCTCAAATCTAAGAATGTCAAAGCTAGTAGTAATGAGAAAAATGAAACGGTAGAAGAAGGTCGTGATTCTCCAGAGTCTACTTCGAGCAGTGCTTCAAGCGACTTAAAATCTAAAGTTTCCTCTTCCCGGAGTAACAGTCCTATTGAAGAAAATGATGTAATCGAATCTCCTACCAGGAGGATGGATACTCGCTACGGGAGGAAATATGAAGCAAAAATGATGGGGAAGACGAAAATTAAAATATTATGTGACCAAAAAGAAGCTGCTGCTAAAAGTAAGAATTTATTTTTATAATTTATGATTTTTTTTTTTTCTATACCATTATAATTATTTTTATTTTATTTTTTTTATAGAAGAAAATGGAGAAGTAGCTAAAGATGCTAGTGGTAACGATTGGAAGCCAACTTTGCCTGTAACTAGGTAACTGTTCATTTATACTGTTTTATGAAAAATGTTCTGAAATGCAATCAAGGTTTTATAATTTTAAGTTAGTTAATTTATTATTACTATATTATTGTTGAACTATTATGAGTGATAAGATGGCTTGAATGGTGGGAAATGAATTTTTATAAAAAATATTGGAAACTATTTATTGTTTAATATCGTTTGTAGTTCTTCATAAGATCTAAAAAATAATGAGATGTAAGTAAAGGCAGCGATACACGGTGAGAATTAAGGCATGTGTAGGTGAGGTGAAAGCAAGTATTGTATGTG
This sequence comes from Piezodorus guildinii, assembly GCA_023052935.1. Classification (NCBI taxonomy): domain Eukaryota; kingdom Metazoa; phylum Arthropoda; class Insecta; order Hemiptera; family Pentatomidae; genus Piezodorus; species Piezodorus guildinii. The sequence goes on along the minus strand of CM041292.1, from coordinate 178,408,259 downwards.
TTCACAAAAGTAGTAGGAGAGGGGGAAGGCTTATTTTTTTAAAATCAATTTGGATAATGACATCAAATATTACTAATATAAAAATACTACAATATCATTAAATATTATTTTTTTAAAAAGATACTAAAACTGAATGTTAAAGTTATATCAAAACAAACAAGTGTAATAAATACATCATGAAAACATGTATTTTAATGTAGAAACTTGATTTTAAGAAATTAAACATTATTTATAATAAAAGGTAAAAAAAAAAAATAAATAAATAAAAAAAAAAAAAAAAAATGACAAAGTAATATAGAAAATTTGGTTATGGTATTTTTGTTATAATATGTTGAAAGTGCGATATTCACTTTCACATACGAATCACGACTTCGCCGCCTTAAGGGTTCGTGTATCGAGAATAATATTGAATGAATAAATATTGTCAAAAAATAAATAAAACTCATATATTCTTTACTTTTACACCAAGCTATAACTTCATTTTATACTTTTTCATGTTGATATTGATCTACTATTTATTACAAATAGTATGTTGTATCTTGTCACCTTTTATATTTTATCCCTGATGACGACACTCAGTGTGGATTGATTTCTTATTAAATTATTTTTTCTTATAATAATTATAATCTCATCCTTTATGTTATACTGTTCAATATTCCATAAACTATTAAAAAATAAATTTCATTATTGTTTTAATTATTAGTTGTCTAATAGTAATTATTTATAAAATCTAAATATTGTTTAAAGAAGTGATTTTGAAAGTTGTGATTGCGGGGTTAATTATGCTGTACTGATTAACAAGTATACATTAGTCATTAACGGATAGTAATAGTGTTTTCACAACTTGGTTAGATAATATCAATTATCTCTGAGCCTTGTATCTAATTTTTAAAAACAGCAATTTACATTAACTCATTATGAGGAAAAAAAAACATCATTTAAAACCTTGTTTCTAAGGTCCCAGGTTCAAACCTGGTGGATGGCCCTATGATTTTGTCAAGGGATTAAAACACCCTAGGTTATGCCGTCCTTAAGAGGGAGGCATAAAATGATGGTTGTACCAAGACTGCGTGATGTCAGGTACTCATTAAAGATCTTTCTCCTATTTTAACTTAAATAGTCATAATTTAGGACTCCCACTATAGCATCGTCAGATTAGTTACAGTAGCATAAAATGATGTTAAATGAATAAAGGAACCAACAAAACCTTGTTTATTTTATGTTTCATAAAATTATATAATTTTTTTTTTTTTTTTTTTTTTTTTTTCAGAACTAAATCTCTTAATCAAGAACCTGTCACGATTGATGAAATTGACAAAGAAGTTTTTCTTGGTTTCTTTGGTAAGTCATGTTTTAGAATTGAAATTACTACATACCTGTAGGTAACGGGTTCAAACCCACAGGTGGTCATCGGATTTTAATGGGAGTAAAAACCCTTAGTTATGCCTTTGGATGGGATGTAAAAAAGGTGGTTTTTTGCCTGTACGATGTCAGGTACTTGTTAAAGATCCATATTTTAATTAAACCTGGTTAGGCAAAATTTAGGACTCCCACTGAAGCATTGTCCAATTAGCGACAGTAGCATAAAGTGATGTTAAATAAAAAAACAAACTAAACTACAACCTTTTTATTTCTCTCACCATATTGCAGCAGGCATGATATGCATTTTAATTAACACTTTATAGATTAAATTTAAATAGAAATAGAACAACTATTTCTTTAAGTCCTTGGTTATGCCATCCTCTGTATGGGATAAAAATATTAGAAAAAAATTACGACTACAAATAATCAAATGTTTCTCTGGCATATATTTAATTAAGGAAGTCTGATAGGTATGATTTAAAAAAAAAAAAAAAAAAAAAAACATTGTTTTTTCTCTCTTTAATTGAACTGTCAGAATATATATATATATATATATATATATATATATATATATATATATATATATATATATATATATATATATATATATATATATATATATTTCGGTTCAGTTCGGGGATAAAAAAAGTTGGTGTCACGTTGGGAAAAATGTGTGAATAAGTAATCGTTTTAGTTAAGTTTATAGCAAAATCTGCAAATATTAGGTTTTATAAAGAGGCTATTACCACAATAAAGGCTAAGTTGCACAATTTAACCAAAGACAGTACCACTTAATTTATGTATCTATACATGGGCTGCTCCTAAATTTATTATTATAATTGTTTAAGGTTTTGAATAAGTTTATTTATTGAATTTTCTTTTATCAAAATTAACTATTTATTGTTATATATTTAAAAGAAATATAAAGATTTTATCGTCTTCTTACATATATTGTTTAATTATTGGATTGTAAAATAAATTTGTAGTGTTTTTTACTGATGATTTCAATAAAAACCTCAGATTCTTGTTGTAAATATTTTCAATGAATTATGTATGACCCATTTTGATCTATTAAATGTTGCTATATTTCATTTTGGTTGAATTTGATAGTCATGAACAATTGAATGGCAACCCGAGCACTTTGCTTCCAATCAAGTCAACAATTCTGAATAGAGCAAACCATTTACGTATGGTGCCTTCTCCTAAGGCATCATCGCCATACACACTGCAAATTTTGTCTGTACAGCGGATTTTCTTTTTTGGAAATAAAAAAAAATCATTAAATTATAAAAAATAAATTTTTTTCTCTTCCATTTTGAAAATACTTCTTATAGATAAGAAATATCGGTTGAAAGTGATGCATAAAAGCATCTTAACTAAACCTTTTTTGGAATATATAAACATCAGTGACACTCCCTGCTTCGCACGGTTGTAATTTTAATGTGGTGTCATTTATGTTTATAAGAGCACTGTTTGCCCGATTTAGAGTTTATCACATAGGGATTACTAGTTTCTTAAGACTAAGCATGAAATTATTATACCTATAATATTAAAGTCTATTCATTATTATATTTGAGCAATAGTTACAAATTCGAATGGATACCTAGTCATATAGGATTATCAAGAAATGAGAACTGCAGGAGAAAAAGAAAACGCTAAAGTACCTCTTCCATACCTTTTAAAATGTTTATATAAAGAAACTATCAAGGAATGGCAGGAGAGATATGGCTTGGATTCACAGTCTAAAGGAAAGGATCATTATCAAACCCAGCAAGCTGTGAGCTTAGTACCATGGCTCTCCAAGAACCGGCATCTTGATAGCAAAGAAATTGCACACTTAGTAGGGCTGCGTACTAACCATGGTTACACAAAAAAATGTCTTAACTTAATGAAAATATAAAATAATGGCAATGGTGTAACATGCAATGTCCCTGAAAACCCGTGCCATATCCTATTCAGATGCAGAAAATATGGAAAGGAAAGGGAGAAGGTAATTCCACTAGAAGAAGAGGCCATATTTTTACAAACATTAGACAAACAAAAACTGTTGGTGATCAAACAGTTCTTCATCAACTCTCAATGCAAAATCTGAGAAAAGAATTCACTGAAATTATTTTATTTACTTATCTTTCTAGAGTCTCTCTCATTTACATCATTTTACATGTATTGACCATATAGGATTTAGTTTCAAATCTTGAAGGTCATTTGAAAAAATAAAAATAAGCATCATCATTGTAAAGAAAAAGTTAAAAGTATTTTATTCTGTTGTAGTATAGAACAATATAGTAGAAGGGGTCTTGCATACTCAATACCTTGTGAGATTGTGTAGAGTAGCAACACTGAATCCCATAACCTTCCTCATTACAAACAACATATGTCCATGGATTTTTTTTTATTGAGAGTTGTAATTTCTATGACCACAAATGTAAATAGAGATTTTTGACCAAGTAAACATGATTCTATAAACACAGAGAGTATTAAATTGAAAAACACTACAAACTTATTTTACAACCCAATAAAATTGTAATATCATAAAATGGGGTGAATAGGAACACTCTATGGTATCTTGAGCAATATAACAAATTTATTTTTTATCTCAATTAATTGAACAATACATCAAATCTTAGGTCCACATTCCCTCTATTACATATTTACTGGATGTATGCTTTTGAATAGTAGTTTTTGAAAGAAAAAATGCCTACAGTGTGATTTTTTGTACAGAAATAATCAGGGGTGAAAAGGAACGACGTTGAAAATGTTATTGTGTTCCCATTTACACCATGAAGGGTGAATGAGAACAGTTTAAAATGCTTATTAAATTACTTTTTCTAAATGAAATCTTTTAAAAATAGAAATTAAGTCACTTTATTCACTTATATTCTAAAAAAATTATAAAGCATCACGCTTCTGTAGGAAGAAGAAGAAATGTCAGTAAATGATGTATGCACTTAGATCATTGAGAAATGAAACATACCCCAAGAATCAGGCAGATTTCAACTTCAATATAACTTTATCAGTGCAAAAATAAGCATCCTCTTGGGTTGGGACAAAACTATAACTTTGCTTGATTATTTTGTAAAACAAACCGATGTATCCTCCATCATCAGGTTCTAAAACCTTACAAACATAAAGTCGAAATTCTCAGGTTTTTTTCCAAATACTTTAATAAGTAAAAAGTCGCCAACTGAAATGTCATAATTTGCGGATAATGATTCAAATCCAGGTTCATCTTCAGATTTGCATGACAACACCAACTCAGCATCACTGTCTTGCAAAGAATATTCATCTGATGTGTCTTCTGACAGAAAACAGCCATTTACCCCATACTCCAGAAAATGTGGATGCCACAACCTAAAAAATCTGTTTCTAAGAAACTGTTTCAAATAATATATTGAGCAAGGAATTTTATGCAAGAAGACAACTTGAAGTACAGTAAACAGATATTAAATAAGATATATAGATAACAGTTTTATACTTACAGATAAAGTTTGTGGGAGAGAAAAATTTCGTAGAAACTAGTACAATTTTTCACAGGTTGAACTGATAAGTCCTAAGTACTATCAGCAAAACAAAACCACATAATCGAATTATTTACAGAGGGGCCAACTAATAACAACAACATTAATTCCTATACAGTAAAGTAAGTGGCTTTCAGGCTACTTTGAAATGATATTGAAGTTTTTTTTCCTTTTACCCCACTGGTCCTATTCACCCTATTTATGGTACTTCAGTTATTAAGAAATATTTTTTTTATCACTTGGTTTGATTTATTAATTTTTGCCTACTATAGATATAAGTATAGGAAGCGGCATGGCCTAGTGGATAGAGCAGAGCGCATTAGGCTACTGTTTTCCAGGTCCAGGTTCAGACCCTGGCTAAGGCAGAATTATTTATTCTGTTATTTCAGCCGTAGAGCGACCCTGAGGTACTAGGGCACACCCAGCCTCTAAAAGTGGGTACCTGAAATTGGGGGAAAACCTGGTGGCCGTGCGTGATTTAGGCCTAATCACCTCCTTGCACAGCCATTGGCCTAGAAACAGTACGAATCTTTATGTTTTGAACCCCCTCCCTCCCTCTTTGGTTGAAGACCCTTGATGGGTTGTAGAGGTACATGTTTTTATAGATATAAGTAATCTTTTTTTATATAATTATTTAATTTCAATTTTTTTTTTCTTTCCCTAGGTTTAGTTAGCAAAGAAAAGTGTGAAGTCCTTAAAAGGAAGAGGTGCGAGAGAAAGAGGAGGAGCGTCGCGGGGCAAAGTAGCCTGTATTCCGATTATTTCCAGCCTCAGCCGAAACGAACCTACACCCCTCGTAAACCTCCGGTTCCCGTCGCTAGTAACAACGCCGTTATTGTAGAATCGCCTCCTGTTGATGATGATGAGGATGAAAAGCCAACGAAGGCCAATTCCTGTATCATCTGTCATGAAGAAGGTATGAAAGAAGGCTTTAAGTAATGTTTAAATATTATTACTATCACTTACCTATATTTAAAAAACTGAAAGTTCATAAATAAGACACGCCTATAAGAGTATAGGCACCAATTGCTGACACATGCTCATTCTACCATGAAAAATAAGAATTTCGGGCCACCTATTGATTAGAAATTGGTGCCAAATCAAAGCCACATTAATTCCGACAGATTCCCACACTGATCAAGTCAGCATTGATCATAAGGTGTACAGGAGTGAAGTTTTATCATCAGTCTCTCTTATGCTGTTGGATCGTTAAGGTATTTACTAAGAAGATGAGTCTCACTTTCATCTATTATAACCAATTCTTTTTTGTTTCTACATTTGAATTCTTTTTTATCAATTCAATATTTATGTTAGGTAATAAGAATAGACAATTTCTGTTTAAATTACTATCAGAACAACCACTTGTGTGGTTTAGGATTTGGGCACCCGACAACACACCTTTATCCAATTACTGATTATACTTTTGTTAGTAACTGGGTTTTTCAGAGAACTTTAGTTCCTGTTCCTAATTATCTAATTTTTCTAAGACAAAAGTCCTGTTCAAAACAGAACTGTTGGAGAGGGCGACTATATAACCGCTTTGAAGGACACAAAAAAGAAGATCCGCATGGCATGCTGTGTACAGAAGATCGCTGATAGTAATAAAGAACCTAAATATATGAGAGCCTTTAATGGCATGAAAACTGTTTATGTTCAAAGAAGAAGTGATAACAATCACATATAATAATATAATCACTCTGTTACCGAAGCCATTGGTACTTACCAGCAAAACATTGATGTTCAACCACTCATTAGAAATAGATTGATCCGAGCTTTGATAGTGATAGATTGTCACCGATAGTGACGATAAGTTTTTATTATGTTAAAAAATTAAGAGAGATGTTTAACTCAGATCTATTAAATATTTATGATTTTTAACCTCTTGCACTTCAATGTGTTGTGCTTAAATGACCGATAATATTATTGCATTCCGAACATGTGCTGTTACTTAAACAATAGTTTTGAATCCTAAAACTTATTTTGTAATTTTTAAATATTCAGTTTTCTATTTTAAAGTTGGAATCATAATTATTTTTGTCCTAGTACAGGGTGTCAGGATTGGTTCCTCACACCGTCAGTAATTGGTCTGTTCATGTCAGGAAAAACATCCATCCAAATTTTAAGCATAAAACAGGATTAATACATCATTTTGAATTTGATATAATTCAATATGCAGGATAGAGAGAACAGATGTTTGCCTAAAGTGTCAGTATTTTGTACAGCTGCCTTATAGGCCCGAGATGTTACAGAAACTTTTTCATCAAAATCAGCTAACTAGAAGAGCCACTTTATATCATGCATTTTGCACTTTTTACGATTTCTCAAAAACAGCTCAAACAATTTTGATTAAACTTTATCTATCGATGTAAAATTAACTGAACAAAAATAACTGATTGCTATATATAATAATATAGTAGATTATTTAATAAAACACATATTTCTGCTGAAACTCGAAAGTAATTAATGCTTTTAACTTTTTCATCTCTAACTGCATTTAAAAATCCTTAAATTGCTTTTTACAACAGTTGTAAGTGAAATTCGTGTGTTGCGTGCACCAGATTTTTTTGCCTCCAAAATAAAATATTTCTATGACTTTTTCGGTTGAGGTAGTGTTTATTTATTTTTTTAGTTATAATGTAGAGGAACTGTTAGCAAGTTTAAATGATTTATTTAGGTTAATTTTTTTTTTAATTGTTGCAGGTATCTTAGAAGTATGTAATTCTTGTAGTGAGATGTACCATTACAAGTGTATTCCTGCTTCGAACAAAGGCTATTGCCCTAACTGCATGGCGCAGACTACTAACATTCCGAGCATTGTTGGTGCAAATAATTCTGCCGGAAACGCTTCCAGTTTAGAACTCATCAAGCGATATTCCAACGACGAGCAATCGTCAGGTAATAAATAGAAGATATTTGTTTTGCGTAACCCTTGAGCCTGCCTTAATAATTAATTCCAATTTCTGCCTGATGTGTTCTGTGGTGTATGAGTAACAATGGGTTTCAAGATTTTAACATTAAAATGAAAAATTTGGCCCTTCTTAATTTTTTATTATCAGAAAATCTCGCACTTTTAGTTATTATACTTTACCAATGCCATATAATACTGACTCCTGATATTGTAAATAAAAAACAGCTGATCACCAGTCATCCTATTTCCTCACTGCTATCTATATATTTTTATCATTGGGAAAATAATTAGAACTTTTTTAATCTTAAAGTCTACATTTCGGCCCAAAAATATGAGCCATCTTCAGGACATAACTGAAACTAATTTAGAGATATAAATATTAAGTTTCAGTTAAGGTAACATAATTTACTTTATTTAGATATTTGTTGAGTAAATATACTAAGTAAATGACATCAATTAAAAAAAAAAATCTGAATAAAAAAAGGCTTTTGGATGAATTTGTATAATAGTAGTATTGTAATTTTTTTTTAATTTTATTTATTTATTTTTATTTTTTATTTATTTATTTTTTTTTGTATTAAACTTATCCTAAACCTTAGTTGGAATGTTGATCCTGTGGGACTATTAAAAATATCAATTGCGAACAATAAATTAAGCACTATCATAATAATATAATCATATATAAATAGAGGACTATCATAAATACAATAATTCAGTATAACATCCAAAAATGGATTCAAACTAGTGCTATTTGATTTGCTGTTGCTAAGGTAACAATACCTCAGCCACCTTAATCTCTAATACATTTTTTTTTTTTTTTTTTTTTTTTTTTGTGGTATTAAAAAAGTAATAGATTCATTTTGAAAATAACTGCTAAAATTAAAAAAAACAGATAAAATTATATAAAATCTAAATTACATTTTTGAGTTTATTATTCTAAATAATATTTTTTTATTATAATTGCCGTTTGTTTGAGTGAATAAATCTATTGCTAGGTTCTTTTTAAATAAAACGATATATTTTCACGCAACACTCCTTAATTTATTTTTTCTTTTTCCCTGCGTTTTGTCCTTTGCCATTTTCAAGTGTTCTTTAATCATTCCTTTAAATTGCACATATCTAACATATACTTTACCACATTTTAAAAATATCTATTATAGGCTGAACTAGCCTTTTCAAAGCAATAGATAATAACAAGCTGACAAGGCTAGCCCTGCCTATAGTAGATATTTTTAAAATGTGACCAAATATATGTTATATTTGTGCAATATAAAGGAACGATTAAAGAACCCTTGAAAATGGCAAAGGCCAAGACGTAAGAAGAAAGAAAATAGAAATAGAGGAGTGTTGAGTGAGAATAGATCATTTTATTTAAAAAGAACCTAGCAAATAAATAATAATATTTAATGACCTTATAAGCTTTCACTTTGTATACAAAGAACCTTTTGTATTATGTCATCTCTACTCTTGAAAGTACTGAAAATATCATTTTTTATTTAGCATTTAGGATTAATTTATGTAATGCACTCATGGGAAAAATATGTCGTCAATTCCCATAAGTTATATCAGTGTATAAATTTGTAAACGGTTAATATCATAAAATACGTACAATTAAAAATAAACATAATTTTTCAGGATAGTACTGCTTATAATTTATTTAACATAAATTGATTGATTTGATAATAAAAAACATTGTAATTTATATTTACAATTATTATTTCTTAAAAAAGTTACAAGTATAGAAAATTATAAACCTACTCACACTATAGGTTATACTGTTATCGGCTCAAATTTTTTCTCTTTAAAAATCTCTAATTCATATATATACCCTGAACAAATGAATATGGTCAAGAGTAAAAAATAATACTTTCTAAATGGATCGTAAATATAAAAAATCAAGCTTCACCTGCAAAAATGACATAATTAAACACTTGAAAGCCGAATCATCAGCAACAATACAATCTGTTTTGTTAGTATTCATTATCTTAGATTATGGATTCTTTTTTTGTCTATTTATTTATGAGATTAAAAAAATTTAACTCCAAGCACTCCAATTATGCTACTAAATTATTCCATTTGAAATGATTGTGAGTTGCCTTCTTAAAAACTGATGCGAATAGACAATAGATGATCAGAAGCCAGTATTATGTGGTATATTCAAAGACTGATTTATTTGAACCCTTATCTGCTATATTTTATTTTATCATTATTTTAATATTTTTACTGGGTAGAAAAGAGGTATAATTGTATGGCATGATAAATTAACAACCTACCCTTAGTACTTGATAAATCCTTTGCTTTGTAAAACTACCTGCCACATATGTTTATAATAACTGATTAAACACTTAAAAAAAAAAAGAAAAACCTTGTGCAATGCACAGAAGAAAAAAAAAATTGTAATTACATCGGGTCGTCACACATGAAATGGCCACTTTTAGAAAAAGGAAATAAATTAAACATTCAAATTATACTTTTATTTAAATATGAGCTTATTGTTCTAAAATTTTATCTGATACCTTATTGGACTTCCTCATGTTTGATTGTTTTATTGTTCATTGTAAATACTATGGCTGCTTCCTAATTATTTTTGTTATTTTAATGTTTTATTACACCTTACATTTGTTTATTATATCAGCATTCTGTCTTATAGAGTATTGTTTTCTAGTTATTTGTTTAGCTTATAGTATTTTTTATATATATATTTTTTTTCTGCTATATAACATGTTTTTTTTTGTCAAAAGTGATATTAAGTTGTAATCTAACAGTAATAAGCTGGGGCTGTAATTTTGATATTTTTATAATTGAGTTGATTTTCAAAAGGTACTGTATCGTATTCATTCTAGGAAATTTTACAGGAAACGCAGAAATATCTCATTAATTTATTATTAAACAAATTTATTTGATTATTTTAGCATTATAATCTAGAATGTTTGTTTTTACTATATTAAAGTTATGTAATGACATTTTTTAGAATGTTTTGGTTCGAAACTAAATGCATAATTAGTACCTTTAGAAAATAAATACATTCCTAAATTATTTATAAATTTATAAAGGACTTGAGTGTTCTTTAGTTAAAATCAAGTATAAGATTTAGATAAAACTAAATGTTGAGAATACAAATATGTCAAAATATCAATTTCTTAAAAAGTCCTTTAGTACCTTTTGGAAAGCAACGTCTCAATTGTGGATACATGTTATGAAATTCTTTTTGAAGTCAAGAATTAAGACATTTCATGTTTGACCACCCAAAAATAACTGCTTGAAAATTAAAAAAAATTAATAAATAAAACCTTGTCCAATTAGCACTATAAAAAAAAAAAATTGTAATTGTATATATTATTGGTATTTGAAGATACATGCATCCGTTGATTTGAAATGTAACTTTAACTTGCATATACCAAATCAGGATGTTGTTTTCAGATGACAATGACACGAAGGCTTGTGAAACTGCAAATTGATGAAGATCAAATAATTTTAAGTATTATTAAATTTCTAGTCAGTATGGCAGCTAAATGAATTTTATCAATTTTAATTTAAAAAATAAATTTATATATTGTCGCTGGGCCTCTTCATTTGCTGCAGACTGATGCTTTCCTTGTACATTTTTTTTGTTATTTAATTAAATTGTTATGATTTTTAATACTATATGATTTAATTAATTTTTTTTTTTAATTTTGTTTCTATAATGGATTATGTTTTACGTTAAAATTTTAATGTGCGCTTGATAAGCATTATTGTAATACAATTATATAACAGTGTAAAATCATTTATGTAAATATTATGTTATAAGTAAATTTTGTTCTCATATTATGTATTTCTAATGAAATTCTGTTTTAAAATTATTGAGATTACAAATTTAAGTTTTAATATGTCTGTGTTTCTTTCTTTTTTTATCCTATCCTTGCTATACTTTAGTTAAGCAATAGATTTTTTTAAATATTTACAAAAAATTCTGAGCTATAATCAGTGTTGTATTTTAACAGGGTTCTTACCAGCTTTAAGTGTGATAAGAGTGAGACTCTTCAGAACATAATTATGGAGTGCCCTGCTTATAAAAACCAAAGAAATAAATTTATAGATTTCGGTTTGTTATTTTATTATTATGAAATTTTGTAATCGACCCAAAAAAAAATCTATTGCCCACAGCACATGACTTTCTCTTACCTTTGTTGTTAAAATAGTTTTTTTTAGAATTTTTAAATACACTTTGAGATAAAAATAAATTGTTAAAGAATTAGATGCATTGAATTTCAATAGAAACATATACTAATTATAATATACATCTATATTACTGTTTAATGTTCATAAACACCAAAATTGCATAAACAAAATTTTTATTCTTTTCTCTTTCAATTGAATATCATATTTGTTCAAATTATATATTTAAACATTTTTTATTAGTACTTAAAGATGATAATTTATTTTTATAGATTCTACAAAATAAAAAGTACATTAGAGGAGGAAAATTTAAATTATTGACATTTAAGTCATTTTAGACTATTTCCACTAGAATGAAACCTACATGATATTAAAGCCCATTAAATTTTACATGGATATACGGAGTTTAATCCAAATCTTTAGAGCCATTTTTGAAAAAATGATAAAAACGTGCCAAATGCATAGTATAAAAACACTCTTCTTGTTAGCTTATTTTAATGAAAAAGTTGCTGTAACATCTCGGGTGTCTTTTCGTTTTTGCCTGGAAGTTACCACACACACAGACCTTTGTGCGGGACTTGGTGATTTGAACTCAGGGAACCCTAAAACGTGTGTAAAAAAAAAGAGTGTGGAACAAGGAGGGATCTCTTATATACTTATTTGTGTGAGTTTTTATGGAGACAAAAGAACAGTAACAAACAACTATAATTATTTCAACAAATAATTGAAGACATGGCTGCTTTTTTTTTTTCAAGTTTAAACTCATATTAAGTTATTTTTTGTAATTGTTTTTGTATTAAATCAAAATAAATATTTCATTAAACTGTATTCTTGTTTACTTAATCATATGTTAATTAATGCGAATACTTTTACAGTAATCATTTGGTGACTGGCATCCTTAATGTAAAAAAGACCTAGAAGAACTATATTTGAGATGTAGTAGGAATAAACATATTTATGTGTGCGTACATACATGTAGATTGTTAAGTTTGGTAATAACACAAGAATTATGTAGAATAGAATAGACAAATATTTTATTCTGGGACTTGAGAATAACATAGATGTTGCAACTAACAATAGCACAGCTGGCAAGAAATATTAGATAGATTGAATTATTTACAAACTTAATTATTTAAGTAGGTAAAATTTATATTTTATTAATGACTTCCTGCCCCACAGTATCCTATATTAATATTCCTTTAGTCCCTGTTGAACAGATCCAATACCTAGGATGCCATCTTGACAAATGTCTAACTTGTAATCCTCATACATTATAGTCTTAACTAGAAACTGCTCTCCATTTTCGGCTACCTTGACACTTAGTAGTCAAACGATCTAAGCTTCTTAACTACAAAAGACTCATCTTCATGACTGTCATAAGACCAATCTGGACTTCATTGAGCTTTAGGGCTCTATCTACTAAACCATCAAATTCTTCCCTCATACAATCCAAAATCATAATTGCTCCCTACTTAGTCTTGAACACACTCATTTATCATGGTCTTAATGTTCCGTATGTTACTGATTTGGTCAGAAGCAGGTACTATTATTTCTATGAAAAACTTCATTCTCACTCTAATCCACTAGTTTTATCCTCGTTTCCTCTTCAATTTCTGAAAATCTTCCCAGGCATCTGAAAAGAAGATGGCTTCTTCAGATTTAGAATTTTATTTGGAGTGCTTCCAATTGGTTGTTTCTCTTATGTGTATGCTGTATATGTATACTTTCTCTATATGTATATTTACTGGATGTATTTATTTTAATTCAGTTATAAATTATCTATATACATAAAAATTAATCCATCAGGCTTGAAGGGCTGGACCTATTTTGCTGATTCTTTTTTTGTTGTGTTTATTATTGTCAGGAGGTTATTATGCAAAAAAAAAAAAAAAAAAAAAAGGTTGAATTTTAAATGGATTAAAGTAGCTTTCTAACATGGTGAATTACCAAAAGCAGGAAGAAGTGAGTGTATTAAAAAAAGTCAATGGTGGTTGGCATTGCTGACAAAACATTTTGAGAGTTACATGGTGGTACTAATAATTCGCTATACAAGATATTATAATATATATATATATATATATCTTTATCTTTGAAAGGTTTCTTATTGCCAACGGCGGATAGTGATATTCGTAATACATAGTTCAGCTAGTAATTAATATATTAAAACAAAAAAATTATTGAATATTATGTTGATGACCTTTCAATTTCAATGAAGGATGAGAAGGCCCTGGAGGAGGTCAAGAATTTGAATTCCTTTAGACTCAGCATTTGCTTAGGAGAAATGACGTTTTAATTACATTAATAATTTTATCTGGTTTGCCAAATTCCTGCAAAGCATTAAAAACCCCATATAAATTAGTTTTTTTTATAGTTAATGGGAAGAAGGACGCTACGGAGTTCCACGCAGTGGACTGGAGGGTCATTGCCCAAGATAGACAAAAGTGGAATAGGCTAATAGTGGTGGTTAAAGATCTCCAAGGTTTGTAAAAGCCAACCGAAAAAATAGTAGATGGGAAGTTTTCAGCATTTGTTGTATTATTCGTATCTGTGAGCAGTTTCTTGCCGTTTCAGTCTAGTGTGAGGCTTCCAAGCATGACGTTTGTCGAGATACATATCTGTTTAACACGGCTAAGAGGAATATTGCTAAAGGATACGATGGGACGAGCAGCCAAATGTTGCGACCAAGGATAAAGGTAATTTTATGTGATTTATTAGGATTGATATAAATCCTTCAATTGTTTGTTACATTTTCTTCAAAGGATGCGATAAGTGGCTTAAGGATTTCTGATTCAAAGTTTGGGTAATTATTTACGGCTAGCATGTATGCTTTATTGGCGTAAGTAATGTGGACAGTGCGAAGATAGATTGTGGAATATCAGCTTTATTTACCTTAAAAAAGGACTGGACCTAGTACACCACCTTGAGGTACACCTTCAGAGGGAAACATGTTAAAAAATATTTCATTGTAATTTTGTGGGGAATAGCAAATAAATGCATGCTGTTGCAAATAGTATGTGTTTTCAAAAAAATCTAAGTTGTTAAAAATTAGTTTTAGAAATCAATGACTTTATAGAGTTGGTATGTGAAAGTTGTATGATTTGCGCATAATACCAGATTCAGAAGCTTGCGTTAACCTGCAATTGATCATTAACTTCCGTTAATGAGGGCGCATGTCCAGATCAACATTTCAGAGGAGAGAGTTTTCTGACCAACTTTAATTAAGGATTGGGAATCCTAGAGGTCGCCAATCTATTCCACGTAATAGGAAGTTCGAGAGATCGATTCTGTAGAAATACCGCAAATCAAATTTCACCATTAACTTGAATTTGAAAAAGCTAATAATCTAAAGTCCGCGCAACACAGTGAGAGGACAGGTAGGTGAAATATCGTGAGAGGGAGGTCTTGTGAGGGCTCATTAAATTAGCTGGAGAGAGGAAAGACATATTTAAAAAAAATAATAACATCAAATATTACTTTAAAAAAAAACTAAATGATAAAGTTATATCAAAACAAACAAGTGTAATATACACATCATGAAAACGTGTTTTTTAATGTAGAATCTCCATTGTAACAAATTAAACATTATTTATGATAAAAGATTTTTTTAAAAATCTGTTGCGGGCAACACACGATTTTCACATACCTCCCTTGTAAAGTCGATAAAAGAATTTTCAAATACAGTGAGAAATAAAAATGAGTGAAACAGATAAAGAATTGTGACGTTAAGTTCCATAAGGTACTATATCCATTCTAGGAAATTTTACAGGCAGCCCAAAAATCTCTCATTACTATGTTATTAAACCAACTTATTTGATTATTTTCTCATTAAAATCTAAAATTGTTTTTTTACTATATTGACAAAACAATATTTTTAGCCCTGATGAAGACTCGCAACGTGGATCGAAACGTTGGAAATATTTATAAATAAATAAATAAATATATATATATATATATATATATATATATATATATATATATATATATATATATATATATAATTTTCTAATTTATTATGAATGCCACTCGAATCATAAATTAATAAACAAATGGTGCGCGCGACACACGACTTTCACTCATATCCGTCATTTATATCAATTTAAGAATTATGTACATTGGATTTTAATAGAAACATGTGTTTTATTAAATATTCTATAACACTATTACCTACAACAATCAGTTTGTTTTATCGGCTTTTCATCACTTTCCGTTAACTTTTACGCTAGAAAAAATATTATCTTATACATTTTTTTCTAAAATGTTTAGCATTCCAACGGTATATTATACATGTATATTACTCTTCTTAAGTTCAAAAAAAAAAAAAATTGCATTAAAAAATATTTTTGCAGTTATCTCATTTAGTTTGATATCGAATTCGATTAGCTTATATATTTACCTGTTTTTTAGCAATACTATGATTTCATTAAAACTACAAAATTAAAGGTACTTTGGAAGAAGAAATTTTAAAATATCGGCATTTAAGATCCGTCAGACAATTTCAATCAGAATAAAACCTGTATGATATTGAAGCCCATCCAATTTTACATCAATACAGCGAGTTTAATCAAAATCGTTAGAGCTGTTTTCGCAGAAATCGTAAAAAGGTGCAAAATGCATGGTATTAAGTGGCTCTTTGGTTAAGCTGATTTTGATAAAAAAGTTGCTTTAACATCTCGGGCGTATATTTGTCTAAAACATGAAATTTCAGTTCCATAAGACTTTTCGCTTTCGCGCTGGACTTACCACACACACACACAGAACTTTTTGTGGGTCTTGGTCATCTGGACTCAGGAGGCCCTAAAATGTGGATTTCCGTTGAAAACTGGCATTCGAAAATTTTCACGATCACAAACTTTCCCTTACTATATATTCAATACATAGGTAAGTGAAAGTAATAATTATAACAGTCGTGAGACGTCTCTGCCAGGATCATAATAATTTTTTATTTATTTGTTTTTAGGGAAGAGCCCTTTAGAAATAGATTCTATCACTAATTAATCTATGTGTCGTCTTTCTTAAAAAATCTCTAAAATATTTTGCAAATGGCTTCTTAACTAATTAATAAAGTTAATTAGTTAATAAAATTACTTGATTATATAATAAATTCATTACCTATATTACATAAAATTAATTAACTATTTGTTTAAATTAATTATTTTCATATATTTTCAATACTAATAGGCCAATGAAAATGAAAAAAAACTTCTATATTATCCTGGGACTAAATTCCCTTAAGAATAAAATAACATACATAATTGAGACGTTGATTTCCAAAAGGTACTAAAGGACATTTTTTACGAAATTGATTTTTTTACATATTTGTAATCTGATCATTTAGTTTTATCTAAATATTCTATTTGATGTTATCTGATGAATTCTCAAGTCCTTAAAAAACACGATTTAGAAATGCGGTCATTTTCTAAAAGTATTAATTACGCATTTATTTTCGTTCCAAATCATTCTAAAAAAATTCATTTCATAACTTTAATATGATGTTATTATTATAGTAAAAAAAATAATTCTAAACTTGAAGTCAAAAAGACCCAAATTAGCTAGTTTAATAATATAGTAATGAGAGATTTTCGCGCTTCTTGTAAAATTTCCTAGAATGGATATAGTACCTTTTGGAAATCAACGTCTCAATTGTTGACCGGAACAGTGTGGTCATGGCTTAGAATAACAATTTACTAAACTAAAAAAAAAAATTAAGGTAGTAATATATGTACATCTTTACAAGTCGGACTTTCAGAATGAAAAAAACAGAAATAGCTAATTCATCAGTGATAATTTGAGTAATATTAACACACAAAAAAAATTATTAAAATAATAATAATAATAATTGGTATTTATAGCATCAGAAATCGTCTAGATCATGCCGCTCAACGTTTTTGAGTTTCTTGATATTTTTACCTCTTATTCTCTATATTCTCCTGAATGTGAAATGGTGGATAAAAAAATTGTAAATAATACTTTTAGGTTGGCAGCCAATTTAAGTCAGCTTGGCTGTTGCATGTTGGGAAAACCTCTTTATCTGGAGTAATTTTAAAGATATCAAATCAAAACAAAAACTAACAATATGATAAGGGTATGGTTAACATTTTTTCCTCACAATACATTACCTAAATAGTGAAGAAAGTGATTAAAAAAAATCTCGAAAATGAATAAAAACGAGACTTTTGGACAGTTAAAAGGATAAGTGACTCGGATTTCATATTTTTTTTCTTATATGGCTTAATCATTAATCTACTTACTGTAAAAAGTCTTCCATAGGTTCTTACCTAAAAATCTAATAAATAAAAATCTCGTGTCACGTGGTTTATGGTCGTACTCCTCCGAAACGGATCGACCGATTTTTATGAATTTTTTTTTATGTATATTTGGTAGGTATGAGAATCGATCCTGAAGTATACATCTTACCGCCAGGTGATTTGTGTGTCAATTTACATAATGTTTTTTTTGTATATGATTTTTTTATTTGGCATAAAAACAATACCTATAACCCCAAAATTTTACCCTCCTTCCCCCGCCCTAGCATTTTTAATCGCGATTTTAGTATTTTTGTTTGAACAATATCCAAATAATTTAACTATCGTAAAATTAGAGCCGAGCAACACACGAATTTTACTTAAGCTGTTAAATTCCGTTTAAGAACTATTAAAAAAACTTAAAGTTGAAAAAAGTTTAAAGTTAATTTAAACGAAAAGTTTATTCAGTTTCGTTGGAAACATATGATTTATTTATATTAAATAATATGATAATATAAATTTATTATAGAAGAAGTTAGTTGAGGGTGCAGTAACACAAACACATAATTAAGTATAAACTTAATTTAATTTAATGGGACCAATAATTATTATATTATACTTAATTGTATGTTTATTTGACTGCACCCTCAACTAACTTCTCCCATGTATAAACACAGTCAACTATTCTCACTTCACGATAAAATTATTATGTATAATAATCAGTTATAAGTTTAAGTCCTATGCGTCACTTTACATTACCTTTTACAAATTTGTATATGAGATAATATTTTTTCTAAAATCTTTTGCTTCCCAACGGTATATAATACATCTATACTACTGTTCTTATAATTAAAAAAAAAATTGCATTAAAAAAATATTTTTGCTCTTTTTTCTTTAGTTGGTTATGAAATTCTTTCAACTTTTTTATTATGAAGGTCCCAACCACACACACCTACAATGCATTCGTTATTTTTTGTTTAACAACCAAAATACTCTCTAGAAATAATTTATATGGCAGAACTACGTTTGCTGGGTCGGCTAGTAAATAAATAATAAATTAAAAAATAATAATTATTACAAAAAGTGAGACGACCTTGGCAGGGAGATTTTTATTTTATTTTTGAAGAGTTGCAGTTCCTGTTTTCCTCTGACGAGACCGCTACATGTAATAATACGTAATTAGGTAATTATTATTTATAATCGAAGTTATTAATTATTTCGTAATATGAAAAAAATTAAAGCCTAGAACGCAAGTACACATCCTGGTAGGTATGCCGTAGGTCCAAGCTTCCTCATCGCACTAAGTTCGAATTCCTAAGGATAAAGTCAGGAGTGTGACCTTTCCTGGACACCCCACTCTTCCCAGTCTCTCCTTTCTCCCTTCTTAGTTCCCGTTAGGCAGTTTTGCTTTCGTCGTGTAAGATGAAGATATTGACCGTCGATGTGAAGCCAAAAATAAGTGCAGTTTTAGTTATTTTTATATGTTTATTAGACATTTCTCAAGGTTATTAAAAGGAATTTATAATTCTGCATTTTGTAAATTTTTATAATTGTTTCGAGTTTTTTTTTTTTATGTTATTGTTTTTTCATTATACTAGGATCCTTCCAAAAGTGTTTCAAATGCAGATCCCGTGGTGAACTCGGTAGCTGTAAAGATCCTTTTCTCTACAACAATGCTTCTGCTTTGGAAGTTGTACAAGGAGTAGAAGCTGTCCCTTGTACGTCTGGATGGTGTGCGAAAATATTAGACAGAGGAACTAATTCGTTTAAAGATGAAGGTTTGTTCAATACAATACTATCCATTTATACTTACTTATTAATCGTATCTTACTGAAGTATATTTCAATTTTTCTCCAGAATATGGATCAGCTACTGAAAGAGTTTGTTTACAAAGAGGTCCCGCTGATAATGAAGAAAGATGTGCACCAACACTTTGGAATCATGAAAAAGTTTTCATGTGTTTCTGTCAGGGTGACTTGTGCAATGGATCTGAAAGAATTAGTTATGGATCTGTGATACTTGTAACATTTGCTTCTCTTCTGCAATATTTCTTAAGGCTTTAAGCAAAGTAGAAACTTAATTATTTTAAAAACTTAAAACCCATTGTAAATAATGTATACTTATTTTTGTAAATTTTATAAATAAATATTTTTCATATAGGAACATTATTGTCCAATTCCCTTTTTATGTTTAAAACAATAATAAATTTAGTGTTATAAGATCTTTTCCACAAATTATTAATATATATGATTTCAAATTTCTTATGTTTCTAGTTAAAATTTTAAGGGATTTACCTTAAACAAGGAGTTAGAAACAAAGGATTTGTAATGTAGTTTTGTTTTGATTTGAACAACATACATTTTATGTGTACTGTACAACCAGACAAACCACATACTTAAACTGTAAATATAACAATACACAAAAAAATCAAATAAACAACTAAACTTAAACCAATCCACAATCTATTACTCATAAAATATCACCATGGTGTGACAAATTACTCATGCAAATCAACCCAATGTTTCTTACATCACTTTGTATTGAAAGAAATTCAAATGAAAAATCGAACACAGGTATATTTGTTATTAATTTGATTAGTTTGTAGATTAATATTGTTAGTATGAAATAATAATTTGAATGTAAACATAGTTAAATAATTTCTCAAACCATCATCAGATTGACTTAAAATTATTTTAGGAAAGTGATAATTCCCTTTTAAAAATATTGCATTATTAAAATTTCCTTTATTTACATTGTATATGCTATTGATCAGCAATTATCGTTTCTATTATGATGGTATTCTAAAAGTCCAATAATAGTTATATTAATTTTTACAATGTGATTTAGGGATATTAATTTCAAAACAGATTTTATCCGCAAATATAACTTTTAATACAAAAAAGAATGAGTAGATATCTGTATTTATATAAAAAATCCGGGTTAATGAAATCGAATACTTCAAAATTATTCTCAGAAAATGGCTTCTAGCATTGAAGTGTTAAGCATGTCAAATATTATTAAAACATAACATATTATTATCTCTAACAAAACAGAACATATATTTAATAAAGTGTTCATTATAATAAATTTGTTGTTCTGAAAATATTTTATATGAAGATGAGTTAATTACAATTTAAAATAGAAACCTTTTACTCTGTTCTATGTTTAGGGCACTCCTTGAAAGTTTGACAATTTTATTTTATTTTCAAATATTGACAACTTATATTGTCAGAAATGGATTTTAATTTTAAAATTAAATTACTAATAGAGACCAAAGCTGTTCTTTTTATATAATTAAAATCTTCTCAGATAAAGTTATGGTACTTATTTCATTTCTTCTTTTATCTCGTAGTTCTGTATAAGAAAGCAACCTTGGAAGGTCACGCAATAAAAAACGTGTAATCAAACATTCATAAAATAAAACTATAAGTTATAGTTTTTCAATGATATTATGAGGTTTTCTTTTTAAAGATTAGGAAAAAAATAATAAATATTAATTATTGTTATTAAGGAAATATTAAATAACTTTTTGAAAAATATTAAAAACAATAAAAAATTCATTCATTAAGATTTCATAAGCTGTGAATTGGTGTAGGCGCAACTGACAATCACGAAAACACGGTGAGTTTATGGGTAATATCCCAAGATTCTCTAGTTTTAATCTACCCTCTGATGCAAGAGTTTTAAATCGTTGTTTGAAACTCAAAAAAGTTTATTAAATTAATTTATTTTCGAAAAATTCTTTTTATTTATTCCTAACTTTCTGCCTTTTCTATGTATTTGTAAATAGAGGTTATTTCTGAATGAAGTTGTCATCACTATTTACATGCCTAGGATGTTTTTTATTAGTTGTTTATTTAAGTAGCAGTTCAAATTTTAATTATTGGTTAAATCAAATTGTTTTTAAAGAAAAAATAATAAATATTTTGCTCCCTTTCATTTTTATTAAAGTTTTTTTGGTTTCTTTGTTGTATGTAATTTGATATGCTTTGATAATTCTTACCAAAATAAAAGTTTATTGATATTGTTCAAGGTAAAAAACTGAATCACTGTTAATTATGTCAATAATTTTCCTTGGACTCTTTATGCTCTGACACATTAACATTTACAAACACCCAAGGAACGAAAACCTTTGTGAAACAATTACCAGTGATTATTATTTAATGTAAATTATATTTTCAAGAATTAAAATGAATGAAGACATTGATGGAGACAGTAGCATATCTTCCAGCGTGGAATTAGAAAGTGTAGATTCGCTGGATAATCAGATAACGGAGACTTGTGAAGGTATATCCAAGATTTATTTCATCATTACTATTTAAATATGATTACTACAAGTATATTTCATTTGATAGTTCCAGTTATTCATGTCAGTTCTACAAGTAATAAAGAGGAATGTGGTGTAGAATATGTGAAGTTGCCAGAAAATCAAATTTTTAAATATAGCGATGAAGTTGTGACCCTTGCAGATGGTTCACAATGGCTTAAAATACCATTACCAGAATGTAAGCTTCTTCTTTTTTTGTTGTAAGTTTCAGCATGTCTTAATTATTAAAAACTTAATTTGTTTGTATCCCTTAGCAAACAGTGATGCAGAGCCAGAAGAGAGCATAACAGTTGTTCAAGTCAGTGAGGAACCTCAGAATATTGAAGTTACAAGTTCCACTGATGTTAAAGAAGCACAAGCCTCAGATTCAACGCAAGTGGTGCTACTTGAAGATGGAAGAATTGCTTATATTCAACCAGTGTTTAATGAAGGTAATTCTAAGAAGTTTTTTTGATGGTGTGATTGTTTGGTCTATAATTAAAACAATATTTTTCTTTTCTCTCTACTTTAGAGATTATTTGAATGGGGCAATTCAACTTCCAAGATTGCTTTGTAGTTTGTTTAATGTATCATAAAATTTAGATACAAGCACAGAACAATAAGCTAATATTCTAATGCGATAATTCAGTGTTTTAAATTGAATTCTAGCATTTATGCTTTAAAAACTAATGACCTCCATAAGCTTGATGAAGGGAACAGAACCTCTAAACCTATACTAAAATAAAAACGGTTTCAAGCAAATAAAGCTATCTTGGAACTTTGAAATGCTCATTTAAATTAAGAAAAAAATATTTTTTGCTAAAAATGATGTTTGCATGGGTTTAGTCTATATCATTTTCCGTTACAAATATTTTTTTTGTATGCAGCATGTAAATATATTTGTAATTAGTTCACTTTTTTAACCTTCAATTTTTTATATTCTGTTGAATTGCCTATTGGTCATTTTTATTTAAGACATTTCAAAGATTCTATGTTTTCCTCTTCAGTCTAATATCACCATTGCTCATTGGTTAGTCCGTTTTATATTTTTGTTATTAATTTTACATATTTATTGCTAGAAAATCATGAACATAAAATCCCTTCAGAAACAAATAGAAATGATCTATTAGGATATTTAACCATATAAATTTAAATATATTAAAGGTACTTAATATATTTACTTATCTAATGTTGTTAAAACATACTAATAATGTATAAGTATTCGGGTAGAGTTGAGATTATTCCTGATCTTACATTATTTTAGTATGTAATAACCAATTTAAATTGTTTGCATATGTAGTAATATGATTGTGTTTAACCAAATTTTTTTGTAGATAATAGTATTCATAATTATTTTTTCTAGCATTTAATTTATGTGTTAATTAATTATGTAATTCTTTTTTTAGAAAGCAACGAGGAAGAAAATGTGATGAAAGAAGACACAAATGATTCCTATGAGGAAGAACCTTCTATAACTCCTAAAAAGAAGAAAGGAAAGAACCATGTATGCATGGTTCCTGGTTGTTATAGAACGTATACTTCACTGCACCATTTAAAAGTATGTTGTTGATTTTATTATTGTTAATGTGTTTCAGTGGATTATAATCTTTTATATGTTAGATATTTACTTATCCATATTTGCTTATCCAGCCAAATGGTTGTGAATTTGAATCTTAGTCCCATCTGGACTTTTCTAGCATAAAATTAAAAGGGGATTCACTTGTAGGCTTTGCGCTGACTCCCTGTGAGGCCTCTCAGTCAACTGGTGGTAACTTACAAAAATAGGTGTCAGAAGTGATGACCCTACTCTATAACTTATCAAGAATCACAGTGTGGTCTCCTAGTAGGCTATATTGCATGTCCATGGGCCTACATGGCCTGTCACACCAGCAGAAAAAAATAGTTCCATCTTACTCTTTACTAAAAATGTGGTAGTTCGTAAGCAATTCAAAACATTATTATTATTTTTTTTTATTGTTTGCTTGTTTATTTATTCATTTAACCTCATTTTATGCTGCTTTGGCTGATCGGATGATGCTACAGTGCGAGTCCTAAATTTTGCTTTTCCAAGTTCTATTAGGGTAGGGATCTTTAATGAGTTCCTGACATTGCACAGGCTTGGAACTATATTTTTACATCTCCTCCAATGGACGGCATGACTAAGAATTTTTTTTTCTCCATTAAAAATCCCTAACTTTCCACAAGTACTAGCCTTGTAAGAGGTTAACTTCCAACAATGCTCGAACCTTTATTAACTTTTGACCTTTTCAAGAGTTGAAACCAATAATGTCTATATGTTTCAAACTTCTATAATCTCTGATAAAAAAATAGAACGGAGTCAAATGGCCCCCTGCCACCCTGAGGTTTAAATTTCGACCTCTAGTGCGGGACAGGGTCAAAAGACTGGGTAATTCTTCCTGAAAAATGATGAGTCACTCGATGATAAGAGGATGGGAGTCTCTTTTTTAATTTTTTTCCCCTAAAGTATGAAAATGGTTGTGCTTAGAGGGTGGTAGGGAGACCGAACGTCCCAATAAAATCAAAGTCATTTCCTGTTTCTAAAATGTCATACAGTTTAATTTAATGAAGTGAAGAAGTGTTGTGATTAAAAAAGAAAAACAAATTATTAATGAATATAACTTCCATAAGGTTAACAAAATTTTGAATGGATCAATTAATGTCCTTCTGTCATAGTATACTCACCTGAATTTATGGAGTAGGAAAACAAATGATTTTTCCTAAATTAATCAATTTTCAGGAGGCTGAATACAATTAAATAAGCAAAAGAATACAGGGTCAATTGACTCCGTGATGCACTTGTGGATAGTTATTGCACGGGGTCAATTGGCCACCTGTCGCTCTTGTGGATAGTTACGGATTTAACCTATAGCACCAAACTTGTTAAGTGACCTTCCAGGTTTAAAACCGCAACCTGGGGTATAGAAGTTGATATTTATTTTTTTTTATTATTTTTTTAATTTTTTATTGATTCGGTTTCATTATCTTCCTGTTCTAGCTCTTACAATAATTTACGAAATCAGTGCTTTAAACATTGTCATCAACATCATCAAAATTATTAATTTTTATTGAAATTTAAATTAACTACCTTTCAATTTGTGAAAATATCTCACATCAACAAAAAATTAAACCTTCCAAGGATCAACTTCACTTTACTCTATATTGCTATTATATCCATTTATTTTTTTCCTGGCTGTAATTCAATCAAAACTTCTTAATCTTCAAAAATTAAAAAAAAAAAAAAAAGAAGAAGAAAAGTGCATAAAATATTAAAGAAAAAATTGATTGTTATGGCCAGACAAACAGATTTGTATACCTATAAAAGAAAATTATAACTTTATAAAAAAATGGACCAAGGTTGAATAAACCGTTGGTGAGCATTTATTATAAACTAAAGCATAGTACAATGGTTCACAACAAAACTTCGTGGACTCCTTCATCCATTCAGTAAAATGACAGGGATCCTTTAAATTAGAATAATTGTGCATCTGATTTCATCTAAAGAACACAAAAGTCCTTATTTAATTTCATTCCAAATCATGCTGAAAAAATTTCCTTTCATCATGTAAGAGAAAAGATGTAGTTTAAATCAATTGTAGATTTAAATGCAAAACTAATAACGTAAATTGGTTCAATAAAAAATGAATGAGTAATTCCTAAAAAGAATATATCACCTACTGCAAGCCATCTTAATTTTAAGACACATCAGACTAAGAGTTTTATCCGTATCCATCCATCATCCACATCCATACCAATAGTCTAGCTGCTATCGGAGCTTTGGTTAGCTATATAACCATGTCTAAAAACCATGTCTGGGCTTCTGCTCAGTTACCCTCCACACCTGAGCCTGTGTGTGGAATAAGCCTCGGCTATACTGGAAAGCAGCATCATTCCAAGATGTTTTTGGAGGGACCCTGCAAAGAGAGAAGTTGTACACTACTCTCAATGGACAGGATAACTCTGAGGAGGGTGACAGGACTGTACACAGAACACTGTTAGCTCAACAAGCATCTTCACAATATGGGGTTGGTGGCCTCACCAACTTGCAGATTTTGCAAGAAGGAAGATGAAACTGCATATCATGTGATATGTGGTTGTCCAGAGATTGCCAGGATACAATTTTACCATTTTGGCAGTGACCGTATTATAGATCCTAAGTTGTATAAACTGATTAACCCATATAGCTTGGTCAGATTCACCAAAGCACTAGGCCTGTATTAATAGGAGAATGGACTGCGCACAATTAGTGTAATAAGAGGCTGCAGTGCAGATAAGCCGAAGCAAAAACAAAACAAAAAACTACTTTAATTCAAAGATAGTGTATGCTGGAACCAGGCTCTAAGAACCGACTACAATTCGCGAAACATTGTATTCACGGAATTATTAAAATTTATAAATATAATATTTACTTCCTATTACATATTTATTATCAGTTTATGTGCACAACTTTATGTGTCTGTATAATGCCTGAGTAATTCTTGTTAAAAGTTATTTTATTATGGCAATTTAAAATTACTTTTCCAATGACATCTTGCAGAACCCCTAGTCATCGTCTACAGACCCCCAGATATCTGTGGACCACTAGTTGGGAACCACTGGAATAGTGAAAAAAAATTTTAGATATTGTGTTTACAAAAAAAAAAAAGAAAAACATATCAATGCTCTGTCTGTTGTCATTAATTATTAAAAAGTGCGTAATTTTATTGTTTTACTATATTTAGGTACATTCCAGAAACCACACAGGAGATCGTCCTTATAAATGTCCGATAGACGGATGCCCGAAAGCCTTTGCTACGGATTACAGCCGAAAAGCCCACCTGCGAACTCATACTGGGGAAAAACCTTACGCCTGCCCTTCAACGTTTTGTTCTAAAAGTTTCAAGACAAGTGGTGATCTTCAGAAGCATATTCGTATTCACACAGGTTTATATTTAATTATTTTTAATATACTAATTACATAAGTTACTTTATGGAATTTGATATGACACTTTACTTCAATGAAATAATATATATTTTAACCAGTGGATCCGTCCCTGCTTCCCATGGTTGAAATTAGACTGAGGTGTCATTTATGTTTAAAACATCTCTTTCTGACTGATTTAGAGTTTATCGTGATGAAAAGTGCAATCAGCAAGAAAATATGTTGTTTTTATTATAAGGTCTATTCATTATTATATGTAATCATCGACAGAAAATTTATTTTTCCCATATAAAGAAAACTTGACTGCTATGTATGTATTCAAAAACTATATAACATATGTTCATAAGTTTCTGAGATTACAGAAACTTTATATTAACGTGTACAATTAATTTTATTGCATTTTAACTTTTCTAAAATATTAATTAATAAATAAATTCTTTATTATTCTGGGACATGTCCCTTTTTGAATAAAATATACAAAATGTGCTTTGGAGTCTTGGCGTCAATTAAATACATATAAACAAGTTAATAATTACTTATATAAAATAGACACATTTAAATGAGGAGAAAAAAAAAAAAAAAGCTTGTTTACAATTCTATTGAGCCTGGATATTCATTAAGTGATTAAATATGCGGGATTTGAAGGTAGAAAGAGAGTTGGAGTGACGGATGGAAGGAGGGATAGAATTCCATAGGATTGAGGATCGAATGAGAAAGGATCTGTCGAAATGTGCAGTTCTGCGGGCCATACTGTATAAATCTGAAGGCCTGGAGTGTGTATAACGGGCACAGACAGAGTATTTGAATTGTAGGAGCTCCAAAATGTATGATGGAAAGCGGGATTGGATAACTTAGTAAAGGAATGACGCAAGAAAATACTTGCGACGATTGAAAGGGTAAAGTCAATTCAAGTCGCCATAAGATTATATGTCCATGTTAGTACTTACATTTCAGGAATAATTTTTTTATAACTTGGTTACAGAAAACAATTTTTTTTTCTGTTAAAAGAAAAGCTAAATTGCTATGTATTTTACTTTTAAACCTATAGGAAATAATGCCCTAAATGATAGCAAAAACTGTATCAAAATCCGTCCAGTTGTTTAGAAGGAGTTTGGGAAAACCGAAATTGTGTTATCATTTTATATATATAGAGATTAGTACTAGAAGGAAATGCTACCCACCTAACCTATTCTATCCTTATTGATGACGCTTATTTATTTCAATTAGTCTACCTGGAGGTAAGATTTACTCCTCAAATGTATCCAGCTGTCATGTATCCAAATGTCAGCTGAAATCAAAATGTGAACATATAAATCCAATCACTGCTTCTTTGGACTGAAGAGGTAAAATAAAATGCTAATTTTTAAAACCCTCTTACAACCAACCAGTGTTATCATATGGTTCAGAGACCTAAACTTCTCCACATTAGATGAGCTGGCAATTAGTGAGAGGAAGATATAATGTTAATGTTTTTGGTTTATTATTTTCAATAATGAACCTTTTTAATTAACAATGAAAATAATAAAAATAATAATAATTCTCTTCAAAATTTGGGCGTCTTACGTTTCAAGATACATAGAACTCAAATAATAAAAAAATTCAATGTGTATGCTATACAAATTTAAACATTTTTTGGGGCTTCTCATTATTGCTAATCATTAGAGAATTAAATTCCTTACATAACAAATAAAGAATCTTTTAAATTATTAAGGAATAACACTTAAAACTTAGCAGTGGTCATTAGCTATTTTCCTTGAACATAAATTGACAGTGTTGCTGCTTCGTCTTTCTTGAGCTCTTTGATTAATTTATTGCTATGCATATAATTTAATTGCCTATGCAGCTATATAAATTGTAATACCATAATACAATTATTTGAAAATAATAAACCATTGTTTAATAATTTACAGTGTTTTTTTTTCTCTGAAATTTGTTTCAGAGCGATTAGTCATTGAAGTCTGATTAGAAATGTTCTATTATATTAAAATGTGATATGAATTATTTTTCTAAATTAAGAAAACATGTACTAATTTAATTTGAATTAGTATTCTATCTAGGAGGCAATATGTCTCAGAACTGGAATAAACTTTTTATTTAATTTTTTGATCCAGTTGGTAACAATGATCATGTTTATTTTACAGGTGAAAGGCCATTTGTTTGTCCCGTCAAAGGTTGCAACAGATCTTTTACAACATCCAATATTAGGAAGGTGCACATACGCACACATACTGGTGAGAATATTGATAGTTGATTTATTTATTATTTAGAATACTATTTATTATTTTAATTTCATTTACTACTTTGATAATATTTTTTTAAAAAATCCAAGACCACCGGTTTCTGTGCTATTTTCCGTATCTTTCAAGACAATGCTTCAAAATATAGAGCTCTACATTGTTTTTCTGATTGACAAAATTAAAAAAAAAAAAAAAAAAAAAAAAGTTTTCTCCATAACCCGCTTTTTCTCAGGTATGCACTAAATATGAAAAGTTATAGGGCTTTGAGGAGATTTTGTAGAGTCTAATGGTTTAATATCTAGTTTTACCTAAAAGAATTTCATCAAATTCGAAGAGACTCATTTGGTATCCTCTCCTATTCAGAGAAAATAAAAATATTTCAAAATGTGGATACCAATACTTTGACCTTAATTCCAAGACTTGATTACAATTCCTCTCTTTCCTTGTTATCCCTCCTACCTCTGGTTAATTATATTATAATTAAATGTTTTCTACCAGCCCTTTTTAAAAGGAAGAAACTTATTTAAAAAATATTAATATTGTAGTTTAATTAAGCATGTATTTTTCATATTTCAGGTGAAAAACCTTATGTTTGCACTCAAGAGGGATGTAATAGAAGCTTTGCATCATCGACTAATTTTAAAAACCACATGAGGATACATTCAGGAGAAAAGCCTTACGTTTGTGGTGTACCTGTTAGTGATTTTCATTTACTAATCTACTATTTATTTGTTTATAGTCAAAGTCTCAAAGCCCCATTTTTCCTGGGTATAGCAAGATATATATGTAATATATATATATATATATATATATATATATATATATATATATATATATATATATGAAAGAACGGAATAAAAAATAAAAATAAAATAAGCATTGAAATTATAATAACATTTAAAACAATATTAAATATATCTAATACTACTGAGTTAAAGGATGTATAAATTTTAAACATAAAAATAGATATTGATGGGTAAAGAAATCTAGTAATTAAATTACAATGACCTTAATAAACTAATGAAAAGGCTAATAAATTTGTTCTGTAAAGCCTTTTTGCTTAACTACTAAGGTCATTGTAATTTAATTACTCGATTTCTTTACCCATTAATATCTATTTTTATGTTTTACATATTTACATCCTCTTACTCAGTCGTATATAAGGGGAGCCCGTGGCTGCTGAGTGGCTAGCATGCTAGTCTCTTAAGCTAAAGGTTGTGAGTTCAAATCCCAGTCCCGGCGGGACTTTATCAAGCATTTAATTAATGGGGATTCATTCACAGCCTCTCCCCCGGGTATGTGAGCCCAGTCAGCCAAATGGTGGCCTCTCATAAAATTATTAGGTGTAGAGAGTGATGAGACCCTACACTATTACATACAGTGTGAAACGCGATTGTAATCTCCCAGGAGACTACACCACGAGGCCAAAGGCCTGATAATGACCCACAATGGGCTAATATGAATTACTGACCGCATAAATAGTTTAATCTGTGAATGTTTTTCACTATGATATTTTTTACATATTATTTTTTTTTTCCAAATATATTTTAAATATTAAATAGAAACTAAATGAATATGTTCTTAAACGACTACTTAGATTACTCATAAAATAAATTCTTATGAAAACAAAGTTCTGCTACTTAGGATGATCACATGATTCACTGTAGCATGGACCTTTTCATCTCTTCGAAACATATTATTTTAATGTTCAGTTAAAACTATTGTCTTTTTACTGACTGGCTCTCAGACTGATTTCTATCTTTAACTCTCAACGCTGAACTATTAATATTCATTATGAGTAAAATATGTAAGTATATTTAGAAAAAAAATCTAATCATGTTTTATTTTTTTCAGAATTGTTTGAAGCGCTTTACCGAGTACTCTTCTCTTTATAAACACCAGCTGGTGCACTCTCAGCTGAAGAGGCACTCCTGCCCGTTTTGCCACAAGACCTATCGCCAGTCGTCGACGCTCACCACCCACAAGAGAACAATACACGGTGTGATTTCAGCCGATGATGGCACGGAAATTATTTTGGAGCAGATGATCGGAATGGGCGAAGATGGGAGTAAAAATTTCAAAAATATCACATCAAAAGTAAGTATATAATTGTTATTAAGTAATCAATTTAAGTTTTTTTAATTATTCAATTTAAGTTAAATTTTAACTAAGATAACTTTAGATGACGAACACGAAAATATAAACAAACTATAGGAAGGGATCAGGGATAATATTAAAGAGGTCGGTAATTTATGTCTTGGGAAAATCGAAAATGAAAAAAACAAACCTTGGTTCAACAGGGATTGTCAAAATATATGTGAAAAAAAGAAAAACCGCTAAGCTGAAGTCCTTAAATAATCCAAGCGATAATTAATAACGTGACTTACTTTCGGGTAGTAAAAAAAGAGACTTCAAAATTCTTAAAAAATAATAAAAGAGAGTAACTTAAAGGCAAAATAAAAGAAATAGAAAAACACAGAAGCGAAAATAAGGTAAGAGAGATGTATAAAGGTATAAACAAATCACTTAAAAGATTTGAATCCCTATTCAATGTGGGTTAAAGATGCAAATAACAATATAATTGTGGATCTGACTGAGATATTAAATAAATTTAAACAGCACTTTGACGGCATTCTAAATACGGAAAATAATAATCAATCTCCTCACTCTGAATATCAGAGCGCTGAACCATGGATAGACCCAAGTAAAGAGGAAGTGGAAATGGCGATAGGAAAATTAAAATGTTATAAAGCTGCAGGAAATTATCATATCACGAGTGAAGTAATCAAGGCATGTGGAGAAGCAGGTGTTTTCAAATTACATGTTTTAGTTAAAAAGATTTGGGAAAATGAAAAAAAATGCCCAAAGAATGGAAAGAATCAATACTTATTCCGATTCACAAAAAAGGACCGAGGACGGATTGTAACAACTATCGTGGGATCTCTCTTCTCCCAGTATGCTATGAATATCAGAGATTACCAATGTGGCTTAAGGGGGAATCGCTGGACTATTGATCAAATATTTTCCTTACGTCAAATATTAGAGAAAAAATTAGAATACAACGGTGTAGTCCATCAACTTTAAAAAGGTCTATGATTCAATAGACCGTCAGAAGCTATATACGAGGCATGTTTTTTAAGTAAGTACCGTTTTGGAATTAAAAAAAGACGTGCAAAGATATTGTAATAATTTTATTTTTACATGAAAGCCTGTACCTTAATCTACTTTTCTACATAATATCCATGAATTTTGAGGCACTTGTCATAACGCGGCACCGGTTTTTGAATGCCCTCCTCAAAAAATTCTGCTGCCTGACTTGTTAACCATTGCATCACAAATGTTTTGACTTCGTTATCGTCTTGAAGATGCCGACCGTCCAGGTGTTCCTTCAAGTGCAGGAACAAATGGTAGTCGCTGGGCGCCAGATCAGGGCTGTATGGAGGATGATCTAGAGTTTCCCATTTAAATGATTTGATGAGATCTTTGGTCCGATTAGCCACATGTGGATGGGCTTTGTCATGCAGCAAATGATTCCCTTACTCAACTTGCCACGTCTTTTGTTCTGGATTGCATGACGCAGATTTTTCAATGTCTCACAATAAGACGCTGCATTGATTGTCTCATTACGAGGCAGAAACTCCACTGCAATACGGACGCCCACTCCGTTCTTCATAATGCACATTTGTGCATCTTTAAATGCTCTCACCCATTTCCTTTCCATTCCCTCACTCATAATGTTTTGTCCGTAAACTTCAACGATCTCACGATGAATATCTATCGGTTTTACGCCTTTAGCACTAAGAAATCGTATAACAGCCTGTATATCACAATCAGCAGAACTCACGATTGTCGGAGGCATCTTAAACAATCAGTAAACAACATATATAATGAAGAAAATTCATGGAAATTATGTTGAAAAGTAGATTAAGGTACAGGCTTTCATGTAAAAATAAAATTATTGCGATATCTTTGCACGTCTTTTTAATTCCAAAACGGTACTTACTTAAAAAGCATGCCTCGTAACATCATGATTGAACAGGGAATACCTAGAAAGTTAGTAAACCAAATAGAGATGTGTTTGTCGGAAACATTCCATAAAGTTAGAATCGGTCATAATTACTCCGAGAAATTTGAGGTGCGATCGGGTTTGAAATAGGGTGACTCCCTTTCACCTGTTTTATTTAATATAGCTTTAGAATATGTCATAGAAAAGGTGATGTGTACCGAGAAAGGTTTAAATATGGGTGACAAGATTCCGGTTTTGGGGTTTGCCGATGATCTGGTACTGCTAGGTGAAGACACGGAAACCATACAACTAAATACAAGTGTGTACAAAGAAAAACCGGTAAAGAAAGAGGACTCGAATTGAATACCGATATGACGAAATATATGATTAACGGTGGCGATCTTGGTGATATTGATGTATGAGGGCA
Organism: Piezodorus guildinii; assembly: GCA_023052935.1. Lineage (NCBI taxonomy): Eukaryota > Metazoa > Arthropoda > Insecta > Hemiptera > Pentatomidae > Piezodorus > Piezodorus guildinii. The sequence goes on along the minus strand of CM041292.1, from coordinate 178,374,156 downwards.
TACTTTTAAACACGTAGAGGAATTCAAGTATTTAGGTTCAATGATAACAAGAATAAATGAATTCCTGGAAGAAATAAAGTTCCGGTTATAGGTAGGAAATGCGTGTTATTATTCTGTTGCTAAGTTATTACTTAGTTCGCGGCTTCTATCTAAAAACTTTAAAAGGTTAGAATTTATAAAATTATTATTCTTCCGACGGTTCTTTATGGATTTGAAACGTGGCTGCTTACTTTGAAGGATGAACAACGGCTTAAGGTTTTCGAAAATAAGATACTGCGTAAAATATTTGGTCCGAAGAGGGATGAGGCCACTGGAGAGTTTAGAAGATTGCACAACACATAATGGCGGAACTTTTATCCTGTGAATATAATTGTGTTGTTTGCGTCATGGAGACTCAAATGGGCGAGCAAAGTTGTAGGGCTCGGTGAGGAACAGATTCCGAGAAAGTTGGTAATCATTGATCCGACTGGTAGGAGTCCGAAAGGTAGGCCAAAGCGTCGATGGGAGGATTGCGTTAAGGCTGATCTTGGGGGCTTGGGCTTGAACGGTGAACATTGGACGAGTCTTTGTAGGCGGAATTTGGTGGTATTGGCATTGAACCTCTGGGTTTGGTAAGCCTTTTATTATTATTATTATAACTAAGACTGGAGAGACGTAGTACACCTGCGGGTTCTGAGTTCAACACCAGCTATAACAGGATAAGTATTTATTGTGTAATTTCAGGAACATGAGAAATCCTGGGGTAGGGATACTCTCAAATTCTCTTGTTCCTTAAACAATTTTTAAGATTTCATGATTCCATTCCATCTAAAACTCGTCAGTTCCTGTTTTCCTCAACTTTGGCTATCGTTCCTTATAAGTGTAGCATGAGATTAAAGAGATAACTGCTGTGATATTTGCTTTTCTTCGCTGTGCTTCTGATTTGTTAGCCAATGACATATGCAACTATAGAATTACCATATACGCTGACAGTCAGGCCATTCTAGAAGTCCTTAAAATACGTACCAGCTCCAAAGTTTTTGAAGCCTGACCTCATCAACCTTCCTTGTAGAAATAAAGTGAGCATTGAATGGGTACCAGAACATGCTGAAACCAGTGGCAATGAAAAAACTGATTCTGTTGTTGGAAAATCCACCGAGTGGATAGCCCCTCTAAGTAATGAGATAATCAACCTTAACAGCCTTCTTAAGTTTGTGTTGGCAACAAAACTCATGCACCAACTGTGTAAATACCTACACTATGGCCTAGAATAGTCCTTTTAGGTATCGATGCCCTTATGACATTAAAAAAAAAAAAATGAATAAAGTGGCACTACCCTCCTTTCCGTAGGCAATATTTCCTTGGTACCTATCTTTTCCAATAGGCCTTAGAACCAAAAAGCCTCCTTAAGTAATTAGTATCCTTACCACATGACCTTTCGGCTGCTCAGTAAACGTGAGGTCCTATTAATAAACTTGAGAGAAATAACTCTGTCCAGATCCGCCTCCTTTAGAAAATCTTTTGTGTTATTAATGCTACCTTGTTTCATCATCATCAGCTCTACAACCCAGTGCCGGTCGCTTTAAGGTGTCTCCTCCACTCCTCTCTATCTTGCGAGAGTGTCCGCCAAGCTTCTGTTCCAATGTGCTGCCTGCTCCTCTCGCAACCTCGTCTGCCCATCTAAGCCTTGGTCTTCCACTTTTTCTCTTGCTATCGACTTAGCCAAAGAGAAGTCTCTTTTGAGTAGCGTCTTCCTCCATCCTAGCCACGTGCCCAGCCCATCTCAATCTTGAAATTCTTGTGAAGTGAACCACATCTGGCTCCTCGTAGATACGCTACAGTTCTGCATTCAGCCTTAATTTGAACTGATTGCCAACCCTCACTGCTCCAAACATTCTTCTTAAGGTTTTCCTTTAAAGAGCTGCAAACTATTGGCATCTATATGATGGAGACAAAGGCCGAGTCCCTGAGCTATAGGTCTGATAATCATTTTATAAAGCGTGGCCTTGGTTTTTCTTGATTACAGACGACATCATAGTAATTTTGCCATTCCAAAGTAGCACTATTGGCAGTAAAAATTCTTTGTACTTCAGTACTTGTAGTATCATCTGCTTTAACCAGAGAACCAATGTAGATAAAGCTATTGAGCTACCTTTTTTGGAAGTTATTTCTCCATCTCCATTCGTAAAGCCTTATTATTAAACTCTTTTAAACATTGATTAGTTCTCCCCCCATCTTCCTATTGTTGGGATGAGCGACAACAAAAAAAAAAGATGGGCTTACATAAACTGGATCCCATGTCAAAGCGAGCTGGTCTTTGAGCACTTAAAATTGAAAATTAAATAAAATTGGTAATATTAAATTAAAAGCAAGGAAAATTTACAACTAAAATAAACATTTGATTTATAAAAAAAATTAAAATTCTTCGATTAAAACAAACTGTAAAAAATAAGGTTAGTGGGTTTGTTCCATAAGGAAGTATATAAAAAAATGAATAAACATAATGAGGGGGAAAAAATGGTCAATTATAATTATCTGTCAATGAACTCTTCAACTTTGGTCCAGAATATAACGCAGCTTCTGTACGACAGGTAGGCAACTCTCTATTGAAGGACGGTGATCTTCAGGAAGGCAACAAAATGATGTCCTGATTCGAAAAATTGGTTGAAGGCGCCAATCAATAAATAAGTACATGCAGCTATCTGGTTCGAACGGTACTTGCTTGAGGACAGTGGTAGCACTCTTATCTGGTTAATCTCTACACTATTCAATAGTACTGCATACGTAAACCAACAAGTAAAATATTGTCCTCGTTTCAAAACTATTTTTAATTTTAAATTCCAAGCAAAAAATTAAAGGAAAAAAAAAATGTTTAAGCTCAAACACCAATTATACTTATAGATAGAACCTTGTCGTGGCTACCAAGTCTTTTCCGTTTCAATTCTAAATTCTTTAAAGGGCTTGACAAATGTCATTTAAATTTTTACATTTTATGTTATTTTTACCTGAATATTTTTTTTATTTTTATGTAATAATTAGCAGCATTATTTTTTTTTAGGTTTAATATGTTAATTTATTATGTCTTTATCACTATACATACTCAATAAGTAAATTCATTTTTTTTAGTTGCTTAACCTGAAAAGAGGACATAATGCGATTGTTACTATGGAGGATGACAGTGCTCCTCTGTATGTTGTGTCCGAGATGGATGATGTAAGTACATATTTCTTATTTAATTATCTATATTCTATATATGATGTTGTTGTAGAAGATCTTTTGAAATAAATACATAGAAATTAGGTGAACTAAACAGTACCCGCAATGATGCGAGGTCATGAGGGTTTAGTAGGTCTCAGCGATAGACATGGTAGAATGCACCTAAGGGTTTTATAGATTATAAAATGCTGCATTAACTATTTTATCATGACCCAAACAGATAAATTAATTGGATCGTAATCAATATTAGTATTTTTAAATTTGTATTTGTATAACCTATTGGGTTGTAAAATAAGTTTGTAGCATTTTCCGGTGCTGATTTCAGATTCTCGTAAATATTTTAAATAAATTATAAATTATGACCCATTTTGATCTATTACATGTTTCTATCTGTCATGTCATCATTTTGTTTGAATTTGGTCATGACCCGAGCGCGCTTTGCATCTTCCAAGTCAAAATTTCTGGTTCTGAACCGAGCAAACCACTTATGGACGGTGCTTTCTCATCGTCATACACATTGAAAATTTTCTTAATCATCTGCAGATTTTTCTTTTCGGAAATAAAAAGCATTAAATAATGAAAATGAATTTTTTTCTCTTCCATTTTGAACAAGTAAAATACTACTTAAAGATAAGGAATTTCAGTTGAAGCTGATGCATAAAAGCACGATAAATAATCCTTTTTTAGAATATGTAAACACTATTGACCAAGTAAACATGATTTTATAAACAAAGAGAGGATTAAATTGAAGTATTGAAAAAACACTCAAACTTATTTTACAACTCAAAAGTTTAACTAATTTTTTTTCTGAATTCTCTTTATGTTTAATCAAAAGCAGTAAATTTTATTTATTTATATTGTCACTAAAATAATTTTCTCTTATTATTAAATTTCTGTATAATCGTTTTATTTTTCATTAATTTTATGTCATGGCAGATATAGTTTTTATATAATGTCAAATCTGATGTTATTCTATTTCTTGGTAACTTAGTCCAAGAAATAAAGTTTTTTTTCTTTCTTTCTTTGCATAATTTTTTGTTTAAATAATATTTTTACCACAGTAGCACATTTTCAATTTTGTATTTTAGTGAAACTAAAACCTTAGTGGGGGAAATGAAATGCTCTTTCTTGTTTTTTTTATGATTATGCTTTGGTATATTTCTAAGTGTAGTTTTTAGAAGCCATTATTTCACAAATTTTTTAGAACAGTAAATGTTCCGTTTTTATTTCTTATTTATCTCTTGGTTTGACAGCTATAATTTTGTGTTCTGTTTCATCTAACACTTGATATAAAGCTGAACAATCCTATTGCCATAACGTTTTATTTATAGTTTATAATTATGAATGTGATGTGATTATAAATATATTTTTAGGTTAATGAACATGATATAGAAGAAACAGAAGTGATTTCAGATTAAATTGTGAAGATTAGATGCATAAAAATATTTATATAATATATTATTATTTATCTAGTCTTAAATTATATTAAGCCAAAGATTTTAAATTATTATTAGTGCCAATATTGTTTTAACAATATATTAACTTATTGTATATTATGTTGTTTTGTTTTTTGTTGTATAGTGTTATTATTTTAATATAAATATATATTTATATACTTTTATAATTTTAAGTAAAAATTAGATTGTCTATTTTTTTTTTTTTTTTAAACGTCCATATGAAATTTAGCCATCTAAACTTTGCATATTGAAAATATTTTTAAGATAATGATATATTTTTTGGATTATTCTGTTAACTTTTATTTTATTGAAATTTATTTATTTACCATTAAATTCAGTGGCAATATATTTGTTAAGTAGTACCAATGGATTTGTTTGTTTTATGTACCTATAATAGGTACATAAGTATTGTTCTCATGAAATAATTGTTTTATTTATTTAACTCAAGAATGATATTATTCTAAATAAATTTTCAGGTCACAAAATATATCTAAAAGTCTAGATATTGTTTTATAATTCTGAAAATTGTTTCTATCAACTAATATAAATTATCATTTTTTACATCAAAATGATATATGATAAATTGAAACCTGATTTTAATGAACTTGAAAACCTAAAAATGTGCCATTTAAAAATTAATTAATTTGAATTTTAATGTTTTTATTAAAATCTTGCAATAAAAATTATTATTTATACAAAATTTTAATGAATACAATGAATTATTAATAATGGCCTCAGATTCTCTATTCATAGGAGTTTCCATTTCCTTGCCTGATAAAAATTTAACCTATATCAGTGATCACCATGGCAACGGGTACCATGTTTTATTTTTGCATTTGTTTTTCAAAATATAATGGTCAACTGAAAATATAGAAATGTATTTGTTTGAAAATCTTTATTTATTTATATCATTGCTTTATTTCAACTACAAATGTCTGTCACTTTATATTATCCTATGGTTTTTTGCTCCTTTATAACAGTAAAAAATAATAATAGCAGAGTTGGTTACATTGATTTCTGTTATTTTAAACCTTTGCTGTTCTGCTATATTTGTATAATTTATTTTAAACATTTTTTATCGTAATTTAATAATTTGCAAATTAACTGTTAGATTTTCATGAAATTTTCCAAATTATGAAGTTATGGCTTATGAAATGCAGTGCCAAAGTTCACATTGAAATTTACATTTCTTATAAAGGAATTTTAGATTGTTCAAGGTTTTACTGTATTTGTATATTTTATTTTAAACCTCATTTAATTGTAATTTAAAAACTTGGAAATCAACTGATAGATTTTTATGAAATTCTCCAAATTATGATGCAATGGCTGATAAAATGCAGTGCCAAAGTTCACATTGAAATTTACATTTCTTATAAAGGTACTTAAATTATATAATTTACCATTAAAACAACATTATTTATTATAATAGAAACTTAAAGCATTTATTATGAAGTGTATTGTTAATCAATTCTTATTTATTGATACAAGAATATAAACTATACTTTTTTACATAATAAACTATTACCTACTACGAAAAAAACTAGGAAGAAAAGATTAGAGATTTTGTCATATTTTATCAATATTAAGATAATTGGTACTTAAATTATATAATTTACCATTAAAACAACATTATTAATTATAATCGAAATGTTTATTTTCTAACATTTTTATACTCTCACAAAACAGAAAAAGGTAATACGAAATGAAAAATAATTACATTAAAACTTGGTGTTATTTTTGATAATTATTATTGGCTAATCCTGCTACAATTACCTAAATTATCTTATCAAAAGTCATTTGTGTATAATATATGTATATACTTAAACTTGGACTGATAAATAATTAAAATGTTTATGAATAGTTTTATTATCATCGAAAAATAATTTAATTCAAAATATCTTCATGGTGTCTTAAGCTGGCCACTCACAGTTTCTTTCAGATCCAATCATTCCATCACTCCAATTTAATGTCAGCTGGAAAAACTTATAGTTCTGTTCCCACACCCTCTTTCAGAGCGATTTTTAATTACTTTTCTGCTCATGTGTGAATCTTGAATGATTACAGATCTTGAGTCAGTGTTCCAGCCTCATTCTTTCTCTTTCTTTTATCCGAGTAGGTCTCATTTTATATAAGTTATACCACTTCAGGAATATATGTAATTTACATATTTTTGAATTTAGTTTAATAGCTATTAAAATATCACGTGGTTTAAACAAGGTTAGTGCATTGTCTATAATAAACATTATTTAAATAATGTTTATTATAAATTAGGATTTCACTTAGTGCCGGTTTTAAACATTTAAACATTAGTTCAATTAGACTATTATCATTCCTTTTAAAAGTCTGAGGTTAAACCTCCCGATCATTCTAATTGTCATTGAACAGTAGTAGTGTTGGAAAAAATCTATGACTTCTTGATTTCTGGTTAGAACTTGTTGGATCATAAAAAACGTACTACACATTGTCAGATATAGAACGTTCTTGATTTTCAATAATGGCTGGAGAAAGAGACTTTGTAATTCAAGTTATTGATACTCAGAAAGAGCTTCTTTGGTATAATATCTGAGCTTATCACCGTTAGTGTATGTTGATCATTTAGATGATACCAAGTCCTACTAGATTTTTTTTAAACTTCTGGTATGTTTTGTCATGTTATGATTATATGGAACATTATAAATAGAAGATAGCTTAGGTGCCTGTCAAGAAAAAACAGTGAAATAGTATTAAACTATTCAACGCCTATTCTATTACTATTTCATTATTTTATTTTCTAATATTTTTTCAATTTCTCAATGGTCAATATTTATAATAATGGAGTAATTTTTGACTGTAGAATATACATGATAGAAGAAGTTGGTTCAGGGTGTATTTATTAAATAATATGTCTTGAAATAGTCTTCTTTAATATTACTCCATTGTTTCATACATAGCTATTGTAAGTGCCCTGCTTAAGCTTGCATGAAGAAAAGACCTATTGTTTTATTCAATTTCTTTCTATTTTCATCAATTTTATTTATAATATACATATACCCATAGAAACTTCAGATGCCGATCATAAAACTTAAAAATTATTTAATTTTATTTATGAATGGTAAATTGAATTATTGTTATGAATCAAAAGTGACATATACAACAGTTTATTGTATTTTTATCTTTTTAATTATTATAAATTTATAATTAACATATTATATGTTAGATAGAAATGTATATAAAGGTTTAATAGAACTTATTTTATTAAAGAAAAGTATATATTTTTAAAATATTAACAGTGTTAATTTTTATTCTTGAGTAAAATTGTAATTATGTAATGATCAAATTGTAAAAATCATGTTTAGAAGAAAAGAATTTAATCACTTTTTTTATAGGTTGATATTTACCAAATGGCTTCTTTGATAAAACTACTAGCCAGTATCTAATAATTTTTGTAATCCTAAATTATTTTACTGATAATGTTGTTTTTGATAATTATTTGGCTGATATTTAATTTTTTTTTTCTTAACTATTGTACAGAATATTTGCTGTTTCGAAGTGATTGACTTCCATATAAACTATTTTAATGTTGATTATAAAAATAAATTCTGCTACAATAAACTCACCATCAAAAGTATTGCAACATTTAGAAATATTTGAATTTTACAAAAAAACGTTTTTTGTTTTGTTTTTTATAATAAAGAAAGTTTCTAAAGCCAAAAATAAACATTTTTAAACTGGAAATAAACAAGTGTTATTAAAATAAATATAATATTTCTTCCAATAAACAAACAATTTAGAAAACTTACTTTTTAAAATTTTCCTTTTTTAAATTACAATTTTTAATTTAAATTTAATAAGTATTGCCCCTTCTGGCTTGAATGACTAGTTCCACCAGTCTTGGCATAATTATAAAAAGATTTTGAAGAAAATCTTGGGGTATATTGCCCCACTCCTCCAATACTGCTGTCTTTAGTATTTCATGGTAGTAGGAGGTTATCACAACTTTTGAGATAAACCCAAACTTGCTCAATTGGGTTAAGGTCAGACTTCTTGCTTGCTAATCAATGGTGTAAATATCTGTGGTGTTCAGGTATTCAGAAACACATTTTGCTTGTGAGGACGAGCATTAGCAATGATTCAGATCATACATGAGCAATGATTCAGAGCCTATGAATGGGATAACAAAAGGAGCCACATGATCTTCAAGAATTGAAGGGCTGTTAAGGATCACTCTCGTCTCAGTGAATAAAACTTTTTTCCATTCCTCCCCAGTTCAAGATTGGTGTTCCCTTGCAAATCTTAATCTTTTTACACAGTTTTCTGTGGTCAGAAGAGGACCTTTCATCGGCCTTCTTGACCTAAGGTTTGACTCTCTCAGTATTCTAATGACCGTTGACTCTGTGATTGATAACCCTCGAATACCAACGATCAAGTTTTAAAGGAAGACACAGTAGAATTACGCTTCCAAAGTGCTTGTATTTTAATGAAGCAGTCATCTATAGGGTTAGTAACCCTGGGAAACCCTGACGGTCGTCTCAAATGACTACCAGTCTCCCTGTACCATTTTATGGTCCTTGAAACGGTAGAATAGTGAATCCCAAGGCGATTCGTTATGTAACTCAATGATTTGTCTTCTTCATAGAGAGTGATGATTCTGACCGAATCATCGTGACTTAAAGGATTCATTGTGAATAAAATTAATTGTTTTAACTAGACTTAAGAGAAAAGAGAGAACAAATTTGAGGCAAACGAAAGATAAACATGGAATTAAAGGAAATTTGGAAATTTCTATTCCATCGTTTGTTTGTTTATTTATTTAACGTCACTTTATGCAACTATGGCTAATCCGACGATGCTACAGTGGGAGTCCTAAATTTTGCCTATCCAGGTTTTATTAGGATAGGGATCTTTAACGAGTACCTGACATCGCACAGGCTCGGGACCACCTTTTAACGTCCCCTCCGAAGGACGGCGTAACTAAGGATTTTTTACTCCCATTAAAAAATCCTAGGACCACCTGCGGGTTTGAACCCGTGACCTTTAGCATGGGAGGCTGTTACGCTAGCCACCCAGTCCATCGTTTGTTGGTAAACAGTGTATAAAAATGGTAAGTCTAATCCCTAATATCTTCTATTTAATAAATAATAATACTATAAATATAAACAATGTCTGGATTTAGGTCAAAACCTAGAAAATCTCGAGAATTATAGGTGTTGCAATACTTTTGATGGCGAGTGTGTAATACAAATTTCTTTTCTATATTTAAACTATTTTTATTTGTTTTTAATTTATGGCTCAATTTTAATGAATATTTTTTTAAATCCAAAATTGGGAAAGTTATTTCCAATCCACTTTAGAAAATTAATTATTATTGGAGGGGTCAGATTATCTTAGCACAGGAGTCTCCATTTCTTTGCCTAATAATAATAACCTATAATGGTTATCACCATAGCAACTGGAGACCCTATTTTATTTTTGTATTTGTTTTTAAAAATGCATGATCCAGCAACTGGCTCTAAGTTTAGCAATTAATAATTTTTTTTTTTGATAAATTAAAATAGTGAACTAGAAGCAGTTCGTATTATAAATATTCACTTCTATTTTTTTTCGGAGTTTCGGTTTTATCTTACAGTTCCTTTGAATAAATTTTGTAAATAATATATAATTTGTGAATAAAAGTTTATTGTTTACCTATTTTTGTACATTTTATCTTATTAAATATTTGTTTGTTGGTAATTAGAGTCTTGTTTTTGTTGTAATGGTTTTTATAATAATAAACTTGATTAAATTTAATTATAAACAAAATAATTACCACACATATGTTAAGAAGGTAACCTAGTGGTTATCTTGTTGGATGTATAAAAACTATATATGTATATTTACACATTGTAGAGATACAACTTAATGAAGAATTTTGTGGACAGAGTTACACGATGATAGAGACTGACGAGTAAAAAATTAACGTATGATGAATCCTATCATGATGTTACATTTCAATGTTTTTATAATAAATATATAATATACATATTTTCAGTACAACTTGCATTGTAATGGTTTTTCTCAAGGTTTAATGGAGAGAGCATTAGACTATTCCCTGGGTTCTAACCCTGGCTTTGGCAGAATAATTATTTAAGAGACCTAATTATTTAAGAAGAAGAATTATTTAAAAGGGAAAAGACCAGTTGGTTGAACATTATCTTCCATGGCCTTTGCTCTGGAAACAGTAGGAATCTCTATTTGCTATACCCCAGACCCTTCGAAGGTTGATTTTATATTTTTATTATAAATAATATTTGATTTTTAAAAATTGTGTTTTTATATGACAAGATATCAAGAATTCATTAAATTGAATGATATCATATTTAAAATAGCAATTCTTGATTTCATTGTTTGCCTTTATTAAGCAATAACATGTTTTTCCCCTCTTCTGCATCTATCCTGAGAGTACACCTTGGCTTTTACTTGCCTGTCTCTATGATCATCTAGATTGCCCTTTCAAGAAGAATTTCATCGGCAGAGCTTAGACCTGGAGGTCTGGAGCTATGGAGGAAGAAAGTTATTATATACCTGGTTCTTCATTAAGTTGTTTATGTATAAATTTACAGTAAAGAGAGGCTTATTTTATATACAAAATTTTTGAATGTGTAATGTATTTTAATTAGCAAAAATATTTTATTTATATATAATTCCTTTGTCTGAAAACAGATTAATGCATATTTATATCTTATATAACTATACTCAGTCTTCTCATATTAATTTATTTACTAGAAAATCTTATTTGCTCATTTGAATTAGGACTGTTTAAACTCTGGATTGTAATGTTAATTTAAACAAATTATAGCTACAGTTTCATCAGAATTGTCAATATTCATTTAAATGTTCAAAGTATTTTTACTTAATAGAAAATTTATATGGTGCTCTTTTGTAAATGTTTATTATAATACATGTTGTAAAGAACTTATATTGTTGTTAAATGATTTCACCAAAATTCCTTTCCTCTTATTTTAGAACAAGCATATATATTTTTTTTTCCTCTTGAAAGTTTAGGAAAAGAAAATTTAGTATGCACTAGACTGATAATATCCAGATCTCAGGTTCCGAATATATAATTATCTCGCCACAGCAGAATAATTATGTATTCTGTTATTTCAGTCGTGAAGCGACCCTGGAATAAAGAGATGCTTTTGAGGTTCATCTAGCCTTTATAAGTAGGAACCCAAAAGTTAAAGGAAAAAACCTGGCAGCTCAGACCATCTTGGCCTATTCACATTCTTAGCTTAGCTGTTTGTAGAAACTATCAGAATCCTTATGTGTACTGATTCAATGATCGGTTTGTAACAATAAAAATTTTAACCAATTGGTAGGGTTAAGTTAAATGTAAATGTAAATTTTCAACTATCAAAAAATCAACTAGTTGGTACACAACAGTGCCTCTTTAATTATTATATGATTGATTAAGTGCTTCATTATTCTGTTTCCTTTTTTAAATATCTGGGATATGTGTTCTGTATTTTTTGTTATAATTGGAACATGTTGGGATGGAAAAATATACTGTTCATATTTTACCTTATCTCAAGTATGGAGGGGATGGACATCATGTAAATTATAAAGTATAATACAAACCTGTGAATTCTTGATCTAGGTGATAGACACTTACATATCAGTGAAAGACATCATTAGTGATTTTGTTAAAAACTCTGCTTATCATTATCTTCTAGTGTTGGACAGTTAACAGAATATAATCATTGTTATGATTATAATTCTTAAAAAAAAGTTTTTAAATTTTTTTATTTTTGAATTCCTTCTGTAAATGATGATCAATCAGGAGAATGCCTACACCATCTTTTAATCTTCTTATTTTCGTAAGCAGGCCATATAATTCTTTAATTGCTCCATATTGTTCATGAAGATATACAGATTCCACAAAATCACATAAATGACTATCGTCATGTTTTGAGCCTTTTTCATGCAAGACATGCAAGCTCTGGAAACGTTAAATAAAGTGTTGTGGTTAATTTATGTTTTAAAATAATAAATAATGAACTTTTGCCAAGGATAATTGCCTGAATGGTCAATAAACAAATGAAAAGATGGGTGGTTTGTATTGGAACATAAGAGCGCCTATAATTCGATTCCAACTTAATTTTGCTAAGAGATCCAACTAAATAAAGGACGAAAACAGTTTAGAAATAAAAAAGAACTTCAATCCAGGGGTGTCACCTGTGGTGTAGTGGCTAGCATAACAGCCTTCTATGCCCAAGGTCGCGGGTTTAAACCTGGAAGGTCGGCCTGGGAGTAAAAAATCTTTAGTTATGCTGTCCGGAGGGAGAGTAAAAAGGTGATTCATAGTCTGTGCGATGTCATTTACTCGTTAGAGAAATCTATCCTAATTAATCATGGATAGGAAAAAGTTAAGACTCCCACTGAAGCATCGTGCGATTAACTACAGCAGCATAAAGCGACGTTAAATGAATAATAAACTTTATTCCAGGAGTGGTGTCCTAAATAACAACTAGGTACAATAGGTCTGGCCGAAAGTCCAAAGGAACATAATTAATTAATGTGAAAAAAGTATACAAGAACAAATTAGCAGATGATTGTGGTGAACATAAATTGTTACTTCCTTCTTTGTCAAAGTATGATATAAGAATCGTAATATCACAATTGTTGAGCATATTTTAAGGATGAAAGAAGGTATTGGAAAAGGTAGGATGTGAATGAGAATGGAGAAGAAGCATAGCGGATATAGAATTTCAGAGGGTAGTATAGCGGACGATAAAGGAACGATCAAAAGTTGTTTGTTCTATGGTTGGAATGTATAGGTCAGAATGGCTCGATCTTGTTTCAAGTGAGTGGACTTATTTTAATTGCAGGAGACTGCGGATATAGATGCGGGTGCTGGGAGTGAATGGTTCACAAATAAATGATTCTTTGAAATATCTGCGATTGGAGAGAAGGATACTTTCACAAAGAAGTTCACATGGGACCTCCTCTGGGGACCAAAGACAAATCTTAAAAAAGTTCATAATTCGACTCAGTCTGTCTTCAATCACAGTCGAGAAGCCACCACATACCACTCATCACTAGTCAAAGTGAGGGAAAATAAGTAAAGATAGGAGAATTTTATGAGTGGAAGGTGATGGAAGCAATAGAAAAATTTAAGGGTAATCATTGTTTGCGGGAGATTTGGGCAATGTATAATTTCCAGGAAAGGATTTGGTCAACGGTAATCCCTAAGTTTTTGAAACCAACGCTACCAAGAAAAAGTACAAGTAAATGCAACTATAAATTACTATGACTAGGGTTGTCAAATCTACCGCCTTTTCTCACTCGGGAGTCTTCTTAGAAAAAGGAAAATGATTTGGCAGAATATGCTAATAGGACCTTTAATTGTTTCATAAGGCAGGGATCGCTCAATGCACTTTTTACATTCCAACTGGTCTCGAACAAAACAAATAAAAAGTGAACTGAGCATGCTCTGCCAGATTTCTAAAAAGAGAAGCAGCGTGGAAACATACCTATTATACAAATCTCCCAAAGGAACAGTGTTGCCATGGACTTTATCGAAATCGGATGAAAAAGTTCTGAATACATGGTAGCAAGAAGAATGGAATTGTACATGATAGGAATCTACTTGAAATAAGAAACTGGTTGGTGTTTGCAACAATTTGAGACGAGTGGAGTCTGATCAGAAGGCCACGACCTACAAATTGACATTACACCGATATAAAATAAAGAAGATATGATATGTTTGTAGAAGAACAAAACAAAAAACTAAGAAAGTCTGTACTCACTGCTGTAACAGCTTTTTCCAACTCGATCGCTTTTACAACTGACGATTCAGGATTCCAGTCGGTGTCCTGAAGGGCTTCTATATTACTATACAGAACTTTTCCTCCGCGTTTGTTCTGAAATTCCATCAGTTTCGTTGCATGTTCTGTTTCTTCTTTTGAAAAGAACAGGAACATACTATGGAAACCTGGGTAGTTTACAGCAGGATGTTCGAAGTGAAACGCCTGTATAACAGATGATAGTTACGAATAGATATTTGAATATTTGGATGGTATAATTATTCTTTGTACTTATACCATTGACAAATAGGCATAGCTTGCGTAAAGCTCCATATTTATATGTTTATTTATATGCTCCTCACATTCTGGATCGAAATTGCATTTTATCTCATCAGCGTAATCGGCCAAATTTCTAACAAGTTTAACGCTATAAACTGGTTTAAATTTTATGAGACATTTATAAAAATCAGGTATACATACTAACTTCAATGCCGAAAACATCTTATGATGTCGATTCGCACATGTTATTTAAATATCAATAGTTTTAAGTAAACTTATCACATACGTAATGGATCTGTTTTCGAAATTAAAGATTTGTTTTTTATTTTTGTTTTTCTAATGGGAATTTCGTTTAAATGTATATTAACGAAGTAATGAGTTTTATAAAAAGCATTTTCCATTTAGGGTAAAGTGGTGAATTAATTTGTTTCGGTTGGCAACATTGGCCCGCCAGTTGACCTAATGAGACTGGGCGACTGGAATATTTGACACTAGGGCACGGTCTTGGCGACTGTTCGTGTTCTATTCACGGGATGTAGGTCTTCATCGATTTTTTTTTTTATTTGTTGTGTATGTTCTTATTGTTGTGTCGTCTTCTTTTCGAAAATGTTAATCAGGAAGAAAGAATTATATGTGATAAAACCAACGAACAGGCGTTCCTTTTTCGCCACAACAGGTAGAACGTCTGGAAATACAGCCCCTAATGGTTTTTAAAGTAAGTATTAAGGGGCGTTACCATTGTATTATTACATTTCAATTTATACTTTTGGACGTTTGCCTGAATTATATTTTATTTTTAAACGGGATTAAATCAGATTGATCTAAGTACATTAACAATATTTATTTTGCCATGCTATTAGAATTTTTTCCCTTCTAAAATCCGTAGATTGAATTCGTTACTGCAAAATTATATACATATACTGTTTTAAAGATTTTTTTTTTGTTTATATTAGCATTGTTTTTTAGTGTTGACATTTTTTTCATCATTCACTTGGAGCCATCTCCAGTATTTGAGTTACATTTATCCGCTGATCAGTGTTTGTTTTGGATTTCTTATCTTTCCTTATCTTATTGTTTATCAGCTTAGACTTTTCTGTTTACTTTTTATTCTGTTAGAGAATCCTTTCCTTTATAAAACTGTCAACTGTATGATAAGATAATTTTCATTGCATTGTTTGTGGTGTTATTATTGATCAAAGACGTATGCATTTTGGATTACAGAAGGGATGGATGAAGTTATATGATGACAAGTTGGGCAGAAAGAATGCATCGCAGAGCTGCTACATTTAGTAATGTTGTCACTTCTTGTGGTCAACCCAATGTACCTTATCCCAGGAGACTGGAAAAGTTAGTAAATATGTTGTATTTGCACAATTTTTAAAGAAAAGTATAATATTCATTTTTTTATTTTGATTAAAATCATATTTATTAAATTTTAAAGGGTGAAATTTGGTGTGCCACTGGAAGAAGTTTGTAAAAAAGACATTCCAGGACCTTTATTGGTAAGTATTCCATGCCCATGATTCAATTTCCTGCCTTCCATTTCTGTAAAGAATGGACTGTCCTACTTTGTCGTTCATGTTTTTTTAATGACTATTGTATTAGACCATTTGTATTTCAACAGGTTCTCATATTAAAATTAAACAAAGAAGCTCCTGTGAAAAAAGATGTCTTTCGTGCACCGGGTCATCTCGGCAATATGAAGAAACTTATTCACTTTCTTCAAACTGGACGTTTGGTCAACATGGAAAAATTCTCTGTTTACACGATCGCATCCGTTCTCAAAAAGTTCTTAAGAAAAATTCCTGGTGGTATATTTCGGACGTAATAATGAGCAGCAGTTGTTTACACTAGTTGATTTGGAAAATGTTGAAGAACAGCGCAATGAAATTCAAAAGTAATTACATCCTTTTATTTATCTTTATCCTAAGCCTATATTTTAGATTTTATCTATCATTTCAGTAATGAAAAAAAATATTGATTGCACTAATATAAATATTATCATTAATTGAGATAAATATCTTAGTAACTGATTACATTGAATAATAATAAAATAAAACAATAATAAGAGTATAATGAAGGCAATTTAAATTACATAAAATTTAATTGTTAATCTTTTTTCTAATTAATAAAAATGAACCACTTTTATCCTATCAAACTTTTATATTTTATTGATGTAACATTAATTCTCTAAGTACATGGTCGAAACTTGAATAATTTGTTATTTTAAAACTATTGTCTATAACTTTTCTTCTTTATCATAAATTGTTTATTTTCAGTGAATCTATAACAAATTATAAAAATATTATTTGAAAATTATTCAAAATAATCATTAAAATATTGTTTTAAAGAATTATCACAAAATCATAAATTAATATTATGGCCAATAAATTTATTATACTGTTTATAATTTAATATCTGAGTCATTTATCTTTTTAACCTCATTTTACTTTTGGTAGAGGCAATTAGAAATTCATTTAAATCATGTTACCACCGTAACAATGCTGTAAATCATGAATACAAAAACTTTTAATTCATTAATAATACTTAATTTTAATAATGATTAAAAAAAAGAAGTTAAGAAGCCATTATTTTAATACAATGAGAAAATAGGTAATTTATTAACATAATATGCGATGAAAACAATTTAAAATAGCACTTAAATCACTAGTAAAGTAAAAGCACTAGTGAAACAGTATAGATTAAATAATAGTAACAGATCTTCAGCAGGTGTTATGTTGCATTATGGAATTTCCTAAACATGAGGAAGATAATTACTTAAGGTTTGATATTTACTTTCTGTACCTAGCATTTACTAATAATAATGATAATTTAATGTTTTAAGTATATTGTATATTGAAATTTTTGGACTTGGCAAGAGATAAAATAAAATAAAATGGTTTAAATTGAAGGTAATGTTATTATTATATTATTTTTATTTATGTAATTTATATAAATTTATATTATTTTGATGCATTGTAAAATTCATCAGCTGATAAAGCAATTACAATTAAATGTTGACTATGTTAAACTTATTTAAATAATAATGTTATTTTAAGAAAGTGTTTTAAGAATAATAAAATGTTATAGTGGTCGAATATTGACATTTTTTCATTATCAATTTAAAAAAATTTTTTTTTTTTTTTTTTATTATTAGAAGTTAGTAAATTGATCTTTTTATATACTTTCATGATTTATTTTCACTCATCAATCAACATTTTGAGGTTACTTCACTAGAGTTATTTATTATTTTTTATTCTTGTTGTTATCTAGTAATCTATTCATGACTTTATGGCAGAATGTTTTTAATCTTCTTTTTTAATATTGATTATTAAATAGTTAGCTGTATAATTAATATGAAGGGGTAAGTTGGTTTAGATGGTGGTTGTTTTTTTATTTATTTAATGTCACTTTATGCTACTATGGCTAATCGGACGATGCTATAATGGGAGTCCTAAATTTTGCCTATCCAGGTTTTATTAGGATAGGGATCTTTAATGAGTACCTGACTTCGCACAGGCTCGGGACCACCTTTTAACGTACCCTCCGAAGGACATCATAACTAAGGATTTTTTACTCCCATTAAAAAATCTTAGGACCACCTGTGGGTTTGAACCTTTGGTAAGGAGACTGTTATGCTAGCCACCCAGCTACAAGTGATCCCTAGATGGTGGTTAAAAATTATTTTTAAAAAGATAGTGTGAAAACTATTAAATCAGGGATTATTTTAATTAATAAGAAAGTAGCATTTACTCTATTTTCTAATAATTTTTTACTCCCAACCCAACCATCTCATTCCTTTTTTTTTTTAGTAAGGAAAATTTTTATGTAACATTATACTTTTAAAAAATAGTGTATTTAAAACAAATGTTTTGTGGTGTGTGATTTGAGAAGATAATGTATT
Organism: Piezodorus guildinii; assembly: GCA_023052935.1. Classification (NCBI taxonomy): domain Eukaryota; kingdom Metazoa; phylum Arthropoda; class Insecta; order Hemiptera; family Pentatomidae; genus Piezodorus; species Piezodorus guildinii. Next base: position 178,355,557 of record CM041292.1, on the reverse strand, counting down.
TTAATTTTTTCATTATGAATTTTATTTAAATCATATTTATTTGATGATCATTATTTAAAATCATGTTGTTTTTTTTAGTAGTGTTTGTTTTTAATATTAAAAGAAGATTTTTTGTTACGATGAAAAGATTGATTAATTTTTTCCGAAGGTAACTTCCAGTGTAATTAATTACAAGTACGAATACTCTAGGAAATGGGAATTCCTTCAACAAGGCTTAAATTAGGCCACCTTTTGCCATGATGAGGTAATGGACATAATTATTCTCTTAAGCTTAATTAATGATTCAGGCAGAAGATGATTACCTTATGCTGAGCGTAGCGTTATTACTGATGAAAAATATGCCATGTTAAAAAATAATAAGAATTAATTTCTTGAAATGTTTTCGATTGGCTCAATCTATTAATTAATTAAATATTTTAATATAGACTGTTATGAAGTTTTCAAAATTAAAAGAGAGTTATTAGTCAATAAGTTAATGCTTTGCGATGAAAAACAAATTTTAAACAGAAATAGAAAATTAATTTAAATTATTATGATAATTCATAAAAAAATAAAATAAAGTAATTACATATAATTGTATTATCGAGAGAAGTTCTTTATTTTATTAACAACACGAAAAAGTTATGTCCAACTGTATAGTTATATTACAAGTTTAAAAACATAATTTAAAAAAAAAATCTGGTGTGCCCACCACTCGACTTTCACTTACCTCCATTGTTAAAATCAATTTTTAAATATATTGGTAAAAATAAATTGTTAAAGAATTAATTACAATGAGTTTCAATAGATATATGTGTTTTATTAAATTATCTATTATATTATTATCTGCATCAGTAACTTAGTTTTATCGGTTTTTCATCACTCCCCATTACATTTTACACCTTCGTGTTTAATATAATATTTTTTCTAAATTCTTTCCACCAGGATATAATACGTCTGTATTACTGTTCTTATTATCAAAACGACCAAAAATTACATTAAAAATACTTTTGCTCTTTTCTCCTTTAGTTGGTCATCAAATTCAATAAGCTTCTTTATTTAACCCTTCTTTATCAATGCTAAAAATATGACTTTATTGGAAGAAAGTACAAAAATTCGCCATTTCACATTCAGGAGAATATAGAGAATAAGAGGTGATAAGGCAAACTTGAGCAGCATGATCTGGGCGATTTCTAATGCATTGGCCTATTAGTATTGAAAATATATAAAATAATCTGGTGCGCGCAACACACGACTTTCACTTACCTTCGTTATTTATATTAATTTAAGAATTTTTAAATACATTTAGAGATAAAAATAAATTTTTAAAGATTTAATTAAATTGAATTTATACAGAAACATGTGTTTTATTAAAAAATATTTTTTTTTGTTTTTTAGATATTTGATATCAAGTTCTGTTTTTACGAGCTAATATTAAAAAAAATTAATTATCGTCTATTTAGTTTTAAGATAGTTGTTGATTTTGAGTTTTTAGAGGGGAGGGGTAGTCTTTGGGAATGATTAATGTTTTCCGGTATTATTATTACATTTTTCGAGCTGTATTTTTTATCGCTCGCGTGCATGTTAACTCGCATTAACTTTTAATGTTTTTAATTGATATAGGAGTTGATAATTGTGTTTTCGGGTCTTGTGATAATATTTTTATCGCTCGCGCTTATTTTAACTAAAATTTACTTTTTATGTTTTTTATTGATACAGGGGTTGATAATTATGTTTTCGGGTCCTATAATTACATTTTTTGAGCTGTATCTTTTATCGTTTATGCGTATTTCAACTCGCATTTACTTTTAATGTTTTTTTTATTGATCTAGGGATTAATTAATGTGTTTTCGAGGGGGCTATGATTACGTTTTTCCAGCTGTATCTCTTATCGCTTATGCGTATTTCAACTCGCATTTACTTTTAATATTTTTTTTTGTTATAGATTTTTTTTTGTTAGTTATTGTATTTTTGAGTCTTGTGATTACGTTTTGTAAGCTGTATTTGTTTATCGCTCGCTCGCATTTCAACCTTCATTTATTTTTAATCCTTTTATAGTTATAGGGATCTATACTTGCGTTTTCGGGGGGTTATGAAAAAACTTTTTATGGACTGATTATTCTATATACGCGTTTTATCTTAGTGTTAATGTTATTCTATAACTTGATAGAGTGTTCTTTTTTTTTTTTGTTTTATTGGGTTCTGATTACGTGTTTTGAACTTTATTCTTTTATGCGCTCGGGAATTTCTACTTACCATTTCTACTTACCGTAGATATTATAAAATAAATGCAAGTTGAAATCTGCACGAGTGATGAGAAAAAGCTCATAAACGTTTTCAATATTTTAGGCTAGAAGTGAAGAAAAAGGTTACAATTAATTGCTTTGGAAAAGGTAACATTTGAAATGGAAAAGGTGACATTTAAATGGAAATGGTTACATTTGAAATGGAAATGGTTACATTTGCTTTGGAAAGGGTTACATTTGAAATGGAAAGGGTTACATTTGACTTGGAAAGGTTACATTTGAAATGGAAAAAGTTACATTTGGCTTGGAAAAAGTTACAATTGACTTGGAAATGCTATATATTATCATATTAGTTTTATCGGCTTTTCATCACTCTTTATCAACTTTTACAATTTTCTGTATAAAATTATATTTGTTCTAAAGTCTTTAGCTTTCCGATGATATATTATATATATATATATATATATATATATATATATATATATATATATATATATATATACATATTACAGTTCTTATATTCAAAAACAAAAAATTAAATTATAAAATGTTTTTTTCAGTTTTCTCCTTTAGTTGGATATTGAATTTGTTCAACTTATATATTTACCTGTTTTTTTTATTGTTGATAACAAGATTATATAGATATTTTTAGTATCTACAAAATTAAAGGTACTTTAGGGGTAGAAAATTTAAAATATCGGCATTTAAGCCCTGTCAGACTATTTCAATAAGATTGGAACTTATATCGTATTTTAGCCTATTAAATTTTTCATCGATATAGTGAGTTTAGTCAAAATTGTTAGAACAGTTTTTGAGTAAATCGTAAAAAGGAGCAAAATGTATGGGATAAAGCAGCACATCCAGTCAGCCGATTTTAGTGAAAAAGTTGCTGTAACATTTCAGGCGTATAGTTTCTCAAATATGAAATTTCAGTTTTGTATACCTTTTCGCTTTTCTGCTGGACTTACCATTTACACTGATACCTTTTTGTGGGACTTGGTTATTTGGACTCAGAGGACCCTAAAACGTTTATTTCCATTGCAAACTGGAATTTAAAAATTTTCACGATCGGAATACTTTGCTATATATTTCATATATAGGTAAGTGAAAGTAAAAACTATTGTATTTTTGACCTTCACCTTCAATTATCAACACTCATTTGAGATTCATAATGTTTCTAGACCAAAGGCTTGGCAAAGAGGTGTTTAGGCTGAGAACATGATCAGTCACCAAATTTCCTTTTCACTTTTTGGGCACCCACTTAATAAATGCTGGGTATGCCCTAGGAGAGTTTCCATACCCTAGGGTTGCTCTCAGCTGAAATGACAGAATTAATAATACCCTGCCACTGCCAGGATTTGAACCTTGGACTCAGAAAACTTCAATAAGTGCTCTATCCAGTAGATCAAACCACTCCTGAATTAGTATAAATTTTTTTAACCAAGTCCTATTTAAAGAATTGAATATACAAAACTTTTTTATATCTATTAGGTTTCAAAATATGTACCTATTATTTTTTCAATTCATGATTTTTTCCAGGTTAATAACTTCCCTGCCTCAGTATACTCAGCGATTATTAGTTCTTCTGTTTGGAACGTTTCGAGTGATTGCTAGTAACGCTGAAAAGTTCAACACTGGAATGACATCCGAAGCGCTCGGGGTTTCCGTCGCTCCCAGCTTCTTTCAGAGTTGCGTCTCGGACGGGAAAACTGCAAAAATGGAGGATGTGCTACGTTTCAAAGTAAGTTTAAATTAAAAAAATAAAAAATAAATATATATTTTTATATTTAATAACGACTTCAGTACATGATCTTTTTCTGTCCTATGTAATAGAATGATTATGAGCACATTATATAACTTATTTATTTATTGAAAAAAAGTTCACTTGCACGAAATGATATATGTTGCTTAGGGTGTTTTATTAATATCGATGTTTTAGTATTTGTGTTTTTTAATTTTTAAATCTTCCATATAAATCTTGTTCAAATTTCTTAACCCTTTACTGGGTGAGCGACATGGTCTAGTGGATAGAGTACTATTCTACTGTTCTCCGGGTTCCTTGGTTCGTATCTCGGCTGTGACAGAGAATATTATTTATTCTGTTAATTCAGCCAGGGGGCCTAGGGTATGGAGACCCTCCTGGGGCAGACCTAGGCTCTTTAAAGTGGGTACACTAATAGGGAAAAAAACTGGCGGCTGAGCGTGATCAAGGCCTAGTCACTCACCTCATTGCACGACTGTTTGTCTAGAAACAGTACTAATCTTTATATGTACCGAGCCCAAGACCCTTCATGGGTTGTAGAGGTACAATTTTTTTTTGTTTTGTTTTTTCTGTTTTGTTTTCTGCTGTTCTTAACATGCAGTTTTAATCATTTATCTATTGTATTCTTTTCAAGTTTTATAGATTAAAAAATTTGCCATTTTTTATTTGTAAGAATCCTTTAAGTTTTATTTATTTAAGTTCATCTGTATATTTATGGTCAACAAATATACTTAATACTAAAAATAGCATTATGAAGAGTACAATATTTTAATATGAATTAATGCAGAACCATTCTATTCTTAAAGAGAACAGTTTTTTATTAGAATTATTATACTTTCCATTCGAAGACATTTCTTCATTTTCATAAATTGGATAAAAACTTCCATATTTATATCAATAGAGGTAAATTATTTAATACATTTTTTTCTTTTATTGGTAGAATGTATATAATTAATATAGGAAATGTATTATTTAGACAAACTTATTATATACTTTTATAATAATTCACTCATTATCTCAAATTTGAATTATTATTCCCTAACTCTGTACTTAATACTCGAGAGCTCTAAGTATGATTCCTAAATACAGAGTTAGGGAATAATAATTGAAATACGTGTTAATGAAGAGAGTGAATTATCATATAAGTACATGATAAGTTTGTCTAAATAATACTGTTAATTATTGATGTTACAATAAAAGAAAAAAAATGTATTAAAATAATTGACCTGTATTGATATACTTAGGAAGTTTTTATCAAAACGAAGAAATGTCCAAAATTATTGGAAAATGTAATAATTCTAATAAATAAATGTTTTAAAATAGAATAGAATGATTTTACATTAATTTATATACACTTTGTTTTTATTACAAATTAAAAAAACAAATTTATAATTTAAATTATTGATTTTAAATGATCCCATTTAAAGATTTTAAATTAGATAAACAACATCCTCATAGATGGTAAAGCTTCAATAATCAATTGTTATATAAAGCTCAATTGTGTAATGTTTAAATAATAAATGTAAAAATAAAATATATCTATTCTAATGTAAATAAGGGAGTTTAGGTTAGGTTTATAGTTTGCTCTTGTAAATATGCAACTTGTATATATTTGCTTATTTGTTCTTGCTCATCCAATATAGGCTGAAGTTCATGTAAGTGGTTTTATTAAGTGATGCTTAGATTTTAGTTTTTAATTCGATTTTTTGCTCAAACGCATGTTTGTTTTTTTCTATATTGTTCGTTTTTTATGTTATACCTTTGTTTGTTAATGCATGATAATATTTATTGTTGTTGTGTTTTGCTTGTTTAAATGTCTACAGGAAAATTAAATGTTAAATGAATTTTATATTTTAAAATGTTCCTGATTAAATGGAAATGATGTTCTACTGAATAGATGACTACACGTGTATTTGGAGAATGAGGTAGTTCAGGTGTTAATGAATAATTTTCATTAGTGTATCTCAGATTTTGGTTTAGGAAGATTATTTAATTTTAATAGTTGAATAGTGAAAAACATTTCCTTAAATTAAAAAAAAAGTTGAATTGTTCAGATTGGAAACGTTTCGGGGCAAACATCCTGATATCTGACCTGTTCTAAAATTCATTATAATTACAATAATGGTTATGAATTATATAATTGTTACAAAAAAAAATTAAGTGATATTGGCTTTCCTTGTAAACAATTTAACGATTGGAGTTCACATTAATGAAGTGAAATGAAATGAAATGAAAAGAAATTTTATTCTGGGACAGCTAGTCAATAATATAAAAGTACAATAAAATATTTAAATTCTGGCTATATAAATTTTAACAACATGGTATAAAATTATATAGCATATGGTATATACATTCATGCACACACACAGACACACACATATATATATACACACACACACATTCATTTTTATACCTACATATTTATACTCACATTCACAAACACAAAACACATGTATATATATATATATACATATACAAGGTCATATTACCTCAAAGAAATACAAATATTAAAACAAAAAATAGAGAAAATTAAGATAAAAATAAAGAGGCCAAATAATTAAGTTTATAAAGGCACGGAAGATTGATGTTCGAGGAGATGGATAAATAGGTGATGTTTGAAGGAAGTTAAGGATTGGCATGTACGAATAGACATGGGTAAGGAATTCCAAAATGAAGATGCACGTATGACAAAGGATCTCTTAAAGGAAGCAGTTCTGTGGGATGGAAGAGCAAGTTCGAGGGCTGGGATCTTGTGTTGATAGAGTGGACAGAGGATAGGGGGGTTGAACATATTGTAGATATAGATGGGTTTTTGGTTCTCAAGGATTGGTAAAGTTCCTAAGAAGTTTGGGTAAAGCCACTTCAACTCTGCATACCAGGTGGAGAAATGAGAGTGTCTGGGAATTCCGAAGATGAATCTAATAAAACAGTTCATCAGTCTCTTCAGCCTCATCTCAAGCGTCTCGGACAGCCCTCCAAACACCAGGCAGCCATAATCGAAGTGGGGGAAGATAAGAGAGGATACTAGGAGTTGGCGGGTTTTAAGGGGTATAAGTTCGCGTAATCGGAGGAACTGTTTAAGGATGGCTATGGATTTTCTAGAAATTTGGGAAATGTGATTATTCCAGGAAAGGTTTTGGTCAAGGAATACACCTACGTTTCTAACGGACGTGTGGAAGATAATGGGTCTATGGTTGAGGTAGAGTAAAGGTTGACAGGTGAGGGAGTAGAGGAGATGTTTGGAACCAATAAGGATGGCTTTAGTTTAATCGATATTAAGCTTTAGGCCATTATTGATGGCCCATAAATTGATGCTGTCAATGTCGGTATGATGATATATCTACGTTACATATTATTATTCATTTAATATAACTTTATGGTACAATGGTAGTCATAAATTTTGCCTATCCAGGTATAATTAGAATAGAGATCTTACACGAGTACATTGTACAGGCTTCAGACCTCCATTTTACATCCCCTCTGAACGACGGCAAAACCATGGATTTTTTACTACATTTAAAATTCCAGAGCTATCTGCTGGGTTTAAACCCTCGCCCTTGGGCATAGAAGAATATCTTTGTTATGTATTGAGATTGTTGGATTTTAAATAATAATAATAATAATAGGCTTACCCGAAGATTCGATGCCGATACCACCAAACTCCGCCTGCACAGATTCGTTCAATGTTCACAGTTCAAGCCCAAGCCCCCGAGATCAGCCATAACGCAATCCTCTCATCGACGTTTCGGCCTACCTTTTGGGACACCTACCAGTCGGATCAGCGAATACCAACTTTCTCGGAATCCGATCCTCACCGAGCCCAACAACTTTATGTCATTCTAATTATTATTATTTTTATTTAATAACAATCATATTAAATAATCTATATTTGTTTTTGTTAATTATGATAGAAGAGGCCTTGCCTCAAAAAGGTGCCAATTCGAATGGTTTAAATTTTAAAAAATTGTGAAGAATGTGTTTTTCACTTTTGAACCATTAAAATCTCCAATAATAGTAAATATTTATTGTGAAACCAACATTTCAAACCTTTATGAAGCTCTTCATCAGGGCTAAACAGACACATGTCTAAGGTAAGAATAGAGAAATATATAAAGGGATATTTTCAAGGAATAGGGAAGTTGTGGAAAATATCCTTTTCCATATGATCATTACGTTATTCATGTTTTCCCTTTTTACTATTTAATAATAAACAATATTCATTCTTATATTTTTGTGTTAATAACTTTACCATGTATGTTTCTTTTTATCCCTAATGAAGACCTGGCAATGTTTTCCTCAATAAATAATCTGCACTATTTTTAAAATTATTTATTGACACCATCAGATCCATCCAGTGTTTTGGTTAATGGTTACAGTATATGAGATATATGCAATATATATTTAAATTTTATATTACTCAATCATTTCAGGAATTCCCTTCCTTCTGAGATCCATCATACTCTTTCCCTCTTATCTTCATTCGCATTTTTCCTTTCTTGACTTGTCACTTTCCAAACAGATGCTTGATAACTTGATGATTTCCAAAAATTACATATACTTCTCCTTAATCTCTTGATTCGTTTAAATGTTTAAGGTTTTATTTTGTTGTTTTAAACATAGATATGTAATTTATTATTATTATTTTTTTTTTCTTGACTAAGTGCACATTTTTCACTATAATAACTTATTTTTAATACCTTAAAAATAATTTAATTTGATATACTTTATTTATACAATATTGATTTTGTTTACTATTGTTATTTAATTCTTATGGGAATCTCGTTCCAGAATAAGTTTTTTTTCTTTATCTATCTATCTGTAAAGATGATACATTTCAGTCTGCAGCTTAATTTAATCAAATATTTACTTGTTATTATATAATATAAATTTAAAACTAGAATTAAATAGTTGTAATTAGAAAAGTATATTAACAGTAAATTATATTTTAGCCAATTTTTTTTTCATAATATAATGTGTGCGTATTTTATTTACAAATTTTTTTAGTTCGATTAAATTTAGTATTTTGTTTTATACTTGAAGCATGATAATTTTTAGTAAAGTGATTGTAAGTATCTAATTATGAGATAATTTATTTAGCAGTAATTAAAAAAAAAATTATAATCGTTTTAAAATATATTATTTCATATATGTTTTTATTTAGGTTGCTACCCGGATCATGAAACTTATGATTGATAATTTTGGTGCGTGCAACCTCTTCGGCAGAGATAATTACGAGTTCTATGCCAGAATCACCGGAAGAATTTTGAAAGTTGAAGATGATTGGATTTTCAGTTTCAGATATCCTCCTGACCTTTCATCTCGTAAGAATCTATTTATTTATTTTTCTCATATTTTAATTATATAATTACATTAGTTTTATACGATTATAATTTGAGATGATAAACTTTACAGTGTTTACAGTTGCTTTATAAATACATAATAATCGTAAGGAGTAGCGTGGTCTAGTTGATAGAGCACTAGACTGCTTTTCTCTGGGTCTAGGGTTCAAATCCTGGCTGTGGGAGAATATTATTTATTATTATACTAGCTAAAATGGTCAAGCCATTCACGTGTGATGCATTCTCTAAAGTATTGGGTTGTAAGTAATAAGTTCGTAGTGTTTCAATATTTGAATTTGATCCTCTCTTTGTTAAAAAATCATGTTTGCTTGGTCAATAATGTTTATGTATTCTAATAGAAAGATTATTTAAGGTGCTTTTTAGGCGTCAGTTTCATTCGAGATTTCTTATCTTGAAGTGGTATTTTGCTTGCTCGTAATGGAAGAGAAAAAAATTCATTTTCGTCATTTAATGATTTTTTATATCTGAAAAGGAAAAGCCTACTGTACAGATAGTTGACAAAATTTGCAGTGTTTATGTCGATGATGACTTAATGGAAAGTACCGTCCGTAAGTGGTTTGCTCGGTTCAGGACCGAAAATTCTGACTTGGAAGACGCAAAGCACTCTGGTCTTCCTTCAACTGTTGATGATAACCAAATTCAAGCATTGGTAAAAAAATTACCTAAAAGGCGGCAACTTGTAATATATCAAAAGGGGTCGGTTATATATTTAAAAGAATCTGAAGTTTTTATTGAAATCAGCAGTAAAATAGTGTTACAAACTTATTTTACAACCCAATAGATTTATTCATTGTTTGTCTTCAAATTATTTTATATTTTTTTATAGGTTATTTGCCGTTGGACAATGAAAAGACATGGCTTCAATATGAATGTGATCGATGGGGGCTGAAATTCAATCTTGAAAGTAAGCTATTTTAAATATTTTTATTTGAAATTAAAAGTAAAAAAAAAGAAAAAAGAATCTTTAATTTTCTGATTAAAAACAAACTATATTATATGTTTTATTTTTCAGCCATGTCACACCAAGAGGAGAGCCAGTCAACGCCAGCTTTAATTCACCTGCCGGATATAGAAAACGGTGCTTCGAGTTCGTTGGGTATCATCCCGGAAAATAACCTTCTCGAAAGTTGTACAAGACTGTCGATTAGCCTAGAAGAAAATGGTCTGTTCAAGGTATTTTTAATTTTTGTGTCGTTGTGTGTTCAGTCGATATAAGACTGTAAAGTGGTCAGTATTTTAGAGGAATGTCATCATTGGTAACAGTAGCCATGGCAACCACAACAAATAACTAATCATGGAATGTATCTATATCCATTTAAAATAGAAAACAAAATATTAACATAACTTACAGATAAGTTGCCTATTCCAAAATATTAAATTTATTAGTATCTTCCATCCTGATATCCCATAATTTTGTTTAATTATGTCTATGTTTATTATTTACATCCATAGCTGTAATGTGTTTGTTTATGTCTGTCTGTATAAATGTCTGTATATGTAGCATTTCCAAGTCAAATTCAACCTTTATATGTCAAATTCAATTTCAATAAAAATCATGATGATGGAGCAATTGTAGACTGTGTAATATGATGGATAAGTTGGTTGAGAGTACAATCATAAAAAAAAATACACTAATAAGAAAAACTAATCGTAATTGTGTACCAATGTTTCGGCCAAAGGTTAAGGCCTACAGATCAGCTCACAAAAGCATACAATTTTTTCGGTCATATACTCAAATCATTCACTGTGTCTTCACTTGTCAAAAAGAAAAAAAATAAAGATAAAGAAAATATTCAAGGATTAAATTAATTTTGAATTTGAGGAAATTATCCACATAAAATGAAATAAAAACAGTCACATTTATATTACCTTCTAATTTTAAATGTTATAAGCTGGGAATGATGGTTGATCATGGTACTCTTAACTTAAAATTTTATGCCTAAAAATGTTTCAGTAGATCTAGCCTTATGCTTGTAGTGATTTTCACTTTTAATTTTGTATGTATTTTTCATAAATCTTATTTATATATGCACAATATCTGATAAGCTTCTTTTACTAGGGGTCAAGCAGATCTTCTTCTAGTAGTCATACTTCTGGAAACCACATGACTTTGGAAGAACTGCGTGCGGTGAATAGATATGCAGAAAGTACCAAGAGTTTATCATACCTTCCGCAGGTAAATTTTTTTTTTATTCATTTTTTTTTGTATCTGTAAAAGGGCAAAGAACATCCTCTTAAATTTATGGTCTCATGTTTTAAGATATATCAAATCTAAATATTAAATAAAAAAAAAAATTCTTTTCTGCATGGATTTAGGAATACCAATTTTTTCATAGAAAGAGAATTCCATTACCTACAAAACAAAACAAGAATCATTAAAATGTGTTAAGAAATAGTAGAGATAAAGTGTTTTAAACTTAAAAGTCGTGATTGGCTATTTTCCTTGAATATGAATTGGCAGTGTTGCTGGTTCTTTGATTAATTTAATACTAAACATATAAGTTAATTGCTCATATATCTATTTAAATTATAATAACATAATATAATTGTTAGGAGATAATAAACCATTTTGTAAGAATTCACATCGTTTTTGAATCAAGAAACACAATTTTTAAAAATCTGGTAAGGGCAACATAGGACTTAAACTTACCTCGCTTGTTAAAATCAATTTAAGAACTAGTAAATAAAGTTAGAGGTGAAAAAAGTTTAAAGAATTACATTGAGTTTTGTGGGAAGCATATGTTATAGATTAAATTAATAATAATAATAATAATAGGCTTAGCGAACCCGAAGGTTCGATGCCGATACCACCAAATTCCTCCTACACAAACTCGTCCAATGCTCACCATTCAAGCCCAAGCTCCCGAGATCAGCCTTAACGCAATCCTCCCATCTCCGCTTCGGCCTACCTTTCGGACGCCTACCAGTCGGATCAGCAAATACCAACTTTCTCGGAATCCGCTCGTCATCGAGCCCAACAACTTTACTCGCCCATTTGAGTCTCCGCGATGCAATCAGCTCAATTATATTCACAGGATGCAAGTTCCGCAATTCGGCGTTATGCAACCTTCTAAACTCCCCAGTGGCCTCATCTCTCTTTGGACCAAATATTTTACGCAATACCTTATTTTCAAAAACCTTAAGCCGCTGTTCATCCTTTAAAGTAAGCGGCCACGTTTCACATCCGTAAAGAACCGTTGGAAGAATAATAGTTTTATAAATTCTAATCTTAAAGTTTTTAGATAGAAGCCGTGAACTAAGTAACTTAGCAACTGAATAATAACACGCATTTCCAACCTTTAACCGGGACTTTATTTCTTCCTGGATTTCATTTTTTCTAGTTATAATTGAACCTAAATACTTGAATTTCTCTACGTGTTCAAAAGTATGACCTGAAACATCAATATCACCAAGATCGACACCGTTTCTGCTACTAATCATATACTTCGTTTTATCGGTATTTAATTCGAGTCCTATTTCTTTACCGGTTTTTATTAACACACTTGTATTTAGTTGTATGGTTTCCGTGTCTTCACCTAGCAGTACCAGATCATCGGCATACCCCAAAACCGGAATCTTGTCACCCATATTTAAGCCTTTCTCGGTACACATCACCTTTTCTATGACATATTCTAAAGCTATATTAAATAACACAGGTGAAAGGGAGTCACCCTGTTTTAAACCCGATCGCACCTCAAATCTCTTGGAGTAATTATGACCGATTCTAACTTTATGGAATGTTTCCGACAAACACATCTCTACTAGGTTTACTAACTTTCTAGGTATTCCCTGTTCAATCATGATGTTATATAGCTTCTGACGGTCTATTGAATCATAAGCCTTTTTAAAATCGATATAAAGTTGATGGACTACACCTTTGTATTCCAATTTTTTCTCTAATATTTGACGTAAGGAGAATATTTGGTCAATAGTCGAGCGATTCCGCCTAAAACCACATTGGTAATCTCCGATAATTTCCTCAGCGTATTCCGTGATTCGACTAGTTAGAATCGACGAGAATATTTTATAGCATACTGGGAGAAGAGAGATCCCACGATAGTTGTTACAATCCGACCTTGGTCCTTTTTTGTGAATCGGAATAAGTATTGATTCTTTCCATTCCTCGGGCATTTTTTCAGTTTCCCCGATCTTTTTAACTAAAAAATGTATTTTGGAAACGCCCGCTTCTCCACACGCCTTGATATAGATTAAATTATGTGACAATATAAAATCATTTGTCTCAGGCATATGAAATTTCAGTTTTATACAACTTATCGTTTTCGAGCTAGACTCAAAATACACCTTTTTGTAGAACTTGGTCATTTGGGCTTGGGTACCCTAAAACGTGTATTTCCCGTGAATACTCGAACTAGAAAATTTTTATGATTGCAATACTTTCCCGTACTATATACTTCATATATAGGTAAGTGAAAGTACAAACGTTAAATATCACTTTTAATAGAATTTAAAAATTATAAATGATGCAATCACATTACAAATATGATCATAATGGGTTTATTATTAGTAGGTAGATAGTGAGTGGAGCACTAAAACAATGGGGTTTTGTCAGCTTCTATCATCGTGTGTTATTCATCAGTCGCTATCATCGCCCATTATCTGCAGTTCCAATTTATAACATTGATTTTACCAATCCCTTGAAAAAATCTCTTTAACTAGTTCTATAGATCTTATTTTATGAAAAGTATAACTAAATGGCTCTTAATCCTTTGCTCTTGGTTGCCCCCTCTGAGGGCACATCACATTTTATTTTCTATTATGTAAAACTTTGACAACTGCTTTTTTTTTCTTTTTTAAATATTATTAGAAACGGATATTTTCCTGTAGTTTTATGTTAAAATAGCACAAAAAATAGATTAAATTATAATAAAAATATCAATACTTTTATAGGTACTAAAGCTTTTGTTTTGTTCTTCAATAGCCAGTAATAAACCAACATATGAACCAAATTTCATTACAATATATTACTTGTTCCTGAAGTTTTAAACATATCATCACGATTTAGTGTGTACATTTTCACAAAAAAATTAGTGTCAAGTTAATGCTAGGTAGCCTGCGAAACGGTGCCGAATTCAAAGGGTTAATATACAAGAGAACTTATCTTCATTGAAATTTATTTATTAATATTAATGAATAGATATAATTTGTAAAAAAATAAGTCATTACACAACAGAATTAGAAACAAGGTTAACTTATCAAACAGGTTACTTATTATGGTGCAATAAAATACGGTTTATCTCAGGTATAGAATGATTCATGGAAAATTGAAAAAAGGTTGCGCATTAAAGAAGTTTGGAAGACATCTGAATAAACTCAAGCTTTATTTTCTGAACTCACACCCTACCTAGCGGCTAGAAAAGGTACTAATTAACTGATCAATAACTTACTTTATGAAATGAAATGAAAAATATTTTATTATTTTGGGACTAAAGTCCCTGGAGATTAAAATAAAAATACAAGTTTATTGACGAGAACATTGTGGTCCAGATATTTAATTATTTACATGGTAAAATAAAATAATAATTTATAGTTATAAAATATGTAATTAGTAATAATGCAATTAGAGTTCTGAAACATAGGAACAAAATAAAAAATAGATTAATAATTAAATAAAATAAAAATAATGTAGAAAAATAGTTATACAGGGTATCTTATAAATGTCTCATCATATTGTGAGAGCAGATACTAGACCTTAACTGGAACTGAAAAGTTGATATAACCCATAGTCCGATTCTCAACTGTATTATAAAGTTTAGTTAATGAAACAATTAAATTTATTGGCATACGAATCGCCTTCTAACACGCATTATTATGCCCAATAATGAAAGGGTTGGTTATTTGAATATCTTATGACTATAACCATATATATACATATTTATAAACCTGTACCTTTACAACCCATGAAGGGTGTTGGGCTCAGTACATATAGAGATTCGTACTGTCTAGACTAATGGCCATGCAATGAGGTGATTAGGCCTTGATCACACTCAGTCGCCAGGTTTTTTCCCCAATTTGGGTACCCACTTTAAAGAGGCTGGGTATAGTTTTATAGCTGATGTGCTAATCTGCGAAAAAAATCCTATTCAATCCTTATGTGATATATTTCTTTTGAGAATAATAATAACATCTGGAAAGTTCTTTACTAATTGATTTTTATTTATTTATTTTATTGTTTTGTTAAACAGGTGCACGAAAGACAAACAGCTCGTATGAGAACTAGATCTGAATGGTTCCTTAACCCCGGATATAGAATGGCCACTTCCATGGATAGCGATCCAACCCTTCATGTTCTTAGAGGATCGAATAATGTCGCCTCGTCTGGGAATATTGGTATTATACTGTTATTAATATTTAATTTTTTCTTCTCCTTTTTCAATGTCTTCTTGGATTCCTCTATTCTCTTTTGATCCATTCAGAACATATTTTAAACTAAACATCCTATAACTTCTCATTTTATATATTTGAGAATATTAAATAGAATCTCCAGAATTTTTATCTCCTTATATATGCTAGACCCTTGACAATCTCCCATTAATTTTCATAAAAACAGTGCAAATTGCTTCTCTTGATAATTCTTTTTTTTTCCATCCTCATAATGGTAAACGTCATATTATTTGAATTTTGGGAATGTAATTGAATTTGTCAGAAATGTCATTTATTTTATTTAATCCTCTATTCTTCTACCGCCAACGGTGCGAGCATCCTTTTTATAGAGCTTAATCCATAAATCTCTCTCCTGTACCAATCTCCTTCTCCATTCTAGACCCATTCTTTCAAAGGCTTCCTGAATCGCTCCTTCGCAAGTCTTCCTCTTGGTCTTAGACCTTCCACCCTTGTCTCATATACAGCCTTTGCTTTGTCTCATATACAGCTTTTATTCTTTGATTTATTCTGGCCGTCCCTTTTGTCTCCTTTCTTAAATATTGGTATAATGACAGCCTTTCCAGTCTCTGGGAGCTGATTTATTCTTCCATATCAAGTTAAGAAGATGTTGGAATATCTTTCTTCTTTATTTCCTTCTTTACTTCTTCAGTCCACCATGGCGTCCTTTTGGTCCTATTACTGATCCTAATTTTTCCACAGGCCAATTCTGCTGCATGCATAATTATGTTCTTGAATGCTACCCAGCTTTCTTCCACCTGATAACTATCCCAGCCATGGTATTTGAGAGCATTTTCTTCTATTAATTTTTGGTATGTCTCTAACTTCTGGTTCTTTCAGTTTGTAAGATTAAATTTTGAACAAAGGCTTCTGGTTTCTTTTGTTTTCCATTAGCAATTTTCAAGTCCATGATAAATAGGTAATGGTCACTGCCAATTTCGAACCCTCTTTTTGTTCTTACATTGACAAAGTTCTTTCTTTGATGTCTAGGTATTAGGAAATAATCAATGATTGATTTTTCTCTTCGAATCGGTTCCTCTCGTGTGTATTTGTGAACACTTTTGTGGGGGAAAACACTGTTGGCAACAATCATTTCATTTGCTTGACAGAGGTTGAGTATTTTTTCTCCATTGCTATTAAGGTGCTCTTCTCCATGAGCTCCAAGCACTTCTTCTCTTTTTGAGTTGTTGCCCACTCTTCCGTTGAGGTCTCCCATAATGATAGGTATACCCTCATTGTCGTCCAGCTCTGTTTGCAACGTTCCAAAAAACTAATCTTTTTCGTAGGCTATCGAGCTATCATTAGGTGCATAAGCAATGAATAGGGTATACAAGGCTTCTTTAATTCTCAACTTTACCACTAATAGTCTATAACTGATTGCTTTCCAATCTATGATTAGGTTTTTGCTACTCCGAAACTTGAAGTATAAGTCCAAAATTAGTTGTAGCAAGTAATTGTAAGTATTGAGCTTAGTGTAATTTATAGGGTTAAATTAAATATAGATTTAAATTAGATTAAATTAAATATAGAATGCAAGCTTGGAGCACATAATAACAAAAAAAGGCGCTTGATATCATTTGTGAATGTGTTTATTTCTCACAGGTTTTAGATGCTTGTTACTTTTGCCCTAACAGCCATAAAAAAAAAAAAAAAAAAAAAAAAAAGTTTTTAAAAATTGTAATATGGTTAAGTTAGGATTAAAAATATTTCGTGCAAAAGATCATTTACCAACAAGAAGCCAACTATGGTCAAAATAATAAATATTTTTTATGTTTGAATTAAATTAATCCATCGCAATAATTTTTAGGCACCGCATAAATTTTGCTAAATTCTAATCTAATTAAGGAGAGCTCCACATTCTACTTCCTGAGTTTTGTATTGTCAGATGTTTCAGGGTCACAAAATTATATTTGTGGCTTACCTGAAGATATTGGTGTCCTTCATCTAATATTCTAATTTACACCTTCTTACTGTTAGTCAAAATAATCAAACTGGGTTTTATTCACTCCTTTCCTGATTTTCTACCTTCACTAATATCCCTTAAATTTTAATATTTAAATATCAAATGCCATTATTTTATAATTAATATTATTCTAGGAGGCACTGGATTAAGCGCAAGCGCTGAATCTGTTTCAAAGAGAACTTGTGTCAGAAGGAACTCGAGTAGATCACGGCATAACAGACCATCATCAAGAAGGAACAAAGAGAATGGAAATAAAGGTCTTGCGAGACAAACTGCTGTTACCGATGGAAATCATCAAATACAGATAACATTAACATACAAGCCAAGGATATAGGAAACACAGGAAAATTGTTAACTTGTATCATCACATGTCTGTAATGGTTTGATTACAAGTTAATAAAAATAAATTTCGGTATAGCTGTTCTGACAGTTACGAAATCGTACTTGATGAGATTGTGAAAAACTAAATAACTTATAGTGGACCTCGTTTCTCTATTTTCTTATTAATTTTATATTCGATTTCGGAACTCTGGCAGAAGCTTAAAAAAAAAAGAAATTAACGAAATTCACAGGTTGTATGTTTCAGATCTAATGTTCAATACTTTTGTGAAATTTAATAAAAAAATAAATTTAAAAATGTGATTCTTAAATGATATCTTTATTATAAATGGTCAATAAGTCGTTGAAGCTCTCTCTCTCTCTCTCTCTGTTTTGATCTCACTTATTTTTGTATCGACTCTTAAAAAATGACTTTCAAAATGAGAACTACACATCGATATGTAATATTAATCAATGTACCTGGTTATGATTAGGCTTAATGTTTCTGTCAATTATTTATTTATTGTGTATAGACATTTTACATGCTCTTCTATATCTTTATAATTTTTTAATGTTTCGAGAATTGGTTTATTTAAAAAAATAAATATTATATGTAATCTAAAGGGAGGTTATGAAATGTACAAGATGGGTCATATAGCAATATTTCAATTGGATTGAACTGAAAACGATTTTTTTATTTTATGCTTCACGAAATTTATCTTCTCAGTGTTGTTATTTTTGGGATTTATGTATAATTGAAGTTTTTTTAAAACTATTTATAATATTCACTATCGTAGATTATTATCTGTTTGCAATGCATCGAGCTAAATTATGAGAAAATATTTTATTATGTGGTTATTATTTAAGGATGTGTAACTAGTTATTGCTGTTATAATTAAGAAACATTTAAAATACAACATTAATTTTTTATTATTTTTATAATACAGTAGAACATTGATCTATGTGGTATATTTTTATTTTAATCATTTAATAATCTTGAATATCAGCTGATTTAAAATGTTTTCCCAATCAGCTGTTTTATATAATTGAAGCTCAGCTGTTTATTTTGTCCTTTTATTGTTTAATATCTAAAATCATTATTACAGAACTTAAATAACTAGTGTACAATCTCTATTAAAGTAATTTGCAATTATCAAAATATGAAATTGTGTATTTCACAGCATTAACTTGCAAATTATCGTTAATCGGTTAGTTTCTGAAAACTGGGTCATTAATGATAGCTTTGGTAAATAATACTAAATATTTCTTTTAATTTGTTGGTTTAACTTGTTTTATTATTATTAAACAAATAATTTAATTACACACTAATAACTTATAAATATGGAAAATGAAACGATTAATTAACTAAAAATGTTTTAAAAGTCCAAATGTTGTAACCTGCTCAGTTCAATAAGATATGGTCATATGATTGGTAACCAAATAAAATTATAAACCCATATTATTTATTAACATAAAACCATGTAATTCTTGCTTCATTAATTACCATGGTACATTTTTAGTAATCTGAGGAGATAAAAAAATAAATAAAATAAGGTGAGTTATATACATTAAATTATATTTCATTTAGCTTTTGTACGACAAGGATTTTTTTATTTAAAAAACCACAATAGAGAAACATAATTTATTTCTTATAGTTTTAAAATTCACACCTTCCATGAATTCAGTTTAGGATTATCTTATAAATTTCAGATTATACTCAAAACTTGGCTGCGGTCAGTTTTAAAAAAAAACTTAAACAATGTAATTTTCTTTATTTTAGATCATTTATGGGCTTGATAAAATTTAAACCATAAAAAAAACTCAAAATATGGCTACTTTTAATTGTTACAATGTATTTCCCCCCCACCCCATGCACTGCATTCTCTTATAAAAAATAATTTAATATATTTGTAACCAAATTATTATTTATTAGTTTATTTAATTAAGTATTTGTTTAAATAAACCTTTTAAAAAACAACGAAAAATCTATTATACAATTGTATTCCTCATATTCATAAAGACATTCAAGGTTCTACTGTATTCATAGCATTGTCTTATCTATTCAAACAGCCAGTCTTAAAGTTCTCCACTATTTTAATTTAAAATTATTGTATTTGCAAAATAATACAACAATATTTAAATGAACTAAAGTGATCTTATATTAAAAAAATGTTATAATTAATCCTTTTAATTTATTTTCTTAGTAATAAATTAAAATGATAAATTTTTATTTTAATATTTTTCAAAGATTTAAGTCAACTGCTATTTAAGTTTTATATATGGTGTTATTTTGCATAGATATCATATTCATAAAGTTAGAACATGATAATATCTATAGAAGTGGCATTGGACATAAGGTTAATTCACTGCCACATGTATTAGTGGTTGAGGTATTTAGGTATATTTACAAATATTGTTATGTTTCTATTGCTGTTAAAACTAAACTTGCTTCTCTAAAGGAGGATATAATATATTATGATTTATTTTCAGCTGCTTTAAATGTTACAAATGGTTAGTTTAATTATAAATTTCATTTTTCTGGCAAAATGGTTTAAATAGATTAGAAAATGCTGTGTGATAAATGATTAAACCCTTTAAACGAAAGAAGTATAAGATTGTTGTTTTTATTTATATTAAATGCAATAACATTTACGAAATAATGGTTTTATTACCATGAAATATTTTATTATATTGGCTCATTGGCTCGACGTAGTTAAGATCAGTGATGTTTACTCATGATCGCTTATACTTCCTACTGCTTGAATCGAACAGTATTTATGGACTTCCTTTTAATCTTCCTTATAATTTAAGGTAATGAAGAATCAAGACGTTATTTTTAACATATTTCATCTTTTTAAAACTTCTTTCATTGAAGATTTATATTCAGATATATATGTGTCATATTACTCACTCTTTAGAATGTTTATTTATTTATAGTATAGTCGTACCTCTATTTATCCAACTTTATTTATGTTCCTTACAAAAGCATTATTAACAAAGGAATATTATAATTATTTTTATGTATTTACATAAAATATATCTTTTGTGACCATGTACAGTTTTACTCATGCTGCTCATGCGAGGTGATTATGTTTTCGTGATCCAAGTCTTCCGATTAAACTGAATTCTATCTGAAAAGTTTATAAAATAATTCATTTATGTGTCGATTGCCATTCATATGCAGTATGAGGAAATTTTAAGTATATTAATAATTTAAGTTGGTATTTTTCCTACTATTTATTGTTTTTATTACTTAAAATATCTTGATTAATTTAAATTTTATTCCATTCATGATTCTTTTCTAAACTACTGAAAATAACAAACTGAATTTCCACTACACAGAACTAAACTTTCCATTTATTATCTTATACTATTCAATAAAGAAATAATAAATATTATTGCAAATAAAGGACATCTTCTACCAACAAGAATGTTTTAATTAGCAAGTGAAATTTTATTCAATTTTGTGGGATACTTAAAGATAAATCTTCCCAGGTTCCATGACTAAAAATGTTTGAGTTTCAATTCAGTATATGATATAAAGGGGTACAACTGCACTTTTTTAAGTGAGAATCATTATCTTTAGAATTCAATGATTTTTTAAATATTTTATACTCATGCATTGACTGCTTTCTTTGATTCTATAATTAATTGAGATTGTGGTTTATACTGAAAATTCTTTTTATACTCTTTGTTATTATATTTAGTGATATGGTGTTGACCAGGGTATGAATTTTGAGATTTGGATTCATACTGGTTTAAAATTAAAAAAATATATGTATAAAAAATATATGATTTTGTCATGCTTTAGTTTTTTTAAGCTTGTTTTTCAATTATATGAAAATAAAATATCTTACTTATTTAGTTATGTCTTATGCATATGTATGTATTTAAATATAATTTAATTAAGGAAAAAGAAACTTTTGTAAATATTTTCAGTATTTGGTTTTTAAATGTACTGTATTCTTGTATTCTTTTTTTTTTTTTTTAATTGGATATGTTAAATATATTTATATAATTATAAAGTATAATTTTTTAACTGTTATGTATTACTTATTTTATCATAGACTATATCTATATGTATGTATTATACAGTTACCGTTCTGAGTTCAAAGTGTTGTTAAACATGTTATAATAATTTTTTCTATTGATCATTTCATATATATGTATTTTTTTTAAAAATAATTTTAACTATGAAAATTGTTCATGCTGAAGAGAGTCCGTGTAATGATCAATTACCAAAGATAATTTTTTATCATAAAAAATTTTTTGAACATTTATTTATATAAATATTTTTTTAAATTATTGGTATTTATTTGTATGATATGTTTTTATTTATTTTTTTTTTGTATAAATAGTTTTAGTACAAATATGCAAGAGGCTGTGACCCTAAGCAGGTTTGTTTCTTCTTTCGTTGTGAAGACTGATTATGCAAACTTTGATTTCTTCCCTTAATAATCCTATGATTTTATGGAAATGTATCCACAGATATAATTTAAATATATATAAATCAATAAATGAATATATTTATATTCATTTAATCTTAAGATTTCGGACTTGTAATTTGTCGTGGATTGGATTGTAGCAGAATTTGATTTATTGTGATTTTTATTGATGCACTGCCATTGTCAACCATTCCAGTGTAGAATTTTCATACGGTTGCATTTATGACGGGCCAAAGCTGTAAGTTTTAAGAAGAAAAAAAAAATTGGTACTCGAAAATCCTGTTTATTACTAGTTTTCATGTTTGTAAACATTCAATTTTCGTATTTTGTAATGAGTGTAACTTTGCTACTCAGAATATAATTAAAATAAATTTTTTTTAAGTTCATTGTTATATTAATACCTCATAGCTGTGTTATCCTTTTGTGTGGTAGATTTCTCTAAGGAAATTTTTACTTTCAATTACCTTTTATGAAATATAGAAGTTAAAACTACTAACTATGTGAAAACTTCTGAATTCCTAGTTTTCAACAGAAATGAAGATTTTAGGATACCATTGACCAACATACACATTAAATTCTAATAACCAAGTTTTACAAAAAGGTCTTTGGCAAGTCATTAAAAAGACGCTTCAAATTATTAGACAATGGTTTATTATTTCCAAATAACTATATTAGGGTATTACTGTTTATATACCTGTTCACAGACAATTAACTAATATGAAGAGCAATAAATAATTTAAAGGAAAATGATCCATGACCACTGCTAATTTGAAAACGCTATTCCTGAACTGATTCCAATGATTCTTTTTTTTTTTTTTTTTTTTTTGTTTTGTTGGAAGTTCAATGCTCTATCGAATAGCACTAACAACAGAAGCTTTGGTATTTAGTTATTTATTATAAAATATGGCGGACAGATGGATTTTTTTTTTTCTATACGTATCTTGAAACGTGAACTGAACAAAACAAATTATGTATTAAAAATGTTTATTGCTCTTTTCTTTACTTCAATATTTACCAGACAAACGGTCAAACTTTCGTATTAACTACAAAAGGCTCATCTACATGACATTAGGCCAATCTGAACTTAAGGAGTAGAGTGCAATCCTTAGGTTAGGAATAAACTACATAATTACGTGAACTTTCTGCATGTTGCTGATTTGGCCCTAACGGGGCACCATTCCTTTCATGGAATCTCTGTTCCCACTTTAACCCACTAGTCTCTATCTTAGCAACCTCTTTGATTCATGATAATCCTCTGAGGCATCTGAAAGGATGGCCATGGGACCTTCTGATTTAAAATTTCTGTTGGAATACTACCAATGGGCAGTGTCTCTACATTTATTTCATGTCATTATATAGTTCCATCACATTTGCTTGATATATTTCTTAATACACTTGTGAGTATCAATAAATATGTTTAAAAAAAAAATGATAATATGTCTGGGATGTTATGATAAAGTTTTCATCAGATAATTTATTATTACTGAAAAAAAAAATCTGGTGCGGGCAACACACGACTTTCACTTACCTCGATTTTTAAAATCAATGAAAGAATTTTCAAATACAGTTAGAGATAAAAATACGTGAAACTATTAAGGAATTAATCAAATTGAATTTATATAGAAACATGTGTTTTATTAAAAAATCTATTATATTATTATCTAAAATAATCAGTTAGTTTTATCTTCTTCTCATCACTCTCTATTAACTTCTAAAAGCTTGTGTATGAGATTATATTTTTTCTAAAATCTTTAGCTTTCCAACGGTATATCATACATGTATATTACTGCTCTTATGTTCAAAAACGAAAAATTTCATTAAAAATATATTTTTTTTGTTTTCTCCTTTAGTTGGGTATCGAATTTATTCAATTTATATATTTACCAGTTTTTCATCAGCGCTAACAAGATAATCTAGTTATTATTATTAAATCTAAAAAATTAAAGGTACTTTAGAGGAAGAAAATTTAAAATATCGGCATTTAAGCCCTGTCAGACCATTTTTATCCAAATAAAACCTACATGATATTAAAGCCCATTTAATTTTACATCGATATAGCGAGTTTAATCAAAATCGTCGGAACCGTTTTTGAGAAAATCGAAAAAAGGTGCAAAATGCATGGTATAAAGTGCCTCTTCTGGTAAGCTCATTTTGATGAAAAAAGTTTTGTCACGTCTCGGGCGTATAGTTGTCTTAAATATGAAATTTCAGTTTCATAGGACTTACCGTTTCCGCCCGGGAGTTACCACACAGACACACAGACCTTTTTGCGGGACTTGGTTATTTGGACTCAGGGGACCCTAAAACGTGTATTTCCGTTGAAAACTGGAATTCGAAAATTTTCACGATCGCAATACTTTCCTTACTATATATAGTAAGTGAAAGTAAAAAAGCTTAACCATTTTTATGTAGGTTTGGTTTGTTTGTTTATTTAACGCCACTTTATGCTACTACGGCTAATTGGACAATGCTACTGTGGGAGTCCTAAATTTTTCCTATCCAGTCGGGTAGGTTTTATTCTCATTGAAATGATTGTATACTTCAAATAATTTATTTAACATCTCTATGCTACCTTGGCTAATCGGACGATCCTACATTGGGAGCCCTAAATTTTGCCTATCCAGGTTTAATTACGATAGGGATCTTTTATGAGTACCTGACATTGGCTTAAGAACACCATCATTTCCCCTCTGAAGGACAGCATAACCAAGGATTTTGTTATTAAAAAACAAAACAAAAACTAGGCTAATCTGACGGGTTTGAACCCATGACTATGTTAGACCAGCCACTACACCACAGATGACTCCTCCAGACGATATTTAAGCGCCGAATATTCCAAATTTCTCCTCTCAAATCCTTACATTTACTATATTTGAAATTGTGAGATGCTCTGGGGTAAGGAGATCCTTATGAGGCATTCCTTGCCTCTATAAAGTAGGTACCCAAAAATTTGGGAAACAAATCCTGGTGGTTCCTGATTTTGGTCAAATCATCTTGGCCTAGAAACTACAAATTTCTACATGTACTGAAGAGAAGACTTTTCATGGGTTAATTGCAGAGGTAGAGGTACAGATTTTTTTTTCAAAACCTTTAATTTTATTTATTTGAAATTATTTGCATACTCTCATTCTTTTGGTAACAAAGTTTTTTTAACATAATTTTATAATTAACTACAAGAAAACAATTTTACCAAGTTCAAAAACAAATTTTCTTAAATAAGACTGTTTATATAGATCTATAATATACCTTTAGAAAGATGTTATAGAAGATATATCTAACATTAAGTTGTCCATTGTAACCATATAATGACCTAAAATTGAGTGATGGTTAAAGATTTGTTTTTTTACCTGTCACTGTTATACTGCTATGGCTAATTGGAAGATGCTACAGTGGGACTTAAACTTTTGCCTATATAGGTTTAATTAGGGTAGGGATCTTTAACAAGTACCTGAAATCGCACAGGCACGAGACCACTATTTTATATCTTCTCTAAAGGACTGAATAACCCAGGATTTTTTACTCCCTTAAAAAATCCGAGCCATCTCCCAGAACGCACAAACTTCGGCATATAAGGCTGTTATGATAGCCACATTGACAATCGGCTTCTCCCATTTACCAGAGAGCTCAAGTATTCATTCAAGACCTGAGGATAAATATGGTAATAACCCTAGGTAAAGTTATATCAATGGATATGTTCAGAGGAAAAAATATTATAAAAAAAGGAACTTATCATTCCTTGATCCTAGTTATTATTCATTTTTGCACCATTATAGTTAGTTTAAGCAAAATTGTGATGTTTATGAGAAAATTATAAAAAGGTGAAAAATGCATGATATAAAGTGGCTCTTCTAATCCGCTGATTACTGTAACATTTCAGGCATATAAGCTTGTAAAATATGAATTTTAACTTATAGCTTTTGAGCAAAACAACACATACACACAATGCATACCTTTTTGACTCAGGAAACAATAAAACATGTATTTCTAGTGAAAACTCAAATTTGAATATTTTCATAATCGATCAAAATACTTTCCCTAACATTATATCTATTTAAATAAACATTATTATATATAAATAGTTAGTGGAGGTAAACATTTAAAAACCAAAGGAATCAATCAAATGCAATGTTTAACTAATCATAATCAATGTGGTAAATTTAATCTAATACCTAAAAATATTACATACTATTACACTCATGCTAAAATTCTATTCCACTAAAACTGTTCTAACCTAATTTTCAATGTTATTTAATTATATTGATTCTAATATATTGCTGCAGCCAGCTTTAAGCAACAAAATTGAATATAGCTACTTATCAGGAGAACACGCACAGGACTTTATATGTAAATAGTAATTTTGTCATTGTAAATAATTTCTATCTCTGCTTGAGCTCTATGATTGGAAGATATTATTTTTAAAATATAATCTTGCTCAATTAATACTTCGGTATTTGAAAAATGTGATTTGTTGCCTAAGTGCGATGGTGAAGATACACCTATAGCCAATAGATATACACAGGTTCAAAACAAGAAAAAGCAATACAACCAGCAATTAAATACAAAACCATATTTATTTACAATAAAATATTACAAATATATGACATAATATAATACACGATTTAACTATTTACTCCTTTGTTTCTTCTTCAGTTATTTTTTCTAATTTATTTTTATTCCTGCGTGTTTCAACAAATTCATTGAATGT
Source organism: Piezodorus guildinii (assembly GCA_023052935.1). NCBI lineage: Eukaryota > Metazoa > Arthropoda > Insecta > Hemiptera > Pentatomidae > Piezodorus > Piezodorus guildinii. The sequence continues at coordinate 178,328,380 of CM041292.1, read as the reverse complement.
TTTTTCTTCTGTGTCCTCTTTCTTATCGACGACTTCTTCACCTTCTGAATCAGAAGAAGAGTCATCTCCAGGATGTTTCAGGTAAATGTCAGAGATTTCTCTTCCAGCTGAAACAGAAGTTATTAATTCCACTTTTTCTCCAATACCGGGAGTATTTTTGAGTTCCATTAACCTTTCTTCCTCCTTTTTCTTTTTTTCCTCTTCGCATAAATTTTTCTGTTTTTTCCCACTCCTGTTTATAACTTTGTTCGAATTCACTTTCAGCTTCATCGACCAACTTTAAAAACTTGTCGAAATTTTGACCGGTCATACTTGAAACTCCGACAGTCAACAGGTTTTTATAAAACTCATCAAGTGCTAATGACATGGATCTGGTTAAATTTGAAATGTAGCTTGTCTCACTTTCCAAAGCTTCTTCGAATGATTCAAAGTCTCTCATCCATTCTGTTGCATAAGCATTATCAACAATATCAATCTTATTCATCACAACAATAAAAGGCAGCTTAGTTTTGTAGAGAATAGAACAAGCATACAACATGTTAGACATAAACGTTACGGGGTTCACACTCTTAGCGGAATCCATGACATAAATAATAACAGTTGTAAAACTTGAAGCTAATGTTTCAGTAATAATGTTACCTGATGCTGACCAGGTAAAAACTTCTATTTGTCCAGGTGTATCGAATATAAAATACCTGTGCCTAATTTTATTCTTATTTATCAAATTCATAACTTGGTCAAACTTTGTTGAAAACAAATTGAGAGAAGTAACTATACCTCCATTAGGGCCTAATCCATATTGCTTCATTACTTCTTTATACTTCACAGTATCTCTAATGTCAATATTTGCTAAATAAGGCACTTCCATACAAGCGGGATCTAAGTTTATCACATAAGGAGGATTCTGCTTATGGTATAGATAAGATGTCAAGCGGTTGACAAAGGTAGTTTTTCCAGAACCAGCCATACCTAGAACTATCAAACATATTGGCTTCGTTTCAGAAACTTGAGCAGGTCCTGGTGTTGCTTCCATGATATATTCTGTGTATAATAAATCCAAAAGAGCCTGTTTTCCTTAACACACCTAAATCTTAACAGTAGGAAAAGATTAATTTGATCACGAACACTTTCCCATATAACTATTTACTGTGTACAAATATGGTTTAAAGTTCACAGAAATTTTTAACATTATTTAACAAACAAAATTTACTTCATAGTATTCATCAACACACAGAACGCTACTGATATTTGAAGAAGGTAATGAATTGAAACTGTTATAGTATAACCAGTGTTGTATGTATTGTAAATATTGTTAATAGTTTAGTTAGATAATAGTTAAATGTCTAATTTATCTTTAAGAAACAAATGAGTAAAATTTAAAAAAACATTATTAAGTATTGTTCATTAATAATTATCAATTTATTTGACAGTTTTGAAAAATATAATTTAATACAGGGTTAGTAAAAGTGGTTGTTTACATGTTTTGATTTAACTGAAGAGAAGGTTATAAGCGTGTTATAGTGTTTTCGTTGTGCAGATTTTGAAATTATTTCTATACTGAAATGGGTGACAGATACAATATTAACAGTCAGTTGGAACATTTGCAGTCCAAATATGTTGGAACTGGGCATGCAGATACGACGAAGTTTGAATGGCTGGTAAATCAACATAGGGATTCATATTCTTCATACATGGGACACTTTGATGTTTTAAATTTTTTTTCCATTGCTGAAAACGAAGCCAAGGCAAGAGTGAGGTTTAATCTAATGGAAAGAATGCTGCAACCTTGTGGACCACCTCCAGAGAAAGCTGAGGAATAAGGATTTATCTCTTGAAAGACTCATTATTGTGTATGTTTTAATTTTTCTTTGTATTGTTTTATAGAAGATGTATTGTAATTATATGTATTAATAAATTTGTAATAAGAAATATTTTGATTATGTTATCCTGTGTATCTTGTAATCCTTGTCATATTTTTATTTTTTAGAGGAAAAACACTTACCCTAAGCTGCAAAGGCAGAAGGGATCTGTAAAGGCAGAAGTGGTTTATTAATATATTTACTTCAAAATTTTCAAAATCTTATTCTGTTGACATATTTTAAAATATGTGCTACTTGATTCTTTATTATGAAGATGGTATTGTGAATGGCAGTCCTAAAAGTGTTATTAATTCAGGGATCACCTGTAGCATAGTGGTTTACATAACAGCCTTATATGCCCGAGTTCACAGGTTCAAACCTGCAGGTGGCCCAAGGATTTTTTAATGGGATTAAAAAATCCCTAGTTATGCCGTCTTTCAGAGGTGAAGTAAAAAATGGTCCTGACCCTGTGCGAAGTCAGGTACTCGTTAAAGATCCCTATTCTAATTAATCCTGAACAGGCAAAATTTAGGACTTCCACTGTAGCATCGTCCGATTAGCCAAAGTAGCATAAAGCTACATTAAATAAATAAACAAACATACAGTATTATTAATTAAATTATTTAGGGATTACCTGTAGCATGGTGGTTAGCATAACAGCCTCATATGCCCAAGGTCCCGGGTTCAAACCCGCAGGTGGCCCTAGGATTTTTTAATCAGAGTAAAAAATCCTTAGTTATACCATCCTTCGGAGGGGACGTTAAAAGGTGGTCCCGAGCCTGTGCGATGTCTGGTACTACTCGTGAAAGATGCTTATCCTAATTAAACCTGGATAGGCAAAATTTAGGACTCCCACTGTAGCATTGTCCGATTAGTCACAGCTGCATAAAGGGACGTTAAGTAAATAAACAAAAATTACATTATTTATCTTACATTGAATCTTTTTAATTGTGTAATAATAAAGCATTTTTATTAACTGATTACATTAAAAGCAATTATTAAGATATTAATTTAATTCTTACTGATGAAGTTCTTTATTATCTATTCTTGAATTTACATAGATATTATATTATATTACCCTGCTGCATAATTTTAATATTTTTTATGACTCAACAATTAACTTTTCATAAATGGTTCATTGAACAGAATTCTCGATTGAAAAATATTATTCATCAAGCTTGCAGAATCTGTTTGATATATCATTTAGGTTGTTTATTTTATGTTTTCTTGATTAGATTATAATTATCTATAATGATTTTTAATTATAGCTTCAAACAAAAATAAACAGCTTGCAGATCTATTTGGATCTGTTATCATTAACTTAAGAAATACTAAAGCAATTTGTTTTATTTTAAATTTTCTAGATAACTGAATATTGTGAAACATAATGAGATAAACATAATTTAAAATAAAGGCTATTCATTTTCATTATTTAAGGGTTTATATAATATATGAATCAGATTTTAATAGTTTCAACATGAGAATTGAATTATTTGAATAGTAATTGTCTTAATTATAGAACTTGTATCATATTGAATCTTTGCCCTTAAATGAAGAAGGTCCAATTGATTGAGATTATTAATTTATCTTATCTACCTTATCATTGATTTTTAAGTGCATTGTATTGCAATAGTACATTAGTTTGTAGAAATTCATGCTACAATGTTGTTATACATCGTATTCTTTATTATATCAATTCTCTATTTGTTATTTATTTATGTTTCGTGGAATGAAGATTATTGGTTAAAACAAAGGGTACCTTTATCGAGCCGGAGAAGATATTCGGTAATATCAAAGATGTGATTTTTATGAAGAAAACAATTGGTGAAGTGTATCAAGATATCTACAGGTAAATAGTTCATATTTATCTGTTAAAATACCAATAGTTGATCAATTAGAAAATTCAGGAGAAAGATAATTCGGGTAGTGGTCAAGAAAAACAATAAATAATTTTAACTTAAAACAACTAATAATTTTAAGTGAAATTTCAATGTTAAGTTAAAACTGTTTATAGTTTTTTGTTGATCGCCACCTAAACTATCATCCTTTTGAATTGTGTACTATTTAAGTCTTCATCTTGAATAATTGTTTTCATTATTAGTTTTTTTATTTTGTGAGAAATACATGTTAAGTTTTGAATATGTTAAAATCTGAAGAACTTTAAGCATAATTTTGGAATACTGAAATTATAACAATTGTTAGGTGTGGGGATTCACAGATTTTGTATAAAAAAAATGAATCACTTATTTTTGATGATTACTATATTCATTCAATTAATTTTTTTTTTCATTTATCAATTTTAATTTTGTAGCTTATTAAACAACTTCGTCTCTCTTAATATTTTCATTGATTTTTTTTTAAATTTTACTGGTTTTAGATTTAGTGACTTCCTGTATTGGTGTTTCTCTATTTGGTGTATTTATAGAAATAAAAGTATTTGAGAAATTTTATTTATTACTTCAATAAATAAAGTTTCAAATTTTTCATTTTAAAAATTTAATTTCTTATGAACTCTAATTTTTTTTATATTTATCCAGAATAGTATATTGGTTTTTAAAATTTTAGTTACACAATTTAAACTCTAGCTATTTCTGCTACTCAGTGTTGTTGTTCCATGTCTCTGCCTATGGGATATTGGAAGCTTTTTGGGATTTTGGAAATGGATGAGAGCTTTATTGTGGAATTGTAATGGATAGGAGGGAAGGGAATGAAGGGAAGGTCTAGAGCTGATGAGTGTTGCCTTTGTTTTCGTTCGTGGATTCAGACTCAGCTATTTTTGCGGCCCGCAGCGGTTAATACTATTAATATCTTCTTGGATTTATCAGAAGGAGGGAAGGAAATGTAAAGTAGTTCATCTGCATGTATACGATACTGAGAGTGTATGATGAAATTAGATTGGTCATTTATATAGATTAAAAATAAGGTCAGTGAGAGGGATAGTCCTTGGGAAAGACATTGAGAGAGAAAAGTGGTGATGAGGGAGGTTTGTTGGAAATAATGATAGTCTAATAACACAGTGGCAAGGAGTGGAGCTAGCTCAATGCACAATTAGACAATACAATGTCTTGAGTTTGGAGAGGATTGAATGAACGACGCAGTCAAAGACTTTTGAAAAATCAAATAGGATAAGAATTGTGATTTATAATAATGGTCTTGGTTAATCACAAGGAAAGCTGCATGAGTGGAATAACTGGAAAAGAAATCTGGTCCATATAAGTTATTATTTATTATAAATTATTATTTTATGCAAGTTTTTTCTTATTTATATTAATTAGTGTTATATATTTGTTTGCAGCAAACTTAATGGCAAACCTGTCGGAGGATTTTTCAAGATGCGACAGCCAATATTGATGATCAGGAATCCTGATCTTATCGCTGAAGTCTTGGATAAAAAGTTTGATTCTTTTCATGACAATGATATTCATGTTAGACGAGACGCTGATCCAATTTTAAAATTGAACCCCGTACTTGCTAGAGGTCCGATGTAGGTTTTTATTTTTTTTTAATTTGGAAAAAAGTTTCTATGTATATATTTGTTTTAGTGATGATGTAAAAATTTATAATGGTAAAAGATAGTTTGCCGTAAAGCAAATTATTGGAGAAATTTATTTTGGGGCGGTCGTTGAACAAAAACATATACAAAGCAGCAGAGTTATTGAATTGTTTGCTGATGATTCGAAATAAGTTTCAGACCATCAGGGCAATAACTAGTTTAAAAAAAGGATAAAAACCAGGATATCCTTTTTAGTGATGATGTAAAAATTTATAATGGTAAAAGATAGTTTGCTGTAAAGCAAATTATTGGGGAAATTTATTTTGGGGCGGTCGTTGAACAAAAACATATACAAAGCAGCAGAGTTATTGAATTGTTTGCTGATGTTTCGAAATAAGTTTCAGACCATCAGGGCAATAACTAGTTTAAAAAAAGGATAAAAACCAGGATATCAAAGAAATAGGAGGTTTAAAGTAATTAAATAAAACTGTTATAGAAGAAAGAAAATGAGCTTTATTTACATATTGATTAAATATTTACTAATGATTTCAGGCGAGACATCCTTACAATCAGCAATTTTTTTTTTTTTGTAATTATAAACTATTTGCCTAAATGACTAATATGTGATCAAACTAAATTGAAATTATGCTACGGTGTAGGAAAAATCATACAAAAAACCTACATAAAACTATCGAACTATTATTGGGAAAAGAATAAAAGAAATTAAGGTCCTTGTGGGCTAGAGTTGTGCGAGGAAAGGAATGGTGTGGACGGAAGAAAGAAGGAAAGAACAATCGGAAAGAATGAAGAAGAGGTGGGAAGAAATAAAAAAGAAGGAAGGAGAGAAGAAGAAGAAGGGCTGTGAAAAGATATGAATATAATGATATTCGCGTGGTCTATAAGGCCATTCCGTGAAAAAAAAAAAAAAAAAATTATATAATAAGACTACTAGTATTATGAAAATATAGAAAAAGAAAAATATATTTATAAATCTGTACCACTCCTGTATAGATTTTTAAAACCCTTTAAGGGTCCTGGGTTCAGCATATATTGGGATTAGAGCAATGAGGCGATTAGAACTAGATGACTCTTAACTGACAGGCTTATTCCCCAATTTTTCGGTGCCCATTTGATGGTTGATTTTAGATCGAGGGTTTGAATCAAGCTGTAGGAAAATAATTATTTATTTTGTTATATTAATTATGGATTGACCCTGGGGCCGGAAGACCCTCTTGGTGCTCATCCAGTCTCTATAAAGTGGGTACCCTTAATTGGGAGAAAACATGAGTGTAATTATAGCTAAATTACCTATATGCACTGCTTTTGGTCTTGAAACATTATTAATCCCTCTGACATACTGTACCCTAATTATGGCTTAAGTACATTAATATCTTTGTTGGTTGGCCATTTTGTTTGTATATATGTATATATATATCGAGGAAGGAATGGCAAATCTTTTTTTTTTGTAGAAAGCGACACCTGTTTGCTCCAGAGAACACCACTTAAGACACCTATGATCCTTCTACCATTTCCAATCTTATTTTCGATATCTTTTGACATCATTCCCAAATGATCTATGATTATGCCAAGATATTTAAAGACGTTGCTCTGTGGGATCGTCCAATCCTCCACACGGATGGCTGAAACTGTTGAGTTGCATGGCATATACTCTGTTATTTCTCTGGTGATCTCTAGACCGCAATCAGAGTATATGCTTCATTCTATTTCCTCAGCGTATATTCCAGATCACATTCTTCTGATGCTAGGACAACCTGATCATCTGCAAACTGAAGGCTGAAAAGTGCATCATCACCAACCTCCACACCAATTCCTCGACACTTTTGTTTCCACAATCTTAGGGTTTGTTCCACGTAAATATTAAAAAGTGTTGGGGAGAGGCAACATCCTTGCTTTAGACCTTTAGTGATGAGGAATGGGTCGGTATATTTTTTTCCTGTTTTCACTCTTGATTTAGCTCCTATATATAGACTCTTTATAGCTTTAATGAGACCTCTATTTATCTGAGTCAGATCCAACGCCTCCCATAGTTTCTTTAAAGGTACACTATTGTATGCTTTGCGAAGGTTAATGAATGCTAAGTGGGTTTCAAGATCATATTCTATCCTCTTCTGTACCAGCTGAGTCAAGGTAAAAATATGGTCACTACATGATCTCCCACTTCTAAAACCCGCTTGTTCTTCCGTCATCTGATCCGAGACCTCTTTCTCCAGTCTTTCCTTGAGAATTCGGCCATAAAGCCTGCCTATACTACTTGTCACCGTGATTCCTCTATAATTGGTGCACATGTTTCTTTTTCCTTTTTTGTGGATGGGTACTATATCTCCCATTAACCAATCCTCCGGAACTTTTCCTTTTTTCATACACTCTGTGTATATCTTAGCCAGTATCTCCTTCAATTCTCTTGGTCCTGTCTTTATCAACTCTATTGGCAGATCCCCCGGTCTTGGTGACTTTCCATTTTTCATCTTTCTCAAGGCCACCTCCACTTTATCCACAGAGATCTCCTCACTTTCATACTCGCACTGGTCATTTTCCTGTTTTTCTACCTTGTATTCCAATCTTTCTTCTTGTAATAAAATGGAAAAATAATCCTTCCAGTGTTTGTCTGATATAAGGCACGGACTATTCTTGTGGTGGGTCTGGGTCTTGATCACCTTCAACCTCTTCCATGCTTCTTTTACTTTTTGTCCCTGGATGCAACGGTCAATCATTTCGCAGTTCCGCTCCCAAAACAACCTGTACCTCTATAACCCATGAAGGGTCATGAGCTCACCATATATAGAGATTCAAGGCTAACTGCTGTACTAGGAGATGATTGAGCCGAGATTGTGCTTAGCTGCTAGGGCTTCTCTCCAAATTTTGGGTACCCACATTATAGAGGCTAGGTGTGCCCCAAGAGGGTTTACCTACCCCAGGATTGCCCCAAGGCTGAAATAACAGAATAAATAATTATTTTGGCATATCCATGGCTCATGAACAGTAGTGTTGGCTCTTTCCATGGTGTTCCATAGTGTTCCATGGCTCTTTCCAGTAGACCAGCGGTTGCCAACTGGTGTTCCGCACACCGCTAGGGGTCCACAGAGGATGTCCAGAGGGTCCAAGAGATTGGGGAATAATTTTAAATTGTCTTGCCTTAAGATATTTGTGAAGCTTTGACTTTAAATAAAAATCACACGCTCAACACAGAAAAATTTAATGTTCTGAATGATAAAATTGTTTGCTTTTATTTGTTGATTATTTTATTCATTAAACGTCATTTTATGCTACTGTAGATATCTGACGATATTAAAGTGGAAGCCATAAATTTTGCCTATACAAGGTTTATTATGATAGTTATCTTTAACGAGTACCTGACTAGTACAGGCTCTGGACCACCATTTTACGTTCCCTCTGAAGGACGCCACAACAAAGGATTTTTCAATCCCTTTCAAAAATTCTAGGATCATCGGCCAGATCCAATGTTAAATTATAGTTATTCATTGTTTCGCAGATTGAAATAAACTATAGCCTGGTTCTTTTTTCTTCATTTCCATTTCCCCAATGAGGCCATATCTAGAAAATAGAGTTTCGGTATAGGTAATTCGCACGCAATGTACGTGATGAAATGTACTCTACTAAAAATTTAAATACCTAATATATACTGCCTATACCTAATATTTAGGATTTAGAGGATCCTTTCCATTGAAATGATTTTATGAATGGGTCCACGAAAAATTTTTGTAGGGAAACACTGCAATAGATCACACCGCTTCTTGATGGCCTTAAACTTTATTAATTATCTGCTTATTTGTGTGTTTTCCTTCAATGACTGCACCTCCATGAAACTTCTCCTACTATTTATTGATTTTAAAGTATTAAATTATAACAAGTATTTTGCTTTCTCTGAATTTCTTTTGTATTGGATAAGATGGACCGCTACGAGATCAGTTCTCACACCTTTGCAATCGCATGAAACTTTGGAAGGTTTGCTTAATATTATTAAAATCTCATGTAAAAACATGATGAGTTATATTAGCCAGCAGAAAATTCCTATTGAGGTAAGGATTTATTTATTTATTTTCTAAATTAGTTTATTTGAACTATTTTATTGATTTTAATTCTTACTTTTCTTTGTTTCATGAAAGGTGAAAGATTTATCTTCAAAGTTTACAAGCGATGTAATCGCATCGTGTTCCTTAGGCACTGAACCTAACTCTTTCAAGAAATGCGATTCTCAGTTTAGAAAGATGTCTGATAAATTATTGCAAAAGGATTTAAAATCTAATGCTGCTCTTCTTTTTGCTCTTTATGCTCCGATGTTTGGAAACCTTTTTAGTTTCAGGTAATGTATTAAATATGGCCTGAGTAATCAAATGTTTTATTTTTATACTTTCTATGTATATATTTTATACTTTCAATTACTATATATGAAATATATAGTAAGAGAAAGTATTGTGACTGTGAAAATTTTATAATTCCAGTTTTCAAGGGAAATACATAGGTCCTCTGAGTCCAAATACCAAGACCCCCAAAAAAAAAGGTTTGTGTGTGTGTGTGTTGTATGTGGTAAGTCTAGCACGAAAACAAAAAGTCCGTACAAAACTGAAATTTCGTATTTAATACAACTATAAGCCGGAGATGTTACAGCAACTTTTTCATGAAAATCGGCTGACCGAAAGTGCTACTTCCTACCATGCATTTTGCTCCTTTTTACAATTTTCTCAAAATCAGCTCTAATGAGATTGATTAAACTTGTCAAGTCGATGTAAAATTTAATGTGCTTTAATATCATGTAAGTTTCATCCTGATTGAAATAGTCTGACGTGGATAAAATGCCGATATTTTAAATTTTCTTTCCCCTAAAATTTCTTTAATTTTTTTGATTCAGAAGAATAACCCACATCATCTTATTAGGACTGATTAAAGAGGGCTAAATATAAAATAAAGTTGAACGAATTTGATAATCAACTAAAGGAGAAATGAGCAAATGTATTTTTTCAGTGTAATTTTTGTTTTTTGAAAATAAGAATAGCAACATAGATGTATAATGTACCGTTGGAAAAACGTTACAAACTTATTTTACAACCTAATATTTAAAATATGTGCATTAATTAAAAATGAATTTTATAATTGACTAACTTACACACTATAAACATACTACCTAATATTTATAGAATACTTTAATTTATAATAGAAAATATATATTCAACTTTGTTACAAGTATATTTGAACAATTTCATATCCCCTATACTTGTTATGTACACGCATAATACATTAAAAAACTTTTTGCCTCTTATTCATGGTTCATTAGAATAATTTTCTAGAAATTGCAGCAAAAATAATGAGAAATTATAAAATTGTTAAGATTTCATTCTTTTTCTAAATTTTTCAACTATCCTTATACAATTTAATAAACCTCTTAATTGTTTAAAATGTCCTATTGTTTTATTTAAGTTAGCTTTTGTTATTTATAACATTACTGTAGTATTAGGAATGGAATTACTTTTATATTAAAAAATTACCCTTCCCCCTCAAAAATTTAGAGCTTTCCCTTAAAGATATGTAGAGCTCGAATAACGAATAAAAAAAAAAAATCCGTTTGTCAGCGGCATTTCTCCTAAACTACTGGACCAATTTTTTTAAAATTCTCCACAAAAATACTAGGGCTTGCAACGATGATCCTAACACTTAGACTGCCCAATTAAAAATTATTTAATTCAATAACTCAATTATTTTTGAAGATAGAGAAAAATATGTATAGAGTTTTAGAATCAGTAAAGTGCAATAAACAAAAAATGAGAGAAAAATAATTAAAATTTTATCCATAAGTACCCTCATAACTCAGTTATTTTTGAAGATAGAGAAACATATGTAGAGAGTTTTAGAATCAGTAAAGTGCAATAAAAAAAAAAAAAAAAAAAAAAAAAAAAAAAAAAAAAAAAAAAAAAAAAAAAAAAAAAAAAATGAAATCATTCCTATATACACGCTTGAGACTCTATTATTTTTTGAAGATAGGGTTTTAGAATCACTAAAGCATGATGAACAGAAAAAATAATTCTTTATTCGTCTTATCTTTTTGCTTACATTTTTTCATTGATTCTTGGAAACTGTTGGTCCTTTAGGTGTGCATTTTCAAATTTATTTCTTTTTTTTGCTTGGATTTTGCTTTGGATTATATACTATATTGCATATTTTAAGGTATAACATAGAAATCTGTTGATAAAGAAAATAAATGTATTGTAAATTTATAACTTTTCGGGTCAATGTAATTTTGATAAAATAAAGCATTTTTCTCTCCTACAAAATGAAAAAAGAATTATTGAAATTGTTAAGAACTAGCAGATATATAGAATTTTGAAATTAGTATTGGTGATATGCTATTTTCCTTTGAATTATTTATTGATTTTCATATTAATTAATTACCTATCTACAGCTTTATAAACAGTTATACCTCAATATAGTTATTTGGAAATGATAAACAATTGTGTAATGATTTGCAGCATTTTAATTTTTTTAATTAAAGTTTTATGCAATTTAATAACCTATAAATTATTTAAAATGTGCTTTTGTTCGATTAAAGTTGGCTTTCTGTCATTTAAAACATTTCTTTAGTATTAGGAATGGAGTTATTTTATCCTCTGAAGTTGTTTGTATATCTTGACCCAATGTCGACTGGTTATTCTGTTATGAAATAGGACGTTAGTGATTTAGAAATACTTACGGTTATCTATTAGTTAAAGGCATTCCAAAAATAAGATAAGATAGTATTTATTATTGATAACACAATGAGTGAGGCACGCTTATCACAAGTTTCCATGGTAACGATGTCTGAATAATTAGTTATCCATGAAATTTCATTAACAAAATAAAATATAATATGAAGTATAATTATGTTTTTTTTTACTAAAAACAATAATAGAACATTATTATCTTCAAATCATTTTGAAAAATGTAGATTAATTATCATTGATACTTGAGTCTATATCAGTAAGAATAATAAGAATAAGAATGAAAAAATAACTACATTTGTACAATAGTATTTTGTCTAGTATTGTTTTATTTTGAAATAAAAAAAACCTAAATATTTATTTTTCAAAATTAAAAATACAATTTGTGATAAATTAATAATTTATTTAAGCTTAAAGAGTTTCATTATTGATTAATTAAAAAATAATGTGTATTTATTTTCTAAACAAAATAAAACTTATTAAAAAAAAAAAAAAAATTCATAGTTTGTGCAGATGATTTAGAAAATGAAAAGTTAAAATTTTCCATATTTTGAAAATTCAGTTGAAGCAAAAATATATTTAAATATTATAAAATAAACATTAAAATATTTTAAGGGGTCACCTAAAGCATAGTGGCTAGCATAATAGCCTTCTATTTTGATATAATAGGACTTTTTAATAGGATTAAAAAATCCTTGGTTATGCTGTCCTTCAGAGGGAATAAGGGTGGTCTTTAGCCCGAGCAATGATAGTTACTCATTAAAGATTTCTATCCTAATTAAATATGGATAGGCAAAATTTAGGACTACCACTGAAGTATCATCCGATTAGCAACAGTAGCATAAAGTGACTTTAAAAAAATAAACAAACAACATATTTTCATTGATACTATAATACACGGAATTTTAAAGGTTGATGGAAAGTGAAGAAAAGCCAATAAAACTAACTTATTGTTATAGATAAAAATATAATAGATTATTTAATTGATAATATTGATTATAATATATGTAATTATAATCATATGTATCTAATTAGAATATGTAGCTATGGAAGTGTTTAGTAATTGTTCTTTTTTTTTAATTAAATAAGAATTGTATTTTATTTTTTGGTACATGATAATTATTTATTTAATTAGCTTTTAATTTTTTTTAAATCATTAGTTTTGAGGCTATATACCAATTTATTACATTTTCCATTTTCATGTGATTTATCTTATTTTTTATTATCTTATTATTTTTTCACAGTTGTTTTTTATTTTACTATTACTACTCTAAGGCCATAAATCCCAAATTTATTGTATTTTGTATTATTCTAAAAGGACTTGTCCCAGAATAGATAAAGAAATTATTATTAATTATCAATAATTTATGTTTTATAATCAAATAAAAAATTGAAGAAATATAAAAGATGTTTCCTTCTGCCTTCTCTGAAAGGTAAATAAATAAGAAATAAGCTGTGAAGGAACACACCTATAGAGAGAAAATTTTTAATTTTATTTATATATAGAATATGCGCATTTTATAATACATAAACTAAAAAAATTAATACTATTCGGAAAAGTCCATTTAAAGTTAAATGTTTTTTTATAGATAGCCATGAAAGACTTTGAACACAAAATGATTAAAAGCAAAGAAAAAATAATAGAAATATTTCTCATTACTAATTATTTTTTATTTGAACGCATAAGTATAGACTCAATACACTTCTCGATTTTTTATAAAAAATAATATTAATGGATATTATTAATAAGAATAGTAAATATATTCTTAATAAAAGTATAAGTAAAGTCATAATTTCATTATGTAATAACTGACAGTAATGATTAAACTTTGACATTGATAGCTAAAATTACCCAATGTTATTGAATCTATGAGCCATGGACAAATTTTCATCTATGTTTCAAGCGAAAACAACTTGAATCTATAAACTTGCTTAGAATTTTTTTCATATTCATATTGGAATTGCTTTGCTACCTGTGGGTAGTTTTCCTATATATCATTTCATCATCGTAAATATTTACTTGTTGTATTTGGGAACTTGATTAATGATTAATGAATTTTTATTTAAACTCATACCTTACTTTTCATAAAATTGAAATAATAACCAATTTTATATTATGTATATGATTTTTAAAATATAATCATATATTTTAATTAAAATTTTTTTAATGAGTCTCAATAGTTAACCGTTCGGGAGTTTCAGGAGGAAATAAGCCTGTTGGTGGTCAGAGAAAGAAACTTCAACTTTTAATTTTTCTAATATTAATAGTAACTTTGTTTGTTTAGAATAATATCAAAAGACATTTGTAAATATTTCGTCAGCCTCGTTTCTGATAATTGTAAGCACAGAGTACAGCAAGGTATTAAGAAAAAAGATTTTTTACAACGCCTCATTGATATTAACAAAGAATCTGAGGCTAGCGGAGAAGGAACTGGTAAGTGGCATAATGCCTTCTATATATTCATTAAATATTTAGAGTGCAATGTATATTTTATATATTAATTAAATATTTAAACTGCAGTGTATTTAAATTATAATTATTATTATTTTTTTATAGTTTACAATTATCAGTCTATCATGGGACATTGTATGTCTATCTTCATCAATGGTTACAATATGACTTCTCATCCTCTTGGGTTTTGCCTCTATAACTTAGCCATGTTTCCAGAAGTTCAGGACAGACTTAGGAAAGAGATAAAAACATTTAGTTTTTCATCTGTAGATGCCCTCAGTTATTATCTTATTGAAAGCATGGAATACTTAGACATGGTTGTATGTGGTAAGAAAATTGATTTATGTTAATTTTTCAAATTTACACTTTATACTTTTTACTATGTGGTGTGCCTTAGGATCTAGGGTTTGAGCCTGGAAGATGGAAAACAATACTCTAGTTATATGATTAATAAAAACAGTTATAGTTTTTATTAATATCATTATAAAATTAATAAAATCAATTTATTATTAATCTAGTTGTTTTTATTGAGTTGTCCTGAAAATAATGCAGGATTTCGGTTTAAAAATATAAAAAGTAAGATTTATATCTGTTTTATTTGATAAAAATCAATGTAGTTTCCACTAATATCAATGTCTGCCATTTGTTTGTTTGTTTATTTATTATATGTGACTTTATGCTACTGTGGCTAACTGGATGATGCTACATTTTGAATCCTAAATTTTACCTATCCAGGTTTAATTAGAATAGGGATCTTCAACGAGTACCTGACATCGCACAGGCTCAAGACCACCATTATTCCCTCTCTGAAGGACAGCATAACCAAGGATATTTTACTCTCATTAAAAGTCCTAGTTCCACCTGCAGGTTTGAACATGTGACATTGGGCATAGAAGGCTAGCCGCTATGCTACAGGTTACCCCCATGTTTGTAAATCAGTACATTGGCATTTCTATGCTATACTTAAAAATCATTTAGGAGGGGACGAAACATAAAGTAAAGTGGGTATCCAAAAATTTGGGAAGAATTTATTTCACTGAATTTGATCTTGGCCTAATCACCTCCTTGCACACCCACTGACCTTACCTTAAAACCGTACAAAACTTTATAATGAACTCAAGACCCTTCATGGGTTATAGTGGTATAGATTTATAGATTATAATTATTCACCTATTGAATCAATCAGTTCATTTGAAGAAGATCTGATTAATAAAAAAAAGCTAACCTGTATATCAACTACCTATAAAAGGTTTGGTTTCAGTACACAGGTTCATACTGTTACTAAGCCAATGGCTGGGCTTGATTATTAGGCCAAGATCATGCTAAAATGCGAGGTTTATTCCTTAATTTTTGGGTTACTAATTTCCAGGGACTCCCCACGGCTGAAACAACAGAATAAAGAATTATTCCGCCAGGGTTCGAAGCTGGGACCTGGAAAACAATACTCTTGTTATATAATTAATAAAAGCAGTTATAGTTTTTATTAATATCATAAGATTAATGAAAACAGTTTTTTAACAGATTATCTTTTCATTTTTATTGGGTTGTCTGGAAAATAATGTAGATTTTTTTTTTTTAAATAAAAACAGAAAGATTTACATTTGTTTTATTTAATTAAAATAGTCTCCACTACTATCAATTTCTGGTATTTCTACCGAAGTGTTGGCAACTTTTCCATTCCCTCGGAATAGAATTTCCGATCTTTAGAACTGATAAACTCCAAAAATCGTTTTTTAATTCCCTTTAACCATTAAATTTTTGGGCACATAAGTAGTGATCCAGGTATTTAAAAAAATAATTGGATTTAAGAAGCTGTAGTGTATCAAACCAAATTAAGCCCACCAAACAGTATTCAACACCTTTTTTTTTTTGATGAGTTGGTGACTTCGTAAAATGCTATGCTGCTTCTCCTTTGTTGAGATACTGTCCAGTATGTCTATTGTTATCCTCAAGTATCACATTTTCATCATAAGTAAAAATTCTGATCAGATAAGGGTTGTTTTTGTTTCAGCTCAAACCTCATAACACTGGTTTTTTTGGCATTTGTTTAATTTGTACACTTCTGTCAAGTCTGGGGGACTTGATTGATGTTTCTGGCCGTCTGGACACCATTCCAACTGAATTTAAACTTGTAAAACAAAATTATACGAATGTCATGTGTTGACATTTTCTTGGGTTCTGCAACTTGCGTCACATTCCGAAACTTAGTATCTCTGAACGCCAGTGCTCCCTGTCCCTGCAGTCCTCCTCCATCAAGCCGACATCTTAGCAAATACTGAATTATTTCTAACCATTGAAATGCTACAGAAGTAAAGAAACATTATTGTTTGGAAGAGGATTAATAAGTATTGACATTCATACAAATGAATAATCCAGTAATCCTTAACAAATTGTCAAATAAATTGCTGTTTACAAGAATACTTAAAATCCTCCATTATTTTCGGGGCAACCCAATATCTTATATTTTGTATTTTACTTTGATTTTCTGATTGTATTGTTATTTCATCATTTCAATATTTTCAATCACATTTTTTTTATTGCCTATATTTTTATCTATTTTTCATTTTATGTGCTATTGTTCTTCAATCTCTTATTTATTATAAAAACTTGATTGCTTTAAAAACAGAGTGAAATGATATTATCCCTGAGATGCATATTACTTAAGTTGTATGAAAAATATCAAATTATTCCATTAACAACCCTTCTAGGGTAAAAAAAAATCTGTGATTAATCACTCCATAATTGAGACATTTTGCTTATGAATTTTTATTATATTTCTAGAAACTTTAAGACTGCATCCACCAATGTCTACATTAACACGTGTCTGTACTTGCACCTCGGAACTGTCCTTTGCTGAACATACTTACAAAATCGAAAAAGGTATTCCAGTAACAATTCCGATATACGCTATACACACCGATCCTGAATACTTCCCAGATCCGATGAAGTTTGATCCTGAGAGGTTTGATAAGAAGAAACGCTCTCAACGACACCAATTTGTTTATTTGCCATTCGGCGCTGGGCCAAGATATTGCCCAGGTGAGTTGAGACAATTTTTACTTTTGCTTATTTATGTTTCAATATAATATAAGGTAAAATGAAGTATTTTATACATATATATTAATATACCCATTTTTTATAATTATTGTAGTAAATTATTTATTATTGATTATTGTGTTAGGCAGGCTAACAAGAAGATAAGAAGTAAATTTTAAATATAAATATCAGCTCCAATTTGATTGATTATATGTTTACAAACATAGCATCCATTTTGGATGCTAAGTAAAAAGAGTGCTGGCAGGTACCTACCAGGTAAGAGATAGGTAAAAAAGGGTAGGTATCTTTATACCTGGTCATAGTTAGTTTTCACTGGGAACTTGGAGAGTGAGGGAGGGGCTGCTGCTGAATATGATGGATCTTGGTTAGCCTGCATATTGTTTGTGTTATTTTTGTAAGTTATTATTAAAAAAGTTATATAAAAGATTATGTGCCTGATTGTCAAGAACCCATACCATACCCTGAGAGTAAATTGAATAATAATGAAGTGTTATTTGTGTTGATTGATTTTTCTTAAAAGAAAATATTTTATGAATATAAGAATATTATAATATATATATATATAATATATATATAAATTACTTTATTCATACAGTATTTAATTTTGTATGAATTGGCCACAATTACGGCCAATCATTGCTGGTCATATGACTATCTGGTGTGCTATAAATCAGCATAATTAATCAATTATAAACATGTCAAAAATGAAAATGTTTTAAGATAATGAAGGGTGAGATGTTATAGGCTATTAAAAAAAAAAAAAAAATTGAGCTAAAAATTTATAAGATACAGTGTAATTTTTTATTGGAAGAAATATATAAATCAATATTGTCAAAAATAATAAAAAACGGACATAAGTGAAAAATTATAGTAATAGATTTTTCTTTATTAACGATTTTTTTACAACTTAGTTGTTTCTCGTTCCTAAATATTTTTGTAACTTCTTTGGATGAAGCCTCCTTCTCGAAGACCCCTGGCAGACATGTCTTCCTCCACATCTTGTAACCATCTCTTCCTGATTCTTCCTTTGTTTCTCCATTCTATTGGTTGATACAGAAAAGTATGTTTTGTAGTATGCAAAAAGAAATGCTTGAGGATGGGAATAATGATAGACAATTAATGCCTTTATCCACAAAAATTTCCTGACGATCAGGTAATAATAGCTGATGGCGATGAACACGTCATGAAAGTTCCTGGAGGAGTGTAGAATTAAGAAGCATCTGGGAGAGAATAAAGAAAAAACAAGTATATGGCATTTAATGGGATTTTAAGAGTCTTATCACTGGGAAATTTCCGAATGTTTTATGTGTTATTTATATATATTTTAATTAATTAATTACCATTATTTATTTTAAATTTAACAACTTTTACAATGGAGTTATTAGTATTTCTTTTATTTTATCTAATTTTATTTTTCTTGATTACATTTATTAATTTATTCATCTGTAGAAATCTTAGTATTGTATTATTTTCCTTTTTAGCTTTGATGTTTCACATTATTGATAATTTATTACTATCACCCTGAACTGTCTCATCATTATTAAATTTTTTTTTTATTAATAAATTTGTTGTTTTTAATTGTTTTTAACCATAATATACAGTACTTCTAAGATTAACAAGTGCACAAAAACTCTTTGTTCACAAAAAAAAAAAGAAAAATAATTGAAAACAAATAAAATACCCAAAACATAGTAAATTCCTAATGCTTTTGACCCTTTGTATTGGGTTGTCCGGAAAGTTCGTAGAGAAATTTGGACAAAAATTAAAATTGATAAACAGCTTAAAATTTATTTATTTAATCTACAAAATATTTACCACCATTAGAGATCACCCTTTCCCAATGGCTTGGAAGGTCTATTATCCTTTCTTTCCAAAAATCACTGTCCTTACTCCTGAAGAACAATGAAAGGTCCGTTTTGACGGCATCTTCTGAAGAGTAGGATTTCCCTTGTAGAAAATTTTTGAGGGAACGGAAAAATGGAAATATGAAGGAGCAATGTCAGGAGAGTACAGCAGGTAGAGTAAAACCTCCCATCTAAAGCTTAATAACTTTTGCCGAGTCCTTTAAGGCACATGAGGTCTAGGGCAGTATAGGTGGAATAGCACTCCTTTCCAATTTGCCAACTCTGGTCTTTTCTTTTCAATTTATGCCTTCAATCAATCTAACTGGGTGCAGTAAAAGTCCGTATTTATAGTTTGGTTTTGTGGAAGGAGCTCAAAATATGTGGTTCCCTTGCAATCCCACCAAATACTGAGCATCACCTTTCTTGGATGCAAGTCGGCCTTTAGTGTTGCGAGCGGTGTCGTTCGAGGTAACCCCAAGTTTTTTTTAAGCTGGTGTTGATGTAGAGAATCCATTTTTCGTCACCAGTAACCACTCGTTTCAAAAATGGATCCTTCACATTTTTTTTTTTTTCAGCAGCAAATCACAACATGAAATCCTTTCAATAAGGTTCCTTTCACTGAGCTCATGGGGAACCCAAACGTCGTAACGACAGTCGTTTCTGGCCTTCTTTAGATGATAAAAACGGTCCATTTGCAGGCTCTTAACTCCGCAAGTATCTCATGGATAGTAATTCCGTCCAGCCCGGAGTCGTTCTTCCAAATTGAAATCTCCTGATCTAAAACGCGAAAACCACTTCTGAACCATGCTATCAGCAATTGAATCGCTGCCATACATGGCACGAATCGTTCTTGTAGTTTGGGTTGCATTTTTCCATTTTCTAAAAAAGAACAGTATAATATGCCTAAAATGAACTGAATCGTCACTCATGTTGGTCTGCAATAAACTACACTACTGAGCCTTAATAAAGACGAATTCAGTGTGTAAACATAGTTAATTCCATGTGGATTAAAGGCATATAAATAAAGATTAGCTTTGTGATTTATTTTTAGTAGAAAAAATAAAAGGTAAATTTTATTTTAAAAATCTCTACTAACTTTTCGGACAACCCAATATATCGCTACAGCTTGCTTATACTGATTTATTTTGTTCTATTATCTTTTGTAATCATTTATTGATCATTTCATCTTTCATTAGATACATATGGTCAACTATTCAATATTTCTAAGCTATGTATCAGAGATGTATGACATGATTTATATTTGATTTTACAGGTTCAAAGTTGGCTGTTCTCATTTTGAAATCTGCGATAATATCGATAATAATGAACTTTGAAGTGCGACCAAGAGGTGCCATCCAGGAGATACAGCACGACCCGATGAGCAGTCTAGTCTCAACGGCAAAAGGAGAAATATGGTTACAATTCAAAGAACATGTCACTTTTTATTAAATATTGTTGATTTTTAGAATTCGGATCTAATTTTTTAGGTCCACGGTTGTGTATTTATATATTTCCTTGTTAATGAGACTGTTAATTTCTTAGATAGATTTTTAAAGAAGTATATTTTCAATTAATTTGTATATAATAAAATGTTTTAACCAGAGTTTTATTTTATTAGATGTGGATATTATGATTTTATGAAATTTTATTTCAAATGACATCAGTTATAATGATTTTTACTTTCACTTACCTATTACGAAATATGTTGTAATATACTTATTGTTACAAATAATCCTTAACGAAAAAAAAGTTAAAACATTATTTACTAAATTAAAATTTATTGACTCAGGCTATGGGTTCTTGACAATCAGGCAGAATTATTATATTTAATTACTTTCACTTACCTATATATGAAATATATAGTAAGGGGAAAGTATTGCGATCGTGAAAATTTTCTAATTCCAGTTTTAAGGTCCTCTGAGTCCAAATAACCAAGTCTTGCAAAAAGGTCTGTGTGTTTGTGGTAAATCTAGTGCAAAAACAAAAAGTAAAAAAATTAGGCATGTTATCAACATTGGTAAATAATAGCTAAATATGCAAGTTGAGCGAATTTGATTAACAACTAAAGGAGAAGATGGCCAAAATATTTTTTAATGTAATTTTGTGTTTTTGAACACTAGAATAGATGTATAATATACCGTTGGGTAGCTAAAGATTTTAGAAAAAAATATTATCTAATACACGGAATTTTAAAGGTTGATGAAAAGCCAATAAAACTAGCTGATTGTTATAGATAAAAATATAATAGATTATTTAATAAAACACATTTTTTTATTGAAATTCAATTTAATTAATTCTTTAACCATTTATTTTTATGAATGAATGAATGAATGAATAAATGCTTTATTTACATAATATACAAAATAGTAATAACATATATATACATTTTTTGAGATCAAAGCCCACAAGACAATGGCGTTAAGCCGTCTGTCGAGTTGCCCCTTTTTCTTTTCTTTTTTTTAGTTTTGATAATAATTTATATTTTTAGTAATGTTATGATTTATTTTTATTGATTGTAAAAATTTAATAATTAAAATGCTGTACCAAAAAATTTCTGTATTTTAATGATTTATTTAAATATGCTGCAAATTTAACCCAATCTAGCCCATTTAGTCTATCTATTACCTCTTCTGGAGTTAACTTATATTTTCCCAAGTATTTCATCCTGAACTCCTTTAAGACAGGACATATTGCCAAAAAGTGGTAGGTATCCTCTGGCACATTTAGGTTGCACATAGCACAGGTAGGTATCCTATACAACTTGTGTTAAGAAATTTGTTAATCTACTTGCAGGGTGGCTTTCTAATACTTTCTGGATATATTTTAGATGTAATTTTAAGGTATAACTGTAGAGGGGAGAGGTGGCAGTTTCTACATATAATATGTAATCAGGCGTGTTCTGTGGGAGATAAAAGAGCCTTTTTATGAAATATTTTTGTACCCTTTCTACTTCCGGTAAATTCAAATATCCCCATACCTGAGCCCCATAGCAAACCACCGCTCGTAGGGCGCTGTTAAAAACTTGCATTTTTTTATTTACTGGAATATTTTTATTAGCTATAATTTTTTTCCATACACTATTTATTGCAAATTTAGCTTTTATTACTTTTTCTCTATTGTTCATTTTAAAGTTGAATGTTGGATTGATATTTATTCCTAAATATTTGTATTTATCAACGCAGCTCACTTTTTGTCCTTCGAAATACCATTTCTCATTTTTCTTTAATCTTCCCCCTCTTTTTCTGCACACCATAATTTGGGATTTATTGAGGTTAACTTTAAGATTCCATTTCTGGCAATATATTTCCAAATCTCTTATCATTAATTGTAGGGAAGTAGGTGAAGAGGCTAGAAGCACAATGTCGTCGGCGAACATCAATGTTTTAATTTTCCATTTATTTATAATAATTCCACCACATAAATCATCTTCCAGATCATTAATGAATATTGTGAATAGTGTGGGACTTAGCAGGCATCCTTGTTTCACCCCCATTTCGCAAGGGAAGGCAGTTGAGAGTCCATTCTTACTCCAAATCTTTGTATCCGAATTATTATAATAATTTTTTAAGATATTAATAATTTTGGTTGAAATGCCTAGCAGGGATAACTTGTAAAATAATGCTTTTCTGTCTATACTGTCGAATGCCGCTTGGAAGTCCACAAAAAATAAATAAACTTTTTCATTTTGACTGAATTTGATATTTATAATGTTATATAAATTAAAGATATTGTCTATAGTGCTGTAACCTTCTCTAAACCCCGCTTGCGTTTCTTTTATAATATTTTTTTGCGTTAGCCACCTTTTTATTCTCTCCATAACCACACCCGTGAACAATTTAGCAACTGTATTAAGTAAGGATATGCCTCTGTAATTCTTCACTTCATTTGGGTCTCCCTTCTTGTATATTGGAAAAATAAGACTCTGTTTAAACATTTTTGGCACTTCTTCTTTGTCCCATATTTTATTAAATAGACCTTCAAGCAGAGAGACGAATTTCTCAGGTAGATGTTTCAAAAATTCAAAAGGGATACCATCTTGTCCTGGGGCTTTATTATTTTTACTTTTTTTTATTATATTAATTATTTCCCCTGAGCCGATTCTACTATCCAATGACTCTTCATAAATATAAGGTTCTGCATAATGTATGGGTCCAGATACAAGAGGTGTCTGGGTGTAAGCTCTCAAATTTTGAGGGCAGATGTAATTTTTTTTTTGGTTGATTTCAAAGGTTCATTTTTGAAAATAATAAACCAAAAGTAGCAGATTAGGAAGGTTTTAGGTTAAATAAAAAAACAAAAACAATTTTTTTCACACATTTTTATTGCACCACATTATCAGCAAAGAACACCATTAAAGTAGATACAGCAATTTTAAGCTTTGACAATGATATAGCCTCTTTAACATAGATAAAATATTTATATTATAACATGAGAATAAATATATTAAATAAGAGACGAGCCTCCCAGGACCACAGTGCTGTCGGGTGGCAAACGTCTTCATTTTTTTTTGTTTATTTCGGACCCATACCAGCTTAATTATAAATAACATATTTTTTTTCATATATATAATAATAATATTATTAAAATTATTTTAATATACCTTGATATATTATGGTTTTACAATACATTGAGACCCTTGTAGACTTATTGTCATTTCACAAATGACATCAGTGTACCTGAATGTTCAATTAATAAGATAAAACAAAAAGATACCTGTATACGAGGCATATACAGAACATAAATACGCAGATATTCATAGCGGGGTTTTATCATCCTCACTGTACTCTGAGAGGCCCGCAGACAATTTTATTTCCCATAATTCTTTATCATAATAGAATAGTTTAATATAGAGAATAATAATTTTTTTATTTTATTTAAATATTATTTGCCTACTTGTGCAGAGCAGTTGCAAATTTAGTCAAATCCAGATTGGGATAGGTGGTGCTTTTTTTAATTTTTTTTATTTAATTATTATTTATTTAATATAAAATTCTTTAAGAATTACTTTTCGAGTAGTATACTTTACTATCGCAGCCGAAAAAAAATTTAGCCGAAATTTTGACAGTGCATTTTTTGAACAACCCCGGGGGGTCCTTTGGACCCTTTGGCGGAGTGCAGCCATCCACTGCCGCCAGGACCCGGGGGCACCGCCTTTTGCGGGGTCCGGACCCCGCGATTTTGGAAAAATGTGACCGGCACAATTTGGACCTAACCTTGCACCCCTATCAATAATCATATCAAGTCTTGGCGGCTTGCCGCCGTCCGGAAATCCAGAATTTTTAACTCTGTCATTCCGGATAAAATAAGAAAAAAAACTAATAAATCATTATTTGAATAATAAAAGATACAGTACATACCTTAAATTCGTTATATTTTTTTTAAATATCTCAAGCGTTTAAATTTTTTATTTTAGTTCTTACATAAATAGGCATTTTCATGAATAAAAAAATAAAACAAGTGCGTTTTAAAAAAAGTGTGCAATCTCTTAATATTACCATTTAAAAATCACCCTGAGTTGGGCTGTATCACAGTTTTCATGAAAAAGAATTTAATTTTTTTTTTTTAAATTTGGTCGATACTGTATCTTTCATTTTAATGTTTATCATTTTCTTTAATAATTTAATTATCACAAATTGCTTTGGTCACATTGTTTTAATGTGACGTTAAAAATATTTAATTCAAAATTAATCCTGTTTTTTGAGATTTTTTAAAGTTTAAAACCATTTTGTGCTTGCATATATAATTTAATTTTTTAAATATTTCTATTGAAGTCGGTTGTTTTTGCACTTTATTCTAAATATATATTATTTTTTTCTCAATTGCTGATTTTAAATGTCGAAGATCTACGGAGGAGTAATGCTCAACCGTAGACCATTATGCCTCATTCTTCCTCTTCATTCTGATAAGCCACATAACGTACAGATGACTTTTCTCCCAGCGTTAAATACTGAAACAATATAATATTTATATGATAGATTATTTTTTTTAAATATTAAATAAATACTTAATTATTGTATAATAATATTGTTGTAAGGAAGTGTGGTATCTTCGGGGTTGGTTATGATTTAATTTTATAGCTAACGGTAATGAAAAAAATGTTAAAGATAAATTAGACATTGACAGCATTTGGAGAAAAATAATAAATAATAAAAAAATATTCTGTAGATAGGAAAATGCAAATATTTAACAGTTCACATTGATAGGTAGTGTGTTATGGAGTACAAGTCTGGGGATATCTGAATTTGCCAGAAGTTGAAAAATCCAAAAATATTTTATAAAGATACTGTTCTACCATCTACTGAATACACCTAATTATACAGTGTACCTTTAAACCTGAATCTCGCCTCTTTACAGTTGTACATTTAAATTGTATCCGTAAAGTAGTAGGAAACCACACTAGACGAAAAAAAAAAAAAAATGTTCTCTACAACCCATGGTCTCAGGTTGAGTACTTATTATAGAAATTCATACTTTAATTAAGTATAGATTCATACTTTTTCTGGCAGCTGTGCAAGGTGATGAGGTATAAATTACGATCAGCTGCCAGGTTTTTCCCATTAATTCAGGTACCCACTTTCTAGAGGCTGGATCTGCCCCAGGAGGGTCTCCATACCCTAGGGTCGCCCCAGTCTAAATAGCAGAATAAATATATCCTGCCACAGCTGAGATTCGTACCCAGAATCCGGGTAACAGTAGACTAGTGCTCTATCCACTGCACCACGCGGCCACCATGCCAGAAGTGGAAAAGATTAAAAAATATTTTATAAAGATACTGTTTTACCATCCACTGAATACACCCAATTATACAGTGTACCTTTAAACCTGAATCACACCCTTTACAGTTGTACATTTAAATTGTATCCGTAAAGTAGTAGGAAACCACACTAGACAAAAAAAATAAAAAAATTTCTCTACAACCCATGGTCTCGGGTTGAGTACGTATTATAGAAATTCATATTTTAATTAAGTAGAGATTCATACTTTTTCTGGCAGCTGTGCAAGGTGATTAGGCATAAAATACGCTCAGCCGCCAGGTTTTTCCCCTTTTCGGTTCCCACTTTAAAGAGGCTGGGTGTAGCCCAGGAGGGTGTCCATACCTCAGGGTCGTTCTACGGCTGAAATAACAGAATAAATAATTCTGCCTCAGCCGGGATTTGAACCTGGTACCCAGAGAACAGTAGCCTAATGCTTGAACCCCAACCCCACGCTGCTCCCTGATCACCAGGTAGATAAAATAGAATATAAAAAAAAAATTATTCTGGGACAGGGTCCCTTAAGAACACTAGGTATTGTCGGATTTAAACCTCCTCCGGGATTATTATAAAGATAACTATTGTGCACATAATATTTTGCAACTAATGCTACCGGGTCAGGGTCTCTGTTTCCATACAGGAAAGGCGGGCATGCACGCTCCAGACGGAATTAGCCCCACCATTTACAGAATTTACTTCTGTGGGGCTCCCCCAGAGTTTCTCTCTTCCTCATCCGACAGCAGCCCTGAACGGATCTACATCCCGGGCCAGAGAGAGTAGCCGCTCTGAACGGATCACCGTCCCGAGCCAGACACAGCAGCCGCTATATCGAGAACAGGACCGACGGAGCACGGACCGAGACTTCCAGGAAGACGAGATTGAGGACGCCGCCTGCCAGTCGTAAATATTAACAGGGACCTGACCCATTAATTATAAATATTGTTATCAATAAATACTTTAAACGAACGTATTTCTTTTTGTTAAGGCACGATAAAGGGCTCCCGGTGGTAAAACACTTACCGGGCTCCCAAATCGTACAGGTATGTACAACTAAGATATATGATGTGTCTGGCCAAAAGAACAAAGGATTATAATTTATTTTTATTTATAATGATATCACAAGAAAAAATGGATTAAAGTATACAATAAAATAAAAGAGTAAAATAAATAAATTCTTATAGATTAAAGTGTTGAACAAAACAAAACATTTAAACTGATTCATTAACTAAGTTTAAAATAAACAATAAATAATAAATTTTCTTTATGAATTGATATTAGTTTTGAAATATCAGGCTTGTTAAGCGTCTGTTTGGGATGACAGTAGGTGCTGGAACAGCTGGGACTTGAATGATGGTAGGGAAGAAGCATGGTGGATGTAAGTAGGTAAGGAATTCCAGAGAATGGTAGAGCGGACAAGAAAGGAATGATGATTAAAAGTTTTTGATCTATGGATAGGAATGTAAAGGTCAGAATGGCGCTATATGTTTCAAGGGATTGGATTGACGATTTAACTTGCAGAAGTCTGTGGATATAGGGAGGTAGCTGGGAGTGGATGGTTTGGTAAAGGTATGATCCTAGGAAATATTGTCTGCGGATAGAAGGAAGGAGCCACTTTAACTCGCTGTATAAATGGATAACATGAGACCTCTTTGGTGTACCGAGGACAAATTTTAAAAATATGTTCATAATTCATTTAAACCTGTTCTCGAGCACAATCGAGAGGCCACCATATCCCCGCAGCAGTAGTTAAAGTGGGGAAAAATAAGTGAAGAGACAAGGAGCTTACAGGTAGATAGTGGAAGAAGATGGTGGGAGCGATGGAAAAATTTAAGGGTACTTATAGTTCTTCAGGAGATTTGGGAAATATGGGGTTTCCAGGAGAGGGTTTGGTCAATGATAATACCCAGGTTTTGATAGAGGAATTGAAGGTGATCGTTTAGGGTTTGAGTTGGAAATGTAGTATTGGAACCTACAACAATGGCCTGAGTTTTCATAACATTTAGCCTTAGTTTATTGAGAGTTGCCCAGGCACAGATTCTATCTAAGTCTTCCTCAATATTGGCAAATGATACTAGAAACTCGGAGTGAGAGAAGGATA
This sequence comes from Piezodorus guildinii, assembly GCA_023052935.1. Lineage (NCBI taxonomy): Eukaryota > Metazoa > Arthropoda > Insecta > Hemiptera > Pentatomidae > Piezodorus > Piezodorus guildinii. Next base: position 178,300,097 of record CM041292.1, on the reverse strand, counting down.
AGTATATCTGGAAATCATCAGCGTATAAGTGATGGGAGCAGTGATGGATGGAATTGTGAAGATCATTGATATAGGAATTAAAAAGGATAGGAGATATGCATGAACCCTGGACCACACCTGCCGAGAGACCAAGGAAGGAAGATAGAGGATGGTTTGGAATGATTACAGCTTGAGTCCTATTAGAGAAAAATGATTTAAACCAATGAATAGTGCTGTTGGAAAAGGTAGGGTCTGTAGTTCGGAAAAAAGGATAGAGTTATCAAGTGAGTCAAAATCTTTTGAGAAGTCCAGAAGTATTAGTACTGTCAGTTTATTTTTGTCTATGGTGGTATGTATGTCACTAGTGATTTTGAGGAGGGCAGATTGTGTGGAAAAGCCAGGTCGAAAACCAGATTGGAGAGGAGAAGAGAAGTTTGGACTTTTTGAGGAAGTTAGACAATTTGTAAAATAGACAAATTCTTTTGCAAATATAATTGTTGAAAAGAAAATATCATAGTATTTACAGATGATACAAATTGGTATTCAGGTGGAAAATGAAATAAACCATGAAACCCTTTAAACAATGGACCTAGAGATTTTAATAAACAAAGTCCAAGTGAATATTAAAAATCTGGTGCATGCAACACACAACTTTCAGTTACCTCCATTGATAAAATCAATTTAAGAATTTTTAAATACATTTAGAGATAAAAATAAATTGCTAAAAATTAATTAAATTGAATTTAAATAGAAACATGTGCTTTATTAAATAATTTATTATATTTTTATGTACAACATAACAAACAGTTAGTTTTATTGGCTTTTCATCACTCTATATTAACCTTTACCATTCTGTGTATTAGATACTATTTTTTCTAAAATCTTTAGCTATCCAATGGTATATTATACATCTATATTACTATTCTTGTTTTAAAAAACACAAAAATTGCATAAAAAATATGTTTGCGCTTTTCTTTTAGTTTTTATGAAATTCACTCAACTTGCATATTTAGCAGATATTTATCAATGCTAATAAAATTATCTGCTTAATTTTTTGAAATCTATAAAGGTACTTCAGAGAAAGAAAATTTAAAATATCAGCATTTAAGCCCTGTCAGACTATTTCAATCAGAATGAAACCTACATCATATTAAAACCTATTACATTTTACATCTATATAGCCAGTTTAATCAAAATCGTTATAGCCATTTTTGAGAAAATCATAAAAATGTTCCAAATGGCTTGTATTAAGTGACTCGTCACTTGTAGCTGGGTGGCTAGCGTAACAGCCTCTCATGCTAAAGGTCACGGCAAAATTTAGGACTCCCACTGTAGCATCGTCCGATTAGCCATAGCAGCATAAAAGTGACGTTAAATAAATAAACAAACAAACAAACAAGTGACTCGTCTGGTTAGCAGATTTTGATGAAAAAAATTGCCGTATTATCTTGGATGTATATTTGTCTTAAATGTGAAATTTCAGTTTCTTACAACTTTTTGTTTTTGCGCTAGACTTACTACATACACACGCACAGACCTTTTTGCAGGACTTGGTTATTTGGACACTGGAATTTGAACATTTTCACAATCGCAATACTTTCCCTTATGATATATTTCATATATAGGTAATTGAAAGTAAAAATGAAATGATAGCCAGAGCCAAGAATAGTGAATTTCATAAATTAAACAAGACCAAGAACACTGAAATAACTCACACATCACAACTGTTTCCTTTGTTTGTACCATAAATCCCTAATATTCAGAACAAGAGGGAGGATGCTGGTGCTTAATTACCAACAGTGGATGAAGGATAGTGTGCTTGTATGTGCCATGTGCAATGTAAACTGAGTGGAGGCTGTTTTACACTTTTGGGGATTTTGCACTGTTCATATTAGAGTTCAGAAAATAATGTTTGTGAATGGAGGTACTAAACCAGGATGAAGTGATAAGTATTTTCTTCTTCTAAAGTACCTTTTATTTTGTAGAGTTGAAAAAATTAAACATATCATTTCACTAGCTGTGTCACGCAGCTTTGCTCGCGAATATTGCATTTCGTATTAATTTATGTGCGTTTATGGTGAGATTGGCTATAATAAATATCAACTATCAGCTACTCTTTGTTATCATTTAAAGTCCGATCTTGACTTCTTCTTGTCAAATTTACAATAGCAAACCAGTAGAAGTGGTTATACCCATAATCACTTAATATGTAAAAATAATCGTCACAAACCATTTTTAAAAAATAAATAACAATTGAATATATTTTCATAGGAATCTACACTCGAAACAGATATGAAACGCAATATACTTAAAAGGGTCGGTCACCTGTATGTAGTGACCAGCCAGGTGCCCTTAAGATTTTTTAATGAGAGAAAAAATGCCCTCCTTCGAAGGGGACGTAAAATGGTGGTCCCAAGCCTTTGCGATTCTATGAACTCGTTAAAGATCTCTACCCTAACTAAACTTGGAGAGGAAAAAATTAGTCATCATACGATTAGTCATAGTAGTATAAAAGTGACGTTAAACGAACAGATAACAACAGTAATATGCTTAAATATATTTGTTAAAAAATCTTTGTACCTTTGCTGATACATATCAGATTAAGACTATTTTACGTTTAAGTTGTTCAACCACTTTTTGGGCGAAGATTTTAAAATCCTGCCTTACTGCTCATCTAGGCGGTAAGACGAACCTCCAGGAAAAATTTTAGCCTCACAATCATAGTAATTTTTTAGATACCAGAAAATTGAGTGGTACAGCTAATAAAAGTCCTAAATATGCTTAAAATAATAGTTCTGATTATTATACTCGAATAAATCAAAAGAAATAGTAATTTTTTTAATTTATTTAAATTTATAAATGTATATGCTTGAAGGTAATAACGATTAAAGTTGAAAATGACTATTCAAATAAAACATGACTTAACAATATAGATAATAATATAGATTGATATAAATATTTCCGCGTTGTGTAACCTTCTATACTCCCTAGTAGCCTCATCTCTCTTTGGACCAAATATTTTAGTACCTTATTTTCTAAAACCTTTAGCCGTTGTCCGTCCTTCAAAGTAAGCGGCCACGTTTCACCGTCGGAAGAATAACAGTTTTATAAATTTTAACCGTTAAGATTTTAGACAGAAGCTAAGTAATTTCGCAACTGAATTATAACACGCATTTCCCGCGTTTAACCAGGACTTTATTTCCTCCTGGATTTTTTTTTCGTTATCATTCAACCTAAATACTTAATTTCTCTACGTGTTCAAAAGTATACCCTGAAATATCAATATCACTATGATCGCCACTGTCTCTGCTACAAATAATATATTTTGTCTTTTCGGTATTTATTTCGAGTCCTCTATCTTTACCTGTTTTTATTAACGGACTTGTATTTAGTTGTTTAGTTTCCGTGTCTTCCCCTAGCAGTACCAAATCATCGGCGTTTCCCAGAACCGGAATTTTATCACCCAAATTTAAACCTTCTTAGTACATGTCACCTTTTCTTTGATATATTCTAAAGCGACTTCTTCTGCATCAATTTCTGTTATTATGATTGCTATTAAGAAGTTTTTTAAAGAATATATTTTAAAGTACTTCCGCGTAAATGACATTTTTAGTTTTATTTTCTTGTGGCAGAAGAACATACTGATTTTCTCCGCAACCCGATCTCGACGTAAATCTATTCCTGCGTGTTTAAATGAAATATAAATATAAATTAACGGGAAATTGAATTATTTAAAAATAAAAGGTAAATCATTTGGAATCATTGGGATGCGAGGTTTTTTTTTCTCCCAAATTTTCCCCGTTTTTTCCCTGATTTTCGACTGATTCTTCGGTCCTATTGGTCGCAGCGTGATGTTATATAGCCTATAACCTTCCTCGATAAATGGACTATCCAACTCAAAAAGAATTTTTCAATTAGAACCAGTAGTTTCTGAGATTAGCGCGTTCAAACAAACAAACAAACTCTTCAGCTTTATAATATTAGTATAGATTAGTGTTGATGAAAAATGGCTAAATATACGAGTTGAACGAATCCGATGACCAGCTTAAGGAGAAAACATGTTTTGTTAGGTAATTTTTTTCTAAACATGAGAATACAATAGATGTGTAATATACTGTTGGAAAGCTAAAGATTTTAGAAAAAATATTATCTAATAAAAGTTGTTGAACTGTTGTGAACGTAATGCTTTGAGTGTTCTCAGTCTAGTCTTGCATATAATTAATGAAATTCATTATTCTTGGCTCCAGCTATCATTTGATTTTCACTTTCACTTACCTATATATGAAATATATAGTAAGGGAAAGTATTGCGATTGTAAAAATTTTCGAAATCCAGTTTTCAACGGAAATACATGTTTTATGGTTCCCTGAGTACAAATAACCAAGTCCCACGAAAAGGTCTGTATGTGTGGTAAGTCTAGTGAAAAAACGAAAAGTCCTATGAAACTGAAATTTCATATTTAAGACAACTATACGCTCGAGATGTTATAGTATCTTTTTCATTAAAATCATCTGACCGAAAGATCTACTTTATACTACGCATTTTGCACCTTTTTACGATTTCCTCATAAACGGCTCTAATAATTTTGATTAAACTCTATATATCGATGTAGAATTTGATGGGCTTTAATATGATGTATGTTTCATTGCGATTGAAATAGTCTGACAGGCCTTAAATACCCATATTCTAAATTTTCTTCCCCTAAAGTACCTTTAACTTTGTAGATTTAAAAAAATTAGGCACATCACCTTATTAGCATTGATAAAAAAACAGCTAAATATAAAAGTTGAATGAATCCGATGACCAACTAAAGGAGAAAACATGTTTTGTCAGGTAATTTTTTTTCTGAACATGAGAATATTGATATAGATGTGTAATATACTATTGGAAAGCTTTTACAGATTTAGAAAAAATATTATCTTATGAAAGTTGTGGAAGGTGATGTAAAGTGACCAATTGGGCATAAAATTGTTGTACTTAAGATTTTTTTATTATCTAATCTAAAACATGTGTTTCCAAGGAAACTGAATATAATTCTTTAAACTGTTTTGAAATCTAACAGTATTTAAAAGTTCTTAAACTGATTTTAACAACTGAGGTAAGCGAAAGTGTTTTTATTTTTTTATTCATCCTCTATCCATTTTTAATTTTTCTGTGCTCTTCAGAATCTATGAAGTTTTGTCTTTGTTGTTTTCTTGTAATGTTTTTTTGTAACAAACCACCTTTCATATTGATCACACAGAAAATTCTGTAAAATAATTTTCTTACAACGAAACATCATTAGAAGGGCTCACAATGCTTCCAAGACATTACAAATTATTGGATTTTATATAAAAAAAAAACTAAAATAAATAAATAAAAGAAATCTAAAGTAAAAAAATAAATAAAAAACTTTGATTTGCCTTCTTTTTTTTTATATATTGATTTATGACCCATTTGAACTTATTTGTTGCTCTTGAGGTCTGCTATAATCTCTTTAAATTTCTCTTGGTACTTGTAAGATACCATGTTGAAAGAGGAAAATTTAAATATATATTTAACATAAATAATAATAATAAAATAAACAAACAAAACAAAGGAAAATGAAATAAAAACAAAATGAAAAAAATAAATAAATAATACTTTATTTCAACATAATATAAATTAAAACTTAATAAATAAAAATTAAAGTAAAAAAACAAACAAAACTTAAAACTCATGCTTCGAATTTCTCTAGTTTAGTGCTGCAACAAAACACTCATAAATGAAATTCCATGCTTTATGTCTTTGTTTTTCACAAACATAATCGAGAATATTATTTTTCAGGCCACAGTTTGTCAACATCGCATTTCAGTTGTATCATAAGAAACCTGAAAAAAGTAGTTTTCGACTGAAATAATGCTATAATCAAGAAAAAAAAAGAGAAAAAAATAATCAAAGTTAAAGAATTATACATTATAAAGAAATTACACAGGTTCATTATTTTAAATTAACGAACCACTCGTATAAAGAAATATTATAATTAGTTAGGAAATTTACCGGTGTAATAATCTAGCCATTTGTCACCCTAAACCCCTCCCTCCCTACCTATAATTAAATAAATAGTTATTAATTAAAAAATATTGTTTGTACTTGATATCTTTTCCTTAACTAATTGCTGTAAAATTCATGATTCTTTTGGAATCATAATTTTATTTAATGAGGCTGCTTTTTCCACATTTTGATTTTCACTTTTTAAGCAATGAAAATTAGATGCTAGACAAAAAATTACTATATATATAGTAACTTAATACTAAAGTAAGTAAATTTAATTTAATTTATTTTGTTCCGGCCAAGAAGTGTAGCTAATCATCTGGAAGGAGAAATTTATTTTAAACTTTTATTTTTTTCTCAGTTAATTTTAATTTCTAAATTCCTTCACTATCCAAAGTCTTTCCCAAGTCTATCCCCAAACATTATCTTAATTTATTACCAATTTTTTTGCTTATGTAAATAGAAGATTAATCAAGAATAAAATCATATGTTTTAATTTTGCAATTAAGAAAAAAAACTTATGTTTTAATTTTGTAATCAACTATAAAAACATGTGTTTTAATTTTGTAATCAAGAATAAAAAGATGTGTTTTAATTTTGTATCTGCCAGTGTGTAAAGACTGTGGGTGTAACCTACATGAAGATTAGATAATACTCAAAAAGTTACAATATGTTTACTTCATTGCATTAAGTAAATTTTTTATGCGAATAAACTTAATTACCAATAAGTGGATTTATTAATGATAAAAAAGTTCTTTAGGTATTAAATACCTATAATGAAGAATCTAATAACATATTTTATTTATTCCAGTGAAGATTGTATAAGAATAATATTGAAGAAAAAAAAAATACATTTTTGATACATTACATTTAGTAATATATATAATAATGAGCAAGCTTAACAATATAAAATTAGGTCTACGTTTATGATTAATAATAGATTTTTACCTCTTTTTCTTCTTTTGTCGGTGGATTTCTCAACAATATCAAGAGAGGAGCATACATGAAGTTCAAAAGTGCGATACAAACCAACATCCATTCGAAACCAATTGTTTTCACCAATGTACCACTTACTGCGGGACCTGAGTAACAGAATAAATAAAATATGTATTCATTTCCTTCCTAATAAATCAGGTGTTTAAATGATAATTATAGATGCAAAATATTACCAATAGCATATCCCAGGCAAAATGCTACATCCCCAATAGCGTAAACACTTCCATACACTGCTGTGTGACGAATATCAACAAGGTATCTGTAATAAGTTAATAATAAAATAATTATTTGAATTTTAAATTAAATTATAAGTGTGAAAATAATGCTGATTTTAAGATAACTCACTGTACTATCGATTTGTTTTCAAATATTAAAAAAAAAAAAAAAAATTATTATATATTGAAATTCACAATTGTATTGAATTATATTGTATTATATAATACAATACATCAGGTGAATATGCTAAAGGACAAAATGGCATGAAAAAAATATGTAGAGTAACTATGGAATGTTATCACTCCAATTAGGTGTATAAATCAGAAGGTCTCATTGCCATATTCTTTTTAGAAGCCTAAGAGAATTATAAAGAATCAAAAAGAATCAAGGATTGAAACGAATGGGATATATTGTGAATGGTTTATTATGGGAAGATTGGTACCAGGTTTGGGCCAAATCAGCCACATATGGAATATTAAGGTAATTATCGATTAGTTTATTTGTAAAAAAGTAAGGAGATTTTGGTAAGAATTTTGGTTTGTAAGGATTGGATACGAGAAGAAATTGATGGTTCAGTGGAGTCCCAAAGATACGTAAGTCCAGATTGGCCTTATGATAATCATGTAAATTAACCTTTTGTAGTTTAGTTTAGCGTTCATCTAGTAAGTGCTAAAGAAGCCAAAAAACAGCGTTTTTAAAATATTTAAATAAAAATATATTTCATATATTATATTTCAAAAAAATTAAAACATAAAGGTGAAATATAAAAATTATTTTATGATTTTTTTTTCTCTTCAAGAAAAAAGTAATTTATTTAATTTGAATAAGAGTTAATTTGAAGACTTGATCAAAAGTTTATGCTAATTTAAAACTATCATCTAGTTACCCAAGCTGAGGCATCATTGAACTGTCGACCATTCCAATTGCAAATCCAAGTCCAGCGTTAGGTATGATAAGGTGGTTGATGTTGTGAGCCAAAGGTATCTGTGAATAATATGGTTGTTTACTTCAACAGTCACATGTATATACTAAAAGTTAATATATAGTAGAAGTGGTTTAAAAATAACATAATAATTTTGCAACTGATTATCAGAAAATCTTCAGTTAATTAAAAATGTTTTAGTTATACCTTACATGTCTGTTAAAAGGATCAATGAGACTGATATTTTAGTAATATTATATAAATAAGGCTAATATGTATTAATTTTGGAAAAAAAAAATACTTACACACATCAAACATATTCCAATTATGATCAGACCAAGTAGGGTAGCCAACCATCTAGAAGGAGAAAAACAGTATATATAATAATTATAATATTACATTAAATCATGTTTAATAATATTATAATTAATTGTTTAATAATATTAGTGTTAATTGTTAACGCCACTTTTATTTTTTTCTCTGATTATTTTAATTTCTAAAATAAACCAAAGGCTCTCTCCAATCATTATTTTTATTTATTATCAAATTTCTTATTTATGTAAATAGAAAAAGGTTAATCATGAATAAAAACATATATTTTAACCATGAATAAAAACATATGTTTTAATCATGAATAAAAACATATGTTTTAATTTTGCAATCAAGAATTAAAACATATGTTCTAATTTTGCAATCAATAATAAAAACACATGTTTTAATTTTTTGATCAATAATAAAAACATATGTTTTAATTTTGTATCAGTCAGTGAGTAAATACAGTGGGTGTATCCACATGGTTATTATCATTTGTTTAACCTAACCATTTATAAAGTACAATTACCATATATTATCTCTTATACATTCAAACTCCTGTTTTATTCTGTCTCTTAGTTAATTTGTTACTATTTATATAAACTTTACCAATATCACCACCTTATCAATTTATACCAAGAAATTAATCCTAAAGATCAAGTCTCCTGAATCAGCTTAGCTACCATAGGCAGTGTAAGGAAATCCTTAGGACAACCTTCCTGGCCCCAACACTAATGAGGCATTTCCCAGAATTAGCGTTGTTGTATCATAAATATGCTCCTTAATCAAGTAGATGATATTTTAAATTAAGTGATGAGAATATATTTTCACACCAACATTCAGAGATTCTCAATGTTCCTTAAAAATTAAATGTTTAATAAACATAATTATATTGGGTTGTAAAATAAGTCTGTAGCATTTAACAATATTTCAATTTAATCCTCTCTGTTTTTATAAAATCATGTTTACTTGGTCAATAATGTTTACATATTCTAAAAAAAAAGGATTAGATAAGGTGTTTTTTTGCACCAGTTTCAACCGAGATTCCTTATCTTTAACCCTTTTAGTGCCGGATGACGTTATTTTGACGTTTGCTACACTTGCCAACGACGTGTAATAGCGCTTTATTGTTCGTATTGCGAGAAAACTTTATCTCTAAATTTATAAATGATCTAATTTGATTATAAATGATCAAATTTCGTTGACAAAGAATTTGTAAGGTGGTGTGGTCTGATATTTCACAGATTCTAACCTGAGTGTGCAGAGACTCTACGCTGGAGCGATAGAATGGACACTTGGCACCAGACACTCTTCTAGGTCCAAAGTCAAACTGTTTATGATAGATAGAACTCAATTTTTATATTATTTATAATTGTGTTATTCATCTCATTTTCAACTGATATTGAAGAATAATTACCATTGTTTTATTCTCCATTTCCTCCAGAATACGTGGCATTTTTAAGCATGTAAATCTCATTTGTAGATTGGTTTTTTATAGCGGTTTTCCAAATTGTTACATATTTGTCAAATTCAGCTGGTTGTCTTCGCATGGGCACTCTTCTTTCGTCCGACACTAAAGAGTTAAGTGGTATCTGGCAAGCTCAAAATGGAAGACAAAAAAAAATTCATTTTCGTCATATAATGATTTTTCGTTTCCGAAAAGGAAAATCCCCTGCACAGAGGGTTAAAAAAATTTGGAGTTTGTTTGGCGATGATGCCTTAGGAGAAAGCACCGTGCGTAAGTGTTTGCTCGCTTCAGACCGGAACTTTTGACTTGGAAGACACAAAGCGTTCGTGTCGTCCTTCAACTGTCGATGATGACCAAATTAAACCTAAATGATGAAAGATGGCAACATGTAATTGATCAAAAATAATTTATTATAAATATTTACAATAATCTGAAGTTTTTATTTAAATTACCCCCAAAAAACGCTACGAACTTATTTTCCAACCTAATAATTACTAACTTATTATAATGAAGCTCACTGCTAAGCTAGATGTTGGATTACCTTCCCATCTTGTGCCCCAGAGGACCGAAGACGTTGGTGCCGATGAGGTAGGAGATGCTAGCGGGCAAGAAGGTCACCCCTTGCTTCCACCTTCCGGCGCCCATCGTGTCCATCATCCAGATCGGCAGTGAGGGCTCCAGCATGGCGATCCCAGTGTTAGCGAAGGTTATAGCACCTGAAATGTTTATGTTATTCATCAAATATCACTTTAAGAGCCATAAAATAATAAAAAAATAGTTAAATGGACAATATAATCGATTATAATTATCGATAGTAGAAGTATGTTTACCGGCAGCGATGAGAATGTAAGGGTCAGTGATGAGTTCCTTCAAGGAGGGGCTCTCGGTCTCCTGTTTCACAACTCCAGGCTGCAGCAGCAGCAATTGCAGCACTGTAATGTGTATATTTTACTTAAGTAACAGTAAATATTATGCTATGTATTGAGGATACTGAGGGGAGTAAGTTCATTATTAAATAATTTTAATATTAATGAAGTAAATGTTAATAAGCCTTTGTCGGCAAAAGTTCAAAAATTTAGTATGATTTAGACAGAAACTATATACGTAATTAAAACCTTTAGAAAAGAACTGCATTTCGTTTTTAACTGCAGTTACCTATTAAGAACTGCAAATCGCGTTTTTAAAGGACTTGAGAGTTCATTAGATAAAATCAAATATGGGATTTAGATAAAACTAAATTATGAGAATACAAATATAGCAAAATATAAATTTTCTTAAAAAATGGCTTTTAGTATCTTTTGGAAATCAACGTCTCAATTGTGCCTACCATCTCGAGTTTATTTTGTTTACCATCCTGTCTTGTCCTTCAATATTATTCTGACACTATTGTTCATAAACAGTACTGGGTCGAATTCGCTCTGTGGGAACGGTTGTTACATAGGTGCTTGGTAAATAGGACGGAAGATGTGTTGGTATAGGTCCATTCTCGTGTTATATTCGGGCTGTTCTAGGGTCCTGTTAAGTCAAAATTCAAGGGCTTACGTTTCAAGATACGTAGAATCCGAATAACGAATAAAAAAAATATCAGTTTGTCCGCTGTCCGCGGCGTTTCGCCGAAACTACTGGACAATTTTTTTTTTAATTCGCCACAAAAATACAAGGGCATGCGACGACCATCCTAACACCTAGACGTTGATATCAGCTGATTATTTTTAAATGGCAGTCAATTAAAAGTGACTCAGTTATTTTTGAAGATAGAGAAAAACAAATTAATGGTTTATAAACAAAATACCGCAATAGTTATGAAAAAGAAAAAAAAGATAGAAAACAATTTAAATTTTTCCCATAAATACACCCATAATTCATTTTTTTTTTTTTAAGATGGAGAAAAATGTGTACTCAGCTTTAGAATCAGTAAATCTATATATGAGCTTGTAACTAACTCCGTTATTTTTGAGGATTTAGAAAACATTTATTAGTATTTTTTAACCAGTAAACCGCGAATAATTAGAAAAAAGTAAAGAAAAAACTGAAATTTTATCCATAAAACGTCCATAACTCAGTTATTTTTGAAGATAGAGGAAAATAAATATAGTGTTTTTGACTTACTAAAGCACGATAAACAGGAAAAAAAAAAGTTGATCTATATGTTCCTACAAAATGAAAAAAAGGCATTGAAATTGGTTTAGAACTAGCAGAGATATAGTTTTTGAAATTAGCAGTGGTGATTTTCCATCGTCCTTTAAATTATTTATTGCTTTTCATATAAGTAAATGACTTATAAACAGTTATACCCTAATGTAGTTATTTGGAAATTATTAACCATTGTGTAATAATTTGCAGCTTGTTTTTATTAATTGTTTTTTATTTTTTAAATTTTATTATTTTTTTTTTACAATATATTCTAGCAAAGTGACTAGATCGTGAAGCATCGCAGATATTATAAATAATAACAGTTATTCTATAGCTTGAATTTAGTTATAATTAATTTTACCTATAAATACTCCCTTGAATAAATTATTTTCGAAGATGGGGAAAGATATATGAATAGAGTTTTAGAATCAGTATATCGCGACAAACAGAAAAAAAAATTATATATATAAAAATATATATTGAAGTCACAGTTATAATAAATGTAATTCCACCAAAACTATGATATTATTGAAGATAGAAGAAAATTCAAAAGATTTTCGAGATCAAGACACTGCGATGAACAAAGAAAAAAAAAATCTTATATGGTAAGCAGCAACTTATAAGAGACGTAATTCTTTGATAACTCGGTTATTATTAATGATAGAGAAAAAATGTAAGGTGTTCTGGAATCAGGAAATTCTATTTGTATTGAAATCGAAAGAAAAATAAATAATAACAAAGTCTAGTATCGATGTTTTTTGTTTATTATTTTTTACAATGAAATCGAGAAAAAAAAAACTGTTACGATAAAGGTTGTTGAATAATCGTTTTAAAGGTTTCTAGAAGTATGAATTTGTGATGATATCATTCATATAATGTATGCTGAGAACATACCAGATAATATATTATATATAGCAGCTAATAATGTACATTATGGTTATACTCACATCCATCGACAAGGGCGAGGGCAGAGAGGATGAGGAACGGGGCGGATTTGCCGACGAATTCGTACATGAAGCCGCCGAAGGGAGGTCCGATGAGGACGCCCAGCGCCAGCCCTCCTAGTGCAATACCCATCGCGTTACCGCGATCCTTGTCGTCCGGGTATCGCTCTGCCAGCATGCCCATACCTAGGGTGTATGTATCACAGGCTATGTATTAATATCGCAGTATATAATAGAGGTGAAGGGTATACAAAATAATGGTTAGAAAGGATTTTACCACTGTAAGGGGCAAATAAAGGATACACAGTTAATTATAACAGTTGAATTAAATATACATACATACACACCCACACACACTATGTACATATATGTTGACTACTGTGTCCAGAAGGGAGAAATCGCAAGCACGCCACAGGTAATTTTAGTTGTCCTTTGAAAGCAGCAACCAAGAGTAGGAAAAGTAATTTTTACTTAAATCATTAATCAGTTGCTAAGGATCTTTTTTGGCAAACAGAGATGAGAATATAGACGTTGCCATACTATGCGAGCAGAATAGAGATGTCAATGGTCTCTGTTTCTGGATTAAGGACAGCTCTAGTCTGGCAGCTATTTGGGTAAAAAAAAAAATTTCATTAAAGAAGTCCAACTGATTATAGGTAAAGGTTTTGTACGGATCAAGGTGGAAGACATCTACGGGGACCATACTTGGAGAGAAGGCTGTTCCTGAAAACTTGGTCACCCTAATGATGACAAAAGAGCGATGAAATGATGTGGCAGAATATCACAAGTCAGAAAGAAGCTCAGATCTCAAGGAGATCAAAGGAGTAACTAGGCAAGACTCATCCCATAGAAATATCATAATAGCTGATAAAGATGTCCATTAATGAAGTAAGCACATAGCTATACCGTCCCCCGCGAAGTAATGGTCTGGCGGCAGTTAGTGTGGTGGGGTGGTGAAGGCGAATAGGGAGGTGGTTTTTTAGAGAGTAGGAATCTCACACTGTTGTGGGCTTGTATTATTATTGTATATACACAACGTCTATGAAAAAAAAATCTAAAAATTTTATATAATAAAAAAAATAAAATAAAACTATGTACATACATACACATATACACCACGCGCGCGCGCGCGCACACACACACACACACACACATATAGGGATTTTAGAGATTTGGGTAAGGGCTGTAGTGAGAAGGGTGATTAGTGGTAGGATAGTATCTCTAAGATCTGAGAGAAAGGACTCTGGAATGGAGTATATGTTGAAAGGATCTTGGTTGGGAAACTGATGTTAAGTTAAATGTTTTAAAAATATATTTTTATCAATCATTTAGAGGACGAACTTTTCCAAATCCAAGCTTATTGTTCATCTAAACGCTAAGGGGAATCTCCATAAACATATTTAGCTTCACAGCCATTGATTGTCATTTTTGAGATACTGCGATGACCACAAAAATGAGTGAATAGTAACTTTATTTTATATATAAAGAGGATAATGTAGACTATAAAACATTAGAAAAATAAACTACCTGCTACACTTGAACATGACGATCCGATTCCTTGAAGAGCTCGAGCCAGGAAGAGAACTGTGTAAGTGCGACCGAAAGCGAAAACTGAAAGAGATTTGCGAGAATTAGTAATTAAGGTGTTTTTTTATATACAATATTATAATAAAGTGATAATATTGTATGATTACTCACTGATGGTGGAGAAGAACATGATGATAAAACCAGCCAACATTGGGATACTGTAGCCGATTCTGCAATAATTAGCGATGTAAATGGCAAAATACTGATTATGATCATTATCATTACAATACAAACAGTATAGAGAATTAAAAAAATATCCTTTGCATTAGCACCCCTTTATTAACATTGTTATTTTCAATAATGAACCAATGAAATCAACCAAGAAAGAAGTTCTTGTGTCGTATAAAAAAACAAACAACAATCCGTTCGTCGGTTTTTCTCCTTATCTATTGGGCCATTTTATTAGAAATTCAATCTTTATGATCTGATAGTTGCGCATGGGAAGAAGCCAAGCACCCCATTCTAGGATGGAGAAGGAAGGAGTGGTTTTAGTGTAGAATATGAAAATAAAAAAAATCTGGTGCGCGCAATACTCGACTTTCACTTACCTCCGTTATTTATATCAATTTAAGACTTTTTAAATACATTTAGAGATAAAAATAAATTTTTGAAGAATTAATTAAAATGAATTTCAACAGAAACATGTGTTTTATTAAAAATCGATTATATTATTATCTAAAACAATCAGTTAATTTATGTATAAGATAATATTTTTTCTGAAATCTTTACCTTTCCAACGATATATTATACATGTATATTACCGATCTTATATTCAAAAACAAAAAAATTCCATAAAAAAAAAAAGTTTGCAGTTTTCTCCTTTAGTTAGAGATCGGATTCGTTCAACTTTACATTTACCTATTTTTTATCGTTGATAACAAGATTATATTGTTATTTTTTTAGTATCTAGAAAATCAAAGATACTTTGGAGGAAGAAAATTTAGAATATCGGCATTTAAGCCCTGTCAGACTATTTAAATCGGAATGAAACATACATCATATTAAAGCCCATCAAATTCTACATCGATATATAAAGTTTAATCAAAATCATTAGAGCCGTTTTTGAGAAAATCGCAAAAAGGTGCAAAATGCATAGTATAATGAAGATCTTTCGGTCAGCTGATTTTAATGAAAAAGATTCTGTAACATCTTTTCGCTAAGGAGTTACCACACACACATAGACCTTTTTATGGGACTTGGTCATTTGGATCCAGAGGACCCTAAAACATATATTTCCGTTGAAAACTGGAATTCAAAAGTTTTCAAGATTGCAATACTTTCCCTTACTATTGTCTAAAGTGGATATAGTACCTTTTGGAAATCAACGTCTCAATTGTTTGTCAGAACTTCTCTACCAGGCTAGTGCCTTGGTCACATAGCTCAATATACCTCGTATTGTTTATTAATTATCATGAAACAGTAGCATGAGCAAACATATTGCCATTACTAAGTTACAATATTACTAAATAAAACGTCTTCTTTTGTCTGGGCGTGACTTTTGTGTAGGCGTCGATAGTATTATAACTAAGTCGTTAACATGAATGGTAAGATGTTATAAATCTATTAACCGATATTGTTATTAATTATTTTAACTTTTAAAGTATTTCAAGAGACAGATCAATCACTGTAAAATAAATGGGATTTTCATGGAAACCAAATTTTAAAGGTTGATTTATTTATTTTAATTATAAAATAGAAATAAACCTAATAGGACAGGAACCTAATTTTTTGATTTTTACCTTGTTATTTCTATGGTTTTTGAAAACAGACATGTCAATAAAATTTTCTTTATAAAAAACAAATAACCTAAATAAATTTTAAATTGTTTGATTTAATTTTAGCCGATGATTAAATATAATAATGAATAGACGTTTTAAAATAAACATATTTTCTTGCTAAGTGCACTTTTCGTTTCGATGAACTAAAACTTCCAAAGCGATAAACTCTAAATAGGTCAGACAGAGATTTTTGAAACATAAATGGCAACTGCTCATTCAAATCGCATCCGTGCGAAGCAGGGGCGAATCCACTAGTTAAGAAATAAAGAAATATCTGCTATAAATGCATTAGTATGTTGTATATGCATAGATATATAGAATATAGATACATAGATATATAAATATATATATTTTTATATATAATTTATTAGTTATTACTAACTTATGGGTGAGAGGGCCGACGAATGGATTGGCCAGGAGTTGTACGAAGGCCTTGGAGGCGAACATGATTCCGACCGCCACAGTCTCCTCAACCAGATCCTTGTGTCGCTTCTCGCCTTCGTTAGGGGGAGCTGTAGTGTTTTCTGAAAGATATAATAACAAAAAATAATATTATAATTGTATACTTGATAATAAAGTGAGTATTTTGTTAGCAATTGTCATCTGCAGAAGTGAAGATTCAGTATGAGAGAATCACACAGAGAATTAAATTTCATAGGATGCCAAAAAAGAATCAGTGAAATCGGTTAAGGAATAGTGGAGATAATGCGTTTTGAATTGAGCATTTTCTTTGAATATAAATTTACAGTATTACTAGGTCGTTATTTCAGAAGTGGATACTCAACATTTAAGGTAAAAACCTGACGGCTGGATTTAATTTCGGCCTAAACACCTCATTGCACGGCCATTGGCTTAGAAACAGTACGAATCTTAATATGTACTCAACCCAAGATCTTTCAAGGTGGTACAGATTTTTTTTTGTGTTTGTTTTAGCTCTATAATTTGTGTTTTTTTTTTAGTTATATAGACATTTGAACACATTTTTTAAATATAAATTTTATATATTTTTTTTAGCTCACACTGCTTGACGGTAAAAGAGGTCTCGATTAAGTTAAAAAGTAAGTAAGTAAGTAAAAAATTATTTTCTCAGTTGTATTACAAAATATATTTTCAAGATTGAAGTGTTTTAATCGACCAAGAGTAATTTCTTTTTTTTATTATGCTTTTGAATAACGATAGAGGTAAGAAAAAAAAGATTGATCAAAAAAATCTGAGTTCATTCAAAATTTCAGTCTTCAAGTCTTTAGATTTTATCTATTTATGTGCATATTTTCTCTAAACCTATTCGGCTGATTTTGTTGAGATTTGACGCTAATGTTATAGGCCACTTCTTATGATCCTTGGAACTCTATGTTATCATGTCTCGTTTCTTTTGAAAATGGTTATTAACATGTGAAGTATATTTTAAAAAAATCAATTAAGTCATGTAATTTCAGGAGATTTTCGAAGAAAATTAAAACTAGAATAAATATTAGCTGTCCTAGATTGATTTAAAAAATAAATTAAGATCTTAATTTAATTAAGTTTTCTCGACCATTGAAGAGTTTGCTCTGGTTAATTAAAAATATTCTCGAGATGGGACCTATAATGGCTATCAGTCCACTCTTCTAAAAATATTGAATTTTTTCAAGGTTGAATGGAGAAAAAAACAACTAAGAAAACAAAAAAAAACAGCTCCATTAAAATTACTTGCTGCTATTACACATACAATGGTTCAATACACATACAACCTTTCTTTTAGCTTGTTGAATCGTTTTATTTTTGCTATCTTTCGAATTTATAAAATTACCAAGAATAAGAAATCACTCCTATATGTTTAAAACGATACCCTTCATACTGACTTACCTATCCCAACTACAATAAACCACATTCGATCGACTTACAAACGATTTCACGAAAACTAAATGGGCACATTAACAAACTTGACCAAAACATGGCTACAACTGACATCCCTGACATAACTCTGCGTAGGCTGAAAAGGAGTCGGATGAGGGACCTCCTGACCAGAAAATATAGTTGTGCTCTCTCACGTGACCAATCGCACTTGACCAAAAAAAGGAAATTATATATATATATATGTATATATATATATATATAATATATATATATATATATATATATATATATATATATATATATTGTTTGATCAGTTCTCGACTGTTGATAATTTAAGTTTGTGTTGTTCTTAGGTTTCAGTCAATGAATAAACAATTTTATCTATGCGACGTTTCCAGAATTTATTGTTCTCATAATCATGCCTTAACAGTGGAAAAAAAAACAAAAAAAAACAGAACATTAATATTATTATACAATAATTAATATATATTGTTAGAGATATAAAAGAAAGAGTACATTGAACAATGAATAATTTTTTCCACTGTTAAGGAATGATTATGAGAACAATAAATTCTCGAAACGTCGCATAGATAAAATTGTTTATTCATTGACTGAAACCTAAGAACAACACAAACTTATATATATATATATATATATATATATATATATATATATATATATATATATATATATATATATATATATATATTGTTATGTATCAATAATACTGAGAGGTTTAAATTCATCATTGGATAATTATTGTATTAATTAAATAAATATTAATTAGCCTTTGTCGGCAAAAGTTCAAAAGGCGTATACCTACCTCCCTTGAGTTCTGTACCGAGGTCTCATGGCAGTTCCTCCAGCGGCAGCCAGACAAGATTAGTAATGGTGGTCAAAAGATAAAAATAATATCCCAACGCCGTCTTTAATATGTTAGGGATAGTTATTAAAATTATTTACTACAAAGGCTGGACCGCCGACTTCGGGCTCTTCCCATATCAGCCCAGCCCCCTTTTGTAGTATATAAAATATTTAAAAATATATTATTTTTGAAAACGAGAGGGGATAGAGTTGACGAGGCTGAGAATCGAGAAGCAGAAGAGGTCAGTCGTATTCCAGTACAGAAGAGTGCAAGACCTTCCACGAAGGCCGTTAGGGATCCCAGAGAAGTCAGATGCTGGAGGATGACGAACTCCAACTTGGCTAATCGACTGAGGCAAAGCTAGTAGTATCGATCTCCTCAGTATTCTCTGTCATACTGTTATGCTTTATTGAATTATTAACTAATTGTGATAGATTTATTTAGTTATTTTTTTAATAATAACTGTATTGACGAGCAACTGTTGGTCATTTAAATATCCCTTTCATGCGACCTAATACCTATTGAGATCGGTAAACACGATACCATTGGAAAATAATTCCAATAGCGTCCAACGATATAATAAATTAATAAATTAAATATAGTAATTAATCTAGTTTTTGGAGCTACCACTGGCTTAGAAAAGCAGCCGGTCAAAACATAGCAATATATACATATATATATATATATATATATATATATATATATAGTGTTTTTTATCTAAATGGAATTAAAGAAGGATTCATTAAGAAATATGGCAAGATAAAGCCAGCAGCTCAGAGAAACAAATTTTATTTTTAGCACTTATGTGTGGTGTGTTCAGAGTTATCTTAATATCATAAACAAGTTAAGTTTTTGTGATTATATATATATATATATATATATATATATATATATATATATATATATATATATATATATATATATTTATATATATATGTATATATATATATATATATATACACATACATGTTTACTCACCGTTGATGATGTCAGTGGAGTTGTCTACGTAGAAGAGAGCTGAGGAGGGAGTGGTGAAGATGTTGGGGTTCTCGTCGAGGTGGGAGGCCAGGCTGCTCTGGTTCGGGTGCTGGATGTCGTAGATGAATTCGGGGATGATGGGAACTGAAACACAAAATAAGTATGGATATAACATGTATAATAGTATTGATCAATAGAAAAATATTTAATTAATATCAATATTTATAAAAGTTAGCTCCTCCTATATAACCCTCTTCAAAGTTTGAAACGGTAGTGGTTTCAGGACCTTTTGTGAATATTAATAATGCAATGGACAGCTTCTCCTGCGGCCCTCACTCATCCTCTACTGGCTTACAATACTGTTACGGGCAGTGCTGCGAAATAAGAGGTTGACAGGTTTTGGATGAGTCACCAAAGGCACAATTTAAGTATTATACTTCTATAATATTATTTAAAGTTTATAAAATATTATTACACGGGAGTTTATAAAAATGCTATTCGTCACTTTTGAGATAATTTCACAGTGTCACATATAATAATACGCTAGATAATTAAAAAAAAAAAAAGTGTTAAACGTGTGATAGCAGTAATTTACTTTAGAGAGGTCCTACTCATACTTAGTAGGCACTTACTTCTATTAATATTGCGGACTTCTAAAACTCAGAGTTAGCTACTTGATTTAATCAAGAGAAGGCAATGAGATGGAAGTAAGTTAGGGAGCCTATAAGCTTTAGAATTGGGACTAAGTAAATTAATCATGATAGTGGAGGTGTGATAGTGCAGAGGTGAAGAGGCGGTGGACACATATAGAAATGTAAATAGCTCCAGGTCGCTGTATTAAACATGAGTCCGGCGATCTCATGAATAGCTCCCAACCACCTTGACCTTATCCACTGTCTCACACTAACACACACAGACAGGCAAGGACACACAAACACACACACAATCTTTCTCTCTCATCCTTTTCTAATTTACTCCTCTCTGTTTTACTGTGCCGCATAAACTACCCGCTATCACGTAGCAGCTCCAATTCTCAGGAGCATTTTCAATATTAGTTTTATTAGGAAAAAAAATCTGGTGCGCGCAAACACCGACTTTCATTTACCTCCGTTGTTAAAATCAATTTAAGAATTTATAAATACATTTAGAGAAGAAAATAAATTACTAAAGAAATAATTACATTTAATTTTGGTAGAAACATGTTTTATATTTATCGACAAAAATCAATTAGTTTTATCAGCTTTTCATCACTCTCAATTAACTTTTACAATTTTATGTATAAGATAATATTTTTACTAAAATCTTAAGCTTTCCAACGGTATATTATACGTCTATATTACTGTTTGTATGTCCATAAAAATAAAAATTTCATTAATTTTTTTTTTTTATTTTACCTCCCTTAGTAGGATATCGAGTTGGTTTAACTTATATTTTTACCTGTTTTTATCAATGCTAACAACATGATATGATTAATTCTTTTGAATCAACAAAATTAAAGGTACATAGGAGGAAGGCAATTTTAAAGTCCTGTAAAACCAGTAATAAACATACATGATATTAAAGCGAACGAAATTTAAATCGATATAGCGAGTTCAATCAAAATCGTTAGAGCCGTTTTCGAGGAAATCGTAAAAAGGTGGAAAATCCATGATAAAAATTAGCACTTCCGTGCAGGCGATTTTAGGAAAAAAGATGCTGTAACATCTCGGGCGTATAGTTGTCTAAAATATGAAATTTTAGTTTTGTACGACTTCTCGTTTATGTGCTAGTGTTTCCACACACACATACACACGTGTTTAATTTTCAAATGCCATATTTCTATGCTTATTTGATCAAGATATACTTTCCGATTTCGCTTTTTCTACAATTTAAATATTGACGGTAAGATCATCATGACTTTGCTTTGTATCTTTAGATATTTTCATGCAAAGTAATGCTTTAATAATATTTACAAGTATCGATATTTTAGAGTTAAGAGAATTACAATATTTATTATATTAACTTTATATACAGCAAGAGGTAAGTTCTAAGACATTGTTCATCTTCCATGTCTTTACTCATTTCATTTGCAACTGACTTTAATTCAATTAAATACTGAAAGAAAGTATTATAAATATCGATATTTATGTGCCGATATTACACCGGTATCGATAACGTTTACGGTAATTTATATCGTTATCCTATCTGTAATAGACAGGTATATACAGAGCGCATGTGCTAGTCTAGAACATGTTGGTGACGTTACCATGGTTACGAAATCGAAGCTTTTACCCCAGCCAAAAATCGCATAACGCGCCTAAAGAAGTTTTCACTTGTATTGTAGTGGTCTATTCAATAGATTACTCCGCTTTTTAAAATATAATTATATAAAGTGAAGAAAAATACTGTCTAGAGATCTTTTAATCTTCAGTCTCAGTTAGTTGTGCTCCAAATTGATAGCCAGCTTCCTAAAGTTGCTCCTTGGAAATCTTCATTAATTCTAAAAACAAGTTTACGTTCCCTCGGAAATTGTAATCTTACTTAGTTGCATTCCTTTAATAGGGAAAAGTAATTCTATCATCTCGGCCTCCATCAGGAACTGACGCAAAATACAAACTTAAGCTTTAAGACCAAGTTTCTTCGGCTTATTCCGAGAAGATATGAAAAGGTTCATTTAAAAGATACTTTAAATGTTGTCGTTCATGTTTATAATGACGATGCAAATTATTACATAATGGTTTATTATTTCCAAATAACAATTTTAGGATTTAACTGTTTATATTGCTGTTGATAGGCAATTAAGTAGTATGAAAAGCAATAATTCAAAAGATAATGGCATACCACTACTGCTGATTTCAAAACGCTCTATCTCTGTTAGTTCTAAACCATTTTCAATGATTCTTATTCATTTTGTCGAAAATTTAATTATCTTGTTTATTTATTTATTAATTAGGAGAAACGGATTTTTTTTCGTATTCGTTATTCGGATTCTACACATCTTGAAACGTAAGCCCTTAAATTTTAAGAGAGGGGGGTAATCTTTTTTAGACTGCGTTACTATTTCCTTTTCTTTTCTTTAATATTTCACACTCAATTCATGCACTCCTTAACTTCCTTTTATTATACATTTATTTTTCTTCACAATTTTTTACATACTTTTTCTACGTTTCGGGGTTCTTTCCCCATTATCAAGACTTTTTTAAATACACTTTTTAACACAAATTACATTGTTTTCCATTTATAGCTTACTGCTATCCATCCACTTATAATAGCAATGATATCCACTTATAATTAAAATAATATTTCTGTGCATATTTGAGTGTGAAATATTTCCATTTCTTCTCTTTCGATTTTCATTAAAATAATTCAAATAGAATTTCTTGATTCCAGAACACCTTACATGTTTTCTTTATCATCAATAATAAAAAGTTAGCATAAGTCGAGTTATCAGGGAATCACATCTCTTATATGTTGTAGCTTGACCATATAAGATTTTTTTTCTCTTTGTTCAACGCGTTGTCTTGATCTCGAAAATCTTTTCGATTTTTATCTATCTTATATAATAACCGATTTTTGATGGAATTACATCCATTGTAGTTCGTTACTTAAATAAAAATTGTATTTTTTTAATATATTTATTTTTTATTTATTTATCGTGCTTTACTGATTCTAAAACTCTAAACATATTTTTTTATGGGTTATGAGTTATGGGCGTATTTATGAGTAAAATATCTGACTCATCACTGTCTCCCACCCTATTGCTGTTTACATAAATGTCCTTCCTCTCCTTATTGATCACTCATAATATCATTTGTATGCCGAAGATATCCAAATTTACCTGTCCTTCCCACGTTCGGATCTAATAATAGTAGCCAAAAAACTACAAAATGACTTTAATAGAATCGGTCAGTGGGCCATGGATAACAAGATAAAGCTAAATGTCGAAAAGACTAAGGCTATTGTAATAGGTTTTCCTTAAAACTCTCCCTCCCATTCCTACCTTTTTTCTGAAGGATAATCCGGTACAATTCCATCAATCCATCAAAAACCTTGCAATCACCTTTGACCAAAACCTCTCCTGGAAAAACCACATCTCTGACATCTCCTTCATCACTTTAAAGCGATTAAATGTACTCCGTGACCTCTGTCCTCTTGAAACCCGTAAGCTTCTGATCTCCTCCCTGACATTTCCCCACTTTGACTATTGCTGTACGGTGTATGGTGTTGTCTCTGGAGATCTCGAAGAAAAACTAAAACGGTTACCTAATTGCTTCATTCGATTCATCTTTGGGATCTCTAGGGACACCTCCGTCACTCGATTCTACGAAGAGTTAAAGTGGCTTTATCCTTCCTACCGTCGAAAATACTTCCTGGCTTCCTTCCTTTATCAAGTTATCCGATCCCTCCGTCCTTCATACATCTCTGATCTCTTATTATTCAAATCCTAAATTCATTCCCGCTACACCCGTATGCGGCCTTCTGATTTGTATATTACGCCCCATCGAACTTCAGCTTTCGACAGATCTTTCATAATGAGTATTTGATAAAATTGTAAGAAATAGTGACGAGGTAAAGATTAAAAGATTTTAAGTAATAACGGATGACGATGATAAATGATGAATGATGATAAGGTAATAACGAATGACGATAAGGAGCTGTCGAAGGAAATGATAAATAAACAGTAATCTAGTAGGTAAACAAATAAATAAATACAAAAGGGGAGTACGAAAATTAAATAAATATATAAATAAAAAATTGATAATAAATAAATAAAAATAAAATTATGAAGAGATGATCAGATGGTTGTTTAAAAAATGAGCTAGGGATGCTTTATTAAATTTAATATTTGGGAATAAGCTAGTGACAAGTTATGTTTGTCAGTCTTTTGATTAACAGGAAGGGGTTCTAGTTGTATGTAAATGCATTCTGTAATGAGTCGTTTGTCATGGTTGGGAACAGTGGCAAGAATGGATGTTTTATCAAAGTCACTAGCTTATTCCCAAATATTAAATTTAATAAAGCATCCCTAGCTCATTTTTTAAACAACCATCTGATCATCTCTTCATAATTTTATTTTTATTTATTTATTATCAATTTTTTATTTATATATTTATTTAATTTTCGTACTCCCCTTTTGTATTTATTTATTTGTTTACCTACTAGATTACTGTTTATTTATCATTTCCTTCGACAGCTCCTTATCGTCATTCGTTATTACCTTATCATCATTCATCATTTATCATCGTCATCCGTTATTACTTAAAATCTTTTAATCTTTACCTCGTCACTATTTCTTACAATTTTATCAAATACTCATAAGTAATAACTCAAGTACTCTCAAGTAATGACTTTTGGCTATTTTTTAACAATCGAATCAGTAAACATAACTTAGCTTCTTGGAATTTTCCTAACGGACATTCTAGTTCTCATATTTTCCGTTCCACGCAATGAGCGTTTTTTAAACTGGGAAACATCACTTCTGTAGGCAACGCTTGCACGTCGTCATGTAAGTATTTTTTCTTATTGATAAGGGTCTTTTTTCATCGCCCATTTCTTTCTCCCCCTTTCCATACTCATATCTTTCTCCGTTACATATCCTGACATATAATTATTAGTTTAATATTACATTATTTTAAAATTTAAATTATTATTTTTTATTCATACTGTTTCTCTTTTGTAATGACTATATTTTTTTATATATTACCTATACTCTTAACTATGTTTTTAATATATTACCGTCATATATCAACTCAAAATTGTTAATATTTAAAATTTTAATTGTTCACATATTTTTCCTTTATCATTTTTTTTTTCATTTATTGAGTCTCTATTTATATATTCTCATTACAATATTATCATCTCAATTATGTCTACTTCCATACTTTATAACTATCATCTTAATTTTGTTTATTTCCATACTTTATAACTGTCACCTTATTTCCATACTTTATAATTGTCATCTTATTATCATTTTACATTTAATATTATTTATGTTCCCATAATTTATTACTGTCATATTATTATTATATACCTAACGCATTATTAAGTCTATAATTACATTGGTTGTTATCTTGTTTCTTTTAGCCCTGATGAAGGCCCACATTGCAGGCCGAAACGTCGGCACATAATTAAAATAACGCTTATTTTTAATTGTGTGGTTTTAATTTATGACCGCACCCCCAACCATCTTCCTCATCTATTCCTTCTGATATTCGTAATTCTACTACCCTTCCGACTTTCAAATCTCGTCTGTTCAATTACTTTCTGTCCATTCGATATCCAAACAATCCTGACTGAACCAGTTTCCATAAAAACATGTAAATAGAAAAAAAAGTTATAGAAGTGGTTCTTAATTTTTTATTTGTATTATTTTATTTTTTTACCTAAGTAAGAAGTGTATTTTATGTTTTGGGCTAGTTTATGTATGGGAGCACGATAATTATTTATTAATATATTTTTAATTTATCACTTATATTTTTTACAAATATTTTCACATCCATTAGTTATCGAAGATATATATTGGCTTATGATATTTTTATTTTTGTCATTTGTCTTATTGTTTTCCTCTTTACTTATTATTATTCACTGTATATTTCATTTTTTTCAATCTTACTCTAAGACAGTAAATATCACATTATTGTATTTTATATTATTCTAAAGGGACTTGTCCCAGAATAAATAAATAAATTATTATAATTAAATAAATTATTATTACGATAAAATTTCAATTTTTTCTTATCTTTTTTTATAATTATTCGCTTTTTTTTTTGGTTAAAAAACACTGGTAAATGTTTCTCTATCATCAAAAATAACTGAGTTGCTGAATTAAATTACTTTTAATCGACTGCCATTTGAAAAATAAACAGCTGATATCAACGTCTAGGTGTTAGATCATCGTTGCATGGACTAGTATTTTTGTGGCGAAATAAAAAAAAAAAAATGGTACAGTAGTTTCGGAGAAATGGCGCGGACGGCGTACGGTGCACGGCATACGGATTACGGCTAGGGATTGCAATTCGGCGTCATTTTCAATCCGGCCGGATCCGGTCCCAAACTTCATCAATCCGGACGGATCCGGATGGTATGACTAAATCAGGTTGATTTTCACTTTTCAGTCCAAGATGAACTGTTAGTATGTTATTCGAGTATAATTGTACTTATAATAGGAAGTTTAAAATTATTTTTATCACAATTCCCATCTGAGTTAAGGATAATTATATAAGGATTTATAAAGTAACTTAATAAATTAATTTAGCTATCAGAGAAAGTGAAGAATGGGAAGAGGTGAGCAGTAACGTAGCTCAGTCTTCCTAGATTTTAATCGATTTGTAAGCAGTTTTTCATAACACTTGAGATTTCAGTATTAGAGATCAGATAGATTTCAGTACCATAACACTTGAGGGAGTCAGTACGTGAGTGAGCAATTTCTCTAAAAAAAAAGTTAGAGTTGTTTCAGAAGCTCCTCTACAGCCAACTTATAGGATGCTATAGCTCGCGTATATCCAAAATAATAATATCTGTTAACTTACATTTAGGTGAAGCACCGACAAAACAGAAGCCCATGTAATGTCTCCTGAAAGGCGAACGAATGATGCTGGACTGAACTGATGACGTGATGCAATTTGGTGTCGAACGACACCACTATACATGTACACCAAATGTAACGCATTTAAAGTTCTTTTTTTTATTAAACTGCACTATTTTTGGCCAAAAATTGCTATAATCGGATCCGGTATATTATTGCCGGATCCGGTTAACGTATAATGATGCCGGATCCGCCAGATTACCGGATCCAGTTTTCCGGATTGCAATCCCTAATTACGGCGGACTAACGGATTTTTTTGTATTTGTTATTCGGATTCTACGCATCTTGAAACGTAAGCCCTAAAATTTTGGGGGAAAGGGTAATTTTTTTGGTCGATTACAAAGGTTCATTATTGAAAATAAAAACCAATATGAAGCTAAACTCACTATAATCTCTATACATCGGGTTGTAAAGTGCGTTAAGTAAGTTTTTCACAACTTATCGTTTTCGAGCCAGTCTTACCGCACACACTGTCACACAGAGTTTTTTGCGGGATTTGGTTATTTGGACTCAGGGGATCCTAAAACGTTAATATCAGTTGAAAACCGGGAATTAAAAAATTTCAATACAGCAATACTTTCCCGTACTATACATTTCATACATAGATGAGTGAAGTTAAAAAGATTTCTGAAACAAATTAACTCTGGACATTTTACATATTTCAGAGCGATAAAAAAACTAAAATAATGATGAAAGTATTATCTACATTTTCAACCCTTAAAAAACATTACCTAAGCGAAGAATATTGACTAGGAGACTTCAATAAAGCTATTTATGCAGGTAGTGAAGTAGCTTTCATAATTTCGGACAGGGTGATGTACAATTCCTTGATTTCCGGATGTGTTAAAACAAAGAAAATTTTATTGCCCAAATTTTAGAAAAGGCAGACCTTTAAGCGGTATAGGAAAGAACCCGATATCCTTTTTTTTCCTTCTCCCCTACCTCGCGATTGAAGGCATAAGGGGGTTACTCGGGCCAGGGTGAGAGCGGGGGATCAATGTCGAGATAAATTATCCGAGTACCGAGACACGGACTGGTAATTATTTAATTCTATATTTCTGGTCATCTGTGGTTGCTAGGCAACGAGCGCTAACCCACTCAGCCACCTCGCCCCAAAGAGAACCCGATATCCTTAAATACACTATAAAATAAACATACCGCTTTATACATTTCTATCCTAACCTTTAATACATGATCATATTTCATGGTAGTGATCCCCAAGCCATCAAGTTCTTCAATAGACATAGATCTTCTTCAGCTCTTCCATGAACTCGACAGGAATGGTGTGCACTTCCGGCTTCTTCTTAACCAGTCGCCGATACCTGTTCATTAGGTTCAATCCTTTCCACCTTCCTGTTACTTCGGACGGGCGACAGCAGCTCTTCTGCGATCGGGGTTTGCTATAGTGGCCCATCCGGGAAGTTTGTTTGGGGCACTTCCAGAGGAACGGTGGCCGCTGACGGGTTGGAGGACTGCGTTGAGGTTGTTTGGGGATTACGATGTTACTGTTGTTGATGACATTCTTCGTTCTGTTGTTGGACCTAGCAGAGGCGGAGTTGAAGACGCTCTGACTAACTCCCTCCATCCTGCCTTCAGGACCCGGTCTTAAAAGAGAGGAGACGATTTGGAGGAGACGACATGTGATCTCGAATCAGTGAATAGGTTTCACTGAATTGAAGTCGATGGGAAGGTTATAATAGTTGGTTAGGTTTGTTCCAACACGAAGCTTTCAAGACCACGCTAAACGGTGAAACTAGAGGAAGTTGAAAATTCGTAAGAGCTCTTATGAGAGTTCACGAAAGTAGCAGGGAAAGGGGGAGGAATCATTTTTACTTTCACTTACCTATATATGAAATATATTGATATGTAGTAAGGAAAAGTATTGGGATCATGAAAACTTTTGAATTCCAGTTTTCAACGGAATTACTGCGTGTGTGGTAAGTCTAGCGCGAATACGAAACGTCATACGTCGTAAAAGTCGTAGGAATCTGAAATATCGTATTTGAGACAACTATACGCCCGAGCTGTTACAGCAACTTTTTCATTAAAATCAGTTGACCGGAAGATCTACTTTATACTATACATGTTTCACTTTTTTCCCAAAATCGGCACTAACGATTTTGAATAAACTGGCTATATCGATGTAAACTGTAGCTGTAGAACATGACAAAGCCATCTTACGTAGGCTTTTGTAAAACGAAATAAATGATAAGGTTTTTTTAGCAAATACGGTTATTGCATATTTATTATAATACGTTGAAAGTGTGAGATAATTCACTATCACCAACTTCACATCTGGACCTCACACACTTTCACATTTTACTTTCCTCTACTCTCACCGTGTAGCGGCCTTAGACTGCTGTAACTGAAGACAGAGCCATCTTGAGGAGGATTTTGTCAAACGAAATAAAGTTTTATAGAAAACACAGTTAAATAAATAAATAAATTCTTTATTATCCTGAGACTTGCCCCGTTAGAATAAAATATACAGAATGTACTAAACGTGCTTTGGAGTCTTAGAATATATTAAATACATATAAACAAGTTAATAATTACTTATATAAAATAGACATATTTAAATGAGAAGAAATCAGCAAAAATAAAAAAAAGCTTATTTACAATTTTATTGAGCCTGGATATTCATTAAGTGATTAAATATGTGGGATTTGAAGGTAGAGAGAGAATTGGAGTGGCGGATGGAAGGAGGCATGGAATTCAATAGGATTGTGGATCGAATGAGAAAGGATCTGACGAAATGTGCAGTTCGGTGGGCCGAACTGTATAAATCTGAAGGACTGGAGCGTGTACAACGGGGATGGACAGAGGATATGAACTGTAGGAGGTCAAAAATGTATGATGTACAGTGGGATTGGATATCTTGGTAAAGGAATGACGCAAGGAAATACTTGCGACGATTGGAAGGGTAAAGCCACTTCAACTCGCCATTAAATTGGGATGCGGAGGTGTACCTAAGGACTCGAAGATGAATCGAACAAAGCAATTAATTAAGCGTTTAATTTTTACCTCGAGATCCCCAGAAACATCACAGCATACCGTACAGCAATAGTCGAAGTGGGGAAATATTAGAGAGGTAACGAGGAGTTTTCAGTTTCATGCGGGAATAGGTGACGGAGGGAATACAGTCGCTTTAAGGTTGAAAAGGTGCGACGAGAGATTTCGGAAATAGGATTTTTGAAGGATAGAGTTTGGTGGCAGGTTACTCCCAGATTCCTGACAGTCGGGTGGAACTTTATGGGATTACTATTTAGGAACAGGGTTGGGATATGTGGAACAGTTTTCAGGAGGTGATGGGATCCTATTACAATTGCTTTTGTTTTTACGATTATTGCATATTTATTATAAAACGTTAAAAGTGTGATAATTCACTAACACCGACTTCATAACAGGATCTCACAAATTTTCATATTTTACTTTCCTCTACACTCACCGTGTAGTGGGGCTGTAACTGAAGACAGAGCCAATCTTGCGGAGACTTTGGAAGTTGCCCCGAATTATTAACTGTTTGTTAATCTATCAATGTGTGTAGAATGAATTCATTTTAGTTGATGAGAAATCAAGAAGTATTGTAAGTTAATTAAAATGTTCTACGAAATCAATCATTGAGCTTTCTAAAATTTGATTGAATTGGAACACTCGCCTCCTAAATGAATATATATGGGCTTTTGAAGTCCTGCTATTGAACACTTTTCTCGGAATACTCTTGCCCGTTTATTAATTGATCGATATGAAATGTTACAATCGTTTCTAGTTGAGTTGTTTGCCCCAATGCAGACAGTTATTTGTTTCTGTTTTCCCTCGCCTTTCTATATCTATGTAACTGGCTATCGATTTGTCTCATAAATGTATCGCCATATTGTGAGAGCAGATACTGGACTTCGAGAGGAACGAAAAAGTTCTTGCGCCACATAGTCTGATTCTCAACAGTTAGGAGGAAAATCATAATTTGAGTGTTTGCTGTTATCCATGTTTTCGTTAGGAAAACTCAAATATATAAATATATTTACTAGCACGCTCAGAAAAAAATCTGGTGCGCGCAACGCACGACTTTCACTTACCCCCGTTGTTAAAATAAATTTAAGAATTTTTAAATACATTTAGAGGCGAAAATAATTAGTTAAAGTATTGATTACATTGAGTTTGAAAAGAATCATATGTTTTATCAAATAATCTATTATTATGTACGAAAAAAAAAAAAAAGTTTTATTGGCTCTTTATCACTCCCGTTAACATTTACAATTTTTTGTATGAGATAATAATTTTCTAAAATTTTTAGCTTTTCAACGGTTTATTATACATCTATATTACTGTTTTTATTTACAAAAACACATAAATTGCATAAAAAAATGTTTTTGCTGCTCACTCCTTTAGTTGTTTATCGAATTCGTTCAGCTTATAAGTTTATCTGTTTTTTATCAATGCTAAAAAGAAGATATGCTTTTTTTTATAGAATCCACAAAATTAAGAGTAGTTTAGAGGGAGAACCTTTAAAATATCGGCATTTAAGCCCCGTCATACTATTTCAATAAGAATGAAATCTATATGATATTAAAGCCCATTAAATTTTACATCCATATGGCGAATTTAATCAAAATCGTTTGAGCCGTTTTTGAGAAAATCGTAAAAAGGTGCACAGTACATGCTACAAAGTGGCTCTTTTGATGAAAAGGTTTACCACATAATGACACATGCAGAGCTTTTTGCGGGGCTTGGTCATCGGACCCAGGGTACCCTAAAACGTATGAAAACTCAAATTCGAAACTTTTAACGATCGCAATACTTTTTCCTACTATATATTTCATATATAGGTAAGTGAAAGTAATAAATGGTGCCAAATGAAAGGAAAGAAAAGTTACCAGAAGATTAAGGAGTCGAACCCTTTCAGTTTTCATCATAAATAAGATTCATCCAGATAAAAGAGCTCCTATATCAAACAAACAATACTTGGAAATCGGAGGTTTCCTACTTACCCATCTTATTTGAATAAAATTGTTCTAAATAAATCTGTTCGCCGAATATTTATATTTTCACTTACCTATATATTAAATATATTAAGGGAAAGTATTGCGACGTTTGAGGGTCTCAATGACCAAGTCCCGGAAAAATATGGTGTGTCTGCGTGTATGTAAGCTTAGCGCGAATAAGAAAAGTCGTATGAAACTGAAATTTCATATTTAAGATGTCGATATACCGTTACAGCAACCTTTTCATCAAAATCAGCTAGCCAAAACAGCCTCTTTATACCATACATTTTGCACTTTTTTACCTTCAAAGTCCAAGTAACTATGTCGTGCGAAAAGTTCTGTATGTGTGTGTGTCTGTAATAAGTGTAGCACGAAAACTGAAAGTTTTACAGAACTAAAATTACATACTTAATATAATTATAAGCCCGAAATGTCACAACTTTTTCATCAACATCGAGGAACCAGAAGTTCCACTTTATACTGTGCATTTTGTACCTGTTTATGATTTTTCCAAAAACGCCTCGAACGATTTTGAATAAACTCGCTACATCGAAGTACAATTTAATAGTCTTTAATATCTTGTAGGTTTCATTCTGATTGAAATAGTCTGAGAGTTCTTAAAAATTAAAAACTTTTCTTCTAAAGTACCTTTAATTTTGTACATTCGAAATTCGAAAAAATCAACCATATCAATTTACTAGTGTTGATAAAAAAGGCTAAATATACAAGATGAATGGATTGAATAACCAACTAAAAAAAAAAAAAAAAATTAAGATTTATTGAAGTAATTTTATTCGGAGCATATGAATAATAATATAGGTGTGTAAAATAAAATATACCGTTGGAAATGTAAATGTTTTGGAAAAAATGTTATGTTACATATTTGTCTATCAAAACTCAATTTAATTAATTCTTTGACCTTTTTACTTTCACTTAGCAATATATTTCATCTGTAGTAGTATTTAAAAATCTTTAAATCGAACGGAGGTAAGGGAAGGTGGAGTATTGCGAGCTCTAGATTTTTAGAAATATTAAAATTTCATTTTGCATGACTTACTCTTACTTTCCTATTTTTAGGGCTCGAATATTTTAAATTTTCCTTCTCGGAAATTTTCCCTTCTTTTATCTGGTCCCACATATTTTTCTATGAAAGCATATCAAGCAGATATATTTGAATTTGTCTGATGAAAACAATGGATAACAGCAAAAAAACTCAAAATTTGATTTTCCTCCCTAACTGTTGATGAACAGACATTGGATGATTTTAAATTTTTTGTTCCACTTAAGGTCTAGTATCTGCTCTCACAATATGACGCGACATTTATAAGACACCCTGTATAGTACACGAAAGTATTGCGATACCGAACATTTCGGAATTCTGACTTTCGCCGGAAATACGCGTTTTAGGAAATGAAATTTCATATTGTTTCTTATTAGCATTGAGTAAAGCGCTGAAACTTTCTTCTTAATTGCCTAAAGATCTATCATCTCTTATTTTACAAATGGCTCATCTACATGCTATCAAAAGGCCTATCTAGAGGCTGCGGGGCTTTGCTAAACCATCGAATTCCTTCCTTATCCAATCTTCACAATTCCAAATCCTTTCTAAAATCCTCAATTCTCCTTACTTTATGACTAATAAGCTAATCTGTAATAGCCTTAATGTTCCCTTGTTTTTTATCGCAGTCAAAACCCTAACCTGAATCGGACTCTTAATAATATGAAACTTTTTGTTCTACTTAAGGTCTAGTATCTGCTCCTATAATATGACATTGATGAGACACCCTGTAGAGGTAATTGATGGTAAAAATGTGCGGCGACCATTCGTTACTTGTTGACATGACTGATACATCTTACCGTCCTAGGGTTCTGGTTATGAAGCTTTATGATATATTGCCTAAAATTGCGATAGAAACTATTTGGCTCCGAAATCTGGAAGATAACTTGGACTGGCGCGGATGATGAGGATATTATCGATCATTAGTAGCGGTAGTAAATAAAGATGGTGGTATAGGGTAGAGACGCGGACAGCGGCTGGTCCTGACAGCTGTGAAGTGCCCCTAACGTCAGGCTCACCTGGCCCGCCCACAATGCTAACCTGCTCGGCCACAATACTCCTCTCTCCCATGTCACTCTGATCGCTACCTGGCCTATCTTTTTTCATATTTTATATATTTACCAATACTGCTACTAATACCTATTTATTTATTTATTATTTTCTTTAATTTGTAGTTTTTTAAAATTTATTTATTTAAATTTTTTATTTTTTCCTTTTTTTATTTTTTTGTTTCCCCCACTTTGGGGTACGTTGGATCAATCATTGTGACTATGTGATTTTCTGCCTGCCCAATACTTTTTCATCCTCTCAGATTTTATCCTTCTCTCCTCGTCAGAAATACGGTTTTGATCCTGTCCTGGAAGCTCTTCATTTTGTCCTTAGTGATGCTATGGATAAGGTTTTTTTTCTAAAATTATTTTTTCTAAAATTTTTAGCATTCCAACGGTATATTATACATGAATATAAATTGGTTCAAAAAAAAAAAAAAAAATTGCGTTAGTAAAACATTTTTGCAGTTATCTCCTTAAGCTGGCTATCGAATTCGTTCAACTTATATATTTACCAATATTTTAGAAATGCTAATCAGATGATATTGTCGATTTTATAAAAACTAGAAAGGTAGTCAAGAGGAAGAAACTTTCAAATATCGGCATTTAAGCCCCGTCATACTATTTCAATAAGAATAAAATCTATATAGTGGATATAATTAGTTGACCGTTGAGAATTACTGAAGGAATTAGTCCGGGTGGCGGTCATTAAATGAAACAACTGAATAGTTTCAACTATTTTATTGTTTGCCAACGTTTCGACCCCCATTGTGGGTCATCATCAGGGCTAAAAAGATACAAAAAGGATACATTTAAAATAAGATTACAAATACTATTTTAAAAAAATTTAACAATTTCACTAGAGAATGTCAATATTATAACATAAAAGAAAATAGATGTGTAAAGAAATCAATTAATTAAATTACAATGATAAAGGTATACTAATGAGAGCTATACAGACCAGATAATGACTAAAGATAATGTACAAATATATAAGAAAAAATTACATGAAATAAAAACCATTAACAAAATGGAGTACAGTGGAGATACGTACCGTCTGGTAGGTGAGTGGAAACTAGGTTCAATTTGGTTATAAGGAATATAGGCAGGTAGATAGGAAAGTACGTACAAAAGGTTGGGTAAAATGGAAAATACGTACCATATTTCTAGACGGGATCTGACAACAATGAGTAAAATTGTAATATTAACATAAAAGGAAGTGTTCAGATTAAACCTACAATATTAATAACATCATAACGGTATTAGAAGATGTTTTAACAAGAT
Source organism: Piezodorus guildinii (assembly GCA_023052935.1). NCBI lineage: Eukaryota > Metazoa > Arthropoda > Insecta > Hemiptera > Pentatomidae > Piezodorus > Piezodorus guildinii. The sequence continues at coordinate 178,264,135 of CM041292.1, read as the reverse complement.
TGTTGAAGTAAAAACAATATAATACAATAGTAAGAATAATAATGTATAAACTATATATAGTAAAACTGACTACCTCCCAACCAACGTTTTAATGATTATTGTACATATATTAAGACATTAAAATTAACCAAGTGAAAATATTATGACAAAAAATAATAATAAGTAACAATCATTGACAGATCATATAGTTGATACAAAATAGTAAAATAATTACAAATAGGAATAAATTGAATTGTAAAACCATTAAGAATTTATTAAGTGCAGAAACAAATGAAATAGATACATATATAAAATAAATGTATACATAAATAAGTAAAAAATAAACCAATAAATAAACAAAAGGTATGCAGTGGGATGGACATGGGAAGCTGTATTACTTAAGAGAGTTTAATATATGGCTGTAGGTGGAGGAGATGCACTGTTTATCAGTTTTATGATTGACAGGATTAGATTGGAGATGGATGTGGACGGATTCAGCGATGAGTCTTTTTTTATGGTTGGGAACAGAATCTAAAATGGAACAATCTTGAAAGTTAAATGAATGATTAAAAGTTATGGAGTGTTCGGAGAGTTTTGAGGCTAGAAGGTTTCGAGAGGATACGGAGGATTTATGTTGAGATATGCGGGTTTTTAAGTAGTTTTTTGTTTCACCCACATAGGACACGTCGCAATCTAAACAAGGTATTTTATACACAATATTTGAGCGGTAGAGAGGATTTATCGGGTCTTTAGTATTAGTGAAAAGGTGGGAAAGTTTGTTCTGGGTCTTTAATCCTAGCTTTAGGGAGGGTAAGGAAGATTTAAAGGATTTTTTAATATTTTCAGACAGGTGTGGAATATACGGTAGGGATCTATATTGAAATATTGTGGGTGAATTTTGGTCTTGTATTGTAGGGGGAGTAATGGTCGTTTTTACGTTGTTGTATGAGTTTATGAGTTTTTTAATGATATTAAGTGGGAAGCTGTTTAGGGTAAGGATCTTTTTAATGCGCTGGATATTGGTAGAATGGTACTGTGGATCAGACAAGGAGAGGCAACGGTGGACGAGATTTTGGGCAACATTAATTTTTTGATGGTATGGGTGCTGGGAGAAGAAATTGAGGAGTCTACCGGAATAGGTGGATTTTGTGTACCAATCAGTGGAAATAGAACCGTCCGTATTTCTTATTATCAGTAAGTCTAGAAAGGGAATTGTTGAGTTGTTTTCTTTTTCTACTGTAAAACGGAGGCGTGGATCGTAGGAATTAAAGGATTTAAGGATATCTGGGATTTTTTCAGGGTTTATTATTAGGAGGAGGTCGTCAACATATTTCTTAATGAAAAAGATATCGTTTTTATAAATTTTGGTTATGAAATCCAGGAGGTCATTGAGAACAATATTAGAGAGATCCGGAGCTAGGCAGTTTCCCATTGCTAGTCCAGAGACCTGATTGTAAAATTTTCCCTTAAAAGTGAGGTATCCTGTTTTGCAGCAAAGTTCCAGTGATTGTAAGTAAGTAGAAAGATTTAGCGTGGTGTGAGGTTCGAGAATGGTCCAGTGTTTTTTAACTAAATGGAGAACTTTGTCAATGGGAATATTAGTGAATAAGCTTTCGGCGTCAAAAGATGTTAAAATGTAGTTAGGGGGGATTTGAAGTGATAATAATTGTTGTCGGAGGTAAAGAGAGTTTGTAATGTCGTAGGAGTTTGTACGGCTGAGTATTTTTAGTGACGGTAGAAGAAATTTACTGAGTTTGGAGGAAGGTGCATTGATGTTGGATTACCTGGTTTGTGAATTTTCGAAAGGCCATACAGACGTGGGGGTAAGGAATTATAAGAGATATCCTTAAATCCTTTAATTCCTACGATCCACGCCTCCGTTTTACAGTAGAAAAAGAAAACAACTCAACAATTCCCTTTCTAGACTTACTGATAATAAGAAATACGGACGGTTCTATTTCCACTGATTGGTACACAAAATCCACCTATTCCGGTAGACTCCTCAATTTCTTCTCCCAGCACCCATACCATCAAAAAATTAATGTTGCCCAAAATCTCGTCCACCGTTGCCTCTCCTTGTCTGATCCACAGTACCATTCTACCAATATCCAGCGCATTAAAAAGATCCTTACCCTAAACAGCTTCCCACTTAATATCATTAAAAAACTCATAAACTCATACAACAACGTAAAAACGACCATTACTCCCCCTACAATACAAGACCAAAATTCACCCACAATATTTCAATATAGATCCCTACCGTATATTCCACACCTGTCTGAAAATATTAAAAAATCCTTTAAATCTTCCTTACCCTCCCTAAAGCTAGGATTAAAGACCCAGAACAAACTTTCCCACCTTTTCACTAATACTAAAGACCCGATAAATCCTCTCTACCGCTCAAATATTGTGTATAAAATACCTTGTTTAGATTGCGACGTGTCCTATGTGGGTGAAACAAAAAACTACTTAAAAACCCGCATATCTCAACATAAATCCTCCATATCCTCTCGAAACCTTCTAGCCTCAAAACTCTCCGAACACTCCATAACTTTTAATCATTCATTTAACTTTCAAGATTGTTCCATTTTAGATTCTGTTCCCAACCATAAAAAAAGACTCATCGCTGAATCCGTCCACATCCATCTCCAATCTAATCCTGTCAATCATAAAACTGATAAACAGTGCATCTCCTCCACCTACAGCCATATATTAAACTCTCTTAAGTAATACAGCTTCCCATGTCCATCCCACTGCATACCTTTTGTTTATTTATTGGTTTATTTTTTACTTATTTATGTATACATTTATTTTATATATGTATCTATTTCATTTGTTTCTGCACTTAATAAATTCTTAATGGTTTTACAATTCAATTTATTCCTATTTGTAATTATTTTACTATTTTGTATCAACTATATGATCTGTCAATGATTGTTACTTATTATTATTTTTTGTCATAATATTTTCACTTGGTTAATTTTAATGTCTTAATATATGTACAATAATCATTAAAACGTTGGTTGGGAGGTAGTCAGTTTTACTATATATAGTTTATACATTATTATTCTTACTATTGTATTATATTGTTTTTACTTCAACAATCTTGTTAAAACATCTTCTAATACCGTTATGATGTTATTAATATTGTAGGTTTAATCTGAACACTTCCTTTTATGTTAATATTACAATTTTACTCATTGTTGTCAGATCCCGTCTAGAAATATGGTACGTATTTTCCATTTTACCCAACCTTTTGTACGTACTTTCCTATCTACCTGCCTATATTCCTTATAACCAAATTGAACCTAGTTTCCACTCACCTACCAGACGGTACGTATCTCCACTGTACTCCATTTTGTTAATGGTTTTTATTTCATGTAATTTTTTCTTATATATTTGTACATTATCTTTAGTCATTATCTGGTCTGTATAGCTCTCATTAGTATACCTTTATCATTGTAATTTAATTAATTGATTTCTTTACACATCTATTTTCTTTTATGTTATAATATTGACATTCTCTAGTGAAATTGTTAAATTTTTTTAAAATAGTATTTGTAATCTTATTTTAAATGTATCCTTTTTGTATCTTTTTAGCCCTGATGATGACCCACAATGGGGGTCGAAACGTTGGCAAACAATAAAATAGTTGAAACTATTCAGTTGTTTCATTTAATGACCGCCACCCGGACTAATTCCTTCAGTAAAATCTATATAATATTAAAGCCTATTAAATTTTACATCCATATAGCGAATTTAATCAAAATCGTTAGAGCCGTTATTGAGAAAATCTCAAAAAGGTGTAATAAGGGTATAAAGTGGCTCTTCTGTTTAGCTGATTTCGATGACAAAGTTTCTGTCAGATTTCGGCCGTATAAGTTTCCCAAATATAAAATTTCAGTTTCATAGGACTTTTCGTTTTTGCGCTGGAGTTACTAAACACAAACACACACACACACAAACCTTTTTGCGGGACTTGGTCATTTGGACTCAAGGGATCCTAAAACGTATATTATCGTTGGAAAGTGGAATTGAAAAAATTTCAGGATCGCAATACTTTCCCTTACTATATATATTATATATACGTAAGTGAAAGAAAAAAACAAAAACAGTCAAGTTAAGTGTACCAGAAATAGTGGACCAAAGGCAAAAGCTCATTATGAATTATATAGTAGCCAGTACTACTATACCCGGAACTATACATTATATGCTGTACCTTATATAATATAAACTATGTACTATATAGTATAGACTATGTGCTATACACTATATACTACACACTATATAACATATGCTATACACTATATAATACACACTGTATACTATACACTATATACTTTACCTATGGTGGTGAGTAGCATGTTGTCTAGGAGGAGTGCAATGGCTACAATGACGAGGACCAGGCGCCTGGATTCCCGGCAGGAGGCCAGCCAGGACCGGGCCAGGCTACCCAGAGTCGGTGGGGTCTCCGCCATACCCCTGAGTATACAATAATAATATTTAGAACATAATATATAATAATAATATAATATAATAATAGTCTCTAAAAGTCTGTTCTATGCAACTTGATTAACGGTTAGTTATGCGGTATGGTATACCTGCCGAGCCTTACCGTCCTTGAGCCTTGTTTTTGCTGGTAGCGGGTCACTTGGATAGCGGTTATATCCGTTAACTGGTAAATGGTACATTGATAGTGCGAGAGGGATGCGATTTGTCGCATCTTAAATCTCAACTCTGATAACCTGCGTAACTCTGATATCATTTATTTGTCCTATCTTGTTAGTATTCTTATCTTGATAGTATTTTAGTTGAGAATGTTTAGTAAACTACTTTTTTTCCGCGATTTACTTAAAAAAAAAATCCATAATGGACACAACATCCTCATTACATAAAAATATTTGGATTGTTGAGAAAATAATGGCAGGATTAAAGCATGGTGTTTAATCAAAAACGTGAGACAGGTTTACGAAATTATATAATTTCTCCGGAAGATGGAATTTAATATCGAAATCAAAAGAATCTTAACTGATTAAATATTTGTTAAACAAAAAATAAATTCAAAATCACTTGTTTTTTATATAATTTTTAGTGCTCCTAGCTTATCGCTTCCAGTAAAAACAAGGTCATAATAAAGTACATTAATGATCAAATATTCACTACAAGTCTGTTCCGTGGTACTTGATTGACAGTGAGCAATGCGTTATGGTATACTTGACGCGCCTTACCATCTCTTAATGAAGCAACATCGAGTAGATTAGTGAGTGATAGTGAAATTAGAATGTCATACTATTAATAATAGTAAGAAAGTGGAGTAAATATTCATTTAACAATTAATACATTCACGGAATCACCATGCACATGCATTTATTAAATCAAACCATATTAAAGGCATTGCTCAAATTTATCATTAAAAAAAAATTGAATATCCATAGATATTGCAGTATTGCTTTTCCTTCACATAATGTACCATATGTGAAAAAATAATAATATGTATTAAAAAAATATACTGAATTAATTTAAACTATGATTATATAAAAAAATAAGAAGGTCGAACAACGTGTTTGATCTGAACTGCTAAAGAAACTCATCTTTTAATATGCGGAGCCACTAACAATATTGGCCATTGTTAAATCAAAATGAAAAAAAAAATCCTCCACTTATCTAAAGATTTTGGAACTATTGCAACTAAAAAATAAAATATATTAGTTTTTATGGAAAACTATAGTCAATATTTTTTGGGTATATTCAATATTTTCTTTTGATCATAGAGCTGCTAAAATTCTGACTGGGTTTGAATACAAAATATTAAAGAACTTTTTTATTTATTTTAGTTTTGGATTAAACATCATGTATTTGGCTGAATACATTTGATGAAGAATGACAATCTGCAAGGAAGCTGATCTATTTATAAAAACAATAATATAACAGACTTAAACTGTTTATTAACTATAAATAATAAATTTGATGAATAATTTATCTGTTTTGAAAATGGTTTCTTGATCCACACTTTATTTTCAAAAATATGTTTAGTCATTAATTTTGTTGATTTAATTAAAACACGTTATAGTCAATGAAAATGTCTTTTACTCTATGAATTAAAAAAAAAATTGCTATAAAAACTTGCTAATTAGATTTGCAAGTAACTGAAAGATTTATTTTACTGAAGAAAATTAAAGTATTAAAAATTTCTTTTTGTTATCTATTGTTCATTTCTATCTATCTACATAATTTATTCTCTTCTGTATAAATAATGTGATATCACTTAATGACGAATGTAAATAATTATTTAAAAGAATATAATTATATCAAATATTTAAAAATCAATACAACATACCTGCATTTACCTTGATTGGACTTAAAAATCATAAATGCTAACTTAATATTAACAAGCATTTTAATCCGCTCTTTAACTAAAATTATTTTAATTTTTTTTTGTCACAAACTACACTGATGAAAGTCTAACTACAACTACAATTTCACACCAAAATATGTAATTAACTGATCAAATGATCATGAAGAGTGACCAAATCTGTTATAAATGTTTGAAGGCCGTAAAGAAAGAAAACAAATACAAATTTCTATACCGGGTCAATGTCAGACGACCATGATTAGAAATAATAAACAAAAATATTGAATCACTTAACAATAGCTGATGAAGGTTTTCTCTATATATTCAAGTTATTCAATTATTTACTAATTAACTATATTCATTATTGAATTCATATTAAAATAATATTTCTGTAATAACTTTTCGATAATCATATTTAAAATTTCGAATGTCGAGGTATGATATTCTTTGTTTTGTTTTTTAAATGGTTGAAAGTTCATCAGTCCTTAACTCCGTATCAGATGAATCAAAATTCTATTTTTTTTTTATTCCCACATGTCAAAAATAATTTGAAAATCAGCTAATGTGCTGTAAAAAAGTAAGCAGCAGAGATGATAGGCATGAGGAAGTAAAGTGCCCAGCAACATCCCTTTCTAGGCTTTAATTTAGCAGAGGTCTCGCATCCAGCTTCTCTTCAGCCTTCTTCTGACAGTCTTAAATTTTAAATTGAAATCATTAGAGTACGTATATGCATCTAATTTGCTGAACCATGAATTATAGTGGCGTGAGTTCCATATGGGTTTAAGTAGGTATGAATATGTATTAAGTTTTTGTCTGATTTTCAGTATTGACGTTTTGAAAAGAAGAGAGTATTATAGTACATTCAGTCGTTAGATGAAAATTCTATTTTGAACAAAAAACTCATACGTGTTTGAAACTAGTATACTGGAACAATGTACTTAAAGGAAGAATTTTCCGGGAAGCATATCCTCTTAGGAGAATAAATATATATTATAAAAATATAATAATCTATTAGGTGTAGATTATTTAAGGTGAAGCTCAAATTCTATGAATAAAGTTGGAGCCTCATATTGAACTTCATCCGTCTTTTATTAAATATTGATGCACAACGTTTCGGCTAATGTACATTGGACAAATATAACAAAAATTAAATAATAGAATTAGTCAACATATTAGTAATTGTAAATCCTCTATTAAAAAAATATAACAAACCCACTGGTTTATCCACTCATAGGACAGAGCATAACGACCAATTTAATTTTAATAACCAAGAAATTTCAGCCCTAGAAAATAATAGTAAAAAAAGGAGAATATTAGAAGCCATATATATATCCCTAAAAATATCCAGCAAGTCTGTAATTTCCAAAAGGATACACACACATTATGTAATTCTTACACCACCATTATCTCAAAACTAAAAATATAACAATAGGAATGAAATGGATATTTATAAGGGATAACTTCCGAATGACATTCATCATATGGTATTTAGGTTATTTAAATTTTTTTTATATCTCAGTAAATGATTCGCCATATTAATTTTAACACTTTTTTTCCCCTCTTTTATTGACATCCTATTCAGACATGAGGCTTCTGGGTGAAAGTACCCACTCACCTTTGGTAATTTCCACATTTTAAAAATTAATTAGTGATTTTTCATTTTTATAAATTAAATTTTAATCATTTTAATTGAATTTTAACATTGATGAACATAGTACATCAACGGATTCCTTTCACAGTTATTCATTTTTATAGTGAATTATTTTTATTGTTCTTTTGTTTTATGTTTATAATTTTTTTAATTGTTTTTTATATATTTTTAGGAATCTAACGTCAATCTTATTATAGATTATTAACATTTTTACTTCATAATATTATTTATTTTATTAAACATTTTGTATTGTTTATTACTATCATGGTGTAATTATGAGATTGATTATTTTTAATTAGACAATATTTTGTACTCGCAGATAAAATTGTTCTTTTTCACCTGAAGATGGGATTTTAGCTGAAACATTGTGCATCAATATTTAATAAAAGAGGGATGAAGTTAAATACCAGCCTCCAACTTTATTTATATTAATCTAAATAATAATGTAGATAAAATGGTTTGAATTAAACGTGAAGAGGAACTATCATCTAATGGTAGCGCTCCAATAAATATTATAAATCAGAAGGTCTTGCGATCATATTATTTTCAGACGCATTGGAGGATTATCAGGAACTAAAGAGGATTAAAAATGTGGGTTCAGAGTTTGTCATGAAAAAAATGTTCGGATATAACTGGAAAAAAAAAAAAAAAAAAACATGAAGAGTTTTGGGCTCATGTTTCTAGGCCAACGGCCGTACAATGAGGTGATTCGCCCGAGATCACGCTCAGCCGCCAGGTTTTTTCCCCTTTTTGGGTGCCCACTAGATTGAGGCTGGGTGTGCCCCAGGAGGGTCTCCATACCCCAGGATCGCCCCCCGGCTGAAATAACAGAATAAATAATAATCCGCCACAGCCGGGATTCAAACCCAGGACCCGGAGCACAGTAGACTGGCACTTTACCCACTAGACCACGCCGCTCCCTTGACTGAAAACATATGAAAAATTAAGGTCATGGTGGATGAGGTTATTCTTGATAAAGTAAGGAGCGTTGAGGATTTTGGATTGTAAGGATTGGATATGAGAAGTTTTCGATGGTTTAGTCAAGCCCCAAAGATCAACTCCAAGTCCATATTGGTCTTATGATAATCATGTAGATGAAACTTTTGTAGTTAAAAAGGAGATTTGAACGCTTGTAGTAGGTACTATTGTCATTTAATAATGTTTTCAAATATACTTTTTATTTAAATTAACTTTAAACTTTTTTCAATTTTAAGTTAATTTAATAGTTTTTACATTGATTTTAACAGCCGAGGTAAGTGAATGTCGTGAGTTGCCTGCACAAGATTTTTTCTAAACAGAATTATTATTAATGTTTTTTCAATATAAACATTAATTATAAAATAAAATATTCGCTGATGGTCAACATTGATTGTGAATAAAAAAACAGTCAAGAGGCGTGAATAAGGAATTTGAAGATTATATATATATATATATATATATATATATATATATATATATATATATATATATATATATATATATTTTATATATATAAATAATTTAGGAATATTAAAGATAATGTTTATGAGAAAAAAATCAAGTAGAAAATTGGATGCTGGGCTAAAAGGATTCGAACGGTTCGCAAGTAAAAAGTCTTCTATTCTAAGGCTTTATTTCCGACCGATTTATTTTTCCTTGAATTTCTTTTTAAGAGGTGTTTTCTGGTTGATTATATCCAGCAAGCTCCAACTTTTTCAATAAATTAAATAATATTTATTCTCAGACTCTTAGTCCTTTAAGAATAAGAAAAATGTAAAATACAAACATTTGTATAGCTTCTTTACTGGAGCATAAATATATTCATTACTGAAAAACAAAAAAATAATTTTACCACCTTACTTTCACTTACCTCCGTTGTAAAATCAAAATAAATTTTAAATAAAGTACTACGATAAAAAAACTGGTGCCGGCAACCCACGACTTTAACTTTCCTCCGTTTTAAAAATCGATTAAAGAATTTTCAAATACAGATAGAGATAAAAATGAGTGAAACCATTAAAGAATTTATTAAATTGAATCACTATAAAACATGTGTTTTATTACAAAATCTGTTATATTATTATTTAACATAATCAGTTAGATTTATCGGCTTTTCAACACTATTTATTAACTTTTACAAGCTTGTGTATAAGATATTGTCTCTAAAAATCTTTAGCTTTCCAACGGTATATTATACAAGTATATTACTGTTCATATGTTCAAAAACGAAAAATTGCTTTAAAAAAATCGTTTTCCAGTTTTCTCCCTTAGTTGGATATTCGTTCAACTTATATATTTTTTGATAATGATGGAGTTTTGTTGACCGTAGAGAAATTAGATGAGGAAGATGGTTGGGGGTGCGGTCATAAATTAAAACACACAATTAAAAATAAGCGTTATTTTAATTATGTGCCGACGTTTCGGCCTGCAATGTGGGCCTTCATCAGGGCTAAAAGAAACAAGATAACAACCAATGTAATTATAGACTTAATAATGCGTTAGGTATATAATAATAATATGACAGTAATAAATTATGGGAACATAAATAATATTAAATGTGAAATGATAATAAGATGACAATTATAAAGTATGGAAATAAGGTGACAGTTATAAAGTATGGAAATAAACAAAATTAAGATGATAGTTATAAAGTATGGAAGTAAACATAATTGAGATGATAATATTGTAATGAGAATATATAAATAGAGACTAAGTAAATGAAAAATATGATAAAGGAAAAATATGTGAACAATTAAAATTTTAAATATTAACAATTTTGAGTTGATATATGACGGTAATATATTAAAAACATAGTTAAGAGTATAGGTAATATATAAAAAATATAGTCATTACAAAAGAGAAACAGTATGAATAAAAAATAATTTAAATTTTAAAATAATGTAATATTAAACTAATAATTATATGTCAGGATAGGTAACGGAGAAAGATATGAGTATGGAAAGGGGGAGAAAGAAATGGGCGATGAAAAAAGACCCTTATCAATAAGAAAAAACACTTACGTGACAACGTGAAAGCTTTGCCTACAGAAGTGATGTTTCTCAGTTTAAAAAACGCTCATTGCGTGGAACGGAAAATATGAGAACTAACATGTCCGTTAGGAAAATTCCAAGAAGCTAAGTTATGTTTACTGATTCGATTGTTAAAAAATAGCCAAAAGTTATTACTTGAGAGTACTAGAGTTATTACTTATAATTGAATATGGATGATATGACTGTGTCGAGAATTGTAAGGTTGTTATTGTTAATATAATTATTGAATAAAATTTTAAGAGTGGATATTTTTTTATTTAGGGAATTAATCTGTACGATGCATTCTCTGATTTTGATATTTAGAAGGGATTTTTTAAAATTAAGAGCTAATGATGCTAATTTTGGAAAAGGTGATTTTGAAGTTATGATATGATTTAAAGAATATTCTATGAATTTTGGAAAAACTGCATTGGATCTGCATTTTAGGAGAAAGATGCAGTTTTTTCCAAAATTCATAGAATATTCTTTAAATCATATCATAACTTCAAAATCACCTTTTCCAAAATTAGCATCATTAGCTCTTAATTTTAAAAAATCCCTTCTAAATATCAAAATCAGAGAATGCATCGTACAGATTAATTCCCTAAATAAAAAAATATCCACTCTTAAAATTTTATTCAATAATTATATTAACAATAACAACCTTACAATTCTCGACACAGTCATATCATCCATATTCAATTCCAGTAGAAGCAGAAAAAAACAAAAACTCATTACAAAATATAATAACCTCTACCTAGATTCAATAAAACATAAAATTTATCCTAAAGGAGACCAAAACTGGGTTCAAAATGTTTCTTCCACCATTTTACCACCCTATGTTAAAGATATTTTAAGTTTAGGACCAAATTTTTCCGCTCCCAACACCTCAATCAAAATTATCCCTCAACTCATTACTGATTTGGAATTTATCTTTAATGACGATGTAATATCCAATTCTAATGACGATAAGGAGTTGTCACGGATTTCTGTTTGCAATATCATATCCAATCATCTCCAACATCCACCTTCCTCACCATCAAATTTTTCACCAAAATTCTTTAAAGACTTGTCTCTTACCCGAGCTTTCCTAAAATCCCATGACGACATCATAGTAACCAGAACTGACAAAGGAAACAAGACTGTAATCATGGACCGTTCCGAATATAATGACAAAATGAACATTCTCCTTTCCGATAGATCCACTTATGTTCCCATATCCCGCGATCCCACCCCTTCACTTAAAACTAAATTCAATAAACACCTGAAATCTCTTTTAGATTCAAAATTTATAAACTATCCCAGCTATAGAAACTTTATTTCCTATAATTCCGTTGCTCCTCGCTTCTATGGACTCCCAAAAATTCATAAACCAGGTATCCCCCTCCGCCCTATCACATCGAATATCAACTCACCCTCTGTTAACCTCAGTAAATTCTTACTACCCTCTTTACAACAACTTAGTCACAACAATCCTTACGATATCAAAAATTCTTTTCTTCTTCGCGAACAATTAATATCCTTCATTATTCCGGAACATTACATCCTTGTTTCCTTTGATGTAGAAAGCTTGTTTACCAATATTCCTATAGATAAAGCCCTATGTATCATCGAAGATAACTGGTCTTCTATTGAACCCCATACCTCACTTAACTGCCCTTCATACCTAGAATCCCTCAACCTTTGTTGCAATTCTGGATACCTTACATTCAATGGACAGTTCTTTAATCAAATTTCAGGACTGGCTATGGGAAATCCTCTCGCCCCTGACCTCGCCAATATTGTCCTTAACGATTTACTAAATTTGATAATCCCTCAGTTTCCTGAGGATATTATTCTTATTAAAAAATACGTAGACGACCTCCTCCTTGTTCTTAACCCCGACAAAATTACTGACATACTTTTAGCCTTTAACTCTTACCACCCCCGCCTACATTTTACAGCTGAATCCGAAACTAACAATTCCCTTCCATTTCTTGACCTCCTCATCATTAGAAACCCTAATAACACAATATCCACTGACTGGTACACAAAACCGAATTACTCTGGCAGACTATTAAACTTTTATTCCCAACATCCCCATCATCAAAAAATTAACGTTGCTAAAAATCTTATACACCGAAGCCTTTTCCTTTCCGATCCCCGTTTTCACGACATCAACATTAACCGCATAAAGACAATTCTCCTGGCCAATAACTTCCCTACCGTGATCATAAACAAACTTATAAATAACTACAGAAATCAGTCTCAACCTCAATTAACCTCTCTTTCTACTCCATCATCATCACCAACTCCATTATATAGATCCGTACCTTACATTCCCTCTCTTTCAGAAAAAATTAAAAAATCATTAAAATCCTTCTATCCAAACCTCAGACTTACTTTCAAATCCCACTACAAACTCTCCAATATTTACAGCCGACTTAAAGACAGTATACCAACAGACCACCGTTCAAAAATTGTTTATAGAGTCCCTTGCGGAACTCCTAATTGCAACTCTGCCTATATTGGTGAAACCAAAAACCTTCTCAAAGATCGCATCACCCGACACAAATATACAATTTCCTCCAAAAATTCTACCGCTTCAAAACTTTCAGAACATTCCTTAACCCTTAACCATTCCTTTGATTTTGATAAAACATCCATTCTTGCCACTGTTCCCAACCATGACAAACGACTCATTACAGAATGCATTTACATACAACTAGAACCCCTTCCTGTTAATCAAAAGACTGACAAACATAACTTGTCACTAGCTTATTCTCAAATATTAAATTTAATAAAGCATCCCTAGCTCATTTTTTAAACAACTATCTGATCATCTCTTCATAATTTTTATTTATTTATTATCAATTTTTTTATTTATATATTTATTTAATTTTCGTACTCCCCTTCTTTATTTATTTATTTGTTTACCTACTAGATTACTGTTTATTTATCATTTCCTTCGACAGCTCCTTATCGTCATTCGTTATTACCTTATCATCATTCATCATTTATCATCGTCATCCGTTATTACTTAAAATCTTTTAATCTTTACCTCGTCACTATTTCTTTCAATTTTATCAAATACTCATAAGTAATAACTCTAGTACTCTCAAGTAATAACTTTTGGCTATTTTTTAACAATCGAATCAGTAAACATAACTTAGCTTCTTGGAATTTTCCTAACGGACATGTTAGTTCTCATATTTTCCGTTCCACGCAATGAGCGTTTTTTAAACTGAGAAACATCACTTCTGTAGGCAAAGCTTTCACGTTGTCACGTAAGTGTTTCTTTCTTATTGATAAGGGTCTTTTTTCATCGCCCATTTCTTTCTCCCCCTTTCCATACTCATATCTTTCTCCGTTACCTATCCTGACATATAATTATTAGTTTAATATTACATTATTTTAAAATTTAAATTATTTTTTATTCATACTGTTTCTCTTTTGTAATGACTATATTTTTTATATATTACCTATACTCTTAACTATGTTTTTAATATATTACCGTCATATATCAACTCAAAATTGTTAATATTTAAAATTTTAATTGTTCACATATTTTTCCTTTATCATATTTTTCATTTACTTAGTCTCTATTTATATATTCTCATTACAATATTATCATCTCAATTATGTTTACTTCCATACTTTATAACTATCATCTTAATTTTGTTTATTTCCATACTTTATAACTGTCACCTTATTTCCATACTTTATAATTGTCATCTTATTATCATTTCACATTTAATATTATTTATGTTCCCATAATTTATTACTGTCATATTATTATTATATACCTAACGCATTATTAAGTCTATAATTACATTGGTTGTTATCTTGTTTCTTTTAGCCCTGATGAAGGCCCACATTGTAGGCCGAAACGTCGGCACATAATTAAAATAACGCTTATTTTTAATTGTGTGTTTTAATTTATGACCGCACCCCCAACCATCTTCCTCATCTATATATTTTTTGATTTTTTTTTTTTTTTTTTTAAGAAAATCGTAAATAGATGCAAATGCATGGTATAAAGTGGCTCTTCTGGTTAGCTGATTTTGATGAAAAAGTTGCAGTAACATCTTGGGCCTAAGTTGTCTTAAATATGAATTTTCAGTTTCATAGTACTTTTCGTTTTCGCGCTGGACGTACCACACACACACACGCACACACATAGACTTTTTTTGCTGAACTTAGTCATTTGGACTCAGTGAACCCTTAAACGTTGGGACCCTAAAACGTAATTTCCGTTGAAATCTGGAGTTCGAAAATACTTTCCCTTACTACATATCTATATATATAGGTAAGTGAAGCATAGTCTGAATAAAATGGATTTTTCCCATCTAAAGATTACGTTATTGCGATGTATATTTTCAAAAGCTAAAGAAATAATAAACGTTTCAATCCTACTCGGTTTATTCCTATATTATATTTCAAGTGAACTATTTAAAATACATTCTGAAGGTAAGTTTCCAAGGGAATCCCATTTATTTTACTGTAAAAATCTGTTTTCTTAAAATAATTTAAAAGTTTAAATAATTAATAACAAGGTTAGTTTATGGATTTATAACAACTTTCCGTTTATTTTACCAACTTACAAACGGTTTAGATTGTAATATTTTTTTTTCTCGAAAATATTGCGGACTGTATGGAATAATACAACTTGAATCGAGCAGCAATGAATATACCCTAACCTCCCTAATATCAACATTATAAATAACATATCTTAATAAGTTTACGGCCTTACTACTACTTTATAGTAACTCGTATTATTTCTTTTATTGCATGTTAACTTCTCTAAATTCTTACGCTTTCCAACGGTATATTATATGCCTATGTTACTACATATGTTTCAGCTATAATTTTTTTTTAATGACCTGGTTACAAAATTTTTATTTTTCCGTTTAAAGAAGAGCTAAATTGCAATATATTTTACTTATAAACCTTCAGGAAAGAATGCCCTTAATGATGGCGAAAACTGTATCAAAACCCTTCTTGTGGTTTAGAAGGAGTTAGTGGAAACCAAAATCGCGTTATCATTTTATATGTATAGAGAGATTATTTAATCCAACGTTTAATCGAAACATAATGTTAATATTTTTTCTACTTTCACTTAATTCAATAGTTTTAAAATATATTTCAACAAGGGAGGTAACTGAAAATCGTGTGTTGCACGCACCAAATTCGTTTTCCCACTTAATTTATCCCTTTTTTCGACCAGCATTCTTTGCCTAAAATTGAATTTTCGAACTTTTTTCTACTATTACTTTTGTACTATAATTATCAGAAACCTACCAAAGTAGGTTTTGGAAGACACCTAATTATACCGTCCATCTTTAATTCTCTTAGAGATTCGCTCGTCTCATTTAGATCGTCACGGTGGATCCATTCTATCACCTCATTTATATATAACTGCTGCACATCACGCAATTCCGTGTTTTGTAGCCTTCTTTATTTTTTCCCCTACTAAATATTTTACACAATACTTTGTTATTAAAAACCTTAATGCACTATTCTTACTTTAATGTGAACGGTCGTCTATTCCATCCGTAACGGGTAGAAGAAAGTATTTTTAATTTCAGGTAACAGTAGGCAAGAAGAACACGCAAAATAATAATATTGTGTAATACACTTTTCTCTTACTACAGTGAAACTTGATTATTTAAATTTAAATTTGTGTTCTTTAGTCGGAATTGTCCTTGCTATACCATTCCACTTTAGTTAAAATAATTAATTCGATAAGTCAAGGATAAATAAGTGGATCACTGATTATTTATACAAATTATTTTTGGGTTAAAAGTATTGGTCATGTGTTTCTGTCATTCGGTATATCGGTATATGTGGGTAAGATTTTTTTTCTTTTCTTTTTTATAATGGATATATTTAGTCGATTATTGAGAATTACAGAAAGAATTTCAGAAGGAGTGCATCATCGCCATGCACACTGTAAACTTCGTTAACCGTCTGTGCAGCTTATTTTCCTTTTCGGAAATAAAGAATCATGAAATGAATGAAACACTGGGATCTCCTGGAACCCTGATTTGCTATCTACTTGTGAATGGCAAAGTTTAGTTTGTCGTTACCGAGTGTATAACGTAAATCATTAGCTCAAGATAATTGTTTTGATGCTAATAAAGTTTCTATTCATTTTCATTGTATTATTGACATGTAATATTTTTGTTTGTTTTGTTTATCGCGCTTTACTGATTCTAAAACTCTATACACACTTCTCTATCTTCATAAATAACTGAGTTATAAGCGTATTTATGTGAAAAATATAAATTTTTTTCTTTTCTTATTTCTCTTTTATATAATTATTAAAACCAATAATGAATTTTTTTTCTATCTTCGAAAATAAATTAGTTTCAAACGTATATATAAGCCAGTTTTCAATTTTTTTCTTTTCTTTTTTCTCTTTTATATAATTATTCGCGGTTTTTTTGTTGAAACAATAATGAATTTTTTTGTCTATCTTCAAAAATATCTGAGTTATTGAATAAAATCCTTTTCATCGGCCGCCATTTTAAAACTAACCAGCTGATATGATGTGTGTGGATCATCGTTGAATGGACTAGTATATTTGTGGCGAATCCCAAAAAAAATGGTCCAGTAGTTTCGGAGATATGCCGCGGGCGGCGTACAGCGGACGGCAGACAAACGGATTTTTTTTTTTATTCGTTACTTCTACGCAATTGAAACGTAAACCCTCAAATTTTGAGCAAAGGTAATTTTTGTTTTTTTTGGTCGATTACAAATGTTGATTATTGAAAATAATAAATAAATTTAAATTTCACCTATATATAAGCCCTTACTCTGATTTTAAAGATAAATAAATAATTAAATACCAAAAATAAATTACATTGTTACATAAAAATAAATTTAGTTGTTAGTGCTATTTGATAGAGAATTAAATTTTCTACAAATAGAAAAGATAATCTTTGAAATCAGTTAACAAATAGCAGAGATATATCGCTTCAAAATTAGAAAAAGTGATTGATCATTTTCCTTTGAATAATTATTAGTTAATTGCCTTTAAAAAGCTTTATAAACAGTTATAACCCGAGATAGTCATTTGGAAATAATGAACCATAGTGTAATATTTTCCAGAATATGTGAACATTATTGAGTAAATAGAAATGATTTAATAATCTCAGAGGGGATTTAATTGAAATATTTAAAAACACTACTTATTTCACAACCCAATATTTTAAATGCTATTAACATCTTTCTTTTCCACTCTTTTCATTTCATATTTTCTTAAAATTGCGATATTTTATCATTACCAATATATCAATTATCAGGATTTAATAATTAAATAATTTCGGCCCCTTGTGAAGGAGACATTCTGATAATATTTAAGGGCTAAATTGAAGGAGAGGCTCCTGAGTGGATGGGACTAAGTACATTTCCCTGCGAGACCCCTACTACCACCTTCCCTCCCTTAATGACATTTCCTCTTTGTCACCTAGCCTAAGGACCAAGGGCTGGGGACAACTCGAGGCTATTTCGGGACTCGCTCTGTGCCTCTTCTCCTGGTGGGTCTTCTGCGATACCTTCGGTTAGGCGATGTATAGGAAGGGCACTCAGAGAAATCTTTTAAATTTGTCTAGGTAGCCTCTAGCACAGTGGTCAGCCAAATATGAACATCACAATAAAAAAAAAAAAAAATGGGAGCTAAATCTGCTTGTTTAGTAAATTTTTATTACACTAAATAAGTAGTACACTGAGTAAAACTAAATTTCATAACTAATAAATATTCATTAATGCGAACAATGTTCTTGCATCTCCTTGGAAACTTTGACTAAGTCAGGTTTGTCTGTTGTTGTTTTTAATTTTAGGCATGATTCCAAGTTATCATCAATGAGACCATTTCTCAGTTTACTCTTGATAATGTTCATGCTTGAAAAAGATTTTTCGCATTAGAGCATGTTGGTGACGTTACCATGGTTACGAAATCAAAGCTTTTACCCCTGCCAATAATCGCATAACGCGCCTAAAAAAGTTTTCACTTAAAAAATCTTATATGGTCAAACTACAACTAAAAGATGTGACTCTCTGATTACTCGGTTATTATTGATGATATAGAAAAAATGTAAGGAGTCCTAGGATCAGGAAATTTTATTTGATTTATTTTCATGAAAATCGAAAGAAACGAAAACGAAATAGTAACGCAGTCTAGTATAATTGCTTTTGGTTTATTATTTTCAATAATGAACCTTTGTGATCGACCAAAAAAAAAAAAAAATCCTTCAAAATTTGAGGGCTTACGTTTTTTTCCTTTGAGTGCTATTTCATAGAGAATTAAATTTTCTACAAATAGAAAAAAGAATCATTGAAATTGGGTAAGAACTAGCAGAGCGTTTTGAAATTAGCAGTGGAGATATGCTATTTTTATTTGAATTATTTATTGCTTGTCATATTACTTAATCGCTTATCTGCAGGTTTATAATAAGTTATACCCTGAAATTAAGGAGCGGTGTGGTCTAGTGGGTTGAGCCCTAGTCTACTGAGTGGTCCTGGGTTCGAAACCCGGCTGTGGCGGAAAATTATTTATTCTGTTATTTCAGCCGGGGGTATGGAGAACCTCCTGGGGCACACCCAGCCTCAATCAAGTGGGTACACAAAAATGGGGAAAAACCTGGTGGCTGATCGTGATCAAGGCCGAATCACGTCATTGCACGGCCGTTGGCCTAGAAACAGTACGAATCTCTACATGTACTGAGCCCAAAACTCTTCATGGGTTGAAGTGGTACAGGCTTTCTTTTTTTTATACCCTAAGATTGTTATCCGGAAATAATAAACCATTGTGTAATAATTTGTAACATCTTTTCTTAAAAATAATCTAAAAGTTGAAA
Organism: Piezodorus guildinii; assembly: GCA_023052935.1. Taxonomy (NCBI): domain Eukaryota; kingdom Metazoa; phylum Arthropoda; class Insecta; order Hemiptera; family Pentatomidae; genus Piezodorus; species Piezodorus guildinii. The sequence goes on along the minus strand of CM041292.1, from coordinate 178,244,305 downwards.
TCATTACTAACTCATTAAATAAGACAAAAAAAAAGTTATTTAAATCCGATCAAATTGTCTTTACTCTTGTCCAACTGTATCTTTAAGAAATATTCCACTTATCTGAGGAAGTAACATAGCACGGTTATTATCATGCCGTATTCGATGATATATTAAAGCGTGAGTAAAAAAAAGAGGTGAAAAAATAGAGGATTTTTGTTTTTTTTGTCTTTTTACGGACCTAGATGTTCTTTATACGCTACCATCTCCTACCGCCACTGGCTTTACAGTTTACTACCACCAGAAAACCTTATTCTGTCCTTCTTTATCTTGTCCATCGGCCTTTGTTCCTACTACGAAGGGTTTATAGTCAAGATAAGGTATCTATATCTACGTCTATATACAGTCTAGGATGTATATATATATATATATATATATATATATATATATATATATATATATATATATATGTATATAGATATAGTTTTTTCTTTGTCAATTTAGCATATGATTATTTAGATAAGTAAAAATGGAGCTTTATATTAGTGAACAGCGTGCTTTCATTGGTTTATTTTGGGGCACATTTCAAAATTTCTTACAAAATATCATCAAAATGGTGATTTAAACTAATTTACTGTGAAGAAAGTAAACGATTGAATGGTACTTATTAATATTTATAAGATTTTTCATGGATAATGTTAAATTTAAAAAATCAAATAAGTAAAATACTATAGCAAAGATATTATGCCTTTAACCGTAGCAAGATTAAAAAACTATTAAAAAAAACAACACAGAACTATTAACGGTTCCCATCTTGTTCGATTAATTATTATTTTATTTGTTAAATGAACTATTTAAAATATCTATAAAAAGGTTTTTTAAAAGTATTGTTGTTACTTCTTCATTTCCAGATCGGCTGAGTGAGATATACATAGGTTTACATAGAAACAGTCATTACAATTTCTAGCAAATGACAAAGTGGTGGTATAGTCTCATGCAAAGACACTCCTATTTTATGTTTATAATTATACTGATCAGTTAAATAAAAATGTTGATTTAAATCAGAACAAATACTTGAAATCAAATTGAAACACAAGAAAGAAATGAAACTAGAAGTAAATAAGTTCATGTAAGATAATAAATTAATATAAGGGAATTAAAAAAAAGAAGATAAAGTAAATGTAGCTTGAAAGAAATCAAATAATTAAGTTAAAATAATAATAATTAAAAAATAAATAAATGAAACATAACAGATTGAATAAATGCTGACAATAAATGATGCATGTTCTAGAAAAGATAATTTAGTAATTAATAGTTAAAAAATTGAAGCTTACGAACAAATAAAAGCTTAATAGGAAGATTCACAGAAGGACGTCTTGCAGGAGTCTGGGTTTGAGCCTGCGAGTTGTCGTTTGTACCCCGATGTTGTTGGCTACAGCACCTCTTACTGTGAGTGGTGTTTAGTGAATGTGTTGTTTGATGAAGTCATCGATAGGTTGGATTTGAAGCTCACGGTGCAGTTGACTGTTTTTAATGAACCAAGGAGCATTAACTGATATTCGGAGCATTTTATTTTGAAAGGTTTGGAGCTTTTTTCTTTTAGTTGAGGAAGCTGCACCCCACACTTCACAACCATACATAAGTAGTATAGTAGTAATTTTCTATTTATGATAGGGTATAACATTGCCAGTCTTGCATAAGTCTGGATTAATTTGATATTAATGTGGTGGTTCCAAGAGAGGCGGCGATCGAGGTGAACCCCAAAGTATTTCACTGCTTAAAAGTTTAATTTAGTTTCAATGAAATCTCCATTTAGTTTGAAGTAAAACATCTGTTTTTATAAAAGAAGAAACAACTAATAACAATGTCAGTTTATGGATTTATAACAACTTTCCATTAATTTTAACAACTTACTTACGATTCAGTATCTAATATTGCTTCTAAAACTTTGCGCACTGGATGAAAGAATTATGATGTGGCAACACTGAATCCCATAACCTTCCTCACCACAAACATAACACACGACATAATTTTATTAGTTCGTGGGCTTATAGCGGCATTCTGGAAAATTCTACAACTTATTTTATTGCATATTAACTTTTCTAAAATCTTTTGCTCTCCAACGATATATTACACGTCTATATTACGACTCATGTTACAGAACAGATTTTTCGATGCCTTGATTACAGAAAGTTTAATGTTTCTAAAGATCGTATTAACATTCATGGCGTGGTTTTGATGAAGTTTGGAAACCAAGAATTTTGGGACACCCTTTATAACTTAATATTATAATGTTGCTCGGCTGAAAAATGTGGTCATTCAGTCGCAATGGAATATTTATCAATGAATAGACAGTTAAAAAGCTTTCCCACACAGTACAAGTAGAGTTCATCGAGTAATTAATGAATGAATGAACATTTTCATTAATAACTGGACACGATGAGTACTTTAAAAATAAAACTCCTGGAGGCTTTGAGTTGAAAAGCTTTTAAGCCGGGACAGGTATTTGAATAATGGATTCCGGCTAAATCACTTCCTAGCCTTTCTCTAAAGTTTTAAACCTAGTTACCGGAATTACCTTAGTTAAACATAATTTAATTTGTTCTGCAATTTGGAAACTGCTATAATAATGTAAAGTCAGTCATTTGTTGTTAATTTATAATTTTGAAGAATCGATGAACAGAAGTTGTCTAAGCCGATAAATATTTCGGGAAAGTATAATTAAAATATTATAGTATAGGGGTCACCTGTGGTGTAGTGGTAAACATAACAGCCTTGTTTATCTAAAGTAGTGGGTCCGATCTGGCAGATGGTCATAGCATTTTTTATTGGGAGTAAAAAATACCTAGATATACCCTCCTTCGGAAGAGACACAAGAAGGTGGTTCTCCTGTGCGATGTCAGGTACTCGTTAAAATACCAATCCTAATTTAATCTGGATAGCCATCATTTAGAACTTCCACTGTAAAATCGGCCGATTAGCCACAGTAGCATAAAGTGACGTTAAATGAATAAATGTTATAGAATTAAAATTTAAAATGAGAATTAATTTTATTCAAAAACTAATAGTCTTCTAAGAATAACAAAAAAATGCAAAAATCTAATGAGGGCAACACACGATTTCACTAACCTCGGCTTTTCTAAACTTAGATTTAAATTTAATTTACTGTGAAGATCCAACAACCCATCAAATTCCTCTCGCATCCAATCCTTGCAATCCAAAATCCTCCGAAAGATCCTAAATGTCTTTTACTTTGTCACTAATAAAATAATCCATAAAGACCTGAATATCCCATCAGTTGCAGACTTAGCCCGAATTAGATATTCTTTCTTTCACTCCAAATTACCAGTCGGCAATACCTCATCTCCTTCTATTCCTGATCATCCTCGGAGGCGGCTGAAAAGACGATGGCCTCGAGACCTACTTATCTGAATAATCTTTGAAGTGCTACCTACATCTGTGTACTTTCTTCTCACGCCTATCATGCCCATATCTCAATGTTCACATTTACTTGTATTTTGTTTTGTTAATACAGTTGTAAATATCTCTATAATAAATAAAAAAAAAGTTAGTTTAAATAAAAAGTATATTTAGTTTTGTTGGAAACATGATTTAGAATAAACAAAATAGCAATATCAAATTATTGCGTATAATTATCTCTAATAATTACATGCCCTATTTGTCACTTTACACTGCCTTTTACAACTTTGTATAAAAGATAATATTTTTCTAAAATCTTTATATTTTACATTAATATTATAGCTCTTCTCTCCTTTGGTTGGTTATTAAATTCGTTCAACTTTTACTATTTATCAGTCCTCATAAGATAATATGGCTAATTCTTCTGAATCTATAAAATTGAAGTTATTTTAGAGGAATACAATTTAAAAAACGGCACTTGAGCTGTCAGACTGTTTCAATCAGAATGAAACCTACATTATATTAAAGCTCATTACATTTTACATCGATATAGCGAGTTTAATAAAAATCGTAATAGCCATTTTTGAGCAAATTCGTAAAAAGGTGCAAAATGCAGGGAATAAAGTAGCACTTTCAGTCAGCCGATTTTGATGAAAAAGTTGCTGTAACATCTCGTGCGTATAGTTGTCTTAAATTTGAAATTTCAGTTTCGCACGTCATTTCGTTTCCACGCTAGATTTATCACACACACTGAATTTTTTTCGAGACTTGGTTATTTGGACTCAAGGGACCTTAAATCGTGTATTTCCGTTGAAAACTGGAATTCGAAAATGTTCACGATCGCTTCTATTGTAAAGTGCTTAAGGTGATTAGAATGCGCAATAAACAGAACGTAAAAGCCTGCTAGGACCGATTAGAAATATATCAGTCCGATATTTATTACCAATGGGTCGCGGCAATAAGACCGCAGTTTATTGTTTTATTTCTCTCTCTCTCGAACATTTTATTTCAATCTCTTCCTTATTTGATTCACCACTTAAGGGATGAAGTGGAAATTTATGAACCTTCAATAAACCTAGGTTCTTATATGTCTTTTAGTCCTAAATATTTTTATAGATATATTCATGGGATATATGGGATACATAAGCTTCGAATATATTTTTTATTACAAGGGTTTTTCTTATTGGTCTGAATAAAAGCTTTAACCTTTTAAAATTACAATAATCTCTTTTCAACTACACCACAGGGTTTATTTATTATGAATTTTCAAATAGACTTAAATGTTGAAAGAATTAATTACATTGAATTTCAATAAAAACATATGTTTTATTGAATAATCTATTATTATTATTATCTATGATAATCAGTCAGTTTTATCGATTTTTCATCAATGTCATTTAACTTTTACAATTTTGTGTATAAGATAATAATATTTCTAAAATATTCAGCTTTTCAACGGTGTTCTAAAATATTACATTTTTCATGTTCAAAAACACAAAAATTGCATTAAAAAATATTTTTGCTCTTTTCACCTTTCGTTGGACATCGAATTCGTTCAACTAATGGTTTTACTCGTTTTTCATCAAGGCTAACAAGATGATACAGTTAGTTTATTCAAATCTACAAAATTAAATTGACTTCAAAGCAAGTTTCTTTTATCATCTTTTCATCACTCTCAGTTAACTTTTACCGTAGTATGTATAACATTATATTTTTTTTAAATCTTTAGCATTTCATCTCTATATTATGCATGTTTATTACTATTCATAAAAATAAAAAAACCTGTACCACTACAACCCATGAAGGGTCTTGGGCTCAGTACATATAGAGATTCGTACTGTTTCTAGGCCAACGGCAGTGCAATGAGGTGATTAGGCCTATTACTATTCATAAGCTAAAAAAAAAAAAAAAAAATTGCATTAATAAAATATTTTTGCAGTGATCTCCTTTAGTTAGATGTCGGAATCGTTCAAGTTATATATTTACCTTTTTTTCAGGTATATTTTTCGGCAGTGCTAATCTGATGATATGGTCAATTTCATAAAAACCAGAAAATTGAAGGTACTTTAGACGAAGAAAATTTAAACTATCGGCATTTAAGCCCTGTCGGACTATTTCAATCAGAATGAAACTTACTTGATATTAAAGCCCATTATATTTTGAATCTACATAGCAAGGTTAACCAAAATCGTTAAGGGCGTTTTTGAGAAAATAGTAAAAAGGTGAAAAATGCATGGTATAAAGTTGCTCTTCTATGAAGCTGATTTCAGTGAAAAAGTTGCTGTAACATCTCGAGTGTATAGTTGTCTTAAATATGAAATTTCAATTTCACTTTTCGTTTTTGTGCTGGACTTACCACAAACACACGGACTCACAGTCCTTTTTGCGGGACTTATTTAGACTCAGGGGATCCTAAAAAGTGTATTTCTGTTGAAAACTGGAATTCGAAAATTTTAACGATCGCAAAACTATTACTTAGTGATAGTAAAAATTATACATATATCTATGGTAAATTCACATGTACTGAACGCAATACGCAAAGATGCCCCATCAATGACTCGCCATATATCGGGAGTAGATACTAGGTCTTAAGTAGAACAAAAAGTTTCATATTATTGAGAGTCCGATTCCGGTTAGGTTTTTTGCTGTTATAAAAAACAGGGGAACATTAAGGCTATTGGCTTAGCAATTAGCTTATTAGTGATAAAGTAAGGAGAATTGAGGATTTTAGAAAGGTTTTGGAATTGTAAGGGTTGGATACGGAAAGAATTCGATGGTTTAGTCGTGCCCCAAAGCTCAACTACCCGAGTCCAGATGGGCCTTATGATAGACAGATAGCTGAGCCATTCATAAAACAAGATGTGGTAGTTCTTAATTCAATCAAGAAGAAGTTTCAGCGCTTTAATCAATACTAATAAGATAAAATATGAAATTACAATTTTATACAACTTATCGGTTTCGAGATAGACATACCACAGACACAGAAACATACACACAGACACACACACACACACAAAAAAAGTCTTGAGAATGGGGAAAGAATCCCGAATTGTTGATAAATGATATAAACAATTATGAAATAAAATAAATAATTAACAAAAGGAAGTTAAGGTGTGCTTATTTAAGTGTGTATTTGTGCTTAATTATTTGTTTTATTTTTTTTATCATATATTGTAATATTGTTATATAATTTCATGATAAATTGTAAGATGATTATTTGTGATTGTGACAATATTTTGTACTTTTAGATAAATTAGTTCCAATGCACCTAAAGATGGCATTTTAGCCGAAACGTAGTGCAATTATTTTAAATAAAAGTGTGGTGAAGTAGAAAGCAGCCTCCAATTTTATTCATTACCGGACAGACGCTCCAACCTTCCACTTATCTACAAAAGGCTCATCTATATCACCATCATAAGGCCTATCTGCACTTACGGAGTTGAGCTATGGGGCTCTACGAAACCATCAAATTCTTCTCGTATTCAATCCAAAATCCTTCGAATAATCCTCAATGCTCCTTACTTTGTCACAAATAAACTCATCCATAAAGACCTTGACATACCATATGTCGCTGATTTGGCCCGAACCAGGTATCAATCCTTCCATGACAAACTCCACTCCCACTCTAATCCTCTAGTTTCAATCCTTGCTTCCTCTTTAATTCCTGACAATCCTCCAAGGCGCCTGAAAAGAAGATGGCCTCGAGACCTTCTAGTTTAGTGGAGTGATGCCAATGGGCATTTTCTCTTCATGTATTTTATCATTACCAACATATTTACTTGTTTTATTACAAAATACAGTTGTAAATTTCAATATAAATATTTAAAAAAAAAAAAAATTATTCACAGAAATTGACTTTCACTAAAAAGAATCTACACCTTATATAATTATTTACATTTCTCCCTCTGCAGTCACCTTTTCACTAGGTGACAACTTGTTTCTGTCGAACAAGTTATACACTTCAACACGTACTAGACAAACGGTCAAACCTTCCTGATAACTACAAAAGGCTCTTCTACATGTCTATAAGACCAATCTTTACTTATGGAGTAGAGCTATGGGGCTCTACTAAACCATAAAATTCTTCCCGCATCCATCCAAAAATCCTTAACGCTCCTTTGTCAAGAATAAACTCATCCGTAAAGACATAGGGCATATAAATTACTGATCTGGCCCGGATCAGGTATTAATCGTTTCATGACAAACTCCATTCTCACTCTAACCCACTAGTTTAAATACTTTCTTCCTCTTCAATTCCTGATAATCCTTCGAGACCCCTGAATAGGAGTTGGCCCCGGGATCTTCTAGTTTAGAATATTTTTAGAGTGCTTCTAATGGGAAGCTTCCCTACATGTATTTCATGTCATTGTATTATATAACTATTACATTTAATTGGTGTATTTTTTTTAAATACGATTGTAAATATCAATAAAAATGTTTTAAAAAAAAGTTCATATATTGACGATGGGATCCTCTTTAAAATCTTGAACGGGGACAATCTAACTTAATTTAACTTTCTTCTATTCATTTTATTCCGGTTCTCTACATAGTCTAGGTCTCCTATTTTGTATTCGTAATCACCAAAAAAAAAAAAAAATAAATAAAATAAAAAAATTATGTTTAATACGTGCCCCATAAATGTCTAGCCATATTGTGGGAACAGATACTACACCTCGAGAGGAACAAAAAAGTTGATATGGCCACAGTCCGATCGTCAACGGTTACAAAGGAAAATCAAATTTTGAAATATTTGCTGTTCAATGCAGACTATGGATAACAGCAAAAATTTCAAAATATGATTTTCCTTTGTAACCGTCGAGATTCAGACTAGGGTAATCTGAACGAATCTCTATAAGCACTTAGCCCAACACCCTTCATGGATTGTAGAGATACAGATTTTTTTAAGCATTAAAAAAATAATACAAAATCCCTAAAAGTGAATACATACGTATCGATATAAATGATGCGATATTAGGGAATAAAGGAGGGATTGATTGTGCCTTTCTCCGGAGGCGTTGATTAGATTCACCCCCTGCTTCCTCCCCTTCTCCTCCCCCTCCCTCTCACTAGAGACCAGGTGTGCTAACTCCTTCTCCCTTTCTCCTCCCCCCTATTCTCCTCTCCCCCCTACATCTCATCTGTTGCCTTTTTATTTTCTGCTAATTTTCTGATTTTTTTTTCTCTCCCTAACAACAGGTGATTTAAGTTTATTTTCTTATTTTTTTGTTAGAATTTTAAGATTAGGTTGACAAAAGATTGAAATGACTGTACTCTCTTTTATTTAATTTTTTAAACATATTTAGTTTTATTTACAACTGTATTAAAAAAATGTGTTGCGCACAACACAAGACTTTCACTTACTTTCGATGTTAAAATCAATTTAAGAATTTTTAAGAAACATGTGTTTTATCAAATAATCTATTATACTATTATCTTAGTTTTATTGGCTTTTCATGTAATGCACCTGGAGATGAGGCGAGGCGTCGAAACATTGTATTCAAGATGAAATACAATAGTATTATTATTACTGATAAATATTTTAATAAAGAAGAATAGAAGAATATATTTTAAATTCAACTCTTCAAATTAGAAAATTAAGTTAGTAATTCTAAATTAAATCGTTTTCAGAACGATCTCGTTATCCCTGTTGTTAGGGCAACGAGCTTGCTGACCAGGGAGAGGAACAGCCATCTTGACCCCGTCTGAACTCAGTGAACCGCTCAAAAAGCAAGAAGAGGACCGATGGCAGAAAATGTGGGACGATAGCCAGATAAGCAAACTGAAGAATATAAAAAAAAAAACAACAGTGAAACCGTGGTCAAGATCTAGCCGTAGCAGCCGCAGGGAGGAGGTCGCGTTGACCCGGCTGAGGATAGGACACTCGCGGCTCACCCACTAAAAGGCAGCCGGTGCCCCAGTGCCATTGTGATGGAACCCTCACCATTCGGCATATTTTTAAAGAATGCCCTTATTATTCATTACAACTTAATAAAATTGGACTAAACCAACGATTTCCACAGTACTGGGTTATAGAGAGGGAACCATTAAATTAGTTTTTGATTTTCTCAAGAAGCAATCATTGTTATCTAAATTATAAAGACTATAATATCAATTAAATATAAAGTTGTACATTCCTAGTCAGTTTTTAATTAATTTATTTCTTATTATTATTTTTCAATTATTTATTACCTAATAGTTCTTTGTCAAAAAGGTTAAATATACATATAGTATCTAGGCGTTGATGACCTGGGGGTTTTACGCCTTAAAACCAAAACAAACAAACAAAACGATTACGGACGTTTTTTCGGGGACGTATAATATGTATTAATACATTATGGCAGTAGTTCCCAACAAAATATATATATATTTATTGCGGACCCCGTAATTTAACCACATCAATCATAAGGACCCCCTAAATACCCAAAATCGTTAATATATAAATATATATAGGCTAGGCGTTGCAAGTGGCTTAAGGTGGAATTCCACATGAAGACGTACCGTCAACGTCTCATGCTCACTTCCAAACGCAGGAAAGGGTAGTGTCGTATTAGGAGAAAAGCCAAAGCAAGGCGCTAAGTTTCAGGAACAAAGACGTCAAACTGCAAATCTAAGGCTAACACAAAATATATAATTGTGGATGTAATTAGTTGACCGTTGAGAATTACTGGAAGGAATTAGTCCGGGTGGCGGTCATTAAATGAAACAACTAAATAGTTTCAACTATTTTATTGTTTGCCAACGTTTCGACCCCCTTTGTGGGTCATCATCAGGGCGCATGGTGGGAGAGATTCTCCCACCATGCGCCCTGATGATGACCCACAAAGGGGGTCGAAACGTTGGCAAACAATAAAATAGTTGAAACTATTTAGTTGTTTCATTTAATGACCGCCACCCGGACTAATTCCTTCCAGAAAATATATAATTATTTAAACGCTCATAATAAAATCAAACATTGTCTATGGTTTAATGCCAAATTACATTCGTCCTTTAATCTCATCATTTTCAAAATGTTAGAAAATAGCCAATATAATTTATTTAGTAATCACTAGCAAATATGTCACTTAGAATGTTGAATTTTTCGGTATACTTCTGTTATTACTGCAAGTCGTGGCTTCACAAATACTTTATGTTAATGTATTTTAGAATAATTTCCTACTCGCGGCCCCCTGGAAATCTTCTGCGGACCCCTATTTGGGAAACACTGCATTAGGGATCACCTGTGGTGTAATGAATAGCATAACTACCTTCTATGGCCATCATAGCGGGTTAAAACCTGGCAGATGGCCCTAGATTTTGATTCCCTAAACTAGCAGTTATTTTTTTTTTTTTTTACCCGTCATATCGCGAATACTCTATGTCGTTTTATGTAGCTCTATATCCTTTCTTTCCTTATGCTCCTGATCCGGGAAGGAAGGGAAGGTGTTCAGTATCTGGATCAATGACTTCCTCAAGGCCGTAGCAAGAGGTTGTAAATGGAGGATGGCTGGCCATATCTCGCTCTGCGCGGCTTACATAAAATATATGTACCATATACCTCAGGCTACTCTACAGCGTTCTACCTCACCATATTTATCTCTATCACGGTTTACAGAATAGTATAAGCACGTATAGTATGTGGTATGTATAGTATAAAGCATCTGTGGGCGTTAATAACTTAAACGTTTTGCGCCTTAAACAAAAAAAAACAAAAAAAAAAAACAGAGATCTTTCTGCTAATAGGCGAGTAAAGACCCGGTATTTGTAGGCATTAATTTGGAAAAAGCTGGAAAACGTTTAATTAACTTTTAATAGAGCCTGCACCATCGCACCTAGTGCATCCTTCAAAAAAGATATTTAAAAATGAAGTACGGGCTCCCACTTGACTCATAAAACCTTACGATTTAGGATGTATTAAGGACCACGCATCACAAATAAAGCTAAACAAAAGGCTAAAACTTTTATATTTCCTACTCTCAAGACGTTCAAAATTAAAATTTAAACAGACATTGAATACTTAATAAAACCCATTTGGACTTACGCGCCACTGATATAGGACACAGCTAAAAAGACAAACAAAATTCATATTTTCCAAAACATTCAGAGCTATAAAAAATTCTTCCTGACACGTTAGCAAAATTACGCTACGTAGGATGAAAAGAAGTAATATTAGATATCTCCTGACATAAATAGGAATAAGCATCAGAAAGAGATGCCGCTGCATTTTACCATATTCATAATATTATACCACGCTTAAAGATCAAACTCCATTACATCCACTGATCTTCAACTGCATGACAGGTGTGTATAAAAAAATATTAAGATAAAAAAAAAAGTATTATAATCATTACATTTCCATGGTACATTAGCAACATTACTCTACATACAGAAAATCATATGCCAATTGTTTCGGACCCTCTAAAATCGTTCTCAAGACAAATTACATAGACATACTAGTGCTTTATTTTATTAATAATACATAACGAAACAAATGATTGCTGCCTAACTGTGTTGGTTATACCATTAGGGTTGGGCGGAGCTAGTTGATCGTAGGGGCAAGTTGGGTAACGCTACTAAAGTACAGTACAAGAGGGAAAACAATGAAAAATCGTCTAAATAAAAAGTAAAAATAATCATAAGACAAATAATTAAGTAAGGAAAAACAATAAGAAAAGCAAACATAGTTTATTTAATTAACAATATCTTTTAGCGTTTTATGTTTGTACGTGTGATTTAAATCGGATATACAATAACTAACAATTTCCCTCATATGGCCTAGCCTACTATTTGCACATGAATTAAAAAAGTCTATTATTTATTTCTTTTTTCTCTTTATATCTTTATTTACACCTGTCAGAAACTGTCTGACAATCAGTAAATGTGTTGGACAAATGCAGCACCCCTTCCAAGGCTTTAATTTAGCAGAGGAGGTCCCTCATCCAGCTTCTCTTTAGCCTTCTTTTGACTGGCATTTCAGCTATTGACATGTCGTTAATCAGTCTATTGTCGTGTTCGTTAAGTTTACTGTGGAAACGAGAATAGAGTGTTCGTATATGTTGCTCAACTGTTGGTTGCTGTAAGTCTGTATGTAGGGTTCTGCTGTTTACGTACCAAGGAGCAGTCGTTATGAGTCTTAAAATCTTGGATTGAAATGATTGCAGTTTTTGTATGTGAGTCTTTTTTACTGAACCGAAAATCTGTAAAGCGTAAATCCATATTGGCTTAAGAAGGTATGTGTATGTATTAAGTTTCTGTCTAATTTTTAATTTTGATAAAAGAGAGTATAGTACTTTCAGTCCCTGATTGAGAGTCTGTCTTTTCATCTTGAATTGGGCTCCTCATCGAAGTCATCCTTCGTTCGATTGTCAGTGCTATGTAATATTCAGAGTTGGTCTGAGGAATTTGGTTGTTGTCGATAAAAATTGGTGAGCAAGTGTTTTTTCGTAGTGTGAACGTTACGTGTTTTGATTTGTCGTGACTTAAACGGATTTTCCAAAGATTGTACCAATTTCGTTGGAGCATGAAGTGATTTTGTAGAGTCAGTTAAATATTTATTATTTATTTATAATATTATATTAATATTTATAAAATTATAGTTAAACAATAATATAATAGGCCAATTGGCATTCATCGACGATAACTGCCAGCTAGCCTTAAGCATTTATTTTGCAAAAGAAATAAAAAATAGTCTTATTCTTCGCATATACATACACACATATATCTTAATCAGTCAAGAATATATCTATATAAAATACTCATAGCCGATCTAGAGATCTCCAGATACAAACAACAGCATTTAGAAGCCAGTGGAGGCTGTATGAGAGTAGTTGGCCGAATCAAAACTATGATTATTGCTGACCTAACTAACGAACTTAGATTATAGAGGCTTCGTCTGGATTTGAAAAATGGTAAATGTATTACTTGGAAGAAGAAAGTTAAGCGAGTAATTATAAACATTTTTCTAGAAATTGGAGAGGTCGGACAATAGCTTGTTTACTAAGGACAGGTTAAATAAAAAACTTCTGCTTATTTTTAATTTAATAAAGAACGAGACGGTTAAAATTAATTTGCGTTAAGCTCAACTTCATTTCCTTGGTTTGTCTTGGACTCTTCCTGTTGTTGACGTTAAAGAAATGAGGAAAACGAGAGGGAGAAAAATCCGGTATTTTCATATTCCCTCCTAAACGAAATCAAAGAAAATATTGCCTTTTATTTGATTAAATTTAGGTCTCAATAGAATAAATTAAAAAAAAAAAAAAAAATTGCTTAAAAGGGTCCTTATATTGGAGTAGTAATTAGCAGCAGACTTTAATAAGGAGAGGGTCGAAGGAGCTTCTTCAAAGGAAGCCAACCAGATTGCTTCCTCTTTTACTACCAAAATGGAATAATAGATAAAGAAGGCACGAAAAAGGTGTCTCGCCTCTCTCCTCCAACCTCCAATATTACTCTATTATCTTCATTTTTATTATACATTCAATACGAAGATGATTTATTGTACAAATATTCTCCTGAAAAGACATAGTTTTTTTTTTTTTTAATTCAGCTGGAGAAAAGAGAAAACTCTTTGTAATTCAAACGTTGAAAAAAAAATCATTAAACAACAATTGAATCATAGTTTTAAAAGTAAATGCACGTGCTGACAAATAAAAATATTCATAAAATATTATATTATATTACAATATAAAATATTAAATTATTATAACTTTTAAATTTGTTTCTCTCTTTATTTATCAATTTGCACCTGTCAGCACTAGCATTTTAAAAATTGTAATAATTTAAATTGTGATAATTTTATTCAAACTGCTCTGATTTTTTTCATCAATCTTGTTATATCAAGTACTCATTCAATCAGTCTGGACAGAGCTTATATTTTAAAATAGCATCTTCGAAGGTGCCTCTCTTTAAAATACATATTTTCTGAAAAAAGGTCAATCTTACAGCATAAAAAACAAAACAAAAGGCAACGATCAATAACTAAGTTGAATATTGGTGCTAGTTCCCGAGTTACTCTTGAGGTCCAGTCAATAACTAAGCCATTTTTGAGGACTTTATTGTCCTCATATTTATGCCTTAACAATGTAAAAAAAATATCTTGAACCCGATCACCGTAATTTGAGAAACTCCTTCCTCTGCTCCATTCCTAGCATCTTTGTTTTAGTGTTTTTCATAGTTTGTGATATCCACAAAGGTCTATGTAAAACACTATATTGCCTTTTTTGTCTCTTAAATGTTCTACAGTAATAGCATGTATTAATTATTATATACAAATTTCAATATTATGTTCTTGTTTTTTGCCACTGAGAGCAATAAATTCTCGAAACGTAGGGTAAACACTTCTTTATTGAGCACTAAACGCTTATTTATTGACTGAACATCAAGAACGTAGAAAACTTAAATTATCAATAATCGAGAACTAATAACTATATATATATATATATCGTAGGCTCAGGATCAGAGGTACAAATTTGGAACTTAGAGAGCCTGTATGAATTGAAATTTAGGCTTTTAAAAATTAAGTTGATAGTCTTTTTCTATTTGAAAGTTATAATTGTCTGTTGTTGTTAGTTAGGGCTTTAAGGCGTAAAACATCAAAGTATAATTGTTAGAGACAAAGTTGGGTTTTACAAATATTTTAAGGAAAGGCACTTTAAAATATGCTATTTGGAAAATATGAGCTATGTTCAGGACTGTTTGAATGAGTATTTGAGATAACGAGGTTAATGAAAGCAACCAGAGCCATCTTAAATACAATTATTACAGTTCTTAGAATGGACTATATAAAATTAAAAAGCTATAGTAAATTTGTTTTTTTATGGACATTTTCATTATTCAGCAAGTGAATTTACTGAATATTTTCATTATTGTAATACTTTTTCTTACAATAGTTTTTATATTAAGTCATGTGAAAATAAAAATTTAAATGAATAATCACAGTATGAAAAGTATAAATGAAGTATAAACTGTTTTCGTTTGGAAAAGCAACTTTAGAGAGGATGAAGCCTTATTGAGTCCATTTCTCCTTACCTTAATCGCGTTGAAAATAGTTTGGTTGGGCCTTCTAAAGATTAATTTAAAGTTATTCTTGATGTAATAAACTATACTGCCGTATTATTATTTTATTGTTTTCACCACAACTATAACATGGTATAAAACAATAAATTTTACACATTTGCATCGTTTAAAATGTTGCTCAAATAAAGCCTATTTCATTTAATTTCAAAGCACCATTATTAGATAATGAACATTTTTCCTTTCAAGACCATGACGATTTAGTTTCTAATTATTCAGTAATTACAACTAAATTTCATTATTTATTCAAGTTGTTCCTAAAACATTTTTTGCGCCTTCAAGTAAAATATTAACAATTCCAAAATGCTGTTTGGTAATGCGGTATTGTGTCTACCACTTTTGAAGGCGAACATGATCTTAATATTTTGTTCTCGGTCTATATCGCCTACAGTAAGTTATTTCAAAATGCTTTTTTGTTGAAACTAACAATGAGAGGATCCCAAACGTGTCTAATTGATATTGATGACATTTTTTAATGTAAAACTATACATTAAACCATTAGACACTGCAAAATATTAGGGCGCAACGTTCCCCAGAAGTCGCGTGAATAAATCTTAATGTTCTAGTGAAGATAGAAAAATAAGTTTAGTGTCAAAATTACCCTATATCAAAGCGGAATAATTAAAAAAATAATTCATTAAATTATATAGGTTTTATGGTTGGTAATTGCCCTAAAAATATAAATAATCTTGTCAAAACAGAACTTTTAATAAGGTTTCTTAAACACTGTTTTTCTCACTCATAAAAAGGAATTTAATCTAAACACAGTTTTTATGAAATCTTATTAAAAGTACTGTTTTGGCGAGATTATTTATATTTTTAGAGTTATTACCAAGAATAAAACTTAAATATTTTAATGTGTTATTCCTTCAATTATTCCTCTTTGAAATAAGACAATTTTGACACTAAAATAATTATTCTACCTTCACTAGAACCATAGATATTAAATAATATATGTTTTTTACGCGACTCCTGGGGAGCGTTGGCCAATAATTTTTTGTAGAGTCTAATGGTTTAATGTCTAGTTTAATCTAAAAAAAATTTCGTCGAAATCGTTGAGACACATTTGGGATCCTGATCCTCTCCTTGTTAATATTTTTATCTCAGTCTATATTGCCTACAGTAAATTATTCTAAGATGCTTGTTAAAACAAAGATTTTTATTCATACATGTCACAGGCAGTAGCCATAATAACAAAATGAAACTATTTATGAATATTTAGTAAGATTATGTTTAGGACAAGTTAATAAAAAAAAGTTTTTTCCATGGTTGTTAAGTTTTTTACCCCACCCTCCATGTTCACCAGACCTAGCACTATCACGTATTCCGGTTCATGGAAAACTTAATGAATAGAAAGATATCCCAAAAGAAAAAGGATATCAACAACCACTTGGATCAGTTGTTTAACAATTAACTCGAGACATTCTATGAACATGGCATTAGGCAGTTATTGAAAGAAAAACTCATTCGATTTTCCAACTCAGTACAATCTAAATATGAAAAGTATATCAACAGTCAGAAAGCAGTACTTAGCAACTTAGTTACCCATAATACCAGGCGATAATAATGCCCTCAAGAATATGAAAAGACCAAACAATAAAAAAATTATTAGGACAAATACATAAAATTATTAGTGCTGGAGAATATTACGGTTATAAAACTTTTATATTCGGAACTGTTGCTATCTCGAGGCTGAGTCAAGATGCTTAAGCGTTAGGGTCGGTTAATGGCTCTTTTGTCGGTGAACATTCAATAGACTCGACCTTCTACAGGAATAAAATTCACATTTATATCATAGCTGAATTATACTAAAAATTAGGAATTTTTCCAACTTTGAATACTTTATCACTATCGTATTTTTTTTTTTTTTGTATCGTACACGAGTACACGCACCATTTTGTTGGATATAAAATCGAACAAAAATTTTCAGCCTATAGGCTTGAGGCCTTAGCGTCAGTTAATTACCCTAACGATGTTAATTGAGCACTCGCTAATTACATGCTGCTCGAGTCCCCTTTACTTAAGTCTTTAAGGGTCCCTCTGGCTGACCCTTGGTAAAACTTTTGAAAGTTAATTAGTACCTATTAAAATTTAAAAAAATCGATATTTTTATTTCTTTTATCTTCATGTATTGTTATTCACATCTGTCAGAAGCTATCTGACAATGAGAAAAAAGTGCTGGGACATGGTAAGCATGGGAAGGAAATTTCCCAGCAGTACCCCTTCCAAGGCTTTAAATTTATATTTGAACACTTGTCAAGATGAAAAGAAAGACTCTCACCCAACGACTGAAAGTGTGTTTATACTCTCTTTAACCTAAATCATCAAAACTACAAACTAGACTGAAACTGAGTTCATGCACATACCTAATTAAACCAATATGGACTTACGCTACACATTTATGGCCCAATAAAAAAGACCCACGTATAAAAACTACAATTGAGACGTTGATTTCCAAAAGGTACTATATCCATTCTAGGAAATTTTACAGGAAGCACGAAAATCTCTCATTACTATATTATTAAACTAGCTAATTTGGGTCTTTTTGCATTAAAATTTAGAATTATTTTTTTACTATAATAATAACATCATATTAAAGTTATGAAATGATTTTTATTAGAATGATTTCAAACGATAATAAATGCGTAATTAGTTTTTTTAGAAAATGACCGCATGTCTAAATCGCGTTTTTTAAGGACTTGAGAATTCATTTGATAACATCAAATAGAATATTTAGATAAAACTAAATGATGAGAATACAAATATGAAAAATAATCAATTTCGTAAAAAATGTCCTTTAGTACCTTTTGGAAATCAACGTCTCAATTGTTTCAATAAAAAAATGTAAGACACACAACGACAGGTACTTGGTACGTACATAACAAAACTCTACACACGGAATTACAATAACCTACAGTTGAAGAATATATACGAAGTTTTTATTCGCGTTTTCATAGCAAACTACACGAAAAATAGGGTTATAGTCAATAGCTGAAATGTCAGTAAGAAGAAGGCTGAAGAGAAGCTGGATGAGAGACCTTCTCTGCTAAATTAAAGCCTTGGAAGGGATGCTGCTGGGCACTTTCCTTCCCCATGTCCACAACTTACTTTTTATACAGCACATTCTGAGAGGAGCGAGAGGAGAAATATATAATAAAACTAACGACTAGAGATTATGAATTATTATAAATAAAAAAAAATCAGAAGTAGAGATTGTAAAGTACATCGGTATTTAAGTCTTGTTAGACTATTTAAATGAAGAAACTGATAAATCATACATGAGCACATTTAATTATATACTGAGGTATGAGTTTTATCCAAATATGTAAAGGAAGATTTTTATGAAACTTTAAAGAATAGTTAAAATACAGGAAGTAGAAATTCTGATCGGTCGGTTTTGTTGAAAAAAAAAGTGTAAAGTGTTAGACAAACGCATATATTTAATATGTCTTTTCATTTCCCGAAGACTTTTTGTTTTTCAGCTAGGCATACAACGCACTTAGACACTAAGAGCATTTTGGGATCATCAGTAGTATTTAGCTTTCATATCAGCCTCCCATGACCAAATTCGAGGATGGAAACCAAAATGGAAATGGACCAGGATCTTTTAATGAGAGTTAAAAGCTTTTGTTTTTTCGCCCTAAATTTGTGGTACCGGTTCGATGTGAGGTACTCGTTGAAGACCCTTATCCTAATTAAAACCGAATAGGCAACAATTAGGAATCCCACTAAAACATCGCCTGATTAACCACAGTAACATAAAGTAGCATTAAAGGAATAAATGAACAAACTGAGACCACTTAGCGCGCTTTGGTTATTTAGACTCGGGAATGACAAAACAGCTAAATTTTCACTACCGGTATACTTTCTTTTGGTAAAAAAGTTGCTGTTACATGCTAAAATTAAATTTTCTGTAATCAAGTCATAGAAAAATCATTCCTCAATTATGAATAGGGTTTACAAGAATCTGAAGTTTTTATTGAAATCACAAATAAAAAACTCTATGAACTTATTTTACAAGCCAACACAATGCGGAATTACAGATATTGAAACCCTCCCGTATAAAGGAAGTTGTAGCATCGCGGTGGCTTGAATGGTCATGCTAACTGTTAGGCTTGGTGAAGAAAGAATTTGGAAAAAGTTGATATGCGTTAAAGTTAACTGGCAGAGTGTACGAGGGGTAGTCCGAGGCGTAGCTGGGAGGATTGAGCTAAGTGGGATTTCGGGGTATTCGGGCTTGGACAGTTATCGTTTGATAGAACTGTGTTAGGCAATGATTGGTAGTATCGGCGTTGTACCTTCTGGTACCCTAAGCCTAGTATTATCATATTATTTCTTAATTTTTTATATATTTTTTAAATACAGGTGAGCAATGTAAACAGCTTAAGTATAATGTGTGACACATTCAACAGAGGTGTGAGTTTTTTCGTTTTTATTTTTCGAGAGCGGATATATATGAAGGATGTGGAGCAGCGATCCCTTGATCCGGAAGGTAGATATTTGTATGCTCCTGACCCCTCCCCCCACCACCCCTCCTTCCGATATTGCTCCCTCTCTCCCCCCTCCACTCCCTCCCGCTACATCCGGCTTAAGGTGCGGATATTAGCCTATCCCTCACTCCACCGACGCCTCTTCCCACTCCTGCCCTTCAAATCATTATCCTTCACGACAATAACTTAAACGTACAAATACCGTTTCAAACAGATATTACAATTTATGTGAACATACGGTTAATGTGAATTCATATAAAACCTAGGAGATCGTATACACCTTACAGAAGGGGAATAAAAAAAAACCCGAAATGTTTGTGATTGACAGCTGCGAAATCTAAACATCAAACGAAATATTTAACCTTGAGTCCGTTTTGTGTTTAAAAGTTTAGGGTCACGTTAATAAGAAAATTAAAATAGTGAGACTATATTAAAATACTGAAGTACTCCTAAGTTTATCATACGGTGTCCCTCTATTTTCACGCGTGGCAAAAGCAACTGAAAAATGCCTACAACCTTTCTAAAATGT
The DNA here is from genome assembly GCA_023052935.1 of Piezodorus guildinii. Lineage (NCBI taxonomy): Eukaryota > Metazoa > Arthropoda > Insecta > Hemiptera > Pentatomidae > Piezodorus > Piezodorus guildinii. The sequence continues at coordinate 178,223,842 of CM041292.1, read as the reverse complement.
CATGTTAGAACGGGAAGAGAGTCTAGGAGGAATGGTAATAATTGCCGATTTCTGGATGAGAAGTGAGAGAAACAATACGTTTTTTCAATCATTATTTTTTGAAGTTCTTGAAAGTTGAACTTCTTTAGGCGCTTTGTGCGATTTTTGGCAGGGGTGAAAGCTTTGATTTCGTAACCATGGTGACGTCACCAATATGCTCTAGACTGGCACGGGCGCAGGCAGCGGTCTGCTTATTTCTGAAAAATGTATTTTTAAATATTGGTGTAAGATGTGGTCTTAGCCACGACACCGCAAATTGTACAAAGGCAAGGGAAACACCAGCGACATGCGCCAACTGCCAGGAAGAACATCCAGCCAACTACCGTGGGTGCCATGTTCTGAAGGAGTTGAGGAATTTCCTGATCTTCGTTAAAAAACATCAACCAACCCACCATCTTATAATAATGGTACACAGATAAAGGTGCCAGTTCAGCAGCTGAGAGCTCCGACTCGACAGGAACCAGAACTCCAACCACTGGAACCACCACTCCAGCCATTAAGACCACCAATCCTGTCTCTGGTACCACCGAACCAGCCACGGGAATCTTCAGCCCTCCAGATGGGACCAAATTACGCTTTTCCGCCTTCTAACAACGAACTAACAGGCTCGGGTGTGAGGAGGGAAATACCATAGCAGCCGTCTTCAGGTGAAAATTTATCCCAAATTTCACAAATAATTAGAGGGTTGAATAATCTTATTCAGCCCCTTTTGAGCCTTCTCCAAGAGCTCGCTTACTTCTCTCGAGCTATGAACGCTCCTACGTTCCTAATCGTATAATGACAGCCTTATTAACAATCCGACGTAAGATAAAGACTTCAATCATTTAAATAATGATGGATACCATTCATAAAAAAAAAAAACCTGACGAGAAGACGAGCTGCTGGGTACTGTCCTTCCTCATGCCTGACATATCATTATTTTGTTTATTATTCTATCCTATTTGCTGATTGTCACATATTGCTGACAGGTGCAAATCAATGCATTAAGTGAAAAAAGAATAATAATAAAATATCTTCATTTTTCATTAAATTATATATAAGAAATAAAGGGGGAAGATCCCTTCTTTTGGGTCAAAAATCCTGTTGTATTTGCAAATTTCGATTCAAAGGAGAAAAATTTAAAAAAATACAATTAGGTTTAAGCGATATAGGAATAATAAAAAACTATGGAATAGTCTAATCAAAAGATTTCTACCTCAATAAAAAAATTAACAATAACGGTTGAAGAGAAGAGAAAATTAAGGGTCCAATAAAAGCGAAAAAAAGGCGGATTTTTGTTCAAAAACTGCTTTTGAATTTCCTGAAATATATATTAAAAATCACTGTTAAACAAATTTATTTGTGCATTAGTTATTTTTTCACAATGCCAGTCATTTTGACTGCCTTCATGCAATATAGCTCCCGTCTTTTTAGTGTTATGACCTTAAGACGATAAGGGGCAGGATATATAGTACCTGCAACACTGAAAGATTGTACGGGTTTAGCATATTCAACGGCGTACACTCTCTGGTGTTTAGATTAGAAAGATTAGGCCTAACAAACTCCTTTATTTATTTACTTTTGTTAAAATATACTAAAACCCTGTATCTATTTAGAAATATTCTAAATTTATTACAAGCGATAGAAAATTACTAGGTATGTAACACTGCATTCTTACACTTATATATAAAGGTATATGGAGAGAAGAAAAAAGTCCTCCGTGTGTAAATAAAATCATGTTTCATTAAACAATGATTATTTAAAGTGTTTTTATCCATCAGTTTCAACCGAGATTCCTTATCTTTAAGTGGTATTTTGTTTGCTCAAAATGGAAGAGAAAGAGTATTAATTTTTGTTATTTTATGATTTTATATTTCAGAAAAGGAAAATCCTCTGCAGAGACGGTTAACAAAATTTGCAGTGTGTATGACGATGATGCCTTAGGAGAAAGCAATGCCCGTATGTGGTTTGATCCTCCTTCAACTGTTAATCATGACCAAATTAAAAAAAAAAATACTTGAAAGATGTTAATATTTAATGGATCAACATAGGTCTTATATAGTTGATTAAACTTATTTACAAGAATTTAAAGCTTTTATTGAAATCACCAGTAAAATCCGCTATAAACATATTTTTCAACCCAATATTATAGAAAAGTTAAAATTTATAAATTTGTTTTTCTTCAAATTTTTTATTCACTCCAGTCAATGTTGACCATCAGCGAATTTGAGGAAGGTGATTATCTTCAGGCGTGATAGACATGATGGAGAGAAGATGCCGATCGACACCTGGCGTGTTTCCTATTACGCACTTAGGCCAAAAGATCCCTCATTCAACTTGTTTTCAGTGTTCGGCAAGTATTGTCCAGCATGTTACTAGTGGCCATGCTTTGTATGTAGTGTGTTAGTATGTCCGTTTAAGTAGTTGTGAAAACGTTTGTAGAGTGTTGAATTTGTTAGTTGACAGTTGGTATGTGGAGGTCTGTATGTAGAATATTGTTACTAACGTACTATGGAGAATTGGTTATGGTTCTGAATGTTCTAGATTGGAAAATTTGAATCGTAAAGAACACGTATGTGAGTCTTTTTGGTTGTCCCGTATATCTGTAACGCGCAAGGGTTCTCCAGCAGATTGTAAATATTGTACATAGGTATGAGTGTTTTGTTCATTTATTTGTTAACTTGTATTTATTTTATTTATACATTTTGTTATAATATAGCTTTTGTATACGCTGAGCTATCCGTGGAAGAACAGTACTTTCATGTGATAACTCAAATTCAGGGTGGTTCGGTTATAGTTAATTAGTGGACTGTGTAGATTTGGAAAAAAATAAAATAAATAAGGTATACAACGAAAAGATATGAAACAAAATTACCCTAATTATACTTACACAGGTGTAAAAAAATATGAGAAACAAAGGTGACCTAAGTTAACGTAACGTTCACACAATTTTTATCGACAACAACCAAATTCCTCAGACCAACTCTGTACATTACCTAGAACTGACACTCCATCGAAGGATGACTTGGAGTCTACATGTCAAGATGAAATGGCAGACTCTCCACCAACTGAAAGTACTATACTCTCTTTTATCAAAATTAAAAATTAGACATATACTGAATACATACACATACCTTCTTAAGCCAATATGGACTTACGCTTCACAGATTTTTGGTTCAGCAAAATAGACTCACATACAAATTTTTGGATGTTGCCCAAGCGTTTGATAAAGTCTGGCACGAGGGGCTTCTCTTTAAACTCAAGAACGTACAACCTTACACGTACTATCTTATTATACACTCTTTTCTCTCTGATAGGTTTTTCTCTGTTCGGCAGGGCTCAGAAACTTCAATCCGACCAGTCTTGGCAGGAGTACCGCAAGGATCTATACTTGCTCCGCTCCTATACATTGTATACACAAATGACATACCAATTCATCCCCCACATTGACTACTACTTACGCAGACGATACTGCAATTTTAACATCAAACGAAGATCCTGTACTCGCCTCACTGACTCTACAAAATCACTTGATGATACTACAAAATTTGTACAAGCTATGGAAAATTCGTTTAAATCACGACAAATCAAAACACGTTACGTTCACACCAATTTTTATCGACTGCAATCTAATTCCTCAGACCAACTCTATACATTACCTAGGACTGACACTCGATCGAAGGATGACTTGGGGCCCACATGTCAAGATGAAAAGACAGACTCTTAACCACCGACTGAAAGTACTACACTCACTTTTATTTAAATCTTCAAATTTAAAAATTAGACAGAAACTGAATACATACACATACCTTTTTAAGCCAATATGGACTTACGCTTCACAGATTTTTGGTTCAGCAAAAAAGACTCACATACAAAAACTGCAATCATTTCAATCCAAGATTTTAAGACTGATAACGACAGCTCCTTGGTACGTAAACAACAGAACCCTACATACGGACTTATAACAACCAACAGTTGACCAACATATACGAACACTCTATACTCGTTTTCATAGTAAACTTAACGGACACGACAATAGACTGATTAAAGACATGTCAATAGTTAAAATGCCAGTCAGAAGAAGGCTAAAGAGAGGCTGGATGAGGGACCTCCTGCGATAAAATAACGCCATGGAAAGGGTGCTGCTGGGCATTTTCCTTCTTCATGCCTACCATGCCTGATCTCAATTTATACAGCACATTTGCTGATTGTCTGATACATTCTGACAGGCGTGAAAAAAAAAAATCTAACTAAAAAGTTTTAAGAAATCATAATTAAGAAATTAACTGTACCAATAATGGTTAAATATATTCTATATTCACGTAAACGAAGTCCTGTTGAGTGTTGAAGAAAACGATCGCAGGGCGTCTCTTCCAAATTACAAGTGGAGCGATGGATATAAAAATATGGAGTTTTTTATTTTCAATAAAACAGCCATAAAAAAACCTTATCAGGCCATAAAATATGGCGTGAAAACATTTATTTATATAAATTTAAAAAAATGTTATTTGACTTTTCTGTTGTTTATACTGCAAATATTGTATGAATGTGATCTTACAGCACTATTATTATTGTCCATTCAGACAAACTGTAACATTTCTGAATAAATGAATAAAAATAAAAATTATAGTAACATAGTTATGTAAGACTTTAATTAAAGTACACAAGTAATTTCGACCCCCGTAAATATGACATTCAGGTACATTTTTAAGTGTAGTTTATTTAGGAATTAATGTTGGATTGGCTAGGTTTTATTGGTCCTATCACCCTATAAATTGTTTAATTACCGTAATAAAAGTTGATGGAAAGTCTTAATTAATTTGTGGTAAATGTTGATGAGTACTTACTGTTTTGATGAGGGATTCGCGGGAAGTAAGATTAGAGTAATGATGTAATAGTAATAATAATGCTTTAGTTATTAGTTTTTAGGATATAAATAGTATACATATACCAAACGAATCAACGATAAGAATTTAGTATTATTTTTTATAACTAAATGTTTTCTATATGTAGGTAAGATATGTACAATTGATAAAACCTATTTTTACTTTCACTTACCTATTTATGAAATATATAGTAAGGAAAGTATTGCGATCGTGAAAATTTTCGAATTCCAGTTTTCAACGGAAACACACGTTTTAGGGCCTTTTGAGTTCAAATAACCAAGTCCCGCAAAAAGGTCTATGTTTGTGATGCGCGTAAACTAAAAGTCCTATGAAACTGAAATTATCAAAACCAACTATAAATACCTAGGCGTTGATATCAGCTGGTTAGTTTTAAAATGTCGGCCGAATAAATGTGATTTTATTCAATAACTCTATATATAATAATTGAATTAAAATCATGAACAAATGAAATGAGTAAAGATATTGTAGATTAAGTTATGTCTTTGAACTTACCTCTTACTGTACAAAAAGTTAATATAATGAATATTTTAATTCACCTGCCACTAAAATACTGATATTTGTAAATATTATTAAAACATTTTTTAGAAAGAAAATAAAAATATAAGAAAAAACGTAACATCCATTTAAGTTTTTCATAGATAAATTAATCTTCTAAAATAGAGAATAATTCCAATTATAATACCTTTTATTACTATATTTATTTATAATTATATATTCATATTATGATGACATACTTCAGGATGATAAATTATAACAAAACATGCATTTTTAACATAATCTACTTTTACCAACTCTTCTTCCTAAACGAAATTCCAGCACAAATCGATAATTAAAAAAAAGTTATCACTTCTATCGGCAGTCCCTATGATTTTCTGAATTTGTTTTCTTTGATTGTAAGCAATGCTAAAGGGTCTGTGCAGCCTGAATTCTGTCCGCATGTCTGGTGAGAATAGTTGCGCCATCTGCTTAGGTCGCTATTAATGTGTTAGGATGTGTTGGTATGTCATGTTTATATTTGATGTACAGTAAGGGTACGAAAATTGATTCCTGTGAAATTCCAGCCTTGAGATAGATAAAACTTATCAGTAACCAATAGGACTGATCAGTATTCAGAGAAAAAATCTGGTGCGAGCAACATACGACTTTCACTTACCTCGACTGTTAGAATAAATTTTAAAACAATTAAATATACTTCGATATAAAAAACTTTAACTTAGAATAAAAAACAAAAATTAAAACAGTCCTTAAAATATGAAAATCGGGCATATCCTTTTTGAATTAGTAAAATTAGTCCTTTTCGGGACTACCTAACCCACCCTAACATAGACAGTTAGACTTAAGTTATTTCGGACCGATTCTTGCATCGGGAAGAGAGCTTCTATATTAAAAAGTGTCCTTTTTAGTGTGGTAATCCTAGTTACCAGTGATTTATTTCGATTCGTATTCTTTTCAAAGGAGAATCGAGTCAAAAATGATGGTTCGCTTCCATTTTGAACCGTATCCTGGTTACAATAAATGTCAATTGTTAAGAATCCTTTCAACGAGAATAAAAATCGGGCATATCCTTCGAAATAGTAAAATTAGTCCTTTTCGGGCGTAAGTATATTTGAAATGGATTTTAACAATACGTGTATGTATTTTTGTTGGGAACATATCATCCAGATTGAATAATATAACTATATTAAATTGTTAATCAGTAATAAATTTATTCCCTATTCGTCGCTTTATACCAGCTTTGTGTACCAAATAATATTTTTTCTAAAGTCTTTCTCTTCCCAATGGTATATTATACGTCTATGATACTGTCCTTATTATCAAAAACATAATTACATTAAAAAATAGTTTTGATCTTTTATCCTTTAGTTGGTCATCGAATTCGTCCAACTTGTATATTTAGCCATATTTCATCTATGTCATTAAGATGATATCGTTAATCTTTTGGAATGTACAAAGTTAAAGGTAGTTTGGAGGAGGAAAATTAAATTAAGTTATCGGCATTTAAGCCCTGTCAGAACGTTTCGATCAGAATGAAACATGACATTAAAATACATTCAATTTGCCAACAATATAGAGAATTTAAATTAAAAAAATCGTTCGAGCCGTTTTTGAGAAAATCGTAATATCGTAAAATAAAAGTCCCACAAAAAGGTCTGTGTGTCTATGTTTGTGTGTGTGTGTGTCCGTGTATGTGTGTTTGTGTGCTAAGTCCATCGCAGAAACTAAATGTATTTAAGACAATTATGAGCCCCAAATGTTACAGCAACTTTTTCACCAAAATCAGTTAATCAGAAGAGCCACTTTATACCATGCATTTTGCACCTTTTTAAGATTTTGATTATACTCGCTTTATCGATGTGAAATTGGACGAGCTTTAATATCATGCAGGTTTCGTTCGAATAAAATAGTCTTACAGGACTAAAATTCCGATATTTAAAAATTTCTTTGTCTAAAGTACCTTCAATTTTGTGGTTTTTATGAAATTGACCATATCATCTGATTAACACTGCTGAAAAATATACCTGAGAAACAGGTAAATATATAACTTGAACGATTTCGATATCTAACTAAAGGAGATCACTTCTTCTTCCAGTGGCGCGACAGGCCGTGTAGGCCCTGGGCCTCGCGGTGTAAACTCCTGCCAGTTTACACTCACGTTTCACGATGAAATTTTTAGTGTAGGGTCATCGCTCCCTACGACAAATTTTGTGGCTGACGGGTCTCACATACCCGGGGGAGAGGTTTCGAACTCAGAACCTGTAGCATGAGAGACTAGCGCGCCAGCCACTCAGTCACGGGCTCCCCCAAAGGAGATAACTGCAAAAATATTTTACTAATGCAATTTTTTGTTTTTGAACTTATGAATAGTAATAAACATGCATAATATAGAGTTGGAATGCTAAAGATTAAAAAAAAATATAATATTATACATACTACGGTAAAAGTTCTAAAATTCCTATATTTAAAAATTTCTTTGTCTAAAGTACCTTCAATTTTGTGGTTTTTATGAAATTGACCATATCATCTGATTAGCACTGCTGAAAAATATACCTGAGAAACAGGTAAATATATAACTTGAACGATTTTGATATCTAACTAAAGGAGATCACTTCTTCTTCCAGTGGCGCGACAGGCCGTGTAGGCCCTGGGCCTCGCGGTGTAAACTCCTGCCAGTTTACACTCACGTTTCACGATGAAATTTTTAGTGTAGGGTCATCGCTCCCTACGACAAATTTTGTGGCTGACGGGTCTCACATACCCGGGGGAGAGGTTTCGAACTCAGAACCTGTAGCATGAGAGACTAGCGCGCCAGCCACTCAGTCACGGGCTCCCCCAAAGGAGATAACTGCAAAAATATTTTATTAATGCAATTTTTTGTTTTTGAACTTATGAATAGTAATAAACATGCATAATATAGAGTTGGAATGCTAAAGATTTAAAAAAAATATAATATTATACATACTACGGTAAAAGTTAACTAAGAGTAATGAAAAGATGATAAAACAAACCGATTGTCGTAGATAATAATATAATAGATTATTTAATAAAACACATGTTTCCATTAAAATCCAATATAAATAATTCTTTTACTATTTATTTCCGTTGCTAAATTTGTTTAAAAATTCCTTAATTGATATAAATAACGGAGGTAAGTGAAAGTCGTGTGTTGCTCGCACCAGATTTTTTTAAAAGGTGTATTTCCATCAAAAACTGGAATTCCAAAATTTTCACGACCGCAATACTTTCCCTTACTATATATTTGATATACAGGTAAGTGAAAGTAAAAATTACTGTGAATCGTAATTGGGAGGCTCCATCATTTTTGACCCTGATTTTAAAATTCCCTATGATATAAACATATAACGTTTTTTTACAGGCAATATCATTTTCACATTAAGGAGGACAAGATTATATAAACGGTCAAAAATCCTCTAATCCCGCCACATCACAAGCATCTGTGGGTCTATAATTGTGTAATATTGAAGGAGATTGCCTATTTTCGTGATAACCTAATGACGTAATAGTTTAGCGTTTAAATAGGTTTAAGTAATATATATTATAGAGCTGTTGTAGATGTTGATGCTTGTACTAATGGGAGAGGGGGACAGTAATGAGGGAATACCCCCCTCCCCTTCAATTAGTGCCGTGTTGGAGCGAGGACTGAGGACTGAGGACTGAGGGCTGGATTGATTGCACATTGTAGCCCGGCCTCTCAGTCAAGTCCTCTCCTAGCAGGCAGGATACCAATCAATCCTTCGTCCTTCCACCATATCAAATAGAAATTACTTCATTATCATATCAGGTTATCTCTATAACGTAATTGTTCGGGAATTAAAAAACGCTGCGAATTATTACACAATGGTTTATTATTTCCAAATAACTATATTAGGGTAAAACCATTTATATAGCTGTAATAGGCAATTTACTAATGTTATGTATTCAGGATACTGATGGTTGTATGAATCAAGTAAATAAAAACATTAAATTTAGCAATTAATACTGTTTTTGGAGCTACCGTTGGCCTAGAAAGCATCAGGGTCAAAACATAGCATTGAAAATGACATATCTGTTGATAAATACCTGAAATATACCAATTCAATTTTTGAAGCAGCCGCTTAAAACATGACACTAATATGGAGAACAATAAATAATCCAAAGGAAAATATTATAACACCACTGTTAATTTCAAAACTATATCTCTGCTTGTTCTGAACAAATATCAATGATTCTTTTTTTATTTGATTGAAAATTTAATAATATTTGGTATTTTATTTTATAATTAGGAAAAACGGATTTTTTAAAATTCCCTATTCGGGTTCTACGTAGTTTCTCCTTTTTTTAATTTATTATTGTTATTCAGACATATTGTTAGTATGTGTTAATTAATTTTCTTTCTTTCTTTATCTTCCTCCTATGTGCCGTCACTAGCGTGGAGGGGCCTCGATCCAACGTTGCCAAGCTTCACGATTTCCGAGGCCATGTATGTTACTTTGAATCAGTTTTACTTCTTTATGGGTGATTGGCTCAGTAAAGAAGGATCCGTTACCTTGGGCCAACTGGGGTCATTTTATACCCGATGACTGATGGTTCTTCCCAGGGAAGGATGCCCTGAGGTGTATACTGTATATGTCCTTATGTCAGTGTTAATGTAAGGTGTACTGTTCTGGGAGTATTAGTGCAGTATACTGAACTCAGGGTTTATTAAATTTGAATAGATTTAATTTTGGACATGAGATTGTTTATATATGGCGCGATTTTTATGAATAAAAAATCTAATTAACACATATTAACAATACTCTTGAATAATAATACAAGTAAATAAAAAAAAATAAATCAAAGGAGAAAATCCCAGATTCCTGACGTCATACATTTAGAAAATTCTCCCTACCTGAACTGAGCCTAGTACCTTTGCTTCAGTGTTCTTTCAAAGTTGATAGTTTACACATGTGTCTGTGTAAGACACTATTTTGCCTCAAATTGTATGTAAAGGGAGGATTGGAAAGATGGAATTTTTGGAGGGAAAAATTGTAAATGCGTAAAAGGATTGGTAGAATAGCTGAGAGGCAGAGTTTAATCAGTTTTACCAGTATGAGGTCTGAGCTGCGGTCATTGGTTTTAGGTTTAAGGACAGGCAGAAGAGAGCAGATCATCAGGAGTAATATGTAGAAAATAAAAATTGTCAGGATTAAATTGAAATCTAGGAGGTGAGGCCGGGATAGTATTACTTTTAGGAGTATGAGAAAAGTGATCGGTAAAATAGGAATTTAGTTCATCAGCAGAGAAAGGATAGTAACTAGAGGATTTAAATTTTATAACCGAGAGTTTTCTAAGGATCTTCCTCTTGGACAAAGGATCAGATGCTTGGGATAAAGGGTCATGAAAGAACTTGGCTTGTCCGCTGCGAATAGATGACTGGGTGAGGTTTCGGAGATATTTGAAGGTATTGTAATCATTAGGAAGTCGAGTGCGACGAAACCTCCTTCTGGCTGCGTCTCTTCTTTTCATCATGTCTTTTATCTTCGGAATAAGCCATGGAGCTGGGGGCCGTCGGAACGTAGCGGTAGGTGGTTATTTAGAATAGCCAGTAGATTCGACGTTAGGCATTCAACCATATCATCCAAAGAAGAGGAGGTATAGATGGGTTCTACGGAAAGGTGTAGTGGCTCGAGGAAAGAATTGATATTTTCATTTGTTGATGTATCGAGGTTACGCCATGAAATCTTCTTGGCGGTATTGGTTGAAGTAGGAATATTATATGAAGCCTGAATAAGATCGTGTGAAGAGAGGAAAGGTACTGGATATTGGGAAGAGGAAAGGTACTGGATATTGGGAAGAGGAAAGGTACTGGATATTGGGAAGAGGAAAGGTACTGGATATTGGGAAGAGGAAAGGTACTGGATATTGGGAAGAGGAAAGGTACTGGATATTGAGAAGAAGATAATAAATTTTGTGCGGAATATAGGAAGATGAGATCTAGCCATGTATCTGTGAACAGGGTATGATGAGTGGGTTGATAGGGTAATTAAATTAAGGGACTAAATAAGGTCAATAAGATAGGATTTATCAGAGGAATCGGCAAGTAAATTTGTATTGAAATCTCGGGAGGCAATTATGTTATATAGAGGGATATAGGTGAAGAGAGAAGATTCAAATCGAACATGAGGAGGTCAGTACACTGTGATAAACAGGAGTGAGGAAGAACCAGCGGAAACTTCAGTGAATAGGAACTCTAAATGTGGAGAGTCGGTGGCGGGTGATTTGTGAAGGATTTTAGCTCTCAAGCTGTTGCGGACGAACAAGCATACGCCTCCACCCGTCCGATTAGTCCGATCATCGCGAAACAGAGAATAATTAGGGATAGATACAGACGAGGAAGGAATATGAGGTTTGAGCCATGTTTTAGAAACAGCGATGATGTGATAGAAATTCTGTAGGAAATGGTCTAGGAATTCTTCAAAATGAGCAGTTAGTATGGCAAGTTAAGAGGATATTAGTCATATAAAGGGATGGAAAATGATATCAGGAAAAGGTATACGACTGAATATGAATTGTTAAATTGGTAGAGGATGAAGGGGCAATAGCAGTTATTATAGTTTAAAATACATAGTGTACTTACTAAATATGCGTTCTTACTAGTACACAAACAAATTCTAATAATCAAAATTAAGACATTCAATTCCTAATATATTAGAGAAAATAACAAGATAAGACAAAGAAAAAAAGGTAACTGAAATCAATAATCAGGTGACGGGTACTGAAGCTTCAGATAAAGACGTCCAGGTCTTACGTCCTATTTATTGATGATTACCGCTAGATGACCGTTGTCACGCCGGCCTCGCACACGCCCCCCTGCGATCCAGACAAACTTCACTTTACCGGCTAACTCCTCTGCCTCGCCAGCCAGTAAAGGTGTCTGTTTCCAGGCGTCTTCTCTTCTCCGAGATAGATCCTTCCGTCACTATCCCAGTCAAGATGTCTGGTGGAGAAGTCTCTCTTAATTTTTCGCAGCCGCAGGAGTTCATCCCACGTCTCCCGACGTACAATGCGCTCGGTAATCGCAGCTGGCTTGAGGACTTTTCTTGATATCTTCCTCTGGACGTAATAGATATCGTCCGTCTTCAGTTTAAGTCCCGGGCTGGCCCCTATAACGAGAACGACGCCCCAATGCATATACGACCTTAATGCATTTGTTTTTTTATTATTTTATAAGTTATTTCCTCTAAAGTATCTTTAATTAATTAGTTTAAAAAAATTAACCATAACAATATCTAAGATTGCTAAAAACCAGCTAAATATACAAGTTGAGTGAATTTGATGAACAACTAAAGGCGAAAAGTTCAAAAACAAATGTTTATGCAATTCTTGTGTTTTTGAACACAAGAATAGTAATATAGATATACTAAATACCGTTGAAAAGCTAAAGATTTTAGAAAAAAATATTATCTTATATACAAAATTGTAAAGTTTAACGAAGAGTGATGAAAAACCGGTAAAACTAACTGATTATCGTGGATAGTAATAATTAGATAATTTAATAAATCCGTCCAGTCTTGACAGGAGTAACGCAAGGATCCATACTTACTCCTGTCCATTGTATATACATATGGCATACTAACCAACTCCGACACATTGACTGCTACTTACATAGACGATACTGCAATTTTAACATTACCCGGGGCATCCCTGACGGTCGTGTGTTGCCCGCAACAGAATTTTTATTCTGTATTGCCTGCGAAACAATATTTGAAATTCTCTCAGGTCAAATCGCTTTTTAAAGGGATTTTACTCCATAATAGGGATTTCCATATAGATGGGTCCTCAGTGAATCTGTTGCTGAATATCCTGATTGATAAGGGAGTGGAGGGGGGAAAAGGAAAGGGCCTCGGGACGATGAGATAAGTGGCGGATTCGAGTCACGGCTGGTTCCGCTGAGTGCCCCCACCACCGCCTCACGTAGCCACGGTCCTTCATATTTCATATCCTCTATCCTCACTTCATTTCGCTCCTTACCTCTTTCTCAGGATAAGGATATAGTCTAGTGCAATATTGTCACCACCTCGAGGAATAATAATAATAATAATAATAATATATATCTATATATATATATATATATATATATATATATATATATATATATATATATAAGTTTGTGTTGTTCTTAGGTTTCAGTCAATGAATAAACAATTTTATCTATGCGACGTTTCGAGAATTTATTGTTCTCATAATCATGCCTTAACAGTGGAAAAAAGAACATTAATATTATTATACAACAATTAATATATGATGTTATTGTTAGAGATATAAAGAAGAGTACATTGAACAATGAATAATCATACAGTAGGTACATAGATATTTTAAATTAGATTTACATTAAAGATATTATTCTAAAATTACTTACAATTTTGGACAAAATAGTGTCTTAAATAGTGTGTAAGTAATTTTATAATAATATCTTTAATGTAAATCCTAATTTAAAATATCTATGTACCTACTGTATGATTATTCATTGTTCGATGTACTCTTTTTTATATCTCTAACAATAACATCATATATTAATTATTGTATAATAATATTAATGTTCTGTTGTTTTTTTTCCACTGTTAAGGCATGATTATGAGAACAATAAATTCTCGAAACGTCGCATAGATAAAATTGTTTATTCATTGACTGAAACCTAAGAACAACACAAACTTAAATTATCAACAGTCGAGAACTGATCAAACAATATATATATATATATATATATATATATATATATATATATATATATACATAAAGATAAAAATACATAGCTCACTACTTGCCATCCTGCTTATGACTTCTAAAATACTGCTCATTTAGTTTGCAATGGTTATTTTAAAACTGCTTGAGGTCTAAATCATACTAGGAATTTAAAAAAAACTATTATTTAATTTAAATTATAAAAACGCTGCAAATTATCACACACTGGTTTATCATTTCCTAATAATTATATCAGTATATAACAATTATTTAGCTTTAGGCAAGTAAGTTATATGTATAGCGATAAATTAATCAAGGCAGCACCACGATAAATTCATATTCAAACAAAATGGCAAATGACCACTGCTAACTTTAAAAGGCTATATCTCGGCTATTTCTTAATCGATTTGAATGATTCTTTTTTTTTTTGTTTTGTAGGGATTCCTGATTCCAAAACATTTCATTTTTTCTCTATCTTTAAAAATAACCAATTTATCGGGGTGTTATATCTCTTATATGGCTAGACCATTAGATTATTATTATTAGATTAGTATGTTCGGAGAATAAACGTCCGGCGCGACGAATTTATCCGTTATTCAGGCCCTACGTTTCTCTAAATGGAGGGGCTATTCTTTTTTCTTTTGTTGATCACAAAGGTTCATTATTGAAAAGAGTAAACTGAAAATTAATGGTACTGCTTTGTGATAATTTTCACAATAATTTTACTACTTATTGAAACAAAACACAATATTGATGAAATAAAAAGAATACTATTTACCATTTTTCGTTTGATTTTTCATAAAACTTATACTCTCTTTAGAAAATTTTATCGAATCACGGCACTAGTCAAAAAATATTACGTTCACACTTTGACAAAACAATATCTCACCAATTTTAATCGGCAAAAAAACGAACGACTGAAAGCACTCTCTCATATCGAAATCATCAACTCTGAAAAATGGGTAGAGATTTATATTTCAGCAAAAAAGATTCACCTACAAAAACTACCAAAACAAAAAAACTGTACCACAACAACCCATGAAGAGTTTTGGGCTCAGTACATGTAGAGATTCGTACTGTTTCTAGAACAACGGCCGTGCAGTGAGGTGATTCGGCCGAGATCACGCTCAGCCGCCAGGGTTTTTCCCATTTATGGGTACCCACTTGTTGAGGCTGGGTGTGCCCCCCATGTCTCTATACCTCAGGATCGCCTCAGGCAGAAATAACAGAATAAATAATATTCCGCCACAGCCGGGATTCGAACCCAGGACCCGGAGCACAGTATACTAGCGTTCTACCCACTAGACCACGCCGCTCCCACACAAACAACAATAATTTCAGTAAAAAAATTTAAGCCTTTAACGAGAGCTCATTGGTTCTTAAACAACAAAACCCTACATACGGTCTTACAACAACCAACAGTTGACCAAAATATACGAACTCTCTATTAACTGCATTTAATCGACAATACAGTTATAAACGTCATGTCAATAGCTGAAATGCCAGTCAGAAGAAGGCTAAAGAGAAGCTGGATGAGAGACCTCCTCTACCTAAATTAAAGCCTAGGAAGGGGTGCTGCTGGGCACTTTCCTTTCCTATGCTATCATCTCCGATGCTTACTTTTTATACAGCTCATTTGCTGCTTGCATTATAGCTTCTGGCATGTGCGAATGGAAAATATAAAGAGGAAAAGAAATGAATGAAATTAAAAAACTTTCTAAAAAAAAAAAAAATGAATCTAAAAATGTTTCTCTTGACTTGTGACAATTCTTAGATAATATGAACCAAGAGGAGAAGAGATAAAGAAGACTGTAGACGAACCGTCCCTAAACGGGAGGGGTGAGGAGGATAGGAGGGAGAGAAATTTAACAGTAAAAGGTCCTGTGAAGGATAAAAAGGACGCATTGTTGAAGGGTCCTTTAACGGGGGGAGGAGGGAGGCGATTAGGGGGCAGTAATTGGCCCAGCTATAGGGATAGTCCTCTCCTATAGGGCAAAATGTTCCTCCGACCCATTTCCTCTTCATCGGCCTCTTGGAGGTCGCTACGGAAGATAAAGATCTCCCCTCAGTGGAAGTGGTGGAGTGCCTAATGGAAGGTGGATGAGTATTAGCCAGGGTGTAATAAAAATTTGATTCCCTAAATCGCTCTCATTCGCTCTCCAACTAAATACCTCCCTTATAGCTAACTTCAATCTTCAACGCTAAGATTGTGTTTTGACACGCATCAACTCAGCCGAGAGCCTAATAACCCCTTCATCCAAGCATATGGATGGCGCTTGCTAATTGCTAATCCCTAATTGTTCAAAATAAAAATCCTAAATATTAGCTATGGATGTATTTAGATTTATAGTAGGCTAAAGCGTATTATGTACATTTCATGCGAAATATCAGAAATGACCAAATAGAGAAAATGGAAATAAAAATAAAAATAAACCAAGCTCCAGAAATTTACTTCCATTCGGGAAACATTGAATTACTAAAATTGAAAATTAACACCAATTTTTATCGACAACAACCAAATTCCTCAGACCAACTCTGTACATTTCCTAGGACTTACACACTGAAGGATGACTTGGGACCCACAAGTCAAGATGAAAAGAAGGACTCTCAACCACCGGCTGAAAGTACTATAGTCTCTATCATCAAAATTAAAAATTAGACAGAAATACATACACATACCTTCTAAAGCCAATATGGACTTACGCTTCACAGATTTTTTGTTCAGCAAAAGAGACTCACATACAAAAACTGCAATCATTTCAATCCAAGATTTTAAGACTCATAACAACTGCTCCTTGGTACGTAAACAACAGAGCCCTACATACGGAATTTCAACAACCAACAGTTGACCAACATATACGAACACTCTATTTTCGTTTTCAGAGTAAACTTAACGGACACGACAATAAACTGATTAACGACATGTCAATAGCTGAAATGCCAGTCAGAAAAAGGCTGAAACGAAGCTGGATGAGAGACCTCCTCAGCTACATTAAAGCCTAAGAAGGGGTGCTGCTGGGCACTTTCCTTCCCCATGCCTACCATGCCTGATCTCACATTTGTCCAACACATTTGCTGATTGTGAGATACATTCTGACAGGTGCAAATAAAGATATGGAGAGAAAAAAAAAACCTAATTAAATACTTAAAGATGTAAAAAATATAGAAATCAAAATTAACCTAACTAAAAAGTTTAACTAAAATTTATCTCGGCATTAATCTCCCCACCCTCACCCCCTGGTCCGTATAGCCTTCGAAGGCGAGGTAGGGGTGAGAAAGAGAGAAAAAAAAAAAAAAAAATTATCCAAAGATTTGAAAGTCTCTAACCCACATCATTCAAGTTTGTGTAACGCGACCATGGATATTCGTCATCATCATCATCCATGTCGGTACAGCTCTTGAAGAGCCAGGTCTCCTGCAGCTTGGTCTTCTCTATTCGTTGCCACCGCTCTCCGATTGCGGATCTTCAAAATGGGCCTGGCATCCGCTGCTACTCCATCAAATATTTTAATCCTCGGTCATTCTACTTAAATGCCCCGCCCGAAGCTTGTCTACTTTGATGACCCTTACGACGCACAGTGGGCAACCATTGAGGTCCCATATTCCGGAAAAAAATATTTTTAAAAAATATAAGAAAAAATTATAAAAACTAATTCATTTTTTAATACGATTGGTGAGCGCACAGTGGTCAAACATCAAATTTATCTAAAATCTAAAACTTTGTTATATTTTACGTTTGAAGTCCAAGAATATAAAATTAAAAGAAACATTTTATGGCTCAGAGTTGCTAAAACCTGCTAATAGATGTATTTTATATCATATAGGAAATCCTTGAAATTATAGATTGTAAAACTTTTGATTCGGAGTGTTGTGTCTAAAAAAAAATGATGTATCACCCAAAAGGCAAAAATCGTCAAATTTCTTTGTAATATCTAAAGAGTAGAAGGATTGGTAAAACAAATACTACAAACAATTCCTTAGAGTAACTTTGGGGGTTATTCATTTTTTTATTATTGAATGATGGCATGCATTTACAAATTTCTAAATTAACTCTACTGGTGGGATTGCAATTTATATTCAATAACGAGTTTGGAAATATAATGTCTTATATGTCTCAGCAATGTCCATTGATAATAAAAGTAAAAATACTTTGCTCTAAATACATCTTGAACACAATAAATGACCATCGAATAAAGATAATCCCACTGCCGGTTATTAGGCATTTGTGCGAACAGGAATGATTTATTCATTTACTATTTATTTTTAAACACGGTATGGAGGGAAATATTAGTATTAAGGGTCTTGGCTACTAATAATAAAAAGGTGAAGCACTGGAAAATACCAAACTTTTGTCCACCTAAATTGGTGATTTTGCCCACTGTGCGACGTCTGAATTCTTGTATAACCTTGCTAATTCAGCATTCGTCCTTATCCTCCAGATTCTATGGACCTTAAATTATCCTTAATACTTTCCCCTCGAATCTCAGGAGCAGGACTTCCTGCGAACTCGGCAATGTGCAGCATTCGGAGCATAAGTGAGAAACGGTCTTACGAGCGTCTTGTAAAGTTGCACCTTTCATTTCATTTTCATTTACATTTATTTGCGGACGTAATTCTGCGATGAATTTCAGCTGTAATTTCATTATCAGCGTTGACTTGGCAGCCGATATAAGCAAACTCTTTCAGCCTTTCAAATGAATAGGGCCGAGATATAAAATGTGATGGTTTGTGCACATCCAGCTGTGGGCCTGCATGCATGTATTTGGTTTTCGACTCATTAACTTCTAAACTCACTCTAGCTGCTGATATTAGGTTTTCTTTATCACCCCACTTCATGTTAACTGAGCTGAAGAAAAATACAAACTAATTGGTATTACTATCCTGAGATGTAAAGAAAATAATCTGCTATAGGTGAGGATTATCTGAATAATGCCAACGGATGTAAACAAAGTTCATCCTTTGTACCAGTATTTATGGCAGAACAAGGCATAGCAAATCTCTCCGTTGAGGATGGAGTCAATGAAGAAATCACCCTCATAATAATAACCTTATTTTATTAAGTGCCTATATTTCATAGAAAACTCAGAGACAGATATAAAGAAAAATATGATATATATACTATAAGAGTGAGAAGATATAGTAGAGAGCCAACAGGTAGAAGGAGACAGCGCAGAGTGGGATCAACAGGCGACCCTGGAGCACTAAATCAACCCCGCCCGCTCGGATTTACCTCCCCCGAGCCTCTTGTTTTTCAAGCTAATGTTCTCTCTGTCCCAGCGGAATTATAGCCTCTGCTGTCACGCAAATGGCTAACCAAACAAAAACAATTTCGTATTTGTCTTTCTCAATTAACGTTGATTTCTCTTCGGCAAGACACATGCTTCGTTTGTTTTTAATTTTTATTATTTGATCGAGGCTAAAAAATAAAACATACACAATCTAAACCTATACATAACTCTCAACTTGAAATTAAATTTAAAAGTTTATCATCTTAAAAAAACAAAGAATAAATTTCTTAATAAAGAAATTTACTACAGTATTGTTTCAATGCAACAAGTAAATATGATTGATACATGGCTAAAACACATGACAGCCCTATGAAGAAACTACCCATTAGTAGCACTCCAATGTCCAATTTATAGTTGGGGGTCTCTGGCCCTTATTTTTTTAAGGCGCCTCTGTGGATTGTCAGGATAAGATGTCGAGGAGAGATCACGGATAAGCGGGTTTGATTACTCAGGAAGTTTGTTATGAAAAGAGGTATATCTATATCGGGCCAAGTCTTCATTAAATGGGGTATTTAGGTATTTATGGATGATTTTATTGGTAACCAAGCGCCTAACTCTAATGGGGTAGATCAAACATGCAATAGCGTTAAGAGTTGTGGGTTTAGTATCGAAGTAGATCAGCCTACCGATAATGCTAGAGATAAACCGCCTCCAATTCACACACACCGACTACCAAGCTTTTGTCACATATTTAGAAAATAAATCGTCTCCGAAATCATTTTATCTTAAAACTACACTTAAAGGGGTAATTGTTACCCCTCTACCTCAGAAGTATATCGAAAATTAGTATGCAGTCTTAAGAATTCAGAAGCTGATTTTCATACTTATCAACTTCCTGAAGACAAAAACCACAGGATAGTCGTGAAAAACCTCCACCACACTACCTCTATTTTGGAAATCAAAAAAAGTATAGAAAAATATGGTTACAATGTTGTAAACGTAACTAATGTGATTTATAGGTTAAAAACCCACTCCCAATGTTTTTTGTTGAAATCTCCAAATCAACCTACAATGAAAATTTTTTTGAGATTCCATCTATATTCTATACAAAAATAAGAGTAGAAGAACCAAGAAAAAGAAGAGTCATACCACAGTGTATCAGATGCCAGCAGTACGGACACACGAAGTCGTACTGTAACCACCCTCCACGTTGTGTAAGATGTGGTCTTAGCCACGACAGTGCAAATTGTACAAAGGCAAAGGAAACATCAGCGACATGCGCCAACTGCCAGGGAGGACATCCAGTCAACTAACGTGGGTGCCAAGTTCTGAAGGAGTTGAGGATTCAACGAACATCAAGAATACACCCCTCCGAACGACCTCATCCTCCATCACGAAATTTCGACGAATTTCCAGATCTCCGTCAAAAAACATTAATCATCCAACCAAAACAGGATAATAATAAGGTAGAGTTGTCAGTTCAGCAGCTGAGTTAACACATTATAGCTTTATTCGTTTTAAAATAGTAAGTGATTGACCGATAGCACATTCATACGTATAGAGTAGCACATCATTGTAATGATAGAGTAGTTTTTGACCGTTTTAACTATGTGGTCAAGTAGGTTGGGGTGCGGTGATTAAGAAAACACACCAGTAAGATAAAAATAAAATAATTTTGTTTTATTAGTGTTTTCTTGGTGACTACATCCCCAAACATCTGATCCGTCATGTACGCCTTATAGTTACTCTATCCATAAACGCATTTATGCAAATTTAAATAAAGACAAAAAAAAAGTATATATATATATATATATATATATATATATATATATATATATATTCGCGAGCAAAGCCGCGGGTTAGAGCTAGTATATTTATATTCACAACTGTCGTGTAGTTGATAACCAGTGAATGTGATAGTTCAATGAAGGTGATGTGCATGATGGAGAGAGGATGCTCAGCGACACCTCTTACTGGCGTGTGTCTTAATTGGCGTCTATGTTAGGAGGTCAATCATCCCAACTACTTTTCAGCCTTCTGCGAATGTTGTGAGGCATGTTACTAGTGGCCATGCTTTGTATTAGTGTGTTAGTATGTCCGTGTAAGTTGTTGTGAAAACGTTTGTAGAGGGTCTTTCATTGACTGTTGGCATGTGAAGGTCTGTATGTAAAGTAGTGTTGCTAACGTACCATGGTGAGTTTGTAATAATTCTAAAACTTTGGGATCGAAAAATTTGACTTTACTCCTGTCGAATGTCAAGCCAAGATATTTTATTTAGAATTGAATCTGGATGTTGTGAAGTTATCCTGGATGTCAGGTTTCATTTCGGAGAGTGAAAGTAATATTAGGCTTCGTCTTGGTTAAGTCGAATTTTCCAAAGTTTGCATCAGTCGTGAAGTTGTATTAGATGGTGTTTGTGAGGCGTGTGTATGACAGAGTTGTTTTCGTTTGATAGTTGTATCGTCTGCATATATCATAGCTGAAGTGTTTCGAAGGTATACCGATATGGATTCAATTTAAAAAAAAAAAAATAAAATAAAACCAAGAAAATTATAATATATACAATACTTATGAAATATATATCAAGGAAAGTATTCCGATCTTGAACATTTTCGCATTCTAGTTTTCAACGGAAACACACGTTTTAGGGTCCCCTTAGTCCAAGTCACACGGTGTAAAATTTAACGGGCTTTAATATTATATAAGTTTGATTCTAATCGAAATGGTCTGACAGGACTTATATGGCCTATTTCTATATTTTATCCCTATGTAAGCCTTTAATTTTGTGTATTCTAAAAGATTAACCATAAATAACGGCTTAATTTACAAGTTGAATGAATTTTATGACCAATTTAAGTGAGGAAAAGAACAAAAATATTTAAAAAAAAATGTAATTTATGGCTTTTTGGTATTAAGAACAGTGACATAGACGTGTAATACACTTGGAAAGAGAATGATTTTAGAAAAAAATATTATTTTATACACAAAGTTGTATAAGCTAATGTAAAGTGACGAAAAGGGTATTTACTTTTTATTTAAATTAACTTAAAAGTTTTTCCTACTTTAAGTTGACTTAATAGTTGCCCCTCCAGTTTTTTTGTTGTTGATTGGGTTTATATATTTTTTATGTTCATGCGCAATGTTGTTTATTATGGAATGTATCAGTTAATTTGTATTCAATACATTAATAAATAGTATTTCACCATAAAAATATCTAGGAATACAAATTTTGTCCACTGTGTAGATATATTGACAAAAATTAATATAGGGATTCCTATTGTGCCAGTTACCTACGAGTGGACTGTTCGGCCAAAATTGAAATATAGGCACGCCAAGAACGCCGGAATAGCGATGCCCTCCCCCCCTTTCAGCCCCCCTAGTTGGAGATGAAATGGAGGCATTTCCGTTCCAGGCATAGTTTCCTGGAGCCGCGTCATCTCATCAAACCCAAGGGCTCTCCTAATGAGTTAGTCCAGAATTGGAGATGGTATTAAATTATTGTGTGATGTACACAGGTCGTGGCCCTGACGCTATATTCGTTAAGATCTCCACTTCAAATAAATTTTGAACGTTTACTTTCTTTACAAATATAAATTTAAAACCTGAATATCTTATATTTTTTAATTTCTACTTACCAAAAAATTACTAATAGAAATATTTTAACTAAAAACTGTCTTGCCATATATTGGATTCATTGAAGTATAGTGTAAGCAATTTTAACTAATTGATTTTAGGTCATTTTTATACTTGGCAGCAAGCTATCTATAGCTTGGACGACTTTTAATATGGCGACAATAAGTAAAGAGGTGATGAATCCGAACATTTTGTGTGACTTCTCCTTAAAATATATATGAAATTGTTGTCTGCTCTTTGAGCCAATTATAAAAAAAATTAAAAAATGTTACAGATAAATATGACGCACTGACGCCAAAAGCTAGAATCGCGCCTCTATTAACATTTATATGGTATGGACTGCTTTTTTGGTAACTTACCTTACTTGTAATATTAAAATGCAGTCTATTTATTTCAAAATACGATAGATTTTTTAATGAAACACATGTTTCTATCGAAAATCGCTGCAATTTTACGACCTGTTATTATATCTAAATTGAAGTGAAAGCAAGAAGAGAACTTCCGTTTGTTGAAATTTTAATATTATATAAATTTGGTAGGAAATTATTCTATTTGATGCTAAATTTGTTGTTTTGTATTCCGTGGGAAATTAAGAAGTGGCTTGTTCGGTATTCGTTCAGGCGGTAAATCCACTGCCTTGTATTAGCAGCTTTAACCTCATCTCGTTGATGGACTTGCAATGAGGTTGGAATCAGAAGACTCGTGATGTTCACACCTGAGCTGCTGCTTACATTGGCGGAGGAGGAGTGGGGGCGATAAGGAGGTGGACCGGAGAGCGGGGTGATGAAGGAGACAGAGGATGGATAGCCACTGCCTCCTGTATAATTCCCCCCTCTCATGGGTTAAACATGGCTCCAACCAATCACCTTCCACCTTCTCCCTTTCTCTAGCCTCGCTAAAAGATTAACTCTCTGAATTATCGCTCCTCAGCTGCTCGCCATTCCTTCCATTCCTTGCCGCCAGATAGCGGAAGAGTAAGAGAATCTCCTCTGATATTACCTAGGTAAGATTAATGAAGTTTTGTTTGTTGATGAAATATATAGTTAGGGGAAGTATTGCGATCTTGAAAATTTTCGGATTCTAGTTCTCAACGGATATACATGTTTTAAGGTACCCTGAGTCCAAATAACCAAGTCCCTCATGTATGTCTGCGTGTCAGTGTGTTTGCGGTCAGTCCAGCAAGAAAACGAAAATTAGTACGAAACTGAAATATCATATTTTAGACAACTATACTCCCGAGATGTTACAGCAAATTTTTCACTAAAATCGGCTGACCGGAAGTGCTACTTTATACATTTTGCACCTTTTTACGATTATATCAAAAATGGCATTTACGATTTTGATTAAACTCATTATATGGTTGTAAAAATCAAAGGGCTTTAATATCATGTAGGTTCCATTCTGATTAGGGCGTCTGACAGTGAGTAAATGGATATTTAAAATTTTCTTCATCTAAAGGACCTAATTATTATTTTATACGTCATCAAATTAATTATATCATCGGATTAGCATTACTAAAAAACAGGTGAATATATAATTTGAACGATTACGATAACCAACTAAAGGAGAAAAGTGCTAACATATATTTGTTTACAATTTTGTTGTTTTTTTAACATAAAAACAGTATTATAGACGTATACTATACCGTTGGAAAGCTGAAGGAAGTATCAACATCTCGTTTATGTTAAATAATTGGGTACTCAAATTAACAGACGACTAATATTATTAACGTTTATAATAAAACATTGTGTTTTATGTATCGTAACCATTTATCCCCTTTAACTATTGTTCATTCTTATAAGAAAGGCTCCCTTAAAAGTTACCCTTTTCTGAAGGTCAGGTACACTGACCACACTACTCATGTTTACAGATCTGGAAAATATAACCTACCCCTAAACTGTCACCGAAGGGACAGAACTGAATGTTTCTGTTTCCTATGTCCTTTCACATTAGGTCTGTCATAGTCCTTAATGTCTACAGGACTCTTAGCCTTTCCTATAAATACACGCCCATCGCCACATGTTGGTGGGAAGCACAAAGAGACAAAGGCTCCTGTAATCCTACCCCTACTCCATTCAAATCCTTAAAACCCCTGGGACTTCCACACAGTCTTAGAGAGTGAGAGAGTATGTTAGATATATTAAAATAGTTAATCAGTCTCAATTAGTAAGTCTCAAGTCTCCAATAAAGAGCTTATAAAACTTTAACAATTTTTTTTTTCCAAAGGAAGAAATATAGATAAAATGTCTTGGATAAAATGGCTACCAAAAAATAAACAAACATTTTTCAATTATAAAAAAAATTATCGCTGAAGCCGGCCTTCTGAGGGATCCTATTAAACCTGGATAGGCAAAATTAAAGACTCCCACTGTAGCATCGTTCAATTAGCTACAGCAGCATGTGACGTTTAATAAATAGACAAAAAAAGATGCGGTTCATCTTCTTTCTGGAATTCACCACACACTTTCATCCCGCAGCAATCTTTTACTAAAGAATATTTATTATTGGTTAGTCGAAATTGATTTTTTTATAATTGAAAAAATATGCATGTTTTTTTATTTTTTGGGAGCCATTTCATCCAAGACATTTTATCAGTATTTCTTTCTTTAGAAAAAAAAAATGTTCCAAGTTTTATAAGCTCTTTATTGAAGATCATTAATTTTAATTATACCCATGATCTCGGGTTTAAACCCTGAAGATAGTTCTAGGTTGTTTCAGAAAGAGAACAAATCCTTAGCTATTCCGTTCTTCGGAGGAGACATAAAATAGTGGTCCTAGGCCTGTGCGAAGACAGGTACTCGTTCAAGATCCCTATTCTAATTAAACCTAAGCGAAATTCATGACTCTCATTTTAGAATTGTTGATTAATCACAGTAAAATAAAAGTGACGTTAATTAATAGCAGACAAACAAATTTTAGGGGTAGTTTGTTAGCTATTAAATGATTTATAGACACTATTGTAAAAATCTGATGCGCGCAACACACGATTTTAGCTTTCCTTCGTTATTTATATCAATTTAAGAATTTTTAAACAAATTTAGAAACGAAATAAATTGATAAACAGTTATTTACATTGGATTTTTTAGAAACATATATTTTATTAACAAATCTATTATATTACCATCTAAAAAAATCAGTTACTTTTATCGACTTTTCATCACTCTTATTCAACTTTTACAAGCTTGTGTATAAGATAATATTTTTTCTAAAATCTTTAGCTTTCCAAACGGTATATTATACACGTACATGTATATTATTCTTCTTATGTTCAAAGACAAAAATTTACATTAAAAAAATATTTTTTCGATTTTCTCTTTTAATTGGATATCGAATTTGTTCAACTTATATATTTACCTATCTTTTATCAAGATAATATGGTTATTTTTATAGAATCTACAAAATTAAAGGTACTTTAGAGGAAGAAAATTTAAAATATCGGCATTTAAGCCCTGTCAGACTATTTCAACCAGAATGAGACCTACCTGATGTTAAAGCCTATTAAATTTTACATTGATATAGCGAGTTTAGTCAAAATCGTTAGAGCCGTTTTCGAGAAAATCGAAAAAAGGTGCAAAATACTCTTCTGGTAAGCTGATTTTGATGAAAAAGTCTTTGTTACGTCTCGGGCGTATAGCTGTCTTAACTATGGAATTTCAGATCCATAGGACTTTTCGTTTCCGCCCAGGAGTCACCACACACACAGACATTTGGACTCAGGGGACCCTAAAACGAGTATTTCCGTTGAAAATTGGAATTCGAAAATTTTCACGATCGCAATACTTTCCCTTACTATATATAGTAAGTGAAGGTAAAAATATAAAGAATATGGTTGCGTGGCCCGCATGGATCCAAAATACAACCAACAAGATCTTCACAATGGCAGATAGAGGCGATGCCTCCAAGAACAAGTGGATCAGATCAGTGAAGTTGGATCTGGAACAACTAGGGATCTCACTGGACAAAACCCACTACCGACCGCAGGTCTGGCAAAACGTCCAAAAGAGTTTTTCCCCAATGTCCCTCACCAGTAGGAAGGCCGCATGGTCCAATTGGCAGAGGAGAGGGTGGATTTTAGTTTTGAAAATGAAGGAATAATAGAAGAAAAGAAATAAGTCATTTTCCGAAGAGTAGAAGAAACCCCGTGGTCCTCGGAAGAACCGAATGTAAACAAATTTAAAGTTTGAGAACAAAAATAGAAAGAGGATAAGTAGCAGTGGTTTACAGAACAAAGCTTTAGAATCTAGACGAAACAAAATTGAAGTAGCATTATATAACTCACGAAAGACACTTTCCAACAAAAAACGCTGCAAATTATTACACAGTATAGCTGTTTATAAAGCTGTTGATAGGCAATTAATTAATATGAAAAGTAATAAATAATTAAAAAAAGTATATCATTTTTCAATCAGTTTATTTTCATTTTGTAGAAAATTTATTTCTTTATAAAATAGTACTAAATAAATAATTAATAAACTTTTGGTGTTAATTTATTTATTAATTAGGAGGACTAGTATTTCGTGACGAATTTAAACAAAAATTGGTCCAGCTGTTTTGAGAGAAATGCCGTGGACGGCGAAAAAACTGATTTTTTTCTATTCGTTATTCGGATTCCCTGCATCTTGAAGCGTAAGCCCACAAATTCTAAGGGGACTAATTTTTTTTTTTAATAATAATAAGAAACCAAAATCACTCTCCTAGAATGCTCAGATTACAGCAGTTACTATAATACAGTTATCAGGCCGGAAGCTCTGCAAGCTGCGGAAACGCTGTCCATCACTACGTACGGTCCAATGGATAAGTTGGAGATTAAGGAGCGGAAAATTCCAGGTCTTCGACTTTTCCCACAACAAGAAAACCAAACTAAATTGACGGAGAAAGATCTACAAGAGTTGAAAATTATAGAAGAGATGTTAAGGAACGGATCTGCGAAGAACATTACTAAGGACAGAATGAAGAGGTTCCAGGACAGGGTCAAGACCCAACGGCTATACTGTATCTCTGACGAGGAGAGGAGGATAAGGTCTGAGAGGATGAAGAAATACTGGGCAGGCAGAAAATCACGTAGCCACAAAAAATGATTCATCCAACATACCCCAAAGTGGGTGAAACGAAAAAAAAAGATAAATGTATAACGTTATATTATATATATATATATATATATATATATATATATATATATATATATATATATATATATATATAAATTGAAAAATCCTGCCATGTTTAAATCATAAAATATTGGAGAATTAAGTTTAGGAATGAAAGTGAATCAATACTTTACCGATTTAAACATGTTTTATTTACCCTCTGACTTTATTTACAATAATACATACAATAACCTATATATATATATACAGTACTATAATTAATATATACATTCTACGGCTTAGACCTCGTAAAAATAATTAAAATAAAATACGAGGTCTAAGTCGTAGAATTTATATAATATGCAAGAAAAAAATAAAACAAATTTTAAATCGCTAAGTATTGATTCATTTTCATTCCTAATGAGAGTAATAGTTTAAAATACTATTTGTTTTTAATCCTCTGTACGAATGGGCAAAAAATGTCCAAGGAATTAATATTTCATTTTTTTTTTTGTACAAAGAAGAATGTAATTAGTATTTTAAATAACATTATAAATAGACCGTTAAAGGGGTCCATTTTTTTCGGATTTGGAAAAATTTGATGGGAAAAAAGTAAGATATTTAAATGATGCGAGATAAAGTCTTTCAGTCCTGGCCTCAAATCCCGGCTTGGGCATACTACTTATTTATTTCATTAATCTGGCCGAGATTCAAACCTGGAACAAAGATACATTCCTACGGCACAGTCA
This sequence comes from Piezodorus guildinii, assembly GCA_023052935.1. NCBI lineage: Eukaryota > Metazoa > Arthropoda > Insecta > Hemiptera > Pentatomidae > Piezodorus > Piezodorus guildinii. The sequence continues at coordinate 178,195,001 of CM041292.1, read as the reverse complement.
GTCCCCATAAAGGGGTACTTAAAAATTGGAGAAAAAAAAACAGGGCCTAATCACCTCTCGAATAAAATAAAATAAAAAATTAACGCGCCAAAAAGTAACCAACAAATTTTTTTTTCAAACCAAAAATTAATTTAGAAACATTTATTTATATAGATAGGGCGGGGTAACTGAGTGGTTTAGTGCGCGTTCCTTGCAATTACATGACCAGAAACTTGAAACCAAATGATTACAAGTTCGCGTCTCGGAACCGGGTGGCATTTACCTTGGTATTTATTTCCCGCCCTCACCCTCTGGTCCGAGGCTATCCACCCCGTACAGCCTTCAAAGGCGAGGTATGGGTGAACAAAAAAAATCCAAACTATTGGTAATTAGGCTAAACTTTTCTTCAGTACTTGAAATTAAATAAAGTAACCCTGGAGTAAGGAGACCCTCCTGAGGCACACCCATCCCCTAAAAGAGGGTACCCAAAACTAGAGATGAAATGATCCCTCCACTGGTCTTGAAACAATTCAAATCTCTTTATGTACTGAATCCAAGACCCTCATGGGTTGTGGAGGGAGATGTTTATTACTTTCACTTACCGATGTATCACTTACCTATTTCAACGGAAAACAAAGTTTTGGGCCACGTTTGGGTCCAAATAACCGAGAAGCCCAAAAGATTTGAGTGTATGTGTGGCAAGTCCAGCAAAAAAAGGCAATGTAGTACTAAATTGAAATTTTTTTAGCTATTAGCCTGAGATATTACACTCACTTTTTCATCAAAATAAGCTGAGCAGAAGAGCCACTTTATACTTTGCATTTCGCTCCTTTTTACAATTATCTCAAAAACGACCGTAACGATTTTAACGAACTTGCCACATCGATGTAAAATTTTTTGGGCTTTAATATCATACCAGTTTCTTCCTGATTGAAATAGTTTGACAGTGCTCAAATCCAGAGTTTTTATAATTTCTTTCTCTAAAGTACCATCATTTTGTAGATACGAAAAAAATAACCATATTATCTCGTTAGCATTGATTAATATCAGCTAAATGTATAAATTTAACGAATTCGATATCCAAATAAGAAAGAAAACCGCAGATATATTTTTTTTATGCAATTTTTTGTTTTTGAACATAAGAACAGTAAAATACACGTATAATATACCGTTGGAAAGCTAAAGATTTTATAAATAATATTATCTTATGCATAAGCTTAAAAAAATTAATGAATAGTGATGAAAAACCGATAAAGCTAACTGATTGTTTTAGATAATAATATAATAGATTCATTAACAAAACACTAGTCCCGTCAATTGAGACATTCGAAGGTACATAAATTCCTACCTAGCTGAAATTCAGACAGATTGTTTAAAATAAGATTAAAAATAAAATTTGAAAGATGTATTGATTATTGAAATAGCAATAGTTCAATTCAATTTGACAAATACAACTATTGTTTTAGGGGAAGATGTAGATTTACTTGTATTGCTCACTGCTCGAACTCCAACTGAAATATCTATTTTCTTCTTAAAACCGGGAAAAGCTCAACTAATTTTTCTTTCAACTTAAATTGCTTTTATCTTTTCGATCTCTGCAACTTTTCATTATTTTGTAATAGTTTCAAATTAAACAGGATCACACCTGACCTGTGGAATATGACTACTGGGGAAACCACGTTAAAAATAACGCCCTAAGTACACTACCTCATAGGTGGCATAGAAACGTGTGCATATTATGACGATTACAACTTTTTGAATCGTTATATGTCAAAAACAGTGGCTCGTAGGAAAAAAATTATTGAATCATAATTTGTAGATAATTTTACGATCTACAATGTTTGACTAACATTTTTTCATGATAAAACCAACCGTTTAGCTGAAAATAGCAAAAAAACTCCTTTTTTTGACCTTTGGGGAACTTTCAAATTTTATTTTTAATCATATTTTAAACAATCTTACTGATTTTCAGCTGGGTGGAAATTTATGTAGCTTTGCTCTTATTTTTTGGTCTAATTTGACTGGATTACACGTGTTTATATTGAAATTCTATTTAATTAATTTCTAAAAATTTATTTTCATCTTAAAGTGTATTTAAGAATTCTTAAAAACTATTTAAATTGTTTTTAATGACGGAGGTAATTGAAAGTCGAGTGTTGCCCGCACCAGATTTTTTTAAATATAATATTTGAAACGTTGTTATAAAAATCTTCGAGAAACGCCAATATATTTTTAAGGAGAAGACACAGCTGTTAAAAGCATTTGGTAAACAGCGTTATTTTAGTTTTTTTTAAATATAAATATTTAAAATTGATTAGTAGCAATTTACTGCCCTTTGTTTATTTCTCAGAATATGCAAGGATTGGATCCATCATTACCCTCTATCCTGAGAACAATCCAAGGATAAATGCCTCAGAAGAAGAAACATCTTCTCTAGGACCTTTTCTTTAAGAAGGAAAAGAATCGCTTATTAATTATGAAAAGGAGGGAGGCCTTTATTCAATTATTCATCGGAACAAGAGCGGCCGGGCGGCAGTTAGAGCCGATAACATCGCTTCACCATTCCCAGCTTCCTACCCAGTCCCTTGCTGTTTGCATTATTCCCTATCTCTTGGACATCTTCCCTTTTCAACAAACTGCCTTATTGATATACAATGGAGCCATTCTTGCGAGCAGTTTAACTTCTTCCGAGGCGCCTCATAATAGAATCGCAACATTTCCCCTTTCATTGTCTTCTCTTCATTAGGAGCTTCTGTTTTATATAAAATTATAGCTGACATCTGAAGAATCCTTTTGATCAAATTACCAAGTTTTGTTCGGTTATTCATCATTTATTATGCTTGTTTGTGAATCACTTTCAATGTAGAGGATTAAGTCTTCAATAATTTGATAAATGCTTTTTTTTGTACTAATGTATTTGAATCATTCTTTCTTTATTTGAGTAAGAATTAAAAAAATAGTACTTTTTATAGCTTTTATATTATTTTTATACTCACTTATTGAACATCCAGGCTCAATAGAATTCTAAATAAGATTTTTATTTTATTTTTTTTGTTTTCATCTCATTTAAATATGTATATTTTATACCATTAATTATTAACTTGTTTATATTTAATTAATTTACTCTAAAACTCTAAAAGCCCTTTTTTTGTACATTTTGTATATTTTATTCTAAAGGGACATGTCCCAGTATAATAAAGAATTTATTCATTTATTTAATAGTATGTTAATTCATTTAACGCCACTTGATGATGTTGAGGCTAGTCGGGTGTTGCTACAGTGGGAGCTCTAAATTTTTCCTATCGAGACTTAATTAGAGTAGGGGTCTTTAAAGAGTACCTGACATCGCACTGGCCCGGGACATCCTTTTTACGTCCTGATTAGGGCGCAATAACTAAGGATTTTCCTCTCGGTTTGTCGGTTTTCAAAACCGGTTTTTAGTAGAAAATTAGGAAATACGAAAACCGTTTTTTTAGTGGAAAATATCGGTTTTTAATGTATGAATAACACTTTAAAAAAATTTGAAAGTGACAAATGTACCAGATTGATGAAAACACTGTTGCAAGCGGTTCGCTTCTTGGAATCATACCGGTCGGATATGATTTTAAGAACAGGTGTGTTTTGTCTATTGGGTGAATTAATTTAGATTTTATATCAGTTTGTCTTCTGGCTTCTTTATGTACAGTTCATACATTCAGTGTTCAGTTCCATTGATCGATATTTGATACATATGATATTATTCAAAATGTAAGTAGGCAATATATTTTAATATTATAAAAATATAAATTTTTAAAATCAGGCTTTAAAAACTATTAAGCCTTGTTCGGTTGCAAATGAGAGTATTTTCTATTTCAGGAAATTTTGTGAATAAACTAAGGACACAGCTAAATAGCAAATCGATAGACGTCCTCTGTTTTCTGAAATAGTATTTCATTAAACAAAAACATAAATAGAGTATTTAAATTTGCATTAAAATTGCCCTGAATAGAAAATATTCGGTCCTTTGCTTAATTGTCTTTAAAACTAAAATTTGTTTTAATAAGTATGTATGCATAATCTTTATTTACTCTTGTTATTCGGCTTTGATTATAATTTACATTATATAATACACAGTTATATAAATTGTAATTGTTTTTAATAAGTATCCAGCTATGAGATACAACATTGTTTTTATTTTTTAAATAATCCGGGTATTACGAAAATATATTGTTTTTATTTATTTGAACCCTTTGCTGAATAACTCGTTTCACTATTATAAAAATATTTACATCCTTATAGTGAAAATTATGTATAAACAACGAATAATTGTTTTTAAAGTTATATAATCCTGGTCAAATAAATCGCAAAAAAATTACTGTCAATAAAACTGAACAGTAAATAATTTCAGTCAAAAACTGCTTTTAATGACTCTAAATTTTCTGTTCAAATTACAGAACATTCGAGTGAAAAAGTTTTTTATAAAAATTCAAAACCGGTTAAAACCGGTTTTCTGGGAAAATTACTATTCGAAAACCGGTTTTCTAAAATGTCTGTTTTTGTATAAACCCTAGTGAGCGCATCACGCGTGAATGGCTTGACCGATTTCGCTAATTATTTTTTATTTGTGTTTATATCAGTCAGGAGAAGGACCTTATGAATGAAAAAAGGGAAATGTTACTTTACCAGTAAGTTTTTTGTTTTTTTTCTAATGTAATATTTTTACCTACATATATAAAAATTTACTCTCTTTTTTCTTGATCATCGTATCACGCGTCAACGGCTTAACTGATTTCACTAAGACATGACGTCATCTGTCGGGTCAGCTATTTCGAAAGATATATTTTACAAAAAAAAAAAAAAAAAATAAAAAATTGTCCATCTCTATCTATTATTTCCTTAGAGTATTCGCCTCCCTTAATATCGCCTCAGAAGCCTCCCCCAGGTATTGAATATTTCCCCCTTTAATACCTGCTCCCCTCCGCCCAGACCTGAATAGACAAAGTCAAAGCTTTCGATACCTTTCCTTAGCACAAGTACAAACAGAAAGGACCGAGGCTTATTGTTCTATATCGATTGTTCCATATCGATCTTGTCCTTCATTGAGGGCTCTCTCTTTGTTTGTCCGCTCCTGAGGGGTTCCCTGGTGGTTGCACCCCTGGCGCACTCTGCTTTCTGTTTACCCCAAGCTTATATCAACCACGGCCTCTTGAGGGAGAAAAAATATCTCGGTCGCTCTTTCGCTCTCTAGAGGGTTCTCATAACAATAATTTGAAATTTTATTTTTAAAAATGTACCTCTACGAACCGTAAAGGGTCTTAGTTTTATTACACAATAATGACTCGTACTAGTTGAAGATCAAAAGCCTTACAAAGATGTGATTGGAATAATTAATCTATTTCCTCAGACCGACACATTCACATTACCTAGACCTAACACAAGACCTAAGGATTACTGGGTAAAATGAAAAATCTTGCAAAAACTAGATGTACCAATCGTCGAAACTAAACCATAAAGAAAAACTGCATACATACACACACCGACTTCAGTCCATTGTGATTTAAAGCTCACAGATATGATATATTGAAATCGTCCAATTTTGATTAATTTTGCTTCTCAACATTTTTTGCTTTCATTATTTTGTTACCAGTTATTTTCTATTTGTTCCTGATTAGAAAACTGCGGATAAAATATTTTTCTGAATAATACTTTTAGTGTTTCAGCTATTTTAAGTCAGCTTCGCGGCTAAATACATGTGTTGGGAAAATCTTTCCAATTCTATGAATTTTGTAGATATCAAATCAAAACAAAAAATAACACTAAGATGAGGGTATGATTTATATTTTTTGTCCCCACAACTCATTACATAAACAGTGAAGAATGTGGTTAAAATAAATTTTAAGTCCTACTTGCTGTAAAAGTTTCGATCTTGAGAATGTAGTCCTTTTTGTATATGAATTTTCGAAAATGGCAAAATCTCCTTTTTCGCGAAGTTAAAATTGTTAAACTAACATAGGTTACATATCCATGCGATATTTATAAGTAACATGAATTTGGTTCTCGAGTTATAAAATTTTCTTCGCTGCGAAAATAACGTTTTCTTTAAAAAATGTTAACTCCTGTAATCTTTCATAGTTAAAACCAAGTTTCAAAACTAGAGTATTGATGTGGGTACTGTATACAGCTTTGGTTACCTACCTACCTAAGTTATACCTATCGATATTGTACCTAATATAGATGTGAAACCTGTATTAGCTTCATAATTTTTCATTCAGTCCCTTTTGAGATATTTCCTTAAAAAACGAGTTTTGCCATTTTTGAAAATTCATATACAAAAAAGATGTATAAAAACATAATCAAAGGTGAGTATCTTTTTCTTTATAGACTTTTATCTCGCTAAAAGTTTCATTTTTTATTAATTTTCGAAACTTTGTTTTAACCACTTTCTTTAATTTAAAGGTAATACGTTTGTTAGGACAAAATATATAAAGCATGTATCTTATTGTTTTTACTCGATATCTGCAAAATTACCAGAATTTGAGAGATTTCTCCAACACGTTTTCAGCCGCGATGCTGACTTAAAACGGCCGCAACACTTAAAGTATTTGCCAAAAAACAATTTTTTATTCATGAAACTGGTTAAAAAATCATTAAAATCAAAAATGTTGAGTGGCAAGGTTTGGACGATTTCATATAGATTGACCTATAAATATATACTCTTATATATATATATATATATATATATATATATATATATATATATATATATATATATATATAAATTGCTTTTTTTTCTGATATTAAACCCTTATAAAATGATGCTTATATTTTAAGTTCCTAAAAGTTCACAAGGTCTGAGTAGCTTTGCATATGAAGGGCAAAGGGTTGACAAAGAAACAGCAGGAGTACAATAGGCTCTTTAGTCTTGTATCCAGGATCAAAAAAAAGAAAGAAAAAAAAAAAAAGAAGACAAATCTGAGAGAAAAGAAAAAAAAAGGATAAAATGGAAAGGAGCAAATGATAGCTACTTTGTCCAAAGAGATGCTTTTCCTTCTAAAGTTACAGTATACTACTTTTACGATTTTACGGTCCGGAACTAATTCACGAAGTTAACTAGATTTTTTAAAAATCTTCATATTCACACCTGCCATTTGGTTGACAACCAGTGAATGGGATAGTTCACTGAAGTTGATGTTTTAGCGTGATGTGCATGATGGAGAGAGGATGCCCAGCGTCTTCTTTTCCTGGCGTGTTCATTAATTGGCATTTATGTTAGGAGGTCCCTCATCCTACTTCTTTTCTGTTCTCTGCGAATGCTGTGGGGCATGTTAGTAGTGGCCATGTTTTGTATTACTGATTCGGTATGTCCGTGTAAGTTGTGAAAACGTAAGTAGAGGGGTCCTCACCTGTTCGTTGACTGTTGGTATGTGTAGGTCTGTATGTAAAGTAGTGTTGCTAACGTACCATGGTGAGTTAGTAATAATTCTAAAAGTTTTAGATTGAAATATTTGAATTTTACGTAGGTGTGTCTTTTTGGCAGTCCCGTATATTTGTGAGGCGTAAGTCCGACTGGACTTCAGTAGGTAAGTGTTTAGTTTATTTTTAAGTTTTAATTTTGAACGTCTTGAGAGTGGTGAGTATAGGAGTTTGAGTCTTTTGTTTAGCGTCACCTGCTGGTTTCTGATGTATGGGCCCCATGTCATTTTTCTGTCGGATGCCAAGCCGAGACATCTTATTGTGTGTGCCTGTGGAATTTGGATGTTGTCAAGATATACTGGCGGGCAGGTGTTATGTCGAAGCGTGAAAGTAATAGGTTGGGATTTGTCCTGGTTAATTCGACTGTTCCAAAGTTTGCACCAGTCATGAAATTGAAATTGAGTGAGGTGGTGTTGTAATGTCTTTGAGGCGTGTGTAGGATTGGGATGTTTTGTTATGATAGTTGTATCGTCAGCATTTGTCGCTGTTTTCTATATTTCATATATAAGAAAGTGGAAGTAAAAACATACGTTTCAAGATACGTTGTACCCGAATAACGAATAAAAAAAAAAACCGTTTGTCCGCCGTCCGTGGCATTTCTTCAAAGCTATTGAACCATTTTAGGTGGGATGATCAGGAGTCAGTCTTTTTCTAAATATTTTAATTTTTCCGACGTGTTCAAGCATAAACTGAGCAGTTTATGCTTGGACATGCCTCAGCAATGCCCTGATGATGGCTCACAAGCTTGAGCCGAAACGTCGGCAAAATTAAAATATTTAGAAAAAAATTCTGACTTCTGATTATTCCACCTATAATAGTTTCTACAGTCGACTATACATCCTCAATATTGGACTTTTTTTTTTAAGTTGCCACAAAAATACTTGGGCATGCAACGATGATCCCAACACCTAGACTTTGATATCAGTTGGTTATTTTAAAATTGAGACCAATTAAAAATGATTTAATTCAATGACGTAGTTATTTTCGAAGATAGAGAAAATATGTATTAGTGTTTTTAACTAAAACAAAAACGCGAATAATTATAAGATAGAGAAAAGAAAAGAAAAAAAATTAAAATTTTGCTATAAATACGCTAAACTCATTTATTTTTGAAGATAGAGAAAAATGTTTATAGAGTTTTTGAATCAGTAAAGCGCTATTATAACAAATTATAATAGATGTAATTCCACCAAAACTAGGTTATTGTTGAAGATAGAGAAAAATCAAAAAGATTAGCAGCTATTAACAGTTATACCATAATATAGTTATTTAGAAATAATAAACCATCGAGTAATAATTTGCAGCGTTTCAATGTATGTATTTAACATTACAGAATTGTTGATAGGTAAATCTTAAATATATTTGGATATAATTTGATTTTCAGATAGTGTTTAAATAAATAGATAAAAGAATTGCTGAAATTAATCAGTCTTAGAGTATCTCTGGTGGAATAAGGTGCTTAGTTGTGTCTCCTGTTATTTTGTTTATTTCAACAGAAAATTTTGGACGTTTTCAGTGAAATTTCTTCTTAACTATCGACTTACTGAACCAGGTAACATTATAATTAACTATAGTTGCTATTACATATAAATATAGCAATAAAAACTCGTAAAGTGTTCACGAAGTCAGAGTTATTGTGTAGTGGTAGTGGGGATAGTTCTGTTTACTTGCGCTAATACTAGCAGGCTTTACGTAAATACACTCAGTTTATTATTATTATTACGTTTAATATTTTATTATTCTTTTACGTAAAACTTATAGAAAAATTCAAAATGGTCAATTGTAAAATTTGCAACAAATCGGCCGGCCGAGACGACAAATTACGTTTGGCGTGTACGATTTGTCTAAACGTATTTCACACCAAATGTATTAAAATAGAATCCGCGGACCAAGAAGGTCATAAAAATGGGTGTGCACCGACTGTGAGTCGTCATCGCAGGCATCACCAGATACTGAGCCCAGTTCCGTGATGGACCTGCTGAGGGCGCTGACGGAAGAGATTAAAGGAATGAAGGCTAAACTTCAAGCAATAGATGAATTAAAAGATATCAAGGAAACGCTTGAAAAACATTCAGAATTATCTTTCGAAAATATGGAAAGATTGCAAAAAATTGAAGGTCTTCTAGAACATCAAAAAAATCAGGTTGAAAAACTGACACTGGAAAACCAAACATTGAAAAAAAAAATAGTCGATCTTGAAGGACGTGTAAATAGTGCTGAACAAAATCAGTTAAGCAATACAATAGAAATCAGAGGAATCCCTGAAAGACCGGGTGAGACCGTCGTGGGAACTGTACTGAGCGTCGGCGCGGGCCTGGGCGTCCAGCTCAGCCCTGGAGACCTGGACCACGCGGTACGCCTCAGGCCAAAGGAACCTGGGACCCCGGGGACCATCATTGCTCGCTTCATCAGGCGGACGGTGAAAGAGGACTTGATGAGACAGAGAAAAGTGAAAAGGGATTTTTCTACGCGCCACCTCGGATGGAATGAAAACGACAGTCATCGCGTCTACGTGAGCGAGGCAATGACAGCCACCAACAGGCACTTATACTGGCTGGCCAGGCAGAAAAAGGTTTCCGCCAATATTAAGTATGTGTGGTTTAGTGGGGGCTGGGTCAGGTGCCGGAAGTCAGATGGTTGCCCAGCGGTGATTATAAACAAACCCTCAGACTTGGATGAGTTTATCTGAAAATTCTTTTCAAGTTTCCAATATTTTGAAAGACTTTTATTTTATTCACTTAAGAAAGAATTATTATTTGTGTTTATTTTTTTTCGTTATTTAAAAGGCATATATTTTAGTTTGTTAATTTGGCCATTTTATATCTTCAATCTTCCTATCTTTGTAATATATATACTCCATTTTTTTCTTCTAATCGAATTACATACGTGTTATAAGTCTGCATTTTATTTTTTTTTTAAATAACGTTTATTCTAAATTCAGATTTTCTCATCTAAATTATCATTTTTTTATTACTATGCATATGTGTGCTTACGTATATGTGTGTATGTGTAAGCATATATGTGTATATATTTTTATAATTCTAAATATTTTACTTTTTTATTTTGAATTCTTAGTATTTGTTTATTTTCTAATCAGTATAATTAATAACAATGTAGGTATCTATTTTTTTTTAATTAGAAGAATGTCATTTTATTTTTTAATATTATTTTTCATTATTTAAGAAATTCTATTTAAAAATGGAAAATATTTTATTCTTTTCGATGGAAGATATTTTATTTATTTACTTTATATTGAAGATATATCTGTATATCTGGACCAATTCTCATTTTCATCTATTATTATATTTTATCAGTGGTTATTATCATTTAAAAGAAACTATGATATTTTTGTTAATATCCAATATTTTTCTCTTCTTACTGTTTCTTTTAATTGTTTTTATTTTATGTTTTCTTTTTTTTATTATTATTTTTTGATTATTTGAGAAACTTTACTTTTAAATTAGAAAATACTATATTATTATTATTTTTTTTGGATGGAAGATATTTTATTTATTTACTTTATTTTGAAGATATATCTGTATATCTGGACCAAATTTCATTTCTATCTATTATTATGCTTCATCAGTGGTTATTCTCATTTAATAGAAACTGAGATATGTTTGTTAAATATCCAGTATTTTTTTTCTTCTCACTGTTTCTTTTAATGGTTTTTATTTATTTATTTTTTCCTTTATTATATTATTTTTTATTGTTTGAGAAATTTTATTTTAAAGTGGAATATACTTTATTTTTTTGGATAGAAGATCTTTTATTTATTTACTTTATTTTGAAGATATATCTGTATATCTGGACCAAATTTCATTTTTATCTATTATTATGCTTCATCAGTGGTTATTCTCATTTAATAGAAACTGGGATATGTTTGTTAAATATCCAGTATTTTTTTTTTCTCCTCACTGTTTCTTTTAATGGTTTTTATTTATTTATTTTTTCCTTTATTATATTATTTTTTATTGTTTGAGAAATTTTATTTTAAAATGGAAAATACTTTATTTTTTTTGGATAGAAGATATTGTATTTATTTACTTTATTTTGAAGATATATCTGTATATCTGGACCAAATTTCATTTCTATCTATTATTATGCTTCATCAGTGGTTATTCACATTTAATAGAAACTGGGATATGTTTGTTAAATATCCAGTATTATTTTCTTCTTAGTATTTCTTTTAATTGTTTTTATTTTATTTATATATATATGTATGTGTATGTGTGTATGTATGTGTGTGTATATGTATGTGTGTGTGTGTGTATATATATATATATATATATATATATATATATATAATATACTTTGTATTGGCTTAAAAAACATATCTGTAATTTACAGTTCCACTTTTTCTCAATGTAAAATAGAGTGCTGGATGAAAAACTATTATATCCCTACCTTCAACCCTAATCCTCTTTTCAGTCTTTCCCCCTCAACCCTTACATTATGACTAATATCCTAACTTCCTGTCACATCAACGCACAATCTCTCCTAGCCCACTATGATGAATTCCAACTATATTTCCTTGACAATTTTTATCACATAGTAGCCGTATCCGAAACATGGTTAAAACCATTTATCCCCTCCTCTCAGGTTTCCCTTCCAAATTACTCCTTTCTCAGACATGACCGATCTGATCGCAGGGGAGGTGGAGTCGGGCTGTATATTCATGATAGCCTGAAAGCCAAAATCCTATTAATATCTCCTCATAATCCCTTACCTCACATAGAATATATGTTTGTTGAAATTTCAACCATCTCCTCACCCTTGCTATACGCCGTTATCTACCGACCTCCCCGTGTTCCATTTGATGACCTCTTCCAATCCTCCCTTGTCCAACTGGTCTCAGCATATAACAATATAATTATTTCTGGTGACTTCAATACTAATATGTTATCTGAGTCCAGTGACAAATCCTTCCTTACAGATCTAATATACTCCCTCAATCTTTATCTTGTTCCTTACTATCCTACCCCCACACACAACACTCAGATACCTGGTTAGACCTCCATATTTCTGATTCTCCTACAAAAATTATTTCCTCCTCACAGCACCCCGTTCCGTTTCTTTCATCACACGACCTTATCCATATCGCATATAACCTACCTGTCAAATCCTTTACACCAAAAATTATATCATATCGTAATTTGGACCTTCTTTCCCATGAATCCCTTCAACCTGATCTTGACTCCATCCACTGGGACTATCTATACTCCTACAACTCCATTGATCTTAAGGTCTCCTTTCTCACCTCAAACCTACGATCCATATTAGACACCCATGCTCCGTTAAAAACCAGAACCTTACGCCGTCCTACTGCGCCTTGGCTGACCCCAGAAATAAAGACAATGATGAAAAGAAGAGAAGCGGCAAGACGCAAATTTCGACGTACTCGTCAGCAAGATGATTATGCGTCTTTCAAGAGACTTCGAAACGAAACCCAATCCGCAGTACGACGTGCTAAATCTCTCCATATCTATTCTGTCCTTTCCGAAGCTCCCGATTCTAGATCTAAATGGAAAATTCTTCGTAAATTGTCCTTCCCTGAATCCAATAACCTTAGTTCTTTCCAAATCACGCCTGACGAACTCAATAATCATTACATCTCCTCAGCTTCTAATTCCTCAATAGCTCCTGACATTACTTACCGAAGGTTTAATCCTGACAGTTTCTTTTTTTCTCATGTTTCATACGACGAGCTGCTTGCTACAATCTCAAAATCCCATACCAATGACTATGGACCTGACAATATCCCTGTAAAATTAATAAATTCCAGCCTCCCATCCCTCATACCCATACTCTATCATATATATAATTTCTCTCTACAAAATTCAATTTTTCCTTCTTCCTGGAAAACTGCCCTCGTCCGACCACTAAATAAAGTTCCAAATCCTACCTCACCGCAAGATTTCCGTCCTATTTCTCTTCTCTCCAATCTTTCAAAACCGCTCGAACGCCTTGTTCAAACCCAACTCTCAAATTTCCTAGAAGAAAACTCCCTTCTTAGTCCTCTCCAATCCGGTTTTCGATCTGGTTATTCTACCCAATCCGCTCTCCTTAAAATAACGCAAGACCTCCAAACTGCCATTGATCGCCAACAAATAACAATTCTTATCCTTCTCGATTTCTCAAAGGCGTTTGACACCGTTGACCATAGCATCCTTCTTACCAAACTCCAAAATCTTCCAGTATCCAACAGTGCTTTGCGCTGGTTTCAATCCTTTCTCTCCGATCGTTCTCAGTACGTAGTAGTGCCAGACCAGCCCCCATCCTCAACCTTGCCCCTTTCCTGCGGTGTCCCACAGGGGTCGTCTCTATCTCCTACCCTATTTGCTATTTATATTAATGACCTGCCTCTCCATATTAATCACGCTAAATACCACCTCTATGCAGACGATTTTCAAATTTACCTTTCCTTCCCACCTCCCGACCTATTACCAGCAACAAAAAGACTACAAGAGGACTTAGATCGAATAAGTCACTGGGCTGTAGTCAACAAACTAAAACTAAATATTGAAAAAACAAAGGCCATTGTAATAGGATCCCATCACTTCTTGAAAACTGTTCCACATATCCCAACCCTCTTCCTAAATGGTAACCCTATAAAGTTTTATCCGACCGTCAGGAATCTGGGAGTAACCTTTGATCAAACCCTCTCTTTCAAGAACCATATTTCCGAAATTTCCCGCCGCACCTTTTATACCTTAAAGCGACTGAATTCCCTTCGTCACCTATTCCCGTATGAAACCCGGAAGCTCCTCGTTACCTCTCTAATATTCCCCCACTTCGACTACTGCTGTACCGTATACGGTTGTGTTTCTGGGGATCTCGAAGTAAAAATAAAACGCCTAATTAATTGCTTTGTTCGATTTATCTTCGGGGTCCCGAGATACACCTCCGTCTCCGAATTTTATAGCGAGTTGAAGTGGCTTTATCCTTCCAATCGTCGGAAGTATTTCCTTGCATCATTCCTATACCAAGTTATTCAATCCCGGCGTCCATCATACATTTTCAACCTTTTACAATTCAACTCCTCTGTCCATTCCCGCTGTACACGCTCTAGGCCTTCAGATTTATACACAACGGCCCACCAATCTGCACATTTTGACAGATCGTTCCTTATCCGATCCTCAATCCTATGGAATTCTATTCCTCTTTCTATCCGTCACTCCAACTCTCTTCCTGTATTCAAATCCCGCTTATTCATTCATCTCATGACCATCCAGTCAGAACAAAATTGTAATTGACTCTATTTTATTCTATTTTCAACATATTTGCATATGTCTGTTTTCTGTTAGTTCTAGTCAAATTGTTTATAAATAATTAATTTCTCTAAGACTCTTAAGTCCAATTTACATGTTATGTAGATGTTATTCTAAAGGGACTTGTCCCAGAATAATAAGGAATTTATTTATTTAAAAAAAAAATTGTACAAGAATTCCTTATCTGTTTTAGTGAACACGAGGGCTATGTCACAGTCCATTGTAAAGAGAAAAAAAACCTTTTCTACTGTCAGTTCTGAAAACATGTGTTTTCAGGGATCGTTCAAACAGTCACAGAATTACTCATTTTGTTATATATTAATTTAAATTTTCAACATAATTCATTTCTTTAAATGAAGTAGTAGTTAATAAACCATAAATATTCATGGGACTCTTATTTAAAATCAAAATAATGCTTTAGGAGTTAGTAATAAAATATAAACATTGACTAAAATAAAACCAATTTATTAAATAATGTCAATTTTCAAACTGAAAATATAATAAGAAACATAGTCATGATGTGTGTTTTCAACGGAAATAGAGGTTTTTAGTTAGATCCCACATGCACAAAAAAAAAAAAAAAAAAAAAAAAAAATTATAATCTGACAATGAATATATGGAGTAAGAGTACCTCCAAAAAGAAACTTGGCGCAATGTCTTGGATACTTGGTATTTTTAAGCATGCAAACATCATTTGTAGTTTGGTTTTTATAAGTTTTTCGTTTTCCCATAACGTTTTTCCATATCGTTTATATTTATTAGTCAAATTTGGCCGATTATCTTCGCAAAACAACTTCTAACATAAATGTTTCCAATGACTTTCAAGCAAGCAAGCAGCTACTGAGCCTTGTATCCAATAAATACGAAAAAGTCATTTTAAACCCATATTTGAGCGAGCGCGATTAAAATTAACAGTGTAATCAGTAACGAACCTTTGGGAATGCCGCTACTGAGCCTACTATCCAATAAATACGAAAAAGTTATAATAAACCCATATTTGAGCGAGCGCGATTAAAATTAATAGTGTAATCGGTAACGAACCTTTGGGAACGCAGCTACTGAGCCTACTATCCAATAAATACGAAAAAGTTAAAATAAACCTCTATTGATAATATTTTCACCCGCGATTATAAAACTAAAATAAAACGAACCCCCGCTAATCCGACTACCAGACCTTGTATCGAAAACGTCTAAAAATTAAAGTATCGGTTATACTTAATATTATAATCGTGACTAATTATATGTAAAAAGGCCTCTGGGAACATTTAATAAGCCACAAGGGTTAAAAACATAATTGTGTAATTAAAAAAACCATAAAAATATAAATCATGTTAATTTGATTTTATATTTTTTATTGAAATGGAAAAAGGTTGAATTTGAAATGGAAAAGGTTGAATTTGACTTGGAAAAGGTTGAATTTGACTTGGAAATGCTATATATATATATATATTTCTTTTTTTTTTCTGTTTAATTTTTGTAATATTACTTTTTTGTGTTATACTAATATTTTATTTTTTATTTATTATTATAATTTATTGATTTTATCATTATTCATTTCAGTATTATTTATTTGTTTGAGTATTTTGTTCGTTGTTTCTTCTCTTAATTTTTTTCTGCTATCTTCATATTAGTAAATCGTATTACTTTTTGTTTTGTTCTTTGTAAGTTTGTGAGGGCGATAATAACCATCGGCAGTTTGTTGCCCTTTAAAATTAAAGCAACAACAACAATAAGCGTTTTTAGCTATGGCTTCATAAGATTTCGATGCGTCACAATATAATATACTCGTGTATGGATTGATATATATCCATGAGTTTCCTTCTCCCCCTCCCACCGCCCCCTAGTTACTAATTGGGACAGTAGCGCCCTCTATCAAGGACAGCTAACAACTTGGCCATCCAATTAACTAAAGCACAGCTCTCTCTAATATCCTTATCTATCTGATAACAGCCCTCACTACTAAACTTATTATCGGTCGGTGTTTGTCGGCCTCCGGAGGGAATTAGCATTAATTTTCTCATGTTTTGAGTGTGAATAGCATCTGTTGTATACGGTTATCTGGTGTTGTTGCATCCCACCTGTTGTTGTTGATAACGGAGAGGTTTTAGCATTAAATATCTCATCTGGATAATGAACTAAGCTAGACGTAGATACCTACAGAGCAGGAATTTCCAACATTGTCATGTACAGGAACGAATTAATAGGTTATCTACAAGGAAAAAAAGTACTTTTTTTTGCGGTTTAATAAAATTGAAATTTAATAAATAAAATAAATAAATATATATTGAAATAAATATAAAATTAAGAATGCAAAAAAAATAATGATATTCGCGTGGTCTTAAAGGCCGTTTCGTGTCAAAAAAAAAAAAAAAATGAATGATGAATAATGTGAAAAATGTAATTTGTAAAAAGAGATTTAGTATTTTAAAAATTCTGGTGAGCGCAACTTTTATTATATGAACAAAGGTCAAATCATTATATCGAGTTACGTGTTTCATTAAATAATCTACTATATTATTGACTTTAACAATCAATTAATTTTATCCGTTTTTCATCAATCTCAAAAAAAAAAAAAAAATTGGTACCCTATGGTGAAAATATGAACATGCAATACTATATATACACGAACGGCTCGCCCGTTGATAATATATATATATATATATATATATATATATATATATATATATATATATATATATATATAAAGAAATAATTTTTTTAAAAAGAGTTTCAACAAATATTTTTTCTACAAAAATGTGAGTCAACAATAATTTATGAATTTTTCAAACAATATTTTGTTAAATTGGTTAATGTTCGATTTAGATACCTTCGATTTCGGACTGTTTGTTACGATACCGGTTTTCACGAAAAGAATATGTGTTATTTTTTTATTTATTTTTTTTTTTTACGAAAATGTAAGTAAACAATTTTTTTATTTGAGGGTCTAAACAATATAATTTTTTTTCAATTTCATCGCATATGTACCCCATAGCCAAAAAAACAAACAAATATACATATATAATATACGCATACGTGTGCATATATGTTTTCATCATGGAGTAACCTTGCATTGTGATAAAAAAAAAAACGCTGAAAATTATTACACAATGGTTTATTATTTTCAAATAACTATATTAGGGTATAAATATTTATATAGCTGTTAATATGCAATTACCTAAAATGAAAAGCAATAAATAATCCAAAGAAAAATGGAATTTCATCACCAAAACGCAATATTTCTGCTAGTTCTGGACCAATTTGGATGATCAAAATCCAGTTTCATCGATTACAAAGGTTTATTATTGAAAGTAATAAACATAAATTATGTAAAGGACCCACCAATGAAAAACCCATTAAAAAAGTGTACTTGTCCCAATCGAACATAACCTAAATATTAAAGGTTATTTTTTATGTCTACATATTCGTTAAATAAGAGCTTTTATAAGAACAATCGGTTGAACCGTTCAGGAGAGAAAAATATGTTTTTCCTTCCCTTTCTATAACTTTTATCCCATAGCCATAAATGAGTAAAAATTTTGCGAAAAATGGTTTCTCATAGGTTTAATTTAATAGAATAAATTTAGTACAGATATGATTGGGACAGATGTGACATGGTTATCCTGCTCGGCCCTCTGTATTACTATTTGTATTGTGGGTTCTTCAGTTTCAGCTCCGAACTCATTAATCTAAAGATAAACACTGCATTAGGGATGTTTGATTAATATGTTATTAATAGTCACACATTGGTTAATTATATTATTCAAAACGGAAACGGCCATGATACTATCGCGTTATAAAATGCCCCAAAGGTAATTATTAATTGAGTAGAATTAGGTGAAGGAAGGAGGGTTTTATGTAGGAGCTTTGATCTGTGAAAGGCCACTCTTCTTTGTGCCTCGTGCTGAGAGCTCAAAGCTAAGTCACTGTGTGAGCACAAAGTGTGTCTTGGTATGTGTTATTAATGTTATAACGGTTAAATGTACAGCATTTGAGTCTAGGGTGTCATTAGTTTAATCACAGTTAATCAGAATGTCAGGAATCTGTTTCGACTGTTACATAACTTTTACCATTTTTTCTAAATATTAGTAATACATTTAATTTTTTTTTTTTTTTTTGGGCGCGAAAAGGCCTTGAAGACCACGCGAATATCATGTTCAGGTTTGCTTCCTCGACTTCCTTCTCTTCCATACTTCCCTCATAACCTCCGCATGTTTGCGCTTTCTTTCCTCCGACCACGCATAATCCCTTTTTTGGCGTTCTTTGACCACGAAGTCCTTTATATTGTTCAGTGAACTTCTGTAGGCTTCTCTATCCCCACAGTCTGAATCCTTCAGTCCTGCTGAATCCATGTCGACCCTGATCTGCTTGAAAAAACCAGTCGTGTTCTTGCGCTGGTGGAATCGTCGGAAGATTTCCCGGTTTAACCTTTCAGGGCTCATCCTCATCATGTGCCCATAGAATTTGAGCCTTCTTACCCTGATGTCGATCTCCAGACTTTTGTTGTCAACGTATATTTCTTTGTTGGACTTTAGCCTGTATCCTTCGGGTGTCTTGTTGGGCCCATAGATCTTCCTAAGTATTTTTCTTTCTACCTTCAGAAGTTTTTCTAAGCTAGGGAGGCAGGAGGTCTCTGTCCCATAGAGTATCACGGGTTTGATAACGGTGTTATAATGTCGGACTTTGGCTTTGATGGATAGGTTCTTTTTGTTGTAGAAGTTCTTGAGGTCAAAATACAAGCTCTCCAATTTCGCGACTTTTCCCTTAAAGCTTTCTCGGTCCGATCCGTTATTGCAGATGACTTCTCCCAGGTATCTGAATTTCGGGGTCACCTTTATCTTTCCACATACGGTGTCGACCGCCTTTTTCTTGTATTTTGAATCTGTGGTCATTAGTACTGTCTTTTTAGAGGAGATTTGTAAGCCCGTTTTCATGGCTATCCTTGAGAGGGCATTTATCTGAGCGATCGCCTCTTCCTCCGTTTCCGCGAAGAGGGCGAGGTCGTCTGCATAGGCAAGACACTTTACTTTTACATGGTCCTTCTTCGTACCTAGGACCGCTCCGGAGTCGTTTTCTTTCCACAGTTCTCTCATTATCTTATCCAGTACTACATTGAATAATACTGGGGATAGCCCATCTCCCTGTCTGAGTCCCGTTTTGATCTGGAACGGTTTGCTGACGTGTCCTTGATACTTGACTTTTGACTCGGTCTCTGACAGGGTCAGCCCTATCAGCGTCCTGGTTTTCTGGTCGACCCCATATTCCTTGAGTACTTCAAGCAAGGTCTCCCTGTCTACCGAGTCGTACGCCTTCTTGAAGTCGACGAACGAGATGAAGAGGTTTTTTCTGCTCTGGGTTCTGTAATATCTAATCAGGAGCTTAAGGCTAAGGATCTGTTCCTGGCATGATCTGTTTTTTCTGAATCCCGCCTGATATTCCCCGATCCTCGGGTCCACTTGTGGGTACAACCTGTTCAGGAGTGCTTTGGAGAGAATTTTGTATGATACTGGCAGTAGGGGGTCATACATTTAATATTATAAGCTTTCAAATAAATTACATTTAGTTATCATGCCCGAGGTCACAGGTTCAAAAATGGCTGATAGTTTTATGATTTTTTAAATGAATTAAAGAAAATATTCTGGAGCGGGCAACACGACGTTCACTTACCTCCGTTGTTAAAATCGATTAAAAAATTTCCAAATACAGTTAGAGATAAAAATGACTGAAACTATTAAAGAATTAATTAAATCGAAATTTTATTTAAAACAGTCAGCTAGTTTTATCGGCTTTTCAACACTCTTTATTAACGTTTAAAAATTTATAAAATAATATTTTTTCTAAAATCTTTGGCTTTTCAACGGCGTATTATACATCTATATTACTTCTTTTATGTTCAAAAATAGTAAAAATGTATGAGAAAATACTCTTTTCTCCTTTTGTTGGATGCTGAATTCGTTCAACATATTGATTTATCAGTTTTTCATCAATTCTTACAAGATGATATGATTAATTTATTCAAATCTACAAAATAAAAGGTACTTCAGAGCAATAAAATTGAATATATCGGCATTTAAGCCCTGTCAGACTATTTCAACCAGAATGAAACCTACATCGTATTAAAGCCCAATAAATTTTACATCGTTATAGCGAGTTTAATCAAAATCGTTAGAGCCGTTCTTGAGAAAACCGTAAAAAGGTCAGCCGATTTTATATAATAAGTTACTGTAACATCTCAAGCATAGACGCTCTTAAAATATGAATACGTTTTCGCGCTAGACATATTACACACAAACACACATACACACAGAGCTTTTCGCAAGACTTGGTCATTTGGAACAATTAAGGTACAAAACCCTACATCCCTGAATCAGCACTTTCTCCCTCGTTCTAGTATTGTATAAATATCCCTCCTAGAGATGTAACCATTTCATTCTAGCATTGTAGCCATTCCAGTCAGTTAGTCAGATCTATGTAGTAGTTTAGTTCTCTGTAAATAGTATTGTAGTGCTTGTAACCGTTTGTTTTTACCAATAAAGTTTTTTTTTTAAGTTCATCGAGCGGTTAAGTTCTTTATCTGACCCTGAAACGTGTATTTCCGGTGAAAAATGAAATAAGAAAATTTTCACGATCGCATTACTTTCATTTACTATATATTTCATGTATAGGTAAGTGAAAGTAATAACAGCTTTGAACTACCAGCAACAAATATTCAAAACAAACTTTCCTATTCCTGATATATAAAAATATATTCCTGAAATATCCTACATGCCTGATTCTTCGTTTACCTAGTATTGGCAGGGAAATTAGAAACTAAATATTGACATTACTCTTATTATATGTTACACATACAGAAGGTGATATTATGATAATATGTAATATAAATGTTATGTTGCAGAGCTTGGCCTATGGCCCAAAGGGGGCACTGAATTCCTGACAAGTTTTTGCCTGCTCCTGAGTCCTGTAAAAAGGAGTACAAAGGATCTAGCCGACCGTTCCTGTGGCTCCCTTCCTCTCAAATGTATATTATGTCCTTTTCAGTCTCTCTCTCTCTCTCTTTTTCTCTCTGATGATATAACATTAAAAAAATATATTATTCTTTAAAAAAATATATTTTTTATACTTTCTGTATGTGTACAGGCTACTTCGCAATTTAATGAAGGTATAGGTCAGGAATGTTACATACAATTTTCGACCTAAATTGAGCAACCAATTGTTTGATTTCTTGTATAATAGCTTCATTCCACGGATTTACTCGAAATTTATATGTGTTTACAAGCTGACTCGCTTACATCCTAGAAGATTGACCGCTTTACCACAACTATTTTCTGGCAGAAAATATGGAAAGGAACCTCTTCCATAAAGTAAGTTTAATCAAAATCGTTAGAGCCGTTTTTGAGAAAATAGTAAAAAAGGGAAGAAATGCTTGGTATAAAGTGGCTTTTCTTTATAGCTGATTTTGATGAAAAAGTTGCTGTAACATCCGTATAATAGTCCTAAATATGTAATTCCAGTTTCGCAAGGGTTTTAGTTTTGCGCTTGACTTACCACACAGATCTTTTAGCGGTATTTCCGGTCTAATTAAAAACATTTCACGATATAATATATCGAAATACTTTTTCTTACTATATATATATATCATATATAGGTAAGTAAAAGTAAAAATGTATATAGATAGAAAAGGGCACTCAGAGATTTTGTGTCCATTAATAAAAAAACTTAACCTAACCTTGGTGGCCTGGAACGGCCTATGTTATGTTATGTTATGTGAGGTACTCGTTAAAGATCCCAATCATAATTAAACTTGGATAGGCAAAATTTAGGATCCCGTTGTAGCATCGTACGATTACTTAAAGATGTATAAATTGAAAAAAACTAAACAGCTGTTAAAATAATTATGAATGCATTTCAGCAGAGGCTATAAAGTAGGCATTGCTTTTACGTTTTGTTTACAACTTTTTTATTTCGTATATTTTTTCTACAATAACAATACAACCTTAACAATGTAATAGAATCGCCGAAAGAAGAGCTTTGTATTATACCAGAGATAGAACAGACACAGACCCCGAAGTAAACTTTTCCCTGTTAGCAAGGCAATACTACCCTATGTCTGTCCCTGTCTTCTCTTCTGTAGTCTCCTAATTGGCTTTGTTCTTTCTCGAAGGTAACAGATTCGTTAGCGAAGTACCTGGAATACTGCACTATTACATATGTATATGTACATATATATATATATATATATATATATATATATATATATATGGAAGACAAAAAAAAAAAAAACAACGAGAAATTAGTCATAACTTCTTTATATCTTAATATTTTTACACCACAATTTTATTACCTTCAAAGTAATCTCCATTGATTGCAACGCATTTCTTCAAACGATCGTTCCATTATTCAAAACAGTTTTTAAATTTACTTATCGGTATGTTCTTTATGCCTTCAGTGTTTTTTGTTGTACCTCCTCCACAGTTGCAAAACACTTTCCTTTCATGTCCCTTTTGAGTCTGGGGAACAAAAAGAAATCACTGAGGGCTAAATCCGGTGATTGGGGAGAGTGGACAATCGGTGTCATGCCGTTTTTTGTCAACAACTACTTTACGGAGAAGGCGGTGTGGGTTGGCGCATTGTCTTGAAGTACCAGTCGCTTGTGCGCCAAAAATCAGATCTTTTCTCCCGGATTCCGGATTAATGGTTCGGCGACGGTCCAAACTGACGAGGACATTGATTTTGTCGATGTTATCGTCACTTCTGGACGTTGAGGGGCATCCTGAACGGGTTTTTCTTCAATTGACATCTATTCATTTTTAAAAATAACTTACCACTCGTACGAGTATACTCTAGTTTTGCTTAGGGCAGCATTCCCATAAGAAGTCTTAAGCATTACAATGGTTTCTGTGGGCGATTCCCCCAAAAGGAAACGACATTTCGGAGAAACGGCAACGGAAACAAAAAAACGAAGAAACAAAAACGGCTCTGACGATTTTGATTAAACTCGCTATATCGATGTAAAATTTAATGAGCTTCTATTTGATATAGGTTCCTTTCTGATTGAAATAGTCTGATAGGGCTTAAATGCCGATATTTTGAATTTTCTTCGTCTAAAGTACCTTATGTAGAATATAGAAAAATAACAACATCATCTATTTCGTACAGATAAAAAAACGGATAAATATATAATTTGAACTAATACGTTATCCAAGAGAAAATACCAAATGGTGTTTAAGAACGTAAAAGCAGTATTATATGGTAAACGTATAATATACCGTTGGAAAGCATAAAAATTTTAAAAAAGATTATATTATACACAAAATTGTAAAAGATAATGAAGAGTGATGAAAAACTGATAAAACTAAACTAATTGTCATATATAATAATATAATAGATTATTTAATAAAACAAATGTTTCAATTGAAATTCAATACAATTCATACTTTAACAATTTATTTTTATCTCTAAGTTTATTTAATTCTAAACAACTATTTAAATTGATTTTAACAACGGAGGTAAGTGAAAGTCGTGTGTTGAGAGCACCAGAATTTTTTATATATAGTTAAGTGGAAGTAAAAACAAACACTATGAAAATGTCGGCTTTGGTAATTTGTTTTATGATTACCCAATAATCGAGATGAAAGTAAATAATCTTTTTTCCTTGGAAAGAATTATTGAGAAGAAGAAAAGAATTGCGTCATAGGATCGGCTTTTGTTTGACGAAGTTGGTCAGTCGAAAGCGACCGAGCGAGAGAAACTTTAAGATTTCAATGAATAATGAAAGAGAACTGCTTGGAGTGCTCGGGAACTGAAAGTGCCCTCAGCAGTTAGTTTGTCTTGACCCACTCTGCCAAGTTTTCTCTTCGAGGATATCGCTTTCAGCATCCAGTGGATCTTACATTTTAACATAATGTGTGCGTTTTCGGGGAAAAACCATATTTATAGTAGTTGGGGATGGATCATTAATAAACAGTTTGTTTACAGGGTCAGATGTCTTAACCGAAAATATTAACTAAGGTTCGATAATTAATTAAAACGATAATTAAGTGAAACGAGATAATTATTTTTTCTATGAAGGTCTGTTAATACTTAAGAGATATTTACTGAAATATCCTCTTCTATTTCTGAACCAATTACAATGTTTTTTTTTTTTTTCATTTCGTAGAAAATTTAATTTTAGATATTTATTTATTTAATTATTAGGAGTCCTCCGAGGCGTCTGAAAAGAAGATGGCCTCGTGACCTTATAGTTTAGGTACCTAATGGGCAGCTTTACTTCACCTATTTTATCTCGTAGCTCATTTAATTGATGTATTAATTAATACAGTTGTAAATATCAATAAAAAAAAAATTCTAGGAGAAACGGATTTTTTAAATTCGTTATTACGACTCTACGCATCTTGAAACATAAGCCCTCAAATTTTGAGGGGTAGGGGTAATTTTTTTTTTAGTCGATTAGAATGGTTTATTATTAAAAATAATAAACCAAAAATAATAATTATAACCTATATCTTATTTAGATGAGGAAGATGGTTGGGGGTGCGGTCATAAATTAAAACCACACAATTAAAAATAAGAGTTATTTTTATTATGTGCCGACGTTTCGGCCTACAATGTGGGCCTTCATCAGGGATGACGTGCAAGCGTTGCCTACGAAGTCGTAGCAAGCCACTTCGTAGGCAACGCTTGCACGTCATCCCTGATGAAGGCCCACATTGTAGGCCGAAACGTCGGCACATAATAAAAATAACTCTTATTTTTAATTGTGTGGTTTTAATTTATGACCGCACCCCCAACCATCTTCCTCATCTAATTTCTCTACGGTCAACAAAACTCCATCATTATATATCTTATTTAAGTATTCATTGAGCTTATTCATGATTTATTGATGAAACCATAAGTCGTTTGGACAGGTAGTGTATAGTAAGGGAAAGTAAACATATTTTAGACTATATTTGTCACAAGGAAACCTTCGTCAAATTTTTGATGCGATCAACAATGACTGAGGTGGACGTGTTACATTTTTGGGGGTGAAAAAAATGTTACTCAATGAAAAATACAGAACCAAGCCAAAAGATATAAGGAAGGAGTGGCGGACCTCTTGGTATGGATATTTCTTGAGAGTTCTCGAGTTCGCGGCCTCACGTGACGTGGATCCGGTGTTGGAGATATAGGAGCTGATAAGGAGTGATAAGGCTGCCCTGATGACGTCCGATCAATACATCCATCTCATTCTCACGTCCTCCCCTCCTCCATCTTGCACACTGTAGCACCGCGGGGCCTCAGATTGCCATGGAGACTGGGTTCGAACCCGGCTGAGGCAGGACAGTTATTTATTCTGTTGGTTTCAGCCGTATCAGGAGGCCAGGAAATCAGTAAATCAAAACCTGATAATTTGGCATTTTATAATGATGGGTAGTTTCCTGGGTGTAGTGTATAATAATGATAATAATAGGCCTACCGAACCCGAAAGCTCGGTGCCGTTACCACCAAGTATTGCCTTGATCACCGCTCAAGCCCAAGCCCCCGAAATCAAACTTAACGAAATCCTCCCATTGACCCTTCGGCCTACCTTTTGGACTCCTACCAGTCGGTTTAGCGATTGCCAACTTTTTTCGGATTTCATTCTTTAGTGAGCCCAACAACTTTATACGCCCATTTGAGTCTCCGTGATGCTATCAACTCAATTATATTCACAGGCATAAGCTCGGTAATTCCGCGGTGTGCAAGCTTCTGAATTCCTCAGTGGCCTCATCTCTCTTTGGACCAAATATTTTACGAAGTACCTTATTTTCGAAAACGCTGATTTGGCCGGAACCAGGAACCATTGTGTCTATGAAAACACCCAAACATCAGAACTTGGGCTTACTCACACTGCCAAAGAATATTATAAACATTTCCACGACAGACTAATTTAAAATATGAACCCTTATGCCCGAATACTTAAATCCAGCACCAATCCGTACAACCAGCCTTGACTTTTAAGCCGATATCCTAGAACTCTAATCGAAGTAACTAATTATTAGGACGTTAACATATTTGCTTATTGCAAACTGTTTTTTTTTTAAATGGCAAATACCAGTTTTACAAACCAAAACTATTGTAAATATATAAATGATTTAGAATAATCATTGTGTGCTGTCAATCATGACATGGTAATGTGTTTTTCTCACTTTTACCGAATTGTATCGTTAACTTGAAATCGTCTATTGACTGGAGGTACAGACAGAACTATGTAACGTTTTTTTTTTTCACCCTCAATCTACTTCAGCTCTGTTGGTGTTGCCCGAATTGAAATATTTTGGACAGTCTCTTGTCAGAAATTTATTAGAGAATATTTTTGGTTATGAAATATTTTTCTCTAAAACCTCCCGTTTTGGAGCTATGTTGGTTCGAATGAAAACAGTTAGCAATGTATCAATTCCTAAATGTACATAAATGATTATAAATAAAGTTTGCTTTAGTTATTAAATGTTGGGGCTTTGTTCGTTCGATTTGTGTTAAAAACATTGAGGTATTTTTTATGTGTGTGAATATATATATATATATATATATATATATATATATATATATATATATATATATATGTGTGTGTGTGTATAAATAATAATAATAATAATAATAGGCTTAGTGAACCCGAAGGTTCGATGCCGATACCACCAAATTCCGCATACACACACTCGTCCAATGTTCACCATTCAAGCCCAAGCCCCCGAGATCAGCCTTAACGCAATCCTCCCATCTACGCTTCGGCCTACCTTTCGGACGCCTACCAGTCGGATCAGCAAATACCAACTTTCTCGGAATCCGCTCGTCATTGAGCCCAACAACTTTACTCGCCCATTTGAGTCTCCGCGATGTAATCAGCTCAATTATATTCACAGGATACAAGTTCCGCGATTCCGCGTTGTGCAACCTTCTAAACTCCCCAGTGGTCTCATCTCTCTTCGGACCAAATTTTTACGCAATACCTTATTTTCGAAAACCTTAAGCCGTTGTTCATCCTTCAAAGTAAGCGGCCACGTTTCACATCCGTAAAGAACCGTTGGAAGAATAATATTTTTATAAATTCTAACCTTTAAGTTTTTAGACAGAATCCGCGAACTAAGTAACTTAGCAACTGAATAATAACACGCATTTCTCACCTTTAACCGGGACTTCATTTCTTCCTGGATTTCATTTTTTCTAGTTATAATTGAACCTAAATACTTGAATTTCTCTACGTGTTCAAAAGTATGCCCTGATACATCAATATCACCAAGATCGACACCGTTTCTGCTACTAATCATACATTTCGTCTTATCGGTATTTAATTCGAGTCCTATTTCTTTACCGGATTTTATTAACACACTTGTATTTAGTTGTATGGTTTCCGTGTCTTCACCTAGCAGTACCAGATCGTCGGCATACCCAAAAACTTGTCACCCATATTTAAGCCTTTCTCGGTACACATAACCTTTTCTATGACATATTCTAAAGCTATATTAAATAATACAGGTGAAAGGGAGTCACCCTGTTTCAAACCCGATCGCACCTCAAATCTCTCGGAGTAATTATGACCGATTCTAACTTTATGGAATGTTTCCGACAAACACATCTCTACTAGGTTTACTAACTTTCTAGGTATTCCCAGTCAATCATGATGTTATATAGCTTCTGACGGTCTATTGAATCATAAGCCTTTTTAAAATCAATATAAAGTTGATGGACTACACCGTTGTATTCCAATTTTTTCTCTAATATTTGACGTAAGGAAAATATTTGGTCAATAGTCGAGCGATTCCGCCTAAAACCACATTGGTAATCTCCGATAATTTCCTCAGCGTATTCCGTGATTCGACTAGTTAGAATTGACGAGAATATTTTATAGCATACTTGGAGAAGAGAGATTCCACGATAGTTGTTACAATCCGACCTTGGTCCTTTTTTGTGAATCGGAATCAGTATTGACTCTTTCCATTCTGCGGGCATTTTTTCATTTTTCCAGATCTTTTTAACTAAAAAATGTATTTTGGAAACGCCCGCTTCTCCACACGCCTTGATTAATTCACTCGTGATATTATCATTTCCTGCATCCTTATAACGTTTTAATTTTCTAATTAATTTTAATTTTATTTTCGATTTTCCCAAGCCAGAAATTACCGACCTCTTTAATATTATCCCTGATCCCTTCCCATAGTTTGTTTACATCTTGGTTTTCCTCGTCTAAGGATTCCAAAGCTTCGAACCTATTTTTTACTTCTATCGCGAATAGTTTTCTAATTTCGGGGTTGTTCAATTTAACTGAATCAAAATTCTTGGGACGAATATAGTTTGGTGTTCTCTTTTTTGTACTTAGTTTTTGTATAAGTTTCGCGATTACTAATTCATGATCAGAACCGCATTCTGCACCACTATACGATCTCACGTTAATTATGCTACTTTTGTACTAAAACATGATCGATTTGATTCCGTGTTTTTCCATCCGGCGATGTCCACGTATACTTATGAACATCCTTATGTGTGTGTATAAAAGTAAAAGTAAAAAATTACAAGTACCATAAAGCCGTATAAGTATATTTCCATGTTCTATTTCTACAAGCCTCTGAGGTAGAGTTATTTCTGGAGATGAGGGAAGACGTGTCATAAATTGGAAGATGGAACGGCTGGAGAGAAAGAAAAGAGTGGTTTTATAAGTTTCTGGAGTGAGAGGCTTTCTCGGAGTGGAGTGATGGAGTGCTTGAAATAGACTTACAAGGCACACCACACAGAATATTTTGAGGGATTTGATCATTTGAACTATATCCGTCGAAACCGGAATTCGTAAGCATAGTTGAAAAGCTAAAACAATAGAAATAAATAATTCCTAACCCATCAGTCTTGTAGACCTGGATGTATATTAAAAGAAAATTCGGATTTTTTAAACCCGTTTCGGAACAAAATGTAATTGGACGCCTGCCAGACACCAGACTGACACTAGACCGAAGGCTCAATATTCTCAGCTATATTTCAATTCTTTATTTAACATTCGTTCCAACTCTAACAAAGGTATAAATGAGAGGTTGACCTATAGGTTAGGAACTTATTCCAGGGAAGTTTGGAAGGTGGAACTTATTCCTAATATGCTTAACAAGAGTAAGCGCGCCCAAATTTCCTTTTACTTACATATACATGAAATATATAGCAATCTATATCCTTTCTGAGATTTTACAGGATGCGCAAAAATCTCTCATTAAATTATCATTAAACCAATATTCGGGATTATACCCATTAAAAATTAGAAGTAATACGTTCATAACTAAATATTAAATATTTAGTAAGGGAAAGTATGAAGTGGACATGGGCAGGACATCTCATGCGGAAACAGAAGATAGTTGGGCAAAGCGAGCTGCCGAATGGATCCCTATAAATATATATGTACATATTTTTTATTATGTTTATTATCTAGTTTAATTTTCAATATTATTATTTGAGGCTGCTTTTTAATCTATTGTTTGTAATTTCTATTGTTTCTTTGTATTGTTTTTGTATACTCTAAGACCTTAAAGTTTTCATTTTAATTTTCTTGTTATGTTATTCTAAAGGGACTAGTCCCAGAATAAATAAAGATTAATTATTATTATTATTATTAAATAAGAAAAGAGGCAGAGGCCGACAACGCAAGCGCTACGCACAAGACAGGATGTGGAAAGCTACTTGGCACTTGCCAGCAACTCAAGTTGTAGGTACGGCTAGTCTCCGCCCAAATTAATCTTAAATTAATACGGGTTAATCTCCCATTCTTTGGGAAGGTCCATATGTACATACATTTCATGTAAATATTCATTTATTGGTTTGTTTTTTATACATGATGGAGAGTAATTAACTTTGTATTTACATATAAATAAAGACTATTATTATAAGGGAAAATTCCCGAATTCTAGCTTTCACCGGGAATACCTGTTTTAAGTTTCTCTAACAAGGAAAGGATCCCAAATGTGTCTTTCTGATTTTGATTATTTTTTAAAAGTAAAACTAGACATTAAACCATTAGACGTTGCAAAATATTAGGGACCAACGATCCCCAGGTGTCACGTAAAATAAATCGGAAAGTTTTCGGGCAAAAAACGCATCTTATTTAATATCTCTGGTTATAGTGGAGGAAGAAAAATGAGTTAGGTGTCAAAATTACCCTATTTCAAAGCGGAATGATTAAAAAAATAAGTCCTTAAAATAAGTTTTATAGTTGGTAATAACCTTAAAAATAAAAATAATCTTTCAAAACAATACAGTTTTTAAGAAACATTATTAAAAGTACTGTTTTGACATGATTGTGTATATTTCTAGGGTTATTACGAAGAAAAAACTTATTTTAAAGGTTAATTTTTTTTTTTTTTAATTTTGATTACTTAAATTGTTTACATTTTTTAGTCTTGTTACACTCACACACAAACCATTCTGGCAGAACTAGTTCAAAGTGACCCGAAACTATTCCGTTGAAAACTCGTATTTCAAATTTACATTAAAATAATTTTGTGAAAATCAACAAAAATAAAGAAAAACATGGAAGCTTTTCTGCTACTTTAGGTATTGAACGATTCTCGATCACTTATTGGCTGCAAAGTTTTAGAGTGTAAATTGGTAATTAACCTAGACAGGTCGTCATGACAACCCCTAACTCCTTAGCGGTAAATTAATTTACACCTCCCCTTCTCCCTCGCTGCCAGATCGGAAGATGTAAGGGAATATATATATATATGGAAAAACACTACAACATTTCCTAATTTTTGGCTTATTATAAATTGAAAAAAATCTTGGTTCCGTAATACACGATTTTCACATACATCCGTTGTTTACATCAATTAAAAAACTTTTAAATAAAGTTAAGATTAAAAAAAAATTAAAAATTACATTGAGTTTCGATAGAAACGTAAGTTTTGGATTATATAGTACGACAATAGAAATTGTTATGTGCAGAAATAAATTATTTATGCTCTCTTCGTCACTTAACATTACCTTCTACAGCTTTGTATATAAGATATTATTTTTTCCTAAACTCTTTAGCTTTCCAACGTTATATCATACATATATATTACTATTCATATGCTTAGAAAAAATAAAATATCTAAAAAAATATTTTTCCTATTTTCTCTTTAATTGTCTACAAAATTATTTTCAGAAATATTCAGCTTTCCAACGGTATATTATTCCTCTATATTAATGTTCTTATTTTCAAAAACACAGGAATTACATACATACTTTATTTTTTGCTCTTCTATGCTTTAGTTGATTACAGAATTCGTTAATCTTATATATTTACCCGTTTTTAATCAATCCTAACCTGATGATATGGTCATCTACAAAATAAAAGATAGTTTAAAGGTAGGCAATTTAAAATATAGCCATTAAAGCCTTGTAAAACTATCAGACTTAAACCAATATTAAATTTAAGCCCATTACATTTAACATCGATATAGGGAGTTTAATCAAAATCCTTTGAGCGTTTTATGAGAAAACTGTAAATAAGTACAGAATCCATTGAATAAAGTGGCTTTTCTGGTTTACCCATTTTAATGAAAACGTTGTTGTAACATCTCAGGTATATAAGCTTCTTAAATATGAAATTTTAGTTTTTTACAAACTATCGTATTTGAGCTACACACTTGCACACAGACCTTTTTTTCGGGACTTTGTGATTGAGACCCAGGAGACCAAACTTGTATTTCTGGTCAAAACTCGAATTAGAAAATTTATACTTTCATAGGTAAGTGAAATTAAAAAAAAAATAACGTATAAAATATTTGCGAGCCGTGGTTTATAGCTAGTATTAAATTATATAATGCCATATTGGATGTAGACATTAAACATAACATACGCAATTGAATGAAATATAAAAACGGATGGGAAGCTGATCCTTCTTAACTTGGGACAATTGTTCCCTCCCATGATCGGATTCTTGTAGATCCGCTTAAGGGGCAATAAGGAAAGACTACTTCAATTAGACTTTATTCCCTTCCGCTACCTAGCCGTTTATCTCTTCATCCCGTCCATCTTAATTGCTATTTAAGCTCTCGTAGAATTAACTCAATATCTTCCGATTGGTTTCATTACATTTTATCTTTATTAAAAAGGCTGGAAATACATTGAGAAGTCATTAAATGGATTGGAACGAAAATTAAATATTGGGTTGTTTCACATGAAATGTCCGTTTTTATAGTTTCTGAAACACATAAAGGATTTTGCAGGTCTCTGTTGTTTTCTTCCGAATGTTTACATATTTATAGTAAACAATTACTAATCCTCTACCTTATAAACATTAGCTTCGCAATCAATTACCCACTTTTTAGTATACCTCCAAATATGAACATGGAAACACGCGATTTTCGAGTAATATTTTTGTACGAGTTTAAACTCGGCCATTCAGCAGCTGAGGCTGAAATATTTACAAGGCGTTTGGGAAAGGGAGTGTTAATGAACGGACCATTCGGCGTTGGTTTGCTAAGTTTTCAGCTGGGGATACCGATTTGGAAAACTTGCACCGAAGAAGACCTCCGTCCGTAATAGACAACGATTTCCTCAAACATACAGTAGAAGGAAACCCCTACTAAACAGTTAAAGGACTCTCAGCACAACTAAGTGCAAGTGCATCTACCGTTTCCAGACATTTGAAGTGTATTGGGTAAGTAAAAAAGCTCGATACATGGGTACCACATGATCTCACTGAGCGGCATGTTTCAAAACATACCGTGCAAAAATTTGAAAGAACTGGGCTACGATGTTCTTCCGCACCCATCATATTCTCCCGACTTGTCTTCAACAGATTACCACCTGTTCAGGAATTTAGACAACTTCGTCAAAGGAAAACTTTTTGAAAATGATGATCAAGTGAAAAGTGCGCTTTCAGATTTTGTTTCACTTCAAAGCTCAGAGTTTTTCAGTTCGGGGATAAAAAGTTGGTGTCACGTTGGAAAAAATGTGTAGAAAAAGAAGGTAAACCTTCGAATAAAATTATCTTGTACTGCGCGCAACACAAAATGAATTTTAGATTTTTTAAATAAAGGAAGGGTTAGAAAAAAAAGTTTGGTTTCAAGGTACATATGTTTTCAATTAATTAATATTGCTATGTACAAAAATCCACAACGTTTATGCTATATTCGTCACTTTAAATTACTTTGCAGATAAAATGGTTTCTAATATCTTTAGCTTTCCAACCGTATATTATCTATCTATATTAGTGTTGTTGTGTAGGAAACAAAAAAATCTGATGCGGGCAACACAAGTCTTTCACTTACCTCCGTTGAATGATCAAATACAGTAAAAAATGATAATGAGTGAAACTATTAAATAATTAATTAAATTGAATTTCTATAGAAACATGTTTTTATTTAAAAAAAAATTAATTATTACCTTAAAAAATCAGTTAGTTTTATCGGCTTTTTATCACTCTTTATTAGTTTTTACAAGCTTGTTTATAAGATAATATTTTTTTCTAAAATCTTTAGCTTTCAACGGTAAATTATACATGTATATTATGTACGCAAAATATTACCAAAAATTATTTTTGTTTTTTCCTCCTTTACTTGATTGTTGAATTCGTTCAATTTGTATTTATCACTGCTAATAAGATGATATGTTTTTTTTAATCTACAAAATTAAAGGTACTTTACAGGAAGGAAATTTAAAATAATGCCATTGAATCCCTGTCGGACTATTTCAATTTGAAATGAAACTTAAATGAAATTAGTTTATTCATTTAACGTCACTTTATGCTACTATGGCTAATCGAGTATAGGGAGTCCTAAATTTTGCCTATCCAGGTTTTATTAGGATAGGGTTCTTTAACGAGTACCTGACATCGCACAGGCTCGGGACCACCTTTTAACGTCCCCTCCGAAGGACGACATAACTAAGGAATTTTTACTCCTATTAAAAAATCCTAGGACCACCTGCGGGTGTCGATAATGATATAAAAGCCGTTTAATTAAAACCGTTTTTAAGAAAACCGTAAAAAAGTATAAAGGAGCACTTTCGGTCATCTGATTTCTGTGAGTACGTTTCTGTAACATCTCGGGCATATACGCTCATAAAAAATGAAATTTCAGTTTTAAACAAATTATAATTTTCGCCTTAGACTTACCATACTCGGACAAACAGACACATACACACATACCTGGTCATTTGGACTCATGAGATCCATTTTGCGTTTCTTTTTATTCCGAACACAATAATAGTAATATATTTATATAGTATACCGTTGGAAAGCTAAATATTTTATAAAATATGTTATCTCATATACAATGTTGTGTAAGGTAATATAAAGTTACGAATAAGGCATAAACATCGGTGTTTATATAAAAATAACTATTTTATACTGTTATATTTTTCAGTTTAAAACATTCTTTTCGAAGGAAATCCAAAGTAATAATTTAAACTTTTTTGAGCTCTAAAAGGTTTTAAATTGATTTTACAACTGAGGCAAATGAATGTCGTGTGTTTGGCGCACAAGATTTTTTTAGCTCATCAATCTTGATGTAATCAATATTAATTATAATATCTCAACACTTTCTTATACATTATCTAACTACTAATAAATAAATACACTTTTTTTTTTTTTAAGTTTTTAATTTTTTTTTTTTAGATGAATGCTATTTTATAATGGCCATGTTCTTGTGGTGTTCTCAGGAGCTTTTGAGCGGCTTCATAAAGTGTTTTAACCGAACGCAGGAGAGTTTCCTGATCCTTAAAATTAAAAAAAAAAGACTATTTAGTTAACAAATTTAAAAGATAATGTACGTAAAATGACGTATGCAAAGGACTCAAGTCTCATCTAGACTTTAATGAGCTACTAGTCTATTTAATTTAAAAAGAACTCATGGTCGCATCAGCGAATAAATAAATGAGTCAACTCAATTATACGGACAGGGTACAAGATCCTCCATTCGGTTTTGTGCAAACTTATGAATTTCCAGTGTCCTAATCCCTCATAGGACCAAATATTTTACGCGCTACCTAATTCTCGAAAACCTGAAGGGACTATTCATCCTTCAAAATTAGCGACCACTTTCACATTCGTATAGAACCGTTGGAGGAATAATAGTTTTATTAATTCTAACCTTTAAAGGTTATATATGAAAGCGGCGAACTAAGTGATTTCGCGACTGAATAATAACAAGCATGTGTGACCATTAACAGTGACTATTTTTTCTTATTATCATCGAAATACTTGAATTTCTCATCGTGTTCTAAGATCGCCACCATTTCTGCTACTAATCATATAATTTGGATAGTTTCCTTGTCTTCGCCTATACCAAATCATCGGCGAATCCCACAACCGGAATTTTATCACTCAGATTGAAACGTTTCTCGGTACGCGTCACATTCTTTATGACATATTGTAATGCTAAATTAAATGAAACTGGTGAAAGAGCGGCACGTTCTTATAATATGTTAACCGGTGAATGTCCGTTTTAACTACGCGGAATATACAGGAAGGAATCTCTTAATTACGTAATTTCATATTATTATTTTGTAGCCTTACAATAAATGAAAAGACAAGAGATAATATACTTTTTCGTTTCTTTATTTGTGGATATACCTTTACTCGATGTTGTACACGTTTGATATATTTATACGTATCTCTCCAATTAACAGGTTAAACCCAACCATACCTTAAACCTCTGAGGTCCCGGCCACACTTAACGAAGTGGAAAGGTGAGGAAAACAAAGACTATTTTTCAAGGTAGCCACACTAGGCGGAGAGGAAAGGAAATTGCCTACACCCACTTGCCTCCCTGAGGGCAACCCCCTCAAACTCAAGGAGGGAACGTTCATTGATTGTTTCCTATTAAAAGCACCTTTAAAAAGTATTCACATTTTTATTTTATTTGTTTTGATAAATTACAATGAGAAGCAGCAGTTTAGAAAAAAAATTGTTATACAGCTCCTGGATCCCAGATCATACAGCATATTAAAATAAGGTCTTCCATCTCGGGACAATAGTAATAATGGAAAACGACAACAATTAGTACGAGGCACGAAATGGGATTTAAGAAGAACCGATCAAGCACGAGCACCGCCGAAATCGGCCGAACACCATCGGAGTCGACATTACCCTTCCTTTCCCCGGCCACACTAGGCGGAGTGGGAAGGCGGAAAGAGGAAATTTGTCTTCCGGAACCTCTCCCCATCAATTGCCATCAGAGTCAACCGGCAATTGTCTTTCCTCTCCGCTGAGTTTGGCCACCCTTCGGCAATTATAATGGGATTCCTAAGTAAATGACGTCATTTGGATTCCATTGGAAAATGTTTTTCCTTTCCTTGCCTTTTCACTCCGCTAAGTGTGGCTGAGCCTTAACTTTATCCAAGTACGTATAACTAAGTTTTACTTACGATTGTGAAAGGAGGTGGTGCGGTCAGCCAAGGTTTATATAACGGGTTATATAACCGAATATAAAAATCGCCTCGTTTTACTTGTTAGTTTTGTGGGACATTTCATTCGCCTTTTCGCTCACCTTGCCCGCCGCTTCTTTTGCCTTCTCACTTCCTTTTGCAGCCGTTTCTTTCACCTTCTCTCCAGCTTTGCCTGCAGTTTCCTTTGCTTTATCCATCTTCTTGGTGTGCTTCTTAGTCAGTTTCGTTCCTTTCACTTAGCCGCCTGCTTTGCTTGTCTTTTTATTTGCTTTGTGGCTAGCTTTGCTCAATTTTTCTTTCGCTTCAGCACTGACAGCTTTGCTTCAGTTGGCTTATTAGCCTGAATCAAACGATCAAATAGTTTCATAATTATTAATAAAAAAAAACTTCTTAGATTAGATGACTGAAAAAATAAATTTTAAATTTCTCAAGGCATCATCCTAGGACCCGTTGTTTGTACAGTCTATACAGCTGAAATTGGGAATATTGGGTCCCAATCCATAATAACACTTTCCTTTCAACCTATGCTGATGACACGTGTTTGTTACCTGTAGATAATTATTCCGTGATTGCCTTCAATCCCACATCTAATAAATAGAAGTATAGTGTCAGAATTAGAGGATTAAAATTAATTCAACCAACAAATCCCACTAAATAACTTTTACCCTTCATCGTAAACCAATGAGTTCCTGCCCTACAGCATCTCTTAATGACACTCCACTAGTTCCGGTTGAACAGATCCGATACATAGCACTCCACCTTGACGAACTTCTCACTCTCAATCCCCAAAAAAGACTGAAACGACAAGAAACTGCCTGACGTGTTTGACCACTTCAACATTTACTGGGCAAACGCTCAAACCTTCTACTTAATTACTAAAGACTCATTTATAACACCATCATAAGGCTGATATGGACTGACGGAATAGAGCTATGGGGTCACGAATAAACTCATCCATAAAGACCTTAATGTTCCATATTTTACTGAATTAGCCCGAACCAGATATCAATCATTCAATGAAAAACTCCATTCCCACTAGTTTCTATTCCATCATAGGCTTTAGATTATGCTGCCATTAATTTCAAATAAAGGTATAAAATAAAGGTAATAAAAAAGGTGCTAAATATATGCATATACCTACTTAAACGTCAACACGTACGTGAATTCAAAACGTATCCAATTATTTTTTTATTTATTCAGAGAAATTTACAACTGTATTTATTAAATACAACAAGTAAATGGGACAGATTTGAGATTAAGACACATGATTGTGCTGCGGAGAAACTACCCATTGGTAGAACTCCAATATTCAATTATTAAATCAAAATCCTTAAATTACTACATATTATATCAGCTGTGCATGTAAAGTTGGTTTGGCAATCGAATTACTTAGCCATCATTATTGCTTAACGAAAATTTCTTAGTAGCACGTATTATTGAAAATAAACTAAACTAAGCAGTAAACACCTCTTCAAAATACCTTTAGCACTTACCTTTCTGACAGAGGAGTACAGGCATGTACTTTTGGTGTTTAACATCAGCCGCTTTAGCACCACATTCTCTTATTAACTTCTTGATAAAGTATTCACTCACCTAATTTATTTCATAATTTTAAATTAATACACATGTTTTTATTATTGTCGATAAAGCGTTTAATAATCGAGATTAATATTATTATTGTAATCCCCTGCTGTGAAGTCAACTGCTGTGAGAGGATATTACCTCATTATTAGACTGATAAGAAGATTAAAAACACTGACAATTATTACACAATGGATTATTATTTCCTAATAACTATATTACAGTATTACTGTTTATACCGGAAATATCTTTATGTATCATATTGTATTATATTATAATTTGTGACCTGAATATATAAACATTTTTTTTTTATCGCGCTATGCTGATTTAAAATTCTATACATATTTTTCTCCAATTTCAAAAATAAGTTGGTTTTTTTTTCTCTTTTTATAATTATTCACATTATCTCGTTAAAAAACATTAGTAATTGTATTCTCTATCTTCGAAAATAACGGAGTTAAAGTTTAGGCAAGATTTCAATTTGTTCCTTCTTTTTTTTAGCGAACATTACTGATTCTAAAACTCTTTATATATTTTTCTTGATCTTAAAAAATAGCTGAGTTTAGGGCGTATTTATGGCTGGATTTTCAATTTCATTTTTTTTTTTTTTTTATAATCATTCTTGGTTTTTTTAGTTGAAAAACACTGATAATTTTTTTTCTATCTTGGAAAATAATGGAGTTCCTAGCATATTAATTGGAAAGATTCCTTTTAATAAAATACTAAAATGTGTGAGGGTTTGATGGGAATTATCATGCACTCTCACACACTTTCAAATCGTTATAATAAATATACATTAGCTGTATTTTCTATAAAACTGCCGTTTTTGAGGAAATCTTAAAAAGGCGCAAAATGCATAATATAAAGCAGCTGTTTTGGTTTGCCGATTTTGATGAAAAACTTTAAAGTTCCCTTCGAAGGACGGCATAACTATGGATTTTTAACTACCATTAAAAAATCCCAGGACCACCTGCGGTTCAAACACTTGACCTTTGGTGATCCCTATATACTATGTGTATGTAGTAAGTCTATCTAAAAAATGATTAGTTTTATAAAACTAATTTTAAAATTTCATATTTTAGACGATTTTGATAATCACTAGTTTTATCAAAATCGTCTAAAATATGAAATTTTAAAATTATTAGTTTTATCGATGTAAAATTTAAAGGGCTTTAATATATTGTAGATTTCATTCTGTTGAAAAGGTTCGATAGGTCTTAAATGTCGATATTTTTGATTTCCTTCCTCTAAAGTACCTTTATTTATATTGATTCAGAAAAATTGTCTATTATCAATGTTATAAGGATTGATAAAATAAAGGTAAATACCCAATGTAAAAACTTTGAAGGAGGTAAGAGCAAACATATATTTTAAGTTTTATTGATACAAATATTTTATATGCAATTTTTTTCTTCTACACACAAGAACAGCTAAGTATTTTAGAAAAAAATTATCTTAGATAAAAATTTGTAGAATGTAATGTGAAGTACTGATTGTAAATAAACTTAGCTGATTGTCGTATATAACAATTTTATGCTGTTATATTACCTAATCTGAATCTTATGTTTAATTAGAAACTAAATATAAGTGAAGTTAGAATGGTTGACTGTGTGTGTATATGGGAGAAGTCAGTTCAGGGTGCAGTCAAAAGAACACACAATTAAGTATAAACTTAACTTGCTGGTGCCGTATATGTAAATTATAGGCCTTCTTCAGGGCGTTTAAAGGAGAGCGTCACAACGTCATGATTGTGTCCAATATAAAGAAGGCCTATAATTTAGGCCGAAACGTCGGCACGAGTAAATTAAGTTTAAAATTAATTGTGTGTTTTTTCGACTGCACCCTGATCTAACTTCTCCCACAGAAACTAAATATAATTATTTCAAAAAATTTCATCTTGAACATAATTAATAATTTTTGTATTGGTTTTAATAACCGAGGTAAGTCAACGTAACGTCAAAGGAACGTGTGGGCAAAGTTAGGGGGAAATGATATTTGCGTGGTAGGCCGTTTCGCGTAAAAAAACCAAAAAAAAAAACCGGGGTAAGTGAAATCCGTTTGTTTGTTTATTCATTAAACGTCATTTTATGCTCTTATGTTTAATCGGTCGATGTTACAGTGGGAGTTCTCAATATTTCCTGTCCAGGTTTAATCGGAATAGGGATTTTCAACGAGTACCTGACATCTCACAATTGTACAATATGGTACCACAATTTTATTTACCCTCTGATGAATAGCATTTCCAAGAATTTTTTACCCCCTTTTAAAAATCCTGGGACCATTTGCCTGAATTGAACCTTTTGTATAGAAGGCTGTTATGCTAACCACTACACCCCCAGTGAAAGTCGTCGCTTCCGATTATTTTTCTCGTTCAATGGTTCCATATTTGTTTCCAATATATCTATTGTTGGTATTGTAGTTTGTCTGTATTTATCTCCTTGTATATATTAATATGAATCACTTTTAATAATGTACTGACTGCGAAGGGAACCTTTTATCAATGAAAACCAATAAAGGAAGCAATGAATGATTTACCATTCATTATTACTTCCCCCCGATCTTCGTTTTTATTTTCATTTTCCCTTTTATTAGGAGGGAGTCCCTCATGAATATTATATTCGCGATTTGGAAATACATGAATGAAATAAAAGGATGAATGGATGAATGAAAGTTAATTCTGGACGAAGAAGGGCGAAGAGCGAGAGAGATGACTAAACATTGTTATAGGGCTCTTTGTCATGGTGGAAGCGTGGAGTGAATTCTAACAATGGATGACTGATAACCCCATCTCCTTTTACCAAATTGAATTCTTCCCCTTCGCTATCAGGGACTTAGTTTCTTGGCCTTCGTTAGCGGAGAGCAATCAGCTGTTTCCTCTCCGAGGACTTTTGCTGCACTATCGCACTCTTGCGGAATCACTTAAACTATCTTGTAAGGGGGAAGCTAAAATCTGTCACCGGTAAATTCAACTAAGTAGTTTAAAAGAAAGCTTTTTTAGATTTTTTACTTTCACTTACTTATATCTGAGATATATATTGAGGAAAATTATTGGGTTTTACAACAGTATTGAGGAATACATCTAGTAAATGTGAGACAGGTTTACAATATGTCATGATAAACGTTTCAGGAAACTACCTCTCTAAAAAGTATGCTGAACCAGAAGGTCCTGAGGCCATCTCCTTTTAAGGTGCATTGGCGAATTACCAAGATTGGTAGAAGAAGCAAGGATTGAAACTTGTCAATCAGAGTGGAAACGGAGTTTGTCATTAAAGGAATGGTACATGGTTCAAGCCTTATCAGCTACATAAGGATCATTAAAGTCTTTATAGATCAGTTTATTTGTGGCAAAGTAAGGAACATTTATTTGAAGGATTTTGGATTGAAAGGATTGAATATGGGAAGAATTTGATGGTTTAGTAGAGCCTCAAAGCTCTACTCCTTAAGTCCATATAGGCCTTATGATGGTCATGCAGATGAGCCTTTTGTAGGCAAGTGGAAGGTTAGAGCGTCTGTCTAGTAAGTGTTGAAGTAACCGAAAACGTCGTTTCAGTCTTGAGTGCGGATTCCAAGTTGGACGTTTCTTAAGTAAGAGTCCTAGGTAGCGGGGCTGTTTGACTGTGACAAATTGAATATTATTAAAGGATACTGTAGAGCATTGTCATTTAAAAATAATTATCTGATGGATTTTTATATATTTATATATATATATATATATATATATATTATTATATATTTAAATTTCTAACTTAATTCTCTTAATTTGTAATAAGATGAATAACCTCTGCTATACCTATCTAT
This sequence comes from Piezodorus guildinii, assembly GCA_023052935.1. Classification (NCBI taxonomy): domain Eukaryota; kingdom Metazoa; phylum Arthropoda; class Insecta; order Hemiptera; family Pentatomidae; genus Piezodorus; species Piezodorus guildinii. The sequence continues at coordinate 178,152,564 of CM041292.1, read as the reverse complement.
CTAATATTTTACCTAATTAATATGTATCATTTGAAATTATTGTATTGTATTTTATCTTCATAGCACCTAAATATCTAAATTTCTCCACATATTTTAACGTATACCTTTTTTAATTTAAAAAAAAAAAAAATTTTACATATTGCCATAAGGCTCAAACTTATAAATATAGTAGTGTAACGCCAGTTACATGATGCATTTAGGTGGTATTAAATATATACCTTGATAAACGGATCTTGATGATATTTACAAGTGGGGTTATTGGTGATCACAGTCTACATTAGTTAAACAGTAGGAAAATAAGGACAAAGTAAGGAGAGTTGTGGGTTTTTACTAAGGATTTGGAATTGTATTTCTTGGATACGAGATGAATTTGATAGTTTAGTAGAGTTCAAAATGCCATATGATAGTCATGTAGATGAGGCTTTGGTAGTTTAGTTAAGAGTTTAGCGTTTGTCCAGTATATGTTGAAGTAATCGAAAACGTCATTTGTGTATGAGGATTCCAAGTATCTCTCTTGTCTGAATGGATTCTTAAGCAAGAAATTTTTTTATTATTTATGTTTATTTTTGATATAATTATTCATAAATACATAAATAATAGAGGTCAAGTTCTTTTTTTTTTTATATGCGATTTTTTTCTTTTCCGGATTGTTTCTTATCATTTTTAGTATTTTTTCGAATTTGTTACATCATAACATTCTTTTGTCTGAGAACGAGCCTTCGTAGTAGCGTAATAGTGTGTTATAAACGATTGGCATGCACAAAGGAGGTTCTGACTTTTTTTAGGAAAACCATCCTGATAGAAAATCTACAGAACGAAAAGTCTGAAGAATCTTGGATTTCAAAACCAAGTTCATTGGAAACGATGTATTATATTTCAGGATTCGAAGAAATATAATGTTGAAAAGTACATAGCGTTGGATTCACGTTCTTGAATAAGCTTATTGTGAGTTGTATTCAACAAGAACGTTTTACGTTTGAAATTCATAAGTTGAGCTCAGATCTACGTTTCATATAGCTAGCTATCTTCGAATAGCATAGATTACTTTCGGTTGAAATGCTCACTGTAATATATCAAACACTACTCTCACAAGCCCTAGACAGATTTTTGTGAGATTTTCCTCAGGGTTTCTTCGATGAGAATCTCATATACTTACACTATACATATTTCAGTTGTAATTTATTACAATACAAGTTAGCACGAAAAAAATTAAGTTTTCTTCTTAATTATATAGTTTTGATGACTTGAATCACATGACTGATGCACCCCGAATCAACTTCTCCCCAAGTAATTTATTACTTTATTTCGTATTTTATTCGTTTTACATCACTAACTTTATTTATATATTTTTTATATCCTAACTGTATACTGCTGTGGTTAATCGTACGGTGCTACAGGGGGAGTATTTAATTTTGCCTATCCAGGTTTAAATTAGGTGATCTTTAACAAGTACCAGACTTAGTATAGACTCGGGAACACTATTTTACGTTCCTTCCGTGGACAGTAATGGCCCAGTCACACTTAGCGGGGTGGAAAAACGAGGAAAGGAAAAAGACCTACCCCCACCTACCTTCCTGACGGCTAACCCTCCTCCCCCAACTTAAGAACGAAACGTTCATTGATTGTTGCGTTGTTCACTGTGAACGACGAAGCGTGTTTTCACCTTTAGTTTTTATTGATTTAACAAATTACAATGAGTAGTAACGGTTCAGAAGAAGATATTGTCGTACAGCTTCTCCTCCTTTCCTCTCCGCTGAGTGTGGCCGGGCCTTAAAAAAATGAATTTTGTACTCTCTTTAAAAAACTTTATTGCAATCTTCCAGGTTTAGACCCGCGACCATAGACAGGACTGTTGTATCAGTTACTACACGACAGGTTATGGATCATTTTATTAGTAACAGAGTAAGAAGCATTGAGGATTTTTGAAGGAGTTTGAGTAGAATAGGATGCGGGAGGAATTTGAAGGGATAAATACCCAAAGAAGAAAGAAAGAGATATGTATATTTTTTAAATATTATTCTAATACGATTTATTGTAATTTTAATAATATAAGTGTTTAATATATTCAGATGCTCATTATTTATTTTTGTCAAAGAGAATCTTAAAATAAGATTTCAACATCTTTCTCAGAATGTTAATCATTCTTAAAGGTTTCGAGACTTGTTAGTAATTTGTGGGGATTTAGTAATCGTTTTAATACTATTATTTTTGCATTATGTATTGATATGCTTATATTAATTTATGTTATTTATGTATATGCTGGATGAAATTAATCATAAAGATAGCAGCACCTTTATGCTTATTGCTGTATATTTCTTTTGTTGTGTTTGCTTAAAATATTTATTCAAATTGTAATTAATAATGGATATTTGCTGGTGATAAATTTATCAATTGTGCTGTGCCAGCCAGCTCTATTTGTATGGGGATTGCCCTAAAGACAAATAAATACAATTATTATTATTATTATTATATTTAGATGCTGTTAACATATTAAAAAATATGTTACATAATACACATTACTTCTGGTTGCAAGAGAATTCCATCAATAAAAAATTTAAAAAAAAGAGAGAGAAAAAATCCATTAATACTGTAAATAAGTTACTCAGCCGTTAAAAACCCGTAGGGCCACCTACCATATTCGAACCCGTGACCATGGTCATAGAAACCAGTTAGCCACTACACCACAGGTGACTCCTATAAAATATTACTTTAACTCAGCTAGTACTAGTACAGTGTTGTTCAAAAACACAAAATTGTAAGAAAACTTATCTGGCCGGCCACATTATACCATACCATTTGTACCGTTTTACGTTGTAATAAAAAACGGCTCAGGTAATTCCCATTAAAAATACCAATATTGCTGTAAACTTAAACGGGGTTCAATTTCATGAAGGTTATATTGTGATTAAAATAAGTTGACAGAGCTTAAATACTGTAAATAAGAAAATTAGACTAAGAAATAAAACAGAAAAATATGTGCAAATAGACAAATTTCAATCAAAAGAGATTTACAATATTTTTAAGTGATTGATCAAATGATAGTTAAATGAGCAAATACAACGCAAAATATATATTGTAGTTAGTTTTCAAATGTTGATAATTTAGGTTCAGCCAGTAAACATGCAATATAATGTTTTACATAAACCTTTTATATTAAAAACTTAATGTAATATCCATACTGGTCTATGTAGGACACGATATTTTCTCAAATTGGCATGAATATAAAAAGAATAAATTCTCGAAACGTAGCATAAACACAACTGCTAATTAATTAACTGAGAATCTAGTAGATAATTTATATGTATATATATATATATATATATATATATATATATATATATATATATATATATATATATATATATATATATATATAAGTTAAGGTCTGATAAGGCAGACTATCAGCCTTAATTCCAACTCACCTGATGTAAACACTTTGAAAAGTATATATAGAAGATTATATGTATCAATAAATCAGTGTTTGACTAGCCATCAAGTGAGTTGTTATTGCGCCCCTTTTCCTTATTTTTTTTAAGTTTTATATTGGCCAGCTCATAAGTGGTGCCGAAACCCGGGACCTTTAGACAGTATATTCTTTTTTTTTTTCTTCTTTCTATTACTATTTTCCGCGTCTGGAAATCTTCAGTTTATTTGTTATTTTATTTATTTATTTATTTTTCTCTTTCTCTTTCTCTCTCTCCGTTAAAAAATTAGCCTAAATAGTGATAATGGCGGAAAATGTAGTGCTGAGACCGGCAGTTCTGAACGTACCACCAACCGAACCAGCACCGGTGGCGACAAATGTACTTCCGCCACTTCCGGAAGTTTCGTTGGCGCAGGCGCACAGAACGACATTGGAATGGATAAAAGTCCAAACCGCAACCGCCCAGGATCTGAGAAAAGCCATCTCCGACCTCGACAGATTTACCGGGGAGATTGGTGAGTTAAATCATTTTTTAAAAGGGGGCGATAGACTGATGGCTAGGATCATCTCAAAAGTATCAGAAAACCTCCTAGATGGGGAGGATGCTGAAGCATTGAAGGCCGCAGTGGTCTGCAGGGTCAAGAGGAACATCCTGAACCATATCCAGGGGGACGAGGAGACACCCTGGGGCATCGTGAAGGAACGACTGAAGAAGGCCTATGGAGGGGGAAGATGGGCCCCCGAAGAAGATGCGTTCCACATGCTGAGGGAATCGAAGAAGCCGCGTCAGTCTAATGGCCAGTATGCGGGAGAACTGCTTACGAAGTTTAACCGCATAACCGAAAAAATGAGAGAGACTGCGAGTGTCGAGGAGGTCCACTTCAGGATGGATTTCCTGGCGATTATGTTAAAGGTGCAGCTGGCGAAAGAAACCGGCAAACGAGAAGGGTTCCCGAGAGAGCGCTCGTTCATCGACTGTGCGCAAGAAATGATGGACGCCAGTGCCAGAGAGGAGGAATCCCGAATGGATATAGAAGAACCAGGTTGGACGAGAGTTGCCTACACCCAGCCAAGGGTTGCTCCGACATGGAAAAGACGAGAGAGAGAGTACCGAGAAGCGAGAAGAGACAGACCCCAGCAAGGAGAGAGACGGTCAGGCCAGATGAGACCACGGAACAGTGGACGGCGAGAAGATCGTAAGTGCCATGGGTGTGGCAAGATCGGACACCTTGTAGCCCAGTGTCCGCGTACGCGGTGCTTCGAATGCGGAACAGAGGGACATCTAGCACGACATTGTCCCCACATGTACCGGCGTCGGGATACAAACCAGCCAGAACCTATGGAGATCAACGCTCAAAATGTTCGTCCAAGAAGGTTCATGAGGAGGGCGGTCGGATCAGCGAGTGAATCTTCTAGAGGATCCGAGACAGCAGATACGGAGACAGAGTCAGACGTTCCTGTCCGAGGAGGCGGCCATCGCAGCAGGAAGAGTGTATGGAGACGACAAGAAGCGGCGGCGACGTCTTCCCGCGACGAAATCTGAGAAGCGTACCAGCAGAGAGGCAACCGCACGTTGGTGAGTTACCACGCGAGAGGTGGGAGCGGCGGTCTGCCTATCATCAGCGTGGAGGGAGTCGCATGTCTGGTGGACACCGGGAGCTCGTGTACCATCGCATGCAGAGAGGCGTTAGAGAAGTGGAGCGGAGGAGAAAGGGCACTCCAGGTTCAGGTATGCCAATGTCAATTGATTACCCTAGGGGGGCCCTGCAGTGTAGAGGGGGAAACCGACATGGATTTGCACGCCTGGGGGGATCGCGGTGGCGGTTTATCGGTGCATGTTGTCGCTAAGATGCCGCGGGATTACGGAGTCATTATAGGGAATGACTTACTGGGCGCGGTAGGTGCGCGGATCCGGAATCAAGGGGGCCAGTGGGATATAAGAATTGGGGGGAAGAGATATTCCTGTACCCGCATGGTGGGAGACGGCAAAACACGTATAGGGGCGGTGAATCAGGTGGAGGATTGGAAGGCGTCTATCCTTGCCGAGTTTGATGACATTTTTTTTAAAGAGGGGGATGTTCTGGGGACGACCGGGAGGACGGTACACGAAATTCCCCTTAAACAGGAGCGGGTCACTTACATTAAAGAACGGCGGTACCCGCAGGCTCTCCGCAGGCATATTCGAGAGGAGCTGGATGATTTACGGCGGCAGGGTATTATCGTGGACAGCACTTCTCCTTATAATAGTCCGTTGTGGGCCGTGAAGAAGAAGAGTTCGCCGGGGGATTCGAGGGAGAAGTATCGAGTCGTCATCGACTACCGGAAGCTCAATGAGAATACGGTCGACGAAAAATATCCAATACCGCGCTTCGAGGACATTTTGGACCGGTTGGGAGGTGCGCGAATTTTTAGTACCTTGGACCTAAAGGCGGGGTATCATCAGATCCAAATGCACCCTCGTGACCAACATAAGACCGCGTTTACATTCGAGAGGGGCCACTATGAGTTTACACGGATGCCGTTTGGCCTTAAGAATGCCCCTATCACTTTTCAGCGGCTTATGGATGAATTCTTGAGGGGTCTGGATGAGTCCGTGTGTCAGGTGTATATGGATGATCTTTTGGTCTTCAGTAGGTCGGATCGGGAACACGTGGAACATCTGAGGGCTGTCTTTCGTCGTATGCGGGATTTTGGTCTCCGCCTTTCTCCGGAGAAGTCGACCCTGGGCCTGCGGGAGATAAATTTTTTGGGCCACACCATCTCGGCGGAGGGGGTGAAACCGGATGCCCAGAAGGTTGCCGCCTTACAGCGGATCGCCGTACCGACCGAGGTTAAGGGTGTCCGTAGGTTACTGGGCGCATTAAATTATTACCGCCGTTTTGTGCCGGCTATGGCTGCATATCTCGTGCCTCTTAATAATTTGCTTCGGAAAGGGAATAAGTTGGTGATGACCCCTGATATCGCGGACAAGGTTCGCCGGTGCATAGAGCATCTACAGCGTGAGCCGGTGCTCGCGTTCCCCGATTTTTCCAAACAGTTTACGATCACTACGGACGCTAGCGAATACGCCCTGGGTTCGGTACTGTCTCAGGACAGCGAGCGGGGGGAGCGGCCCATCGCGTATGCCAGTAGGCGCCTCACGGAGGCGGAGGCCCGTTATAGCGCCTTGGAGAGGGAACTCCTCGGGATTGTCTGGGCTGTCGATCACTTCAGACCTTACGTATTCGGGAGACGATTTCAGGTTCAGACTGATCATCGCCCTCTCCAATGGGTGGGGAAGCTCAAGGAATCGTCTGCGAGGGTTACGCGGTGGAAGGAACTCCTTGGGCAATACAATATGGAGGTCGTGTACAAGCCAGGTAAGGAAAATGTTGTCGCGGACTGGCTTTCCAGGGCGCTCATGGTTAACGCCGTGGAGGAGGATCGGGGCGGGCCGTCGCGAGATGTTCGTCAGTTCTTGAGGGAATGGACCCCGGGGGAGGAGCAGCCACCTTCCGCGGAGGGGATTTCGAATGAGGCTGCGCCGTCGGGCGACGAGGGCTCTAATGAGGGGCGTCCGGTGGCCATGGAAGAACTCGACGAAATTGTGAACGATAAGCGCCGCCAGATCGTCTGGAAGACGAGGACTTCGGGGCTGCTGAAGCTCGACTTTCAGCGGGTTGCCGGTTGTTCGGTTGTGACTATCTGGTCTCAACCCAATGTCGGGGAGGAACAGATCTGTAGGGCGCTCGCCGACGCGTCGAAGCCGGGTCAGACCCATTACTTATACGTCGGTAACGCTGTGGTCTGGGAGCGGATTCAACGCTTGTGGCGGACAGAACGCATCGGGATTGACCGGACGTTTATCCGTTGCTCAATGCTGGTAGAAACCATACCCGATGAGGAACGTCAACGGGAGGTTACGCTCGCTTACCACCAGGGCAAGACGAACCACCGGGGGCTGACCGAAACGTTGCACGCGTTGCGCCGGCGGTATTATTGGCGGGGGATGAAACGTACCATCCAGGAGGCTATTGGGAATTGTGATGTGTGCATGCGCGCGAAATATGATCGGCATCCACCCCGGGCGGCTCAGGAAGAGACTCCTACTGCGGCTGCTCCGCTCAGTGATCTGCAGGTCGATACTTTTACCTGGAAGGGATTTAAGTGGGTCACGGTGCTGGATCTCTTCAGCAAAGTCGCGATGGCGTATCCCATTCAGGAGCGTACGGCGGAGGCGGTGTTGCGCGCACTCTGGATTTGGTTCCAATTTTACGGTGTGCCCGACAGTATTTCCTCTGACAGTGGTCGGGAGTTCGATAATGCCAATATCAGGGAGGAGATGAAGCTCTTGGGGGTCCTATGGCATCTTAACACCCCGGGGCATCCGAAGAGTCGCGGGGGTATCGAGAGGCTGCACAGCACCCTTAGCGATCACATTAGGGTCTTTCAGTTGGAGAAAGGGTTGGAGCCGGACGTGGCTATGGAACGCGCGATCGTCGCGTATAATCACTCTGTTCACTCGGTGACCGAATTCACTCCTTTCGAGATCCTTTTTGGACTACAGGGTCGTCGGCGGGATTGTCGCGGTGCAACGGCGGGCGAGGGGGAAATCGTGAGCAACAGCCTTGCGCTGCGGAAACTCTGGATTACGGTTCGCGATCGCATTGAGCGGGAGAAACAGCGACGGGTCGCGCGCCATAATCTCGGGGTTCGGGATTTGATGGGTCTCGTCAAAATCGGTACGGTGGTGTACCGTCGGGTCGGAACTAATCGGGGGAAGGAGCTTCGGCGTTACGAGGGTCCCTTCCGCGTGGTTGTGATTAGGGAGCATAATTTGGTCACAATTGAGAGCTTAACTGACCCCAAAAAGAGACGTACGGTGCACCTAGAACAATTAAAGCTCCCGCCTACGGAAGCATCCTAAGCCTTTGGAGTGTCCTCGGCTTCAGAAGTTTTTTTTTCTTTCTCTAGTGTTCTTGTTCTGTTCTTCACAGTGTTTTTTTTTTTTCTCTCTTGTGTTGTGGTGTTTCAGGTGTTTCTTTTATTTTTATTATTATGTTTTTCAGCCGGTGTGGCATTTTGTATTTGTATATTTCTATTATGTGCCCTTATTTTATTATCCTTTTTGTATTCAGTTGTTTTTGCTTTTCAATATAGTTTACGAGGATTGTTCGTAAACTGGTGGGGGGGAGTTAAGGTCTGATAAGGCAGACTATTAGCCTTAATTCCAACTCACCTGATGTAAACACTTTGAAAAGTATATATAGAAGATTATATGTATCAATAAATCAGTGTTTGACTAGCCATCAAGTGAGTTGTTATTGCGCCCCTTTTCCTTATTTTTTTTAAGTTTTATATTGGCCAGCTCATAAGTTATATATATATATATATATAATATATATATATATATATATATATAATTTAATTGGACACTTTATTTAATAATAGAAGCAATCATAGTCGTGGAATTAGGGCCACTCTATATTAGTTACTAAATATCGATGAGCTACTAGAGATGGCTTGGAGTAACGTTTCAATAACTGGATCCAAAGAGGATAATGGGGCAATATCAATAATCGAGTAATAGCCATTAAATCGAATTAGGGCTATCGAATGAGTTGCTATCGACTTTGAGCACTTACCTTCCAGCTACCCACCTACCACCTCCTCTCTCAGATTTATACCCTACCTTGGCTAGTATATATTGTATGAGGGATTTCAAAGGATCAGTGTTATGGTTAGTATTTTAGTATCCCCTAAATTCGGTCAGTGTATTAGCTAGTAAACCCAGTTTACGGGATATGGTCTGCAAAACCATCCTCCAATACCTGGGAGGAGTATACGTTGGTTAAGTATACTTGTAATATAATAATATTGAAGGAAAAATCTGGTTGTTAAAATGGATTAAAGGATTTTTAAATACAGTTATAGATAAAAATGAGTGAAACTAATAAAGAGTTCATTACATTGAATTTATATTGAAACATGTGTTTTATTCAATAATCTACTATATTATTATCTAAAACAATCAGTTAGATTTATCGGCTTTTCATCACTTTCCATTAACGTTTACCATATTACGTATAAGATAATATTTTTTCTAAAATCTTTAGCTTTTCAACGATGTATTACACATCGATATTACTGTTCTTATGCTCAAAGACAAAAATACTGCATTAAAAATTTGTTTACTATTTTCTCTTTTAGTTGGATCGAATTTCTTTAACTTATATATTTACCTGTTTTTTATCAATACTAACGAGATGGTATAGTAAATGTTTTCGAATCTGTAAAATTATTAATAATTTAAAAGAAGAAAATATAGCCGTTTAAGTCTTGTCAGATTATTTAAATCATAATGAAACTGATATGATATTGAAGCCCATTAAATTTTACTTCGATATGGCGAGTTTAATCAAAATCGTTGTTAGAGCCGTTTTAAAGAAAACTGTAAAGAAGTGCTATTCCGGTCAGCGCATTTTGGTGATAGTTGCTGTTAAATTGAAGTATATTTAATAATAATAATAATAATAGGCTTACCGAACCCGAAGGTTCGATGCCGATACCACCATATTCCGTCTACACAGAATCGTCCAATGTTCTCCGTTCAAGCCCAAGCCCCCAAGATCAGCCTTAACGCAATCCTCCCATCGACGCTTCGGTCTACCTTTCGTACGCCTACCAGTCGGATCAACAAATACCAACTTTCTCGGATTCCGTTTTTCACCGAGCTCGACAATTTTACTCGCCCATTTGAGTCTACGCGACGCTATCAACTCAATTATATTCACAGGATACAAGTTCTGCGATTCCGCGTTGTGCAACCTTCTAAACTCCCCAGTGCCCTCATCTCTCTTCGGACCAAATATTTTACGCAGTACCTTATTTACGAAAACCTTAAGGCGTTGTTCATCCTTCAAAGTAAGCGGTCACGTTTCATATCCGTAAAGAACCGTTGGAAGAATAATAGTATTATAAATTCTAACCTTTAAGTTTTAAGACAGAAGCCGTAGGCTAAGTAACTTAGCAACTGAATAATAACACGCATTCCCCACCTTTAACCGGAACTTTATTTCTTCCTGGATTTCATTTTTTCTTGTTATCATTGAACTTAAATACTTGAATTTCTCAACGCGTTCAAAAGTATGCCCTAATATTTCAATATCACCAAGATCGCCACCGTTTTTGCTACTAATTATATGTTTGGTCTTATCGGTATTTAATTCGAGTCCTATTTCGTTACTGGATTTTATTAACACACTTGTATTTAGTTGTATGGTTTCCGTGTCTTCACCTAGCAGTACCAAATCATCGGCATACCCCAGAACCGGAATCTTGTCACCCATATTTTAGCCTTTCTCGGTACACATTACCTTTTCTATGAGATATTCTAAAGCTATATTAAACAAAACAGGTGAAAGGGAGTCACCCTGTTTCAAACCCGATCGCACCTTAAATATCTCGGAGTAATTATGACCGATTCTAACTTCATGAAATGTTTCCGACAAACACATCTCTACTAGGTTTACTAACTTTCTTGGTATTCCCTGTTCAATCACAATGTTATACAGCTTCTGACGGTCTATTGAATCATAAGCCTTTTTAAAATCGATATAAAGTTAATGGACTACACCGTTGTATTCCAATTTTTTCTCTAATATTTGACGTAAGTTTTTTTTTTAAATTATTTAATATCTCAGTCGGATCCGCAATTATATTGTTATTTGCATCTTTAACCGCATTCAATAGGGGTTCAAATCTTTTACGTGATTTTTTTATACCTTTGTACATATCTCTTACGTTATTTTCGCTTCTGTGTTTTTCTATTTCTATTATTTTGCCTTTAAGATACTCTCTTTTCTTATTTTTTAAGAATTTTGAAGTCTCTTTTTTTACTACCCGAAAGTGTCACGTTATCATCGCTTAAATTATTTAAAGAGTTCAGTTTAGCGGTTTTTCTTTTTTCACACATATTTTGACGATCCCCGTCGAACCACGGTTTGTTCTTTTTATTTTCGATTTTCCCAAGACACAAATTACCGACCTCTTTAATATTATCTCTGATCCCTTCCCATAATTTGTTTATATCTTCCTGTTCTTCATCTAAAGATTCCAAAGCTTCGAACCTATTTTTTACTTCTATCGCGAATTGTTTTCCAATTCCGGGATTGTTCAGTTTAACTAAATCTATCGAATTGTTTTCTAATTCTCGGGATGAATATAGTTCGGTGTTTCTCTTTTTTGTATTTAGTTTTTGTCAAAGTTTCGTGATTACCAATTCCATGATCAGAACCGCATTCTGCACCCCGATACGATCTCACGTTAATTATACTACTTTGCCATCTGTTTTGTATTAAAACATGATCGATTTGATTCCGCGTTTGTCCATCCGGCGATGTGCACCTATACTTATGAATCTCCTTATGTTTAAACGTAGTACTTTTGATTACTAGGTTTTTCGAAATGGCAAAGTTTATTAGTCGGATCCCATTATCATTACTATATTCGTGCAAACTTTCTTTACCGATTGTAGGACGATATACTTCTTCCCTTCCAACCTTTGCGTTCGCGTCGCCTAGTATTATCTTAATGTAATTTCGCGGTAACTTATCGTAAACCGACTCTAGTTTATCATAAAATTCACATTTTACTTCATTATCACTGTCTTCGGTGGGAGAATGAATGTTTATAAACGCGATTTTAAACCAACGACCTTGATATAGCAACCGACATTCTTTCACTAAAGAACTGTAGGTCCCGTAATGCGGATAGAAATCTATTCTTAATCAGAAACCCGGTACCTAAACAATAATTAACGCTCACCCCGTACCAAATAGTATACTTTCCTTCCTTTAACGAACCCTCACCGGGCCAGCGAACATCTTGTAATGCAACGATATCTAAATGGTACCCCTTAACTTCATTCGCGATCGACTTTAACCCACCTGCCGTATTTTAACTTCTAACGTTCCACGTCTTTGTGGTTAGATCTGTAATTTTCATCTTGCGCCATGATTCCCTTGAAGCAGTCCCCACCCGGAGACCCGAACGGGGGACTAGTTTACCTCCGGATAGTGAGCGTTTTATCTCAGAGGAATCCATGACTGTTTGTGGTATTTTGTGAACTAAAATATGTGAGTAGGGCGTTCGAACCTACGTCACACCCTCCGGCAAGCCTGGATGGCCGCTCTCATTGTTGGTCAGCGAGTCCATCGGACTTAGCCGGGAGGAGCTTCCGAGGAAATTCCACCGACAATCCCCACATCCGCCACCCGTGGGACGCTCCCCATACGCGGTAATGAGATCCGCGCGAGGGAAGTATATTTAATATTATTTAAATTGATTTAAACGTTCGAGGTAAGTGAAAGTCGTGTATTGCCCGCATCAGATTTTTATCATTATACTATATAAACTCTTACACTATAACTCGAAGACCAGCGAAGTAGACTTACAAACATTGTTTATTAAATGTATAGTTTTCACTATTTTTGTAAAAGTTTACTGGCCGCCACCTGAAACATCTAACCCATTGTAATATACACACAGTCAACCAAAGCACCAAGTCCATAAATATAAAATATGACAGGAATCACAAATTAACTAAAATAAACTAAGAATCGAATTTGACGAACAACTATAAGTGAAATTTTTGTGACTCGCTCCGGATTTTTATTACTGAAAACGAAAATTCCAGAGATCTAATAAGAGATAGAAATTGTTGTGATAAGTGAAGGTTATTGGACAGGTTAAAGAGGCCCCTCCAAAGAGAACAATATACCTTCTTCTGTTTTATCTTTCTCTTCCTTATTAGGGACAATTCTCTTTTATTATTATTTTTCTTCCTTAATTGGAGGGAAAAAATGTAGTCGGAGAATCTTCTGATTTCAATTTATGAAAGAGAATATATATATATATATATATATATATATATATATATATATATATATATATATATATATATATATATATATATATATATATATATATTTTTTTTTTTTACTATTCCAATGGATCATGAATGGCCTCGGTGTATATACATAGATATAAAAATCTGTTGCGGGCAACACACGACTTTCACTTACCTCCATTTTTAAAATCAATAAAAGAATTTTCAAAAACAGTTGGAGATAAACATACGTGAAACTATTAAGGAATTAATTAAATTGAATTTATATAGAAACACGCGTTTTATTAAAAAATCTATTATATTATTATCTAAAATAATCAGTTAGTTTTATGTTCATTTCATCACTCTCTATTAACTTTTAAAAGCTTGTGTATGAGATAATATTCTTTCTAAAATATTTAGCTTTCCAACAGTATATCATACATGTATATTACTGCTCTTATGTTAAAAAACGAAAAATTGCATTAAAAAAATATTTTTTTCTGTTTTCTCCTTTAGTTGGGTATCAAATTTATTCAATTGATATATTTACCTGTTTTTCATCAGCGTTAGCAAGATAATATTGTCATTTTTATTGAATCTACAAAATTAAAGGTACTTTAGGGGAAGAAAGTTTAAAATATCGGCTTTTAAGCCCTGTCAAATCATTTTAATCAGAATAAAACCTACATGATATTAAAGTCATTTAAATTTTACATCGATATAGCGAGTTTAATCAAAATCGTCGGAACCGTTTTCAAGAAAATCGAAAAAAAAAGTGCAAAATGCATGGTATAAAGTAGCTCTTCTGGTAAGCTCATTTTGATAAAAAAGGCTTTGGAACGTCTCGGGCGTATATTTATCTTAAATATGAAATTTCAGTTTCATAGGATTTACCGTTTCCGCCCGGGAGTTACCACACACAGACCTTTTTGCGGTACTTGGTTATTTGGACTCAGGGGACCCTAAAACGTGTATTTCCGTTGAAAACTGGAATTCGAAAATTTTCACGATCGCCATACTTCCCTTACTTACTTATAGTAAGTAAAAGTAAAAGGAAAATGAATATTAAAAACAAAAACGATGCGAATTATTACTTCCGAATACCTATATTAGTTTAAAACTTATAATGTATAATTGTTTTTAAGAAATTAACTAATAAAAAAATCACAGTAAATTATTCAAAGGAAAAAGTCCTATCACCGCTGTTAATTTCAAAACAGTATTGGTTAACTGATTTCAGTGATTCTTTTTTTGTTTTGTAGGAAATTTTATGTTTTGTCATTAACAGATGAAACTAAACATAATCCTTTAATGAGTTATTGAATTAAATTATTTTTAATTGGGCGTCATTTTAAAACTAATCGGCTGATATCATCGTCCAGGATCATCATTGGAATTTTAGTGCCAAATTAAAAAAACAAAAAAATAAAATAGAAAAAAAGTTTCGGAGAAAAGCGTTGGACAACGCACAAAAGATTTTTTTTTTTTTTTTATACGTTATTTAATTCTAAGTATTAATCTTTTACGTGTATTTCAATGAAAAAATGAATTACAAAACTTATATTTCGTCGGTAGATAAGTAAAAGTAAAAAAAACGCTGAAAATTATTACACAATCGTTTATTATTTTCAAATAACTATATTTGTGTATAAATGTTTATATAACTTTTATATTCAATTAACTAACATGAAAAGTAATAAATAATTCAAAAGGAAATGTCCTATCAATAGTGGTATTTTAAAAAAGCTGTATCTCTGCTAGTTCTCAGCCGATTTCCACGATTCTGTTTTTGTTTTGTTGGGAATTTAATGTTTAATCGAATAGCCCTAAAAGTATTGTTAAATCAGTTATTGAATTAAATTATTTTTAATCGGTCGTCATTTTAATCAGCTGATATCAACGTCTAGGTGTTATAGTTCCATTCTAGAGATGGGCAAATCTCACAATTAAAGTACTAATATTATACTCAAATAATGAACCAGTTGAAGAACAGAGTATAATTTTCACTGATTTGCCTCTGTCCGTTTTGAGATCCATTTATAATTTATTTAAACAATGTTTTTTCATACTATTGATTTTATGATCGATTATTTTAAACAATTTAGTATAGTATTTATACTTTTTTGTGAGTATTTGCCGATCTCCGTTTAATTTTCTTCGCGAGCTTATCCGCTTGAATAAATAAAGATGAAAATATACCCTCAAAGTAAAATTAAGAGCAAACATACGCTGAGATAAAACTCCACTCCAACTCCTTCGTAAACGAGTCTTCTTGATAATTAATCTCCAAGTAGTTAGGGCTAGAGATAGGGCTGCGATATGGAGCTTAAGTGAGGATATTAATCTTCATTCCTTATTACCTTCTTGTAAAGCATTTAGTATTTCTTCATAATATCTACTTGTTTATTTATTTAACCTCACTATATACTACTGTGGCTAATCAGGCGATGCTTCAGTGGGAGTCCTAAAATTTTGCCTATCCAGGTTTTAATAGAATAGGGATCTTTAACTTAATTCTTTCGATTTTGATTAAACTCTATTTCGATGTAAAATTTAATAGGCTTTAATACCACATGGATTTCATACTGAAATAGTCCGACAGGACTTAAATGCCGACGCTTA
Organism: Piezodorus guildinii; assembly: GCA_023052935.1. NCBI lineage: Eukaryota > Metazoa > Arthropoda > Insecta > Hemiptera > Pentatomidae > Piezodorus > Piezodorus guildinii. The sequence continues at coordinate 178,136,647 of CM041292.1, read as the reverse complement.
AAACTTTTCTTCCTATTAAGTACCTTTAATTTTGTAGATTCAAAAAAAAAATAACTTTATCATCTGAATAGCATTGGTAAAAAACAGCTAAAAATAAAATTTGAAAGACTTTGATAACCTAATAAAGAAGAAAAAATTCAAAATATTTGTTTAGTTTGTTTGTTCTTTTATGCTACTGTGGCTAATCGGGGACCACCTTTTTACGTCACCTTCAAACGAAGGCATAACTACGGATCTAAATCCTATAACCACCTGCGGGTTTTAACTCGTGACCTTTGGCATTGATGGGTGTAACGCTAACCACTATGCTACAGGTGACCCCTATATTATCTATTATTGACCCTTCCAATGTTTCATTTCAATGCAATGTCATTTATGTTTAAGAAATCAATGTTACTTTGGGATCATCATTTCATTTGAGAAGAAGTGATGTTCCTGTAGGCTTACTACAACTTTCTTTTAAAATGTACGACTTTATTTGTTTCAAACTAACTTCACTATAATCCTCCACTTACCTAAGGTATTTTATACGTCTATACTACTACTCTTTTTTTGCGAACGATTTTTTTTTTTCATTTTAATTAATAGAAAATTTAATTTTTGAACCAAATAAGCAAAATCTAATTTCAATGGGTTGTAGTTATAAGCCTTCAGGAAAGAATGCCCAAAACGATAGAGAAAACACTTTAAAAATCCGTTGTGTAGTTTAGAAGAAGTTTGCGGAGAAATGCTAATACACACACACACACACACACACACATATATATATATATATATATATATACATATATATATATATATATATATATATATATATATATATATATATATATATATATATAGAGAGAGAGAGAGAGAGAGAGAGAGATAAACTATTTAAAATACATTTTAAAAGTTAAATTTAGTTTTCATGGAATCCCATTTAATTTGCCGAGAAACATCTATTTTTATAAAATCATCTAAAAGTAAAACAATGTAAGTTTATTGGTTTATAACAGCTTAATTACGATTCAGTATGTCAAATATTTACTAAAATCGTTAAAATATTTTTTGTTTGTAAAATATTGCGCTCATTATGGAAGAATATAACTTGTACGATATTCTACAATGATAAAACTATATTAGGATAACCTCCCTCATTACAACATTACAAATAACATGTGTTCATAAGTTTATTTGCTTATTACAACTTTTAATTAACTTGTTCGAATTTGTTTAATGCATTTGGAAGAATAAAGCTTGTTCGATCTTGGACGACGTTGGCAAATATTTTAACTATTACAACCTCCGTTTTTACTTTCACTTACTATATAAATAGTAAGGGAAAGTATTGCGATCGTGAAAATTTTCGAATTCTAGTTTTCTACGGAAATATGTGTGTGTGTGTGTGTGTGCGTGGTAACTCTCGGGTGAAAACAGTAAGTCCTATGAAACTGAAATTCCAGATTTAAGACAAATATACGCCCGAGAAGTTACAAAACTTTTTTCATCAAAATGAGCTTACCAGAAGAGCCACTTTATACCATGCATTTTGCACCTTTTTTCGATTTTATCGAAAACGGTTCCGACGATTTTGATTAAACTCCCTATATCGATGTATAATTTAATGGGTTTTAATATCATGTAGGTTTTATTCTGATTAAAGTGGTCTGACAGGGCTTAAATGCCGATATTTTCTTCCCCTAAAGTACCTTTAATTTTGTAGATTCAATAAAAATAACTATATTATCTTAACGCTGATAAAAAACAGGTAAATATATAAATTGAATAAATTCGATACCTAACTAAAGGAGAATATTAAGAAATCAGAAAAAATATTTTTTTAATGCAATTTTTCGTTTTTGAACATAAGAGCAGTAATATACATGCATGATATACCGTTGAAAAGCAAAGATTTTAGAAAAAATATTATCTCATACACAAGTTTTAAAAGCTAATAGAGAGTGATGAAATGAACATAAATCTAACTGATTATTTTAGATAATAATATAATAGATTTTTTAATGAAACACATGTTTCTATAGAAATTTACTTTAATTAATTCTTTAATGGTTTCACTCATTTTTATCTCTTACTGTACTTGAAAATTCTTTAATCGAGTTCAAAAACGGAGGTAAGTGAAAGTCGTGTGTTGCCCGCACCAGATTTTTTCTAATAACATACATATCTTCATAAGTTTATAAGCTTACAACAACTTTATATTAATTTGAACGATTTGTTTTATTGCAAATAAACATTTCTAAAATCGTGCTCTTATTACTACTCATATTTCAGGAATAATTATTTCATGATTTGATTACTGTAAATTTAATTTTCTTTTTCAAAGAATACTTGACTGCAATTTATTTTAATTATGAACCTTTAGGGAAGGATGCAGTTAAGGATGAAAACCGTATCAAAATCAGTCCAATGGTTTAGAAGAAATTCGCAGAAACCAAGAATAGCGAAATAATTTTACAATTAGAGGATTTAGATTAATACGGTCCACTGTCATAGGACTAATGATTTTTATGTCTATATCTACATTTCTCTCATTTTGATCTTAAAAAATCCTTGATGTTGCCGTCCTTCGGAGATAACGTAAAATAGTGGTCACGAGACTATTCCATGCTATGTAACTAAATCCGTTCAAGACATCTACCCTAGTTAAACCTGATCTAGGAACAAATTATGATTACTAATATTATTTTTAAATATTGGATTCATTGGCATTATTATCCATATTGATTTTATGATTATCTTAGAAATTATTTATGATCCAGCAAAACGATTCGGACTCTTCTGAAACACGTTACGCTTAAACATGACTTCTGTTGGCACGAATCAGGTAAATAATTCATGTTTTTCGAACTAGCCGTTCTCTTCTTGAAAATAATAGATTATTTCGATGTAGCAAATGTTGCAAGAAAAATATTGAAGTTTATTGTATTTCTGAAGAATCCTCATAATCCCAGGAACACGGATTTGGTCTAAAATCACTATATAACTATGAACTGAATAACTATATAACTGTATGAATTAGCATTTTGAAGAAATACTATAATTCTTGTTTTATTAAGAATTATTGGGTTGTGTCACATGAAATGTCCGTTTTCAAGGTAAAGTATTTTTATTAAAAATACGATATGAAAACAAGATAATTTTATTACAAGTATTTACCTACTTTTTCTACAAATTTTTCCCAACGTGACACCAACTTTTTTATCCCCGAACTGAAAAACTCTGAGCTTTGAAGTGAAACAAAATCTGAAAACGCACTTTTCACTTGATCATCATTTTCAAAAAGTTTTCCTTTGACCAAGTTGTCTAAATTCCTGAACAGGTGGTAATCTGTTGGAGACAAGTGGGTAGAATATGGTGGGTGCGGAAGAACTTCGTAGCCCAGTTCTTTCAATTTTTGCACGGTATGTTTTGACACATGCCGCTGTGAGATCAAGAGGTACCCATGTATCGAGATTTTTTACTTTCCCAATACACTTTAAATGTCTGGAAACGGTAGTTGCTCTTGCATTTAGCTGTGCTGAGAGTACTTTAACTGTTTGGTAGGGGTTTCCTTATACTGTATCTTTGAGGACATCGTTGTCTATTACGGACGGAGGTCTTCCTTGGGGCAAGTTCCAAGTCGGCATCCCCAGCTGAAAACTTAGCTAACCAACGGCGAATGGTCCGTTCATTAACACTCCCTTCCCCAAACGCCAAATATACAATATATAACTGCTCTGCCTTCTTGAAACGTTAGAAATAGCACCCCTGTTTTTCTGGCAATGGCTTTTTGGAGTTATGTGCACCATTAAAATCATGCCATTAGTTGTTTTTTAACTTTCTATTTTAATTTTGACACGAATATATATATATATATATATATATATATATATATATATATATATATATATATATATATATATATATCTTTCAGCTGGGGTCTGTTTCATTGTGTAACGTTTTTATTAACCTCAGTTTGACACGCTATAGTTCTATTGGTGTTGTTCTGTTTGAAAATCTGACTAAAAGTCAGTAATTTCGTGTAGAATATTTTCTTTTAGGTATTATTTTTCGTTAGAAACTACGTTTTAAGAGTTATATTAGTTCGAATGAATAAAACTACGTTATGCTACATTTATTAAGTGTCGAGGCTCTATTGACACGCTGTGTGTCAAAAAAAGCTGTTGGTGTTGCTCGCATTGGAAATTTGAAGTTATATCCGTATGTAACATTTTTCGATGGGGTCTTCTGTCATATTTATATATTTACGAAATGGATAAATAAATTACTTACCTTAATTTTCTATCATAAGTAGCAGATTTGTAATATGTATATGTTTAATTAGCTTGCTAGCATGCTGTTCGAACACGAAGTATATCATCTGGGAGAAAAATGCAATGTGACTGGGTAGCAAAAGCAATATGTTAGTCGTCGTAGCCCCAGGATTTTTAGAACGCAAAACAATGATTTTTATAAATATAAAATTTAACTTAATTCTAAAACGGGAAAACGTCCCGTCAAAATCGGACTGCCCTTAAATATAGGCTAGAGTGTTAGCCTTCAAACTTTTAAGTTGGTTCTATAAAATTAAATACCACTATAAAGTATCCAAGTAAAGATCCTTCGTTATGAGTTTCGGGTTCTTCGGACTTTCGGGATTCGCCCTCAAGATCAGATAAGAGATTGATAAACTCGACGAATAGGATCTGATGAGGAGGTTGCTAATCCCAATTGACAGCTGTAATCTGGCACGGCTAAGTTGGCCAAACCTCTCCCTCCGTCATAATCCCGTTAGCAACTTCCCGTCTCCGTTGGATAAACAGATCAACCCGTCCGGGCTAACTTTCTGTATAATAATCCGCCATTCGTCCCATCTTCCGCCAGCTCAGGCTTTTTGAGCTCCTTGAAATGGCAGAAGTTATAGTATGAAAACTAGGAACGTATTCGACGTAGAATTCTTTTGGCTGGAGGTCTGTGACTTTTATTGGTTTATTATTTTCGAATATGAACTTTTATAATGGACAAAAATAAAGTTACCATCTTTCCGAATAACGAATAAAAGAATGGCACGAAGGGATCCACCTCGATGTCAACTATATAAAGTGACTCTCACAGTAAATCATATTTTCGATGAGTGCCCTCATTAAAGTATAGGATTTGTAAAATGTTGGGTACCACGTTGTCTCTGAAGGGGTCAAACATAGCATAGTGGCTATAACAGCTTTCTATGCCAAAGGTCGCGGGTTCAAACCTGCGGGTGGCCCTAGGAATTTTAATAGGAGTAAAAAATCCGTAGTTGTACCGTCCTTCGGAGGGGACATTAAAAGGTGGTCCCGAGTCTGTACGATGTCAGGTACTCGTTATAGATCCCTATCCTAATAAAACCTGGATAGGCAAAATTTAAGACTCTCACCTTACCATAGTCCGATTAGCCATGGTAGCATAAAAGTGACGTTAAACGAATAAACAAACAAGTCTCTGAAGCATTAAGGGATGGAGCCGTTGACGGTGTCATTCAGTTGGTGGGGTAGCTTTATTTATATCAGCTCATTTACGAACTTTTGGATATAACACTTTTCAATTTTACTTTTTATTGTTAATCCATTATGTTTGCAGTTCCGATTAAATCATAATTTTTATTGTTCTATTTAATTTTTATTGATTTCTTCCTTTTAGAACCGATTTTTTGTTCTCGTCATAGGTAAGTTAATCGTCTTCTGAAGATGTTTTGGGCAATAATATCCACTCGCAGTTTTTTGCCCTTAAAACCAAAACAACAACAACGAAAAAAAATTCGTTTGTCCACTGTTCAAATTATCGAATAATTACTTTTGTGATTTTCGATTTATAATTTAATTTCCTACAAAACGAAAAAAGAATCATTGAAATCGGTTCAGAAATAGTAGAGATATATCGTTTTGAAATTAGCAGTGGTAATGGGCCATATTCCTTTGAATTATTTATTGTTATTCATATAGTTAATTGCCTTTAAACAGTTATACCCTAATGTAGTTTTTTTTTTTTTTTTTTTTTTTTTTTTTTTTAATTATGCCTTCCCATTTCGACTTCCGCCATAAGGGATCTGGCAGCCCAGTACCACTCCGATCTGGATGAGGTTTCATCTCTTGTTTTTTGTAATCGGGGACATACTTCTAGATGTGCTGCATCCATTTTAATATTTGCATGACAAAGGCAGCATAGTGGAGACCCTACCACTCCGATCCGATGCAAGTGTTTTGCGAGGTAGTCATGGCCAGTAATCATTCGGAACTGTGCAACAGCATCTTTTCTCTTCAAATCTACTGGAATTCTTTCTTCTTTAAGGAGTTTGGCCCAGTGCTTGTTGATCGAACTGAGCCTTTGGGAGTCCGTTAGTAGAGCATGATATGCCATCTTAACTTCATCCCTAGCTCTACGATAGGAAATTAAGTTTTGTGGAAATAATAAACAATTGTGTAATAATTTGCAATGCTTTTTACCCTCAGTTTGACACGTTCAGTAGCTATGTTGGTCCTTCGGAAGTTGGAAGTTATTGCCGTATATAAAATTGTTCACTAGGATCTACCTTTAAGGAGCTGTATTACTTTGTGCAAAAAAAGTAACAAATGTAACAGTTCATAAATAAACATATATGATTAAAAATATATTTTGTTGAAGACAGTTTCCATGTTAGAAATTTAGTGGAGAATATTCTTTGTTATATTAAATTTGTCACTAGTACCTACTGATTTGTAGCTGTATTGTTTTCAATAAATTTTTAAAAAGCACATTTTTTTGTCTTTTTTTTTTTGTTGCTATATTATTTTTTTATTCGCGCTATTTCTGTTTCTCGGATTGAAAATTATATATTATATCCAAATCATAACTCTGATGTAAAATATTTTTTGTTCTATAGCATTTGTTACTGGAACCAACTGAAGAACAGAAATTTGAAGATATTTCTGTATATAACATTTATTGCGCAGTGCTATATTTCTTTTATTGAAACAAGTCACGTTTTGCTAAATATTATAGTTTGTGCAGTTCCCTGGTATGGAATTCAGTAAAGAATATTTTTTGTTATATAACATGTTTCGCTAGGATTCACCATTTAGGAGTTATATTGCTTTCGATATTGTAAAAAATAGCGTGCGACTATTCTCCCAGGTTTTAGATGTTACTCGCTAAGTTGAAAAGCTAAAGATACTAGAAAAAAATATTATCTTATACATAATATAAAAAACGTTAATGGAGAGTGACGCAAAGCCGATAAGACTAACTGATTGTTGTAGATAATAATATAGTAGATTCGGGGATCACTTGTAGCAGTGTGGTTAGCACATAAGCATCCTATGCCAAAAGTCACAGGTTCAAACCCGCAGGTGGTCCTAGGATTTTTTAATGGAAGTAAAAAATCCTTAGTTATGCCGTCCTTCGGAGGGAACGTTAAAAGGTGGTCCCGATCCTGTGCGATGTCAGGTGCTCGTTAAAGATCCTTTTCCTAATAAAACCTGGGTTGACAAAATTTTGAACTCCCACTGTAGCATCGTCCGATTAGCCATTGTAACATAAAGTGACGTTAAATAAATAAACAAACATATAGTAGATTTTTTAATAAAAAAACATGTTTCTATTGAAACTCAATTTATTTAAAAAACGGAGTTACGTAAAAGCCGTGTGTTGCGCGCGTCAGTGTTCATATCCGTTATTGTAAATGATAAAAATAGTCAAAAAGTATTCACTCACAAATTAAATTAACTCAAAAACGCGTGGATATTTAGTTGCAATTAAATAAAAGTTATGATATCTCCAGGTCAGCTGCACGTCATTGATGTAACTATAATAATTATACACAAAGATTGTATTGCATGAGGTAGGAAGTACGTATTATAGTATGAATTATAACAATATTTACCTCGATTATTTCTGGTTCATAAATCGGCTAGTTTACTGGAAATACTTAAGATACTTGTATATATAATAAATAAATATAATTAATTCTATAATATGATTAATATTATTCATTTGTCAATAAATATTTATTATTAAAATAATTATTTGTTATGAGCATGTAGCGTAAATATTTAAAAAACTGAGCGTAAACGCTTCATATTCGTTGTTTTGACGACATCCGAAGCAATCAGTTACCCCGTAGTCATCCCTGATGAAGTTTTACTTCAACAAATATCCTAACACAAATGTCATGCGTGAGGAAAACATAATAATACAACAAATTAACCTAGGAAAACTAAAGATCTATTAATAGTATGAGCAAGTTAATAATTTACCTCAGTGGTTTGAGAGACAATAGATATGACAGAGAACAATAGGCTAATACAACGAGACTAGAACCGACACAATGAAGACGACCTCACCCCAAACACTGCCTCTCCTCCCCACCACAAAGTCTTCCTCTATATTGCTTCGTATAAATCTATCCTAAAGATCTCTCTATTAGCAACACATATCTTAGGGGGCGCCTCAGAGTCTTGTGGAAAAGGCGTGGCTTCGAGAAAGCAAAGAATTTTAATTTCCTTCTCAAGGACACTGTTTATATTTTATAAGGATATTGCAAACAATTTTCATTTTATTTATCTGGTACGCAGAATACACAACTCTCCTACTTTAAATATGTTTTTTATGTTCAAACTCTTAAATCTATTTATTCCCTCACACAGAACTCCTTTGTCATTCGTGCATCATTATTCTAGAATTTCTTACTTGAGTCCAGTCGTACATTTCAATCCTTAACTGCCTTCAAACTCAAACTGTTCATCCATCTCCTAGAATATCAATCCAGCGTGCCTTAATTAAGTTGAACGTTTTAGCCCCTTTATTCTTTATTCAATTTTGATCTTAATTTTTTACTCCCTACCCATCCTAACACATTCCTTTCTACCTATGCCGGTGACACTTGCGTGCTATCAGTTAATAACGATCCTAGAATTACCCAATCCCACAACAGAGACCTTGAGGTATGGTGTCAGAATTGGAGAATTAAAACCAATTCCAATATATCCCATCAAATTACCTTTACTCTTCGTCGTAAACCTATGACATTCTGCCCTACAGCGTCTTTTAATGATATCCCGCTTGTCCCGGTTGAGCAGATCCGTTATTTAGGCCTTCTGCTTGACAATTTCTTACATGGAATCCGCATAAAAGACTGAAAAGACAAGAAACTGCTCGCGAATTTCGGTTACTTCAACATTTTTCCTTGACAGACGCTCTAACCTTTCAGTTAACTATAAAAGACTCATTTACATGACCATCATAAGACCTATCTGGACCTACGGAGTTGAGCTTTGGGGCTCTACTAAACCATCACACTCTTCCTGTATCCAATTCTAACAATCCAAAATCCCTTGCGAAATCCTTAATGCTCCTTACTTTGTCACGAATAAAATCATCCAAAAAGACCTTAATGTTCCATATGTTGCTGATTTGGCCTGTACCAGGTATCACTCCTTCCATGAAAAACTCCACTCCCAGTCTAATCTACTAGTTTCAATCCTTGCTTCCTCTTCGATTCATGACAATCCGCCGAGGCGTCTGAAAAGAAGATGGCCTCGAGACCTTCTTGTTTAGATTGACTACTAGAGTGCTGCCAATGGGCAGTTCCTCTTCATGAGTTTTTCATGTATTTTATCATTAAGTAGCATATTTACTTGTATGAAAATATACAGTTGTAAATTTCAATAAAATAAATTTAAAAAACATTTTTTTTTACTGTTAAAGTATGTATTTTTGCTATTCAAAATTCTCCAAGGTACCTTTGTAAATATATATATATATATATATATATATATATATATATATATATATATATAATATATATATATATATATATAAATTCATTATAAGTAATATAATTTGATATCCATTATTTATATGATATTATAAACTTTGTATAGCCAGAAGAGGAATCTAAAAATTGTACTTTTATATTATTCTTAGGGGACTGGTTGTTCCGTAAAGAAATATGTTTTATTTATTCATTCAGTTCATGTTCTCAATTTACAAGAAGAGGATCCCACATGCGTCACACCGAATTTGAGGAATTTTTTCACGTGAAACTAGACATTCAAATATTGGGCTGTGCTAAAACTTGAAGGCTAACACTTCCCAGGTGCTCCGTCGAAAATTTCGAAATTCGAAAACACTATTTTCAAGTGAGATGTTAAAGGAAATATTATTTTAAAAATAATTTTGAGCTGAAAAACCTCAAGGGAACAAATTTCTAGTTAAACAATTTTTTTTTTTTTTATACAAACTTATAATAAAATGGTTTCAGGGGTTAGGAATATCAATCTGATCTCAGTTTTAACGGAAGCTTATTAAAATTTACAACAGCCATAACAGTTTTTATAGTTCGAACCCCCATATACCGGTAAATGGTTCTTGGTTTACTTTAATGGAAGTAAAAAATATTGGTTATGGCAATTTATGGAGGCGACGTAAAGTGGAGGTCCCAAGCCTGTGCGATGTCAGGTACACCTTAAAGATACCTAATTAAAACTGGATAAACAAAATTTAGGACTCCAACTGTATTATCGTCCGACTAGCTACACCAGCACAAAAGTGACGTTAAATTGATACAAAACAGAACAAATCGTCCATCTGATCCATATTTAAATAGACCATTATTTTAAGACCCAGCCCGAAATAGATATACCTCACTTAATTTCCAAACTACTACCGGAATCAAACCTACTTGTCCTTAACTTCTAGTGTACTTTCCTTCAGCCCTCTAAAAAGATTGAAAAGATGATGGTATCGAGACCTGTTAACTCATATCTATAATTGTAATTTTACACAATTTTTTTAAATATATAGCTGTAAATATATTTCTAAAAAAACGTAGTGAAAGTTATCTTAAATGTTTTCTTAGAAACTATATTTAGTACCAAGTGTATTATCTTGACATGTCGTAAATTTAATATTACTTATTGAACAATAATTTATGTTTCAGTAGATTATATATCTATTTATATTACTGTTTTTATATTGGAGAAAAAACAATTCGACAGAAAAAAAGAAAGAAGTAGGTGTATAAGAATTATACACCTCCTTTTATTCTAATTACTCGCCCGTACAAACCTGCTTATACGTATAATCTCATCTTCATCTATTCCCGATAATCCTCAGAGGCGCATGAAAAACAGGTGGCCTCGAGACCTGCTGACCAAATAAACATTGAAGTTCTACCGCTTGGTAGATTCTTTTCAAGCCAATTTTCTGTAAATATCCCATTTATCGTACTATGTACAGTTTCAATAAAAAAATTCTTTCATCTTGTTTATTTACAAGTTGTTCCCCATTATCTCAAGCCCATCTCACCTGTTTCATTTATTCCTTAATCGTTTTTTAGCGCTCCAATATTTTTATTGATTTTTTTTTAGAGTAATCCACTGAATAAATACTTTAGTAGATCCTAGGTAAAAACAATCTCACGAAAAGGACTAATTTTACTATTTCAAAGAATATGCCCGATTTTGATATTTTAAAGTCTGTTTTATATTTAATTATTTTTTTTTTTTATCTAAGTTAAAGTCGCCATTCTCGTTGAAAGGATTCTTAGCAGTTGATATACCTTGTATACTAGGATACGAATGAAAATCCGGTGAGCCCCGTCACAGGAAGAAGATTAATAGTATACCTACGAAGATGGCATCTTTTCCCGCCTCCTCAACCATCTCTTAAAATATACCATGTACAGTAGAAGAGATAGTCAACAAACTAACAGATTCGAGAATTTTAACCCAAACTAAAAAATGAAAATGGAAAAAAAAAGCTATATAGAAGAATGAAGTTACATGGAATTTCGGGGATTTTAACTGCGACAATAGTTATCAAAGGTAGAGAGGTTTGCAATTCTATCTAGCGACATATGACTGACATATCACACTACAAACAATAATGTCACTAGGACTTTAAGATCTTTAAGTTAATATTGTTAAAAAGAAAAATGGAAGGTTAGAAATTATTTGATGTTACATATTATTTGATATTATGTGAATCTGTGTTTGATGTTAGTTGTTATTTAGTTTGTTTTGTTGTTGATTATTCTTCAAATGTTGAACTCGTTCACATTGAACCCGTAGGCGTAAGTTTATTTCTAATATTTAGTTGTCTTTTGGTTTATTATTTTCAATTTGTAACATTGTAACTGACCAAATAAATATTAACCCCCCTACCCAAAAAAAAAAAAAAAAAAAAAAAAAAAAAAAAAAAAAAAAAAAAAAAAAAAAAAAATCGAGGGACTACGACGTTTCAAGATACGTAAAACACGAATAACGAATAAAAAAATTCTTACTGGAAGGAATTAGTCCGGGTGGCGGTCATTAAATGAAACAACTAAATAGTTTCTACTATTTTATTGTTTGCCAACGTTTCGACCCCCTTTGTGGGTCATCATCAGGGCGCATGGTGGGATAATGGAAACTGTTTCCATTATGCAGTTTCCATTCTCCCACCATGCGCCCTGATGATGACCCACAAAGGGGGTCGAAACGTTGGCAAACAATAAAATAGTTGAAACTATTTAGTTGTTTCATTTCATGACCGCCACCCGGACTAATTCCTTCCAGTAATTCTCAACGGCCAACTAATTACATACACAATAAAAACATTCTTAGTTCCGCCGCGGCCCAACGTCCGAGGTATTTCTCCGAAACTACTGGATCAATTTTCTTGAAATTCACTACAAAAACACTAGCATGCAACGGCGGTCCTAACACCATGACGATGATATCAGCTGGTTATTTTTAAAATGTCTGCTGATTAAATGTAATTTAATTCAATTATTCAATTATTTTTGAAGATAGAAAAAAATTTATTAGTGTTTTTTAACTAAAAAAACACGAATAATTGTAAAAAGAAGAGAAAAAGAAAAAAATATAAATTAGCCTATTTATCCACCCACAACTCAGTTATTTTTAAAGATTAAGAAAAATTTACTAGTGTTTTCGAACTAAAAAAAACAGCCAATAATTGTAAAAAAAAAAAAAAAAAAAAAATGAAATTTTACCCATAAATAGGCCCATAACTCAGTTATTTTTAAAAATAGAGGAAAATATGTATAGAGTTTTAGAATCAGTAAAGAGCAATAAACAGAAAAAACGAAAAAAAACAAATTGTAATATTGCCTATATGTAAGCTTATAGCTCCTTCATTTTCGAAGATAGAGAAAACAATTATTAGAGTTTTTAACCAAAATACCGCCAATAATTATAAAAAAAGAAAAGAAAAAATTTTAAATTTTATCCATAAATATAAAAATGAAATCCAGGAAGAAATAAAGTCCCGGTTAAAGGTGGGAAATGCGTGTTATTATTCAGTTGCTAAATTACTTAGCTCGCGGTTTCTGTCTAAAAACTTAAAGGTTAGAATTTATAAAACTATTATTCTTCCAACGGTTCTTTACGGATGCGAAACGTGGCCGCTTACTTCGAAGTATGAACAAAGGCTTAAGGTTTTCGAGAATAAGGTACTGCGTAAAATATTTGGTCCGAAGAGGGATGAGGCCACTGGGGAGTTTAGAAGGTTGCACAACGCGGAATTGCGGAACTTGCATCCTGTGAATATAATTGAGCTGATTGCATCGCGGAGACTCAAATGGGCGAGTAATGTAGTTGGGCTCGATGACGAGCGGATTCCGAGAAACTTGGTATTCGCTGAACCGACTGGTAGGCGTCCGAAAGGTAGGCCTAAGCGTCGATGAGAGGATTGCATTAAGGCTGATCTCGGGGGCTTGGGCTTGACCGGTGAACATTGGACGAGTCTGTGCAGGCAAAGTTTGGTGGTATCGGCATCGAACCTTCGGGTTCGGTAAGCCTATTATTATTATCCATAAAAATAATCCATAACTCAGTTATTTTTGAAGATAGAGAAAAAATGTATAAGTGTTCCCTAACCAAAAAACGAGAATAATTAGGAAAAAGCAAAAAAAAAAAAAAAAAAATTAACTATATATTTCTACAAAATGAAAAAAAGAATCATTGAATTTGGCTCAGAGCTAGAATAGATATAGCATTTAGTAGTGCTGATAGGCCATTTTCCTTTGAACTATATTGCTTTTCATATTAGTTAATTGCCTGTCCTAATATAGTTATTTGGAAATAATAAACTATTATGTAATAATTGGGAGTGTTTTTTGTTTACCGTAATGTTTGAATTTTGATTTAATATAAAATGAATATATTTATTATTATATATGTATTACCTTTCACTTTTAATTACACGATTTAATTTTGCAAAAATAAAGAAGTTTTGAGCCTAATAAATGTTTACGATTCTCTTTCCCTCCACTGGGCACACAAATATAAATCAATATTTATATAACGTAACTAGAGAGGTTATAGACGGAAGAGGTTATCAGAAGCTTAAGAATTCATCACTACTGCTCAAGCTCTGATAAGCTCAAGGCTGTGGAACATCTCCATAATGTCAGTGTACATTTATTGTTAGCTACTATCGCAATGAGTCATACTTTCAAGGAGTTTCCTATGTATGGGAGCGATATAGAAAACTGTCTAATGTAAATTCTTCTTTGTTTATTTATATAACGTCACTTCATGCTACTGTAACTAATCGGACAATGCTTCAGTAGGAGTCTTAAATGTTTCCTATCCAGGTTTAATTAGGATAGAGATCTTCAAGTACCTAATGTGCCAGAGGCTCGGGACAACCATATTACGTCCAATTTCAAGAATTAGTCCACTTAAAAAATCCTAGAGCCATCTGCCATTTTTTAAGCCGCGATCTTCGGCATAGAAGACTGTTATGCTATCTACTACACCACAAGTAACACCCCTGTAAATCCTTAATGCAGTGACTAACATATCATATCGAGCAACAGTAATAGATATTTAATAAAAATTCACTGTTCCACAAAAAATGTGGCGCACTTTAAAAAGAATATTTTTTTTTCCTGTGAAATTAATGTGCATTACATCAACATTTTTATATAATAGTATTCTTTTTGGGTGTTTTAAAGGTAAAATTAAGATTAAGAAAAAAAAATAAAGATTTATTTGGGAAAAAGAGAAAATTAACGAAAATTTATATTAGGAAAAAAATTGTTTTTCTCTGTATAATTCAACTTTCAATAACAGGTATTGCTTCCTCTTGATTGAATTAGTAACAACCGCCGAACAAGTGGCCAGTTCGAAAATGGCCAAAGTCAGAGAAACGCTGCTCGGGCATTAAAATTATCTGAAACCATTGTGCGAAAAGCGATCCAACGCTTCCGCGGCACTGGACTCTGCACACGCAGGCCAGGTTCAGGTCGGCCAAGAACGACACAGCCCCGAGATAATCGGTTTATATTGATACATACTCTTCGAAATCGGTGGTTCGTGATTTTTCAATTTGTGTCGAAACTGTCAGAAGAAGACTAGCTGAAATGAGTTTACATCCCAGGAGGGTAGCCAAAGCTCCACAGATCACTGTAAATCATCGGAGAGCCCGTTTAGAGTTTGCTCGAGAGAACATATTGTGGAATGAAAATGGATGGAGGGCTTTACTTTTTTCTGATTAGTCACGTTTTTCACTTTACTCTCCAGATGGACGTGCTAAAGTTTAGCGAAGGTCAGGTGAGCGTTAATCTGAATGTAACATTGCTGGATGAGAGAAATTTGGAAGTGGTTCAGTGATGGTGTGGGGAGGAATATATCTGGAAGCAAACTTGATCTCCATTGTTTACGCCACTTACTTCTTCTATCCTCATTTTTTATTACGTATTTAAATTCCTAAAAACTCTCTTCAATCACTATTAATATTTGTTATCAAGTGTTTCGGATTATATCTATAAAGAAGAAAAAACATATGTTCAGTACAGTTGGAACAGTGTGGATCGAAAAGTGTGGTCATTACCTATTATTGTGTTTGTTATTATCTCACCAATTTTACCTTTATCTTTTATATTATACCACATATACCTTATTATACCAATTACCAAGTACTCACTTATTTGTTTATTCATTCACCAATTTATCATTTCTGCATAACCTAAATTAACATCAACAAGCAAATCCTTGAATCAGCTTAGCTACCGGCACAGCGTAAGGAAATCCCTAGGACGACCCCGCTGGCCCCAACATCCATGTCTTTAACAGACTTTCCCTAAATGTAGATTTGTACGTAACAGAGAACCTTGAACAATATGTTAAACCGTTTGCTCCATTTATTAGAGACAGTTTAGTTTTATGTGTGACAATGCTCGACCTCACACTGAAAACTGTGTTCAGCAATATCTTAATGATACACAAATTCAGATTTTAAGAGGGCCAGCTCGTAGCCCTGATTTAACTGAAGATGTTGGGAAGAAAAAAAATCTAGTTTTCTCAGCTTTTGTGATAATAGCTGATATAAGTTAAGCTACGATAATCAGAATTTCATTAGAGAACCTAGCATTTTAGTTTATTTATTAATACTTCAAAAAAATCTGTTCCTGAAAATTAAAGGTCAATTAATAAATTCCTTCGAAAAGAAAGAAACTATAAAGTTATAAGGTTGCCTAAAATTGAATTATACAAAAATATATCGTGTTGAATATTATTCCAGAAAAGTGAATAAAGAGAGACAAAGATGACAGTGATAATGAGAGAAGGAACAGGTGGTTTGTAGGCAAAGCCTCTTACATTAGTTAGCTTTGGTCTGTCCCTGCCTTCTTTATCGATAACGCTGCCTCATGAATCTCCATTCACCTGCGTTTCATAACTGTGTTAGGAACTTTTTTTTTTACTTTGAGTTACTTTTAAATAAATTTGTATTCAGAGAAAGAATTGCGATCATGATGATTTTATGATCCCCTAATTCCAAATGGCCGAGTAAGATATAGAGCTTAATAGGATTTAATATGATGTAAGTATGATTAAATTAGCCTGACAGGGCTTAATGTGGAAATTTTAAACTTTTTTGCTCCAAAGTAACTTTAATTTTATAGATTCGAAAAAAATTAACCATGAAATCTTGTTAACATTGATAAAAAAACGGGAAAATATACAGAGTTGAACGATTTTGATTACCAACAAAGGAGACATGAGTAAATATCTTTGTTTACGGGTTTTAGAACAGTGAAGAAGAAAAATAGTGATATAGGTATATAAGAAACCCTTGGAAAGCTAAAGATTTAAAAAAAAATGTTATCTTCTCAACTTTGTGGGAAGTAATATAAAGTGACGTATAGGGCATAACCTTTTAACAATTGGGTGATTGTTGTAAATAACAATTTTATACTTTTATATATATATATATATATATATATATATATATATATATATATATATATATATATGAAATGATAACGCGATTCAGGTTTCCGCAAACTCCTTCTAAACCACAAAGAACGATTTTGATACGGTTTTCACAATGATTAGAGACATTCTTTTTTGAAGGTTTATAAGTAAAATACATTGTAATTTAGCATTTCCTTAAACGGAAAAATATTTTTTCCGTAACCAAAAATTATTTCTGCAATATGAGTAAAGAAATTTCCATTCCGGACATAAAAATAGTAATAGAGACGTATAATATACCGTTGGAAAGCACAAGTATTTAGTTAATACTTTAGGAATCGTACAAGTAAATATAATGTTGGTGTAAGCCCATAATTTTCTATTTCTGAACATATGTTATTGGTAATGTGGGAGGTTAAACATAAATGACAACACATCATTCAAATTACACCCGTGCGAAGCAGGTCTTAATCTAAAACATATATTTTCAACGAAACGTTATGAATTTTTTAAAAGATTTTTGTGTTATAAATATATCTGGCCGAGGTTGGTTGACATTATATATATATATATATATATATATATATATATATATATATATACTATATATACATATAAAAGAAACTTTAAACTTTATTCTGAAACGAAGTCTCCTTTCAATATATGTACAAAAATAATAGTTACTACAGGCAAAAAATACTGAAAATATTAATAATTATAAAAACTGAAAATATTAATAATTTTAATAAAGGTATATTATTAAGTTTAACTAAAAATTAGGAAAAATAATGTAAAATTACAGCTTTATGGTCACATAGAGGTAAAAAATTTGCAACTCTATAACTCATGGAGGGTCTTGGGTTCAGTACATGTACGGGAAATACGAACTACGGCCATACAAGGAGATGATAAGGTCTAGATCACGCTCAGCCACCAGGTTTCCCACCTGTCTTTGGTACCCACTTTTTAGAGGCTAGATATATCCCAAGGGAGACTCTATAACCCACACAGGCCTCACAACTGAAACAACAGAATAAATACGTAAGGATTCGAACCCGAAATCTTGCAGGAGACTCAGTGCTTTATCCAATAGTCCTTAATAACCAAAACTATGTTTTTAAATATTTTTTCGTTTTTCTTCCTTAAATACTAGTAACAGATAAATATGGACCGATATATTCAACCGAGGGTATTCAAGACGTCGGTCTCAAGAAGCTGTTATCAATGATGGGAGGAGACCTCAGACATGGAACCCATTCATACAATTGCCCATTCATGGGTTCAATATATCTCCTCCTGTCATTGTCTACGGGCCCATTGATAACTCGCTATTATAGAGCTATAGGGACCTTCTATATTTAGCCATTCATGCAAAGGATCTTAATAGTAGTGTATTAAATAATATATTACTTTTATAAAACAATTAACATTGAGAAACCGTTTCATGATTGCACGGCACTATTTTATGTATGTGTTCACTAACAACGAATAAACAAAAAAGTCCATATTAACATATATCTCAAACTCATTTATTAAACATATATCAAAGGTTAACGATTTATTATTTATTTAATAGATTAAGACTGATTGAACAAAGTTTAACGAGTTAAATAGTAAATAACAGGTTTTAATCACCTGACAAACAAATGAAGGATGAGCAATGACAGTAGTTGCTCATCTGTTTGTCTAGTTCTGTGTGTTTTCGTGTGAGTGAATACTTTGACACAGTTTAATTTATGATTATCATGGGAGGCACCATTCACTTTTGCAGTTTTTCGGTTAGAAAATTTTTCACGATATCTTCGAACATCAGAAGCATTGTACCTCGCAAATTATATATACGTCAAGTTTCTCTAATGTTCTATTTTAGATTAATCTTCAATTGCTTTTTCATGAGTTAGTTAATTTCCCATGTATAAATATTTTAATTTAAAATTAAAAAAATATTGTCATATTTTTATTTTTAAAAACAAATTTAAGTTGCTATTGTCCGTTTTTCAGTGTTTTGAACAGTTTACTCCGGTTTCATATTTTTTACATAAACCTAATCCTGATAACTTTACAATGAAATTAATCGATGTCTAATACAGTTGACCATAATAGTTTTTTCTTTTTTTTTTTACACCAAATTGCGAAACAATGATTTAGAATTCATAAAATAAACAATAGATTTAAATAATATGCAATATAATTCTACCCAGATGGAGGGAGTATAAACAATAGGGACAAAAAGTTTTAGGGGTGGGACAAAAAGTGGCTTACATACCCTCCCTCCATGGCCTTTGGGAATATATACCATGTTTCCTCACTCCCGGCTCTAAAACTCTACGCTACATTTAAACTTATTCAAGTCTGATTTTTATTTTACTAACAAAGAAGAAAATAGTTGTTTTTTTCTCTTAATATAATTTAATTTGATATAATTCAAGTTTTTTAAAGTTACTTTCATCCAGGTATCCTAGGTACAAGTGATTTAAATTTCCCAACAAGCAACTGACAGCAATTTTTTCTCTTGCTTTCGTTTACGACAACCTAATTGAGTTACTATGATAATGTGTGTTAGTGTCTAGTTGTGTGTGTAAGTAATAAGTGAAGCTCCAAAACAAAAATTCGTTCAAAACTAAAATTTCATACTCAAGATTTATATGCCTTGGTTGTTACAAATAAAAAAACGAAGCATGCTATAACACAATGGTAAATTATCACTGTTAGTTCTTAGTTACGTAGTTAAAAGTGTATATATAGGCGAGATTTCAATTTTTTCATTTTTATTGTTTTTTTTTGTTCATCGCGCTTTACTGATTCTAGAACTTTATACATACTTTTCTCTATCGTAAAAATAACTGAGTTATGAGCGTATTTATGTGTAAAATTTCAATTTTTTCTCTCTCTTATATAATTAGATATTCGCGGTTTGGCGGTTAAAAAACACTAATAATTTTTTTCTCTATCTGTAAAAATAACTAATAAATCACTTTTAATCGACCTCCATGTTAAAAATAAACACCCGATAGCAAAGGTTAACTGTTAGGATCATCGTTGCTCATTATCAAACCTATATTATATTAATCCTAGAATATTTGTGGTGAATTTCTAAAAAATTAATATAGTAGTTTTAGAGAAATGTAGCTGACGGCGCACAGAGGGTAAAATCACCAATTTAGGTGGACATAAGTCAAGTCAAAAGTTTGGAATTTTTCAGTGCTTCACCTTTTTATTATCAGTTGGCAAGACCCGTAATACTAATGTTTTCCGCCATACCGTGTTTACCATTAAATAGTAAATGAGGGAATCATTCCTGTTCACACAAGTGCCTAATAACCGGCAGTGGGATTATCTTTATTCGATGGCCATTTATTGTGTTCAAGGTGTGTTTAGCGCAAAGTCTTTTTGCTTTTATTTAACAATGGACATTGCTGAAGCAGGTAAGGCATTATATTTCCAAACTCGTTATTAAATATACATTGCAATCTACCTCTAGAGTTAATTTAGCAATTTGTAAATTTACGCCCTTATTCAATAACGAAAAACTATATAACCCCCAAGTTACCCCAAGGATTGGTTTCATCAATCCTTCTAGTCTTTAAATATAACAAAGCATTTTTGCGTTTTGGGTAATACCTAAATTCAGACACGACACTCCGAATCAAAAGTTTTACAATCAATAATTTGAAGAGTTCCCTAAATAATATAAAATACATCTATTAGCAGGTTTCTACAACTCCGAGTTTAGCAAATAAATTTGACCACTGTGCGTTCGTCAATTAATTAGTTTTTATAATTTTTAATCTGGGACCTCAAATGTTAAATGTGGACAAGTTTCAGATTTTTTTCACCTAAATTGGTCATATTTTCCAGTGTGCTGCGGACAAACGGATTTTTTTTTTTAATTCGTTATTCAGATTCTAGTCTTGAAACGTAAGCCCTCAAATTTTGAGAAGGAGGGGAGAGGGTATTTTTTTTTTTGATCGATTACAAAGGTTCATTATTGAAAATAATAAACCAAATTTCTAGTGCTCATAACCCATAACTTTCACTTATCTCCGTTGGTAAAGAATTATGTTGAGATTAAATGATCTAACAATAGATATTATCATGTTCAACAATTATTAAGTTTTATCCGCTTTTCCTTGTCTCTCCATTACCTTACCCAATTGTAAGTCAATTTAAGAGCTTTTAAATAAAGTTTGACCTGACAAAACGTTAAATAATTAACTGAATATCCATGGAAACCTGTGTTTCATATTAAATAATCCAGCAATAGAAATTATCATCTTCAATAATCACTAAAGTTTATTCTCTTTTCTTCTTCCTGCAATACGTTTTACAGCTTTGTATTTAAAATAACACAATTCAAAAATGCTTAGCTTTCCAACGGTATATTATACGTCTCTATTACTATTCCTATGTTCGAAATGGAAATTTTATTTTAAACATTTTTTATCTCTTTCCATTCCTTTTGTTATCAAATTCTTATATCTTGTATATTTAGCCGTTTTTATCAATGCTAACAATATGAAATAATTAATTTTTTACGAATCTGCAAAATTAAAGGTAGGTAGGTACTTGAGAGAAAGTTATTTTAGAATAAATACAATTAAGCCCTGTCAGAATATTTCAAATAGAATAAAGTGTAAATGATAATAAAGCCCATTAAATTTTACATCTATGTGTGTATTTTAATAAAAGTCGTTATAGTAATGTTCGAGAAAATTGTGGCCTCTTTTCTGGTAAGCCGATTTTGAAGAAAACGTTTCTGTAACATATCGAGCGTATAGTTGTCACAAATCTAAAATATTAGTTCAATAGGACTTTTCTTTTTAGGGCTGAAGTTGGACACACACACACAGACATTTTTGCGGGACTTGGTTATTTGGACTCGGGGGACCTTAAAACCTGTATTTCCGTTGAAAACTGAAATGCGAAACTTTTCGCGTTCGCAATACTTTCGCTTACTATATATTTCATATATAGGTAAAGGAAGGTAAAAGGAGAAAAACCCCCGATTCTCGGACCACAGTAGTTTGAAGAATCCCTCTCTGAACCTTTCCTAGCATCTTGGTTCCAGTGTTCTTTAAAATCTGTAGTATACGCACAGATCTAAGACAATTTTAAGTAAATTTGTAATAATTCCTTATTACATTCCTTATTATTTAAGTAAATTTGTAATATTTACATCATCTAATAATTATTGTATACATATTTTAATATTCCTTTAGTCTTTTGTTTTTTCCAATGTT
Organism: Piezodorus guildinii; assembly: GCA_023052935.1. Taxonomy (NCBI): domain Eukaryota; kingdom Metazoa; phylum Arthropoda; class Insecta; order Hemiptera; family Pentatomidae; genus Piezodorus; species Piezodorus guildinii. The sequence goes on along the minus strand of CM041292.1, from coordinate 178,114,206 downwards.
AGGGCATTAATATGAGAACAATAAATTCTCGAAACGTAGCCTTTACGAAAATTTCTTATTTATTGACTGAACCTTACGACCTGTAGATAACTTAAATTATTATTTAACAGTCTAGAACTAATCAAATTATATATTATATATATATATATATATATATATATATATATATATATATATATATATATATATATATATATATATATGTATGTATGTATATTATAATAAGTTTGCAGCCTAATCTTTGTTATTCAGTGATAAGGATCAGCTGTTTTAATAGACATTTAATCATACAAGTTATGGGAGGTTACAATTAGTTATATTTATGTTTACAAGTGTTACGTTTCCTTCAGTTGCATTTTTTGTCCTTTTACCATTCATTAAATAACGTGTAATTTAATTACTTTACAGGTAATAGTTGTATTCTTTTGTCTATTTAGTTTTGTTTACACTTAATTCAAATAAATGTATTTTGGGATCCATTACAGAGAATAAAATCACGTTTGAACAACCATACATATATTATACCTAAAATAATTCATTAAAATACTTACTTAAGGTATTGTTATTTCAAGTGTTAAAATTAGAGAGCTAAGACAGAAGCAAGACAGGTTACATAAGGTGACTCGCCCTCCACTAACACGCAGGCATTGGATTTAGATTTGCTGACGATATTGAAGTCCTCACCGTATAGGCTCAATATCAACCTTATTCCAACGTAGTCATTGACTTGTACGGATCAAGATATCATCATTAGTGACAATAAATATACACCAAGTAGCCAGACTTGATTTGTAAATTTTCTAGACCAATTTTTATGTAAGTAATATGGATATATACATATATTTTTGGAAGTATATCTCCCTTTTTGTTTCTCTGAAATTGGGACGTTCATTGCCAAAAGATACTAAAGGACATATTTTATGAGATTTATATTTGTCATATTTGTGTTCTCGTCATTTATTTTTATCTATATATACTATTTTATTTTATCAAATGAATACTCAAGTCCTTTTAAAACGCGATTAAGAAATGCTTTTGGTTTATTGTTTTCAATAATGAACCTTTGTAATCGATCAAAAAAAAAAATAAATAAATAAAAAAAAACCTCAAAACTAGAATCCCGATAACGAATTTTAAAAAATCACTTTTTTCCGCTGCTCGCGGCTTTCTCCGAATACTGGATCGAATTTTCTTAAATTCACTACAAAAATAAAGGGCATCCAACGATGATCCTAACACCTAGACGTTGTTATCAGCTGATAAGTTTTAAGATAGTGGCCGATTAAATATGAATTAATTCAATTGCTCAGTTATTTTTTAAGAAAAAATAGAGAAAACATTTATAAGAGTTATTAAACCAAGAAAAAGCGAATGATCATAAAAAAAAAGAACAATAATTGAAATTTCACCCATAAACTATTACTCAGTCATTTTTTTAAGATAAAAAATTTAGAATCAATACACTACTATTAGTTATAAATCAGAAACAATGGAATTTAAGCAATATTGACAGCCTTTGACTCAGTTAATTTGTAAGATGATTGATTAGTGAACTATTCGCTAAAGAATCAAATTTCCTATAAAAAAAAAATAATAAAAATAATAATTAAAATCGGTTCAGAAATAGCAGAGATATATCGTTTTAAAATTAGCAGTGGTGATTAACTATTTTCCTTTGCATTATTTATTGCTTTTCATATTAGTTAATTGCCTGTTGACAGCTATATAAACAGTTAAACCCCAATAAATTTATTAGTAAATAATAAACTATTGTGTAATAATTTGCAGCTTTTTTTCTAAAGGTACTAATTAAAACATTTTGTGTCTTTCCAAATCACACTAAAACATTTCATTCTATGACTTTATGATGGTCTCATTAATATATTTTAAAAAAAACTCGATTCTTTGGCGAAAAGGTTCAAATAAGTATGTTTTTAATATTATTGCAATGATAGATTTTCGCCCTTCCTATAAATCTTCCTAGAATGGCTGTGGTTCATTTGTGAAATCAAAGTCTCAATTGTCTTCTGGATTGATTCAGTATGTTGTGTATTCATAGCAACTGAGCAAAGCTGGGGTAGCCGATCCAAATCGGGATTTATCTCTCTTAATAAGTAACTATGAATTTTACTTTCACTTACCTATATATGAAATATCAATTAAGGGAAAGTATTACGATCGTGAAAATTTTTTTAATTTCAGTTTTCAACGTTCATTCACGTTTTAGGGTCTCCAGAGTCCATATGACCAAGTCCCGCAAAATGTAGGTGTGTTTGTGTAGTTACTCCCGCGAGTAAACTAAAATTTCACATCTAACACAACTATGCTACAGCAACTTTTTTTTTTTTTTTTTACTAAAATCCACTTACCAGAAGTGCCACTTTATTCCATGCTTTTTGGACCTTTTTACGATTTTCTAAAAAACAGCTTTATCGATTTCGATTAAACTCACTATATCGATGCAAAATTCAATTCGCTTTTATATCAATCTCATTCTGATTGAAATGCCCTGACAGAGATTAAATGCCGACAGGTTAAATTTTCTTCTTCTAAACTACCTTTAATTTTGTACATTCTAAAAGATTAACCATGTCATCTTAAAGAAAATGATGACGGACGCCTAAGTATACAAGTTGGACGAATGTCATGACCAACTAAAGAATAAAAGAGCAAAACATAAAATATTTTTAAATTAAAGTATATTTAATAGTTTTTAAGTTGACTTTAACAATCGAGGTAAGTGAAAGTCGTTTGTTGTCCGCACTAGATTTTTGTAATCTGGAATTAATATAACAGCACACAAAATGACGATCCTAACAATGGACGATTGGTTTCAAATTGGTGGCAGATATAAACTGTTCTACTGCAATAACTGAGTTTTAATAACACAAAATATCATACAAATTTTAACCGCGTTTAAAAAAAAAGGAAATTAATGAGTAGCAAATTTTTAGATTATGAAATTCCTACTAAACCCTCAAAAAATCATTAACATCAGAATTAGCGGAGAAATTGCGATTTGAGCTTGTTTCGTTAATTACCTTGAATATTGAATATATATATATATATATATATATATATATATATATATATATATATATATATATATATATATATATATATATATATATATATTGCTTGTTTCGTTAATTACCTTGAATATTGAATATATATATATATATATATATATATATATAGATTGCTTCTACAACTACGTAATATCATAATACAATTATTTAGAAATAATTAACCATTGTGATATAATTTGCTAGATTTAAAAATATCCACTAATTAGACTATCATTATAAGTATGGAAAAAAAAAATATTGTCTTATTCTGAGCAAGTTTGGAACTTCCCACTCTTTCAAGAACTAGTTTTGGATATGTAGAATAACTTAAAGCCATCTTTAATTAAAGTCGATAAACCTTTCAAACAATAAATGAAACGTTGGCATTTTAATGATATACTACTAAAGACGCTTAAACCGTTTTTTTTTTTTATAAATCGCAGGTTGTTTAACTATTACAACGAGGTACGTAAGGTATATACTATTGGTAGGATTAATTGAAGAGTTGAGGATTAATCCTTAAGATAGCAGGAAGTATTCTGAAAAGATAAAAAAAATGATTATCACCTAGGCTGCGTAATTAACGGTTATTGGTCATTAAAGGAACTCTTTCATCCTTTTTTATCCTTAACATCTATCTCATGATTACTCTGCGTAAGCAGAAAAAGCGCCACTGCAAAAATTATCGACGAGACGGAACGGAGGTAAAAGTTTATATGAGAATATTATTATAATGTTACCCAAGGAAGAAATTCCTACATATTTAAATAGTAATTAATAAAAATTCATTAAGTTGTGGTTAACACCTATTGTATGATAGTCAAGAATAGATGATTAGATCAAGGCTGCAGTAAATGTATGATTACCAAAAATAGTAAATGTATTTGTTATGAAACTAGCGTTTGTAGGCCCACATTGGAAGTTTTCAACAGGGGTTGAAATTGGCAAGGTATAATATAAAGGTCTTTTTAGAGAAACATGAATAAATATAGTCATAAAAATTAACATATAAATAGTATTAAATTAAAAACAAGAAAGTAGGAACGAGCTGTAGTAAGTGAAAAGTATAAAATAGTAATAAAATATTAACCCTTTCTTTTAGTGTTAGAAATATAATTAATTTTTTTTTATTTTATTCTTTCATTGCAATAGATCTATCTATCTCTCCCTCTCTCTCTCTCTCTCTAGATATATATATATATATATATTCACACACACACATATAATTCTCAACACAAAATTATATTTTATCATGTAACATTTTAGACCTGATAAAGACCCTCAATTTAGACTTACAAACGTTGTTTTGTCAATAAACAGTTTACACTATATTTGGTAATCATTCATTGATTCCAACCAGAAGCATTTTATTCTTATATATACATTCTTCAATTATTCAGTATTAAATTTATGAAATGGACTAATTAATTAAATGGATCTAATATATATTTATAAATGAAAGTCTCACAATTTCATATAATAATTTCATTAAATTGTTTGGCCATCGCAGTATCTCAAAAATGGCTATGATTGTGAAGCTGACATTTTTCCTTACCGCCTAGATCCCAAATGTGTCTCACCGATTTCGATAAACGTTTTTTAGGTAAAACTATACTTTAAACTATTATACTCTGCAAAATATTAGGGACCAACGATCCCCAGGTGTCACGTAAAATAAATCGGAAAGTTTCTGCACCAAAAACACATTTTATTTAATATCTCTGGTTCTAGTGAAGGTAGAAAAAGAAATTTAGTCTATAAATTACCGTGTATTAAAATGGAATAATTTTAAAAAGATTAGCTATTAAAATATTTAAGGTTTTAGCTTGCTTATAACTCTAAAAATATAATAATCTCATCAAAACAGTACTTTTAATAAGGATTCTTAAAAACTGTGTTCTTCACACCTAAAAGAGAATCTTAATCTAAGTACAGCATTTAAGAAACCTTATGAAAAGTACTTTTTTGTCGAGATTATTTATATTTTCAGGGTTCTTACCAAGCATGAAGCTAAAATACTCTAATGGCTTAATTTTTAAAAATTATTTCGCTTTGAAATATAGTAATTTAGACGCCACAATTTTTTTTTTACTGTCACTAGAACACTCTATTAAATAAAAGGTGTTTTTTGGTGCGCAAATTTTCCGATTTTTTCACGCGACTCCTGGGGAGTGGTTGCCCCTATAGTCTAATGGTTTAATGTCTTGTTTTACCTTTAAAAAAATCATCAAAATTGGTGAGACATATTTAGGATCCTCTGTCCCTTGTAAGTGGTAGAAAAGATAATCAAATTTTCTACATATCCAAAACAAAATAATCTACATCAGATCAGAAGAACCAAATATTATAGGTTTAAATTAAAAATATATTACATCATATAAGACTTTGCATTCAGGTTTTGCGTGTTGGTTTCTATGTAACACATTTAATTGTTATTCGATTTTTAATATAATTTCAAGATAATAAAAAAAATAAAATAAAAAAACGTTATCAAAACATAAAAATAAATCATAAAGAACAAGTTTTTGAAAAGCTTTAACCACGAATGGGGTGAGTTCACTCGTAGGTTGCAAATTATTTGTCAATATACGTGGAGTCTATAAACGAGACTTTTTGTCCTGGAAGCCCAGTGAAGGTGCGGGAACGTTTCCGCGTTTAGAGGTGTTGGGTAGGAATGCCAGGAGTGGGGAAAGCAGGCGGGCGCATGCCCTCGAACTCACCAGTTACCGTTGTGACAATGTCTGAGCAGGATATATCCCCCTCGATTGCGCAACGTATTATTATCAAATTTTCTTGCTGCTGAAGGTGTAAAACCGGCTGAAATCTTGAGAAGGTTGACTGTACAGTTTAGGGGAAGAGACTCTTTCTCGTGCCAGAGTGTTTGCATGGCATAAACAGTTTGTGGAGGGTCGTGATCGTGTTCAGAATGAAAGCCATGACCGCAGACACCGCTCCAGCATCACAGCAGACAACATCAGCGGTGTTCGACAGCTTATTGAAGGTGATAGACGTCTAACCACCAGTGCCATTGCAAGTGAGTTTGGGATAAGATATCGAAGCACTTTTTCCATACTCATAGAGGAGCTAGGGTTTCGTAAGGTGTGTGCCAGGTGGGTTCCTTGAGTTCTCACAGCTGAGCAGAAGCTGAACCGTTTGCAGGTCTGAGAAGGTCTTCTTGCAAGATTTCAGGCTGAGGGAGCCTCATTTCTGACTCACATTATCACCTGTGATGAAACTTGGGTGCACCATTACACCCCTGAATCAAATCAAGCGAGTATGGTGTGGAGACTGAAAGGGGAACCTGGACCATTGAAAGCCAAGTCACGGCTGTCAGCTGGGAAGGTTTTGACTTCCGTGTTTTTTGAACAGCGTGGCTTGCTGCATCTTGATTTTTTGCATGAACGCAGGACTATCAATGCCGCATACTACGCTGGACGCTGGAACACCCTCCCTACAGTCCAGACTTATCACCATGTGACTTTCACCTGTTTGGCCCACTCAAGGAAGCTTTGGGAGGTCAGAGATTCTTCAGTGACGAATCTTGCGGCGATGCCAAGCACTCTACCCTAAAGATTCCAATCCTAATTAAACCTGAATAGGGAAAATTTGGGAATACAACTGTAGCAACATCCAATTTGCCACAATAGAATAAAGTGACGTTATATAAATAAACCAAAATTCAAAACATTTACTTTTATGTTTATATTACCTTTCCTTAGAATGTCTTATATAAATTTAGAAAATATTAAATAAGAATTAAAATAATATTTTATTCATTATTCCATAAATTGTCAAAATTAACATTTCCTCAACCCCTAATTTATTTATTATACAAATCTCTAATTTAAATAAATTTATACAGTTTGATACGAAGTTAAGTTAGGAGAAGCACTATATTGAGTTGCGATAGAAAAATTTATTTTAGATTTAATAATATAACAAAAGTAAATATTTTAACAACTACCTAAATTTATGGACTATATAAAACCATATAGGCTTACAAACTATCATTATATACATTCTACAAAGCTTTATACATTCTAGATATTATACTACAATAGGATGTATAGATGTGCTACGAGCTCCTAAATCCGTAGCTAAGACCAAAAGAATACTGAAGAAATGGAATTAGAGTGCCCGAAACGTCCAAGAAAAACGGAGAATGAATTTTCTATATTTTACTTTATCTAGTGGTATATAAATATTAAAAATAAAGTATAACTTTTTTTTGTACAACAAAATAATTTTTTTGTATTCTTATAGTGAAGGTATACGTAGGTTATCCATTGATACTTAGTGTCTTCTATATGATTTATAATATAATACACTGTATATTTATCCTCATAAACTATTACTAAACTTATTATCTAAAGGTATGATATTTTCTATTTATTCATGCAAAAAGAAAGTTAAAAACATGCATTACATTTATTTTATTCTTAATATAAATCAGTTACATTCCTGTGAATTTATTTAGCTTTAAATAATTATGATCAAATGCATTTTAATTCGGAGATCGTTCTATAATGATATTCGGAAATGAACTTCTAAGCAGAATTTTTGAAAAAATTCTTATCGTACAAACACATATTTTTTTATTTATTTTTGCTTTATAAATATTTTGAAATAATAAACCCATAAAATGTTAATTTGACATTTGTTTCTATTCTTGTATATATCATTATATTAACGGGAAGAATTTCAGTTATAACTGAAGTAGAAAAAATTGACCATGTTTGTAAATCTTTCCAAAAAAACATTTTTATGTGAAGTTAAAAAAAACAGCGTAAACGTTTTAATTCTCCGATCTTCAAGAACCTATAAACATTTTCAAAAATTCATTTTTAAATCAATTATTTTAATATAAATTATTAAAAATATCAAATTTATTAAAATGTATTACATTTAAAGTACATTTAGTCCCAATTCCCAATGCTATATTAATTCATTTTTTTAAATATATTTATTTAATTTATGTAACATGTTGAAAATGTTTAGATCTAGAAGATATATTATACTCAATTTATTTACAATAATTGTTGCCAGAAAATTAATATAACTTTTTTTTTCAAAGCAATTCTGTAATTGTTTTATCTATCCATGCTACTTACTTCCTTCTAAATATGATATAATACAATACTCTCCAAAAGTATTGTTCTATACATTGCCTAGAGCTCTACTTCATACTACTGCCCTTATACATGCCAGGCCCAAGATATACTCTACTAGCGATCAGTTACGAGCTCCCTAGACCAGGACGTACCTTAGACCTACGGTGGTGGGGCCCACGAGGGCCGAGCGCTGTCTGGGGCCAGAGGCGGGCGAGAGGGGGTGGGGCAGTTCCGCGCAGGCGCGAGGGGTAGATCCCCCTCCCTCACATCTCTCCCTCTCTCTCTTTCTCTCTCTCTCTCTCTCTATTAATTACACATTATATCGCTTACTATCTTTGCTCACTTGTTAGGCCTGTGTCTTCTAAAGCAAAGTAATATCTAGGTACTCTATCCGTATACCGACGGTGTACCATATATCCGTATACCAGGTGTTCTAGTTACCTTTTTGAGGCTCATTCAAGCTCCAGATATAGTTTTATTTTTATATTATTTATATCTAAATTTATTCTAGGCTGTTGGATAATAAAATAGCTAATTAATTCCAAACGAATCCGGCCCGGAGGACCATTTTTCATAAAAAATTATCTCTACAACACGTGATAAGTCTTGAGTTCAGTACATACGTATGTAGATTCGTTCTCTTTCTAGGCGAACGGTCGATCAAGGAGGTGATTAAGGTAAAACCACACCAGCCTACAAGATCTCAGAGATCATAACGTGTATGTATCAGTAATATGTAAATGTACTGTATGATTATGCCACATGAAAATCATGTGAAGGAAATTGCCTATCTCCTATTCAGTCGCCTCCGAGAATTATAGGCAATACATTAGGGTGTGACGTAATATATAATAATTAATAAATTCTTTATTTATTCTGGGACAAGTTCCTTCATAATAATATTACAGAAAAATTAAATTAGAACTTCAGTATCTTGGAGTAAAAACACAAACAAAAAACAACACAAATAATCAATAAAATGAATAATAGTAATAAATCAACAGGTGGCTTCTTATAATAATTTAGAAAAACAAACTAAACCAAAAAAAAAATATATATATATAAACTAAACAAACGGGATTTGAAGGCCGGAAGAGTATTAGAGTGAAGTATATAAGAAGGAATTGAATTCCATACGAACAAAGATCAGCAAGGGAAGATCTGTCAAAAGCTGCGGTTCGATGAAGTGTCATTCATATACAGGTCTGAAAGCCATGCACGAGTGTTGCGGGAGTGGACTGAGGATTTAAATGAAAATATATCAGAGAAGTACGATGGATGTTGGGATCGGAGAACTTGGAAGAGAAAGGATGAAGTACTTAAAACGGTAGGAAGGGTGAAGCCACTTTAACTAATCGTAGAATTGGGTTACAGAGATAAAACGTATCAGGAAGTTAGTTAATCGTTTAATTTTGCTTCAAGGTCCGCAGAAATACACCCATACAGCACAGAGCAGTAGTCAAAGTGGGGGAATATTAGCAAACAAACCAAGAGCCTGCGGGTTTCAAATGAAATAATTTGACGGTTGTAATTTAGGAGTTTTAAGATTGACCGAGGGTTAATCCAAGAATTTTGACGGTCTGGGGAAACGTTTTAGGTCGATTATCTACAAACTTGATTAAATATAGGTACTGAATTACGAATTACGTGCGCTTGTTTGTAGTTCAGTCTTCTATAAGGATTCCGAGTAAGACGATGTTTAAGATGGAGACCTAGAAATAAAAAAGGTTAATCTGTCCAGAACAAATGGTAATCCTATAAAATTTTACCCGAACGTAAGGAATCTAGAAATAACCTTTGATGAAATCGTATCAAAAACCATATTTCCGAAACTTCCCGTCGTACCTTTTCCACATTAAAGCGACTGAATTCCCTTGGTCACCTATTTCCGTTTGAAACCCGGAAACTCCTCATTACCTCGTTCTTTAATATTCCCCTACTTCGACAACTGCTGCACGGTATACGGTGGTGTTTCTGGAGATCCCAAAGTAAAAATAAAACACTTAATCAATTGCTTCGTTGAATTCATTTTCGGGATCCCTAGGTACACCACCATCTCCGAATTTTATTGGGAGTTAACATGGCTTTCCCCTCCCTTTACCAGGTTATCCCTCCCCGCCGTCCATCGTATATTTTCGACTTTCTACAATTCAAATCCTCTGTCCATTCCCGTTACTAGAACTTCAGATTTATACAGTACGGCCCACCGTTCTGCACAATTCGCTAGATCGTTTCTTATCCGATCCTCAACCTTAACCTCATTCTATTCCTCTTTCTATCCGTCACTCCAACTCTCTTCCTACCTTCAAATACCGCTAATTTATTCATCTCCTAACCAACCATATAATATAACAGAATTGTGAATAAGGCTCTATTTGATTTAATTTTATTTTCTACTTATTTGCGTATGTCTATTTTCTATTAGATTTAGTTAACTTTTTTATATTACTCCAAGACTCTGAAGCCCATTCATATAATTTGTTAATTTTTTATCTAAAGGAACTTGTCCCAGGATAATAAAAAAATTATCTATTATTAAAACGACGGCTGTGCAAGGAATTTATTAGTCCGAAATGACAATTTTAGGATACTCACCTTATAGGTATTATGTCTCGCTAACCCTGTGTCGCTCGATAGTTGAAATAATATGCAATTTAAATAATAGATTAACTATACAGATCTATAGTGATATAATAGACGGATAGGTAATGATACTACAATATTTAAGGCATAATATTATTTTCATTTAATAGGAATTAATATGAAATCTCTGAATCAGAATATTATTGAGAGAAGGGAAAATTTCTAGGAAGATCGTAAATCAATCGAATTATGCACTAAGCATCTATAGTCACTTTTTATGCTAGATTTTCGACTCAGGACAATAAAAACCTCGGCGTCACTCAACTTTTTTAAGTTATTTACTTTCACTTACCTATATATGAAATATATAGTAAGGGAAAGTATCGCGATCGTGAAAATTATCGAATTCAAAAATCAGAAATATGCGATTCAGGGTCCCTTAAGTTCAAATAACCAGGTCCCGCCAAAAGTTGTCCGTATGTTGTATGTCCAGCACAAAAACTTAAAGTCGTTTGAAACTGCAATGTCATATTTAAGACAACTATACGCCCGAAATGTTACAGTAACTTATTCATAAATATCAGCTGACCAGAATAGCCACATTAAAACATGCATTTTGTACCTTTTTACGATTTTCTCAAAAACAGCTTTTACAACTTTGATTAAGCTCGCTTATAGATGTACAATTTAATGAGCTTTAATATGATATAGGTTTTCTAAATTTCTAAAGAAACACGTGTTTCATTAAAAAATCTATTATATTATTATCTAAAATAATCAGTTAGTTTTATGTTCATTTCATCACTCCTTATTAACTTTTAAAAGCTTGTGTATGTGATAATATTTTTTCTAAAATCTTTAGCTTTCCAACGGTATATCATACATGTATATTATTGCTCTTATGTTCAAAAACGAAAAATTGCATTAAATAAATATTTTTTCTGTTTTCTCCTTTAGTTGGGTATCCAATTTATTCAATTTATATATTTACCTGTTTTTTATCAGCGTTAACAAGAAAATATAGTTATTTTTATTGAATCTACAAAATTAAAGGTACTTTAGGGGAGGAAAATTTAAAATATCATCATTTAAGCTCTGTCAGACCATTTTAATCAAAATAAAACCTACATGATATTAAAGCCCATTAAATTTTACATCGATATAGCGAGTTTAATCAAAATCGTCGAAACCGTTTTTGAGAAAATCGAAAAAAGGTGGAAAATGCATAATATAAAGTGCCTCTTCTGGTAAGCTCATTGTGATGAAAAAAGTTTTGTCGCGTCTCGGGCGTCTTAAATATGAAATTTCAGTTTCATAGAACTTACCGTTTCCGCCCGGGAGTACGCTAACACCATTTTACGTCCTCTTCGAAGGATTCTTTCTCCCTTCAAAATATCCTAGACCCATCTGCCGGGTTGGAGCCCGTGACAATGGGCATATAAGGTTTTATTAAGGCTACTCTACCACAGGTGAACCCTATAGACGATTTGAATAATCTCTTTCACGTGCGTGAGGCCTTCCTACATGACGTGAACACTGTATTGTTACAATTCTTGCGCAACCCGATTATGTTTTGGACAGGTGTTTGGAAGATACTCTTCGTTATAATTCCCCATCTTCCACGCGTATTTAATATCACTTACAGTTACTTCTGTATGAAACATAAGGGGTACTCACTACGTTTGCTATAGCATGCTATTTGTGCTATTGTCCTAAACCTTACTCAGAAACTTAAACTTTAACATTTCTAATAATATTCAGACATTGGAAGGAGCTGAAGAATCCAGAGTCCAACAAAAACTAGCATTGGATGGACTGTGAAGTGTTTTCACGAACATTTGGCGCTCACCGAGGTGGTTAAAGAGATGAAGGCCAAGCTCCGAGGGATCGACGAGTTATAAGAGATAAAACAAACTATCGAAAAACAATCTCAACTCTCGTTCGAAAATATGGAGAGGTTACAAAAAATTGAGAATCTCTTTGAACAGTTTTGTGTGAGGTTTCCAAGAAGGTAGGTTTGTTTAGCACCATTTAAAATCTAATTGTTTTGTTTATTTATTTAACGTCACTTTATGCTACTATGGCTAGTCGGACGATGCTACAGTGGGAGTCCTAAATTTTGCCTATCCAGGTTTTATTAGGATAGGGATCTTTAATGAGTACCTGACATCGCATAGCCTCGGGACCACCTTTTAACGTCCCCTCCGAAGGACGGCGTAAATAAGGACTTTTTACTCCCATTAAAAAATCCTAGGACCACCTGCGGGTTTAAACCCGTGACCTTTAGCATGGGAGGCTGTTACGCTAGCCACCCAGCTACAAGTGATCCCAAAATCTAATTAAATGAAGAAGTTTTTCTGATCCGGAAATTCTAAAATTTATTGAAATATAAAAATTTAATTTTCTGCATGACTGTTTGTGAAACCTACTTTCTCAGTTTTAGGGTTCGACTTCTAAAACCTTCTGGAAAAATTTCTCCTTCTTTCATTATGAACCACTTGTTCTTCTGTTTGCGCACATAAAGTAGATATATTTGAGTTTTTCTGATGAAAACTATGGATAACTCTCAAACCGTTTAGAATCGGACTATGGGTAATATGAACTTTTTAGTTCCACTTAAGGTATAGTATCTTATCTGCTGTCACAATATGACCAGACACTTACGAGATACCCTGTACTTGTTAAAAAATGAAATTTCAGTTTCGTACAACATTTCGTTTTTGAACTATACTTACCACACCCAATAACCCACGAGAGAGCCCTGAAATGTGCTTTTCTACTAAAAATTCTAGAATTTTCACAATCCTAATAATATATATTTCATTTATACATACGTAAGTTATATAGATGATATATTTATTATAATACTTTGAAAGTATGTGATAATTCAGTGTCGATAATTCAGATTTACCATATACTTTCATCAGCTTTCAATTGGCTGTCTTTGTCGTGGTGTAACGTGCGACTCCTTGACCCCGCTGTGACGTTGAAGGACAAAGGACAGTAATACTACCTCAACCTTCAAAAAGGAAGCTCTCTTGGAGCGGAAAGTCTCATCTCCTATTGGCTACCTTCACCTTGGGTTGGGAACTATTGCCAGTTGTGGAGCAATAGGCCTTCGTCCAAAATATATGTCTATATTTGCAAGTATATATAAAGAAGAAGACATGACAAGGGAGTAATCGATTTACATAATTTTACATTTACTTACCTGTATATGTAATACCATATTTATGTATAACTATTTGAATGTATTGCGACCGTGAAAATTTTGGAATTACAGTTTGTCGTATATGGTAAGTATAGCTTAAAAACGACAAGTTGTATAAAAATCTGCTGTGCGCAACACACGACTTTCACTTACTTCCGTTGTTTAAATCATTTTAAGAGTTTTTCAATAATTTATTAAATTTTTATCAAGAATCAGTTAGTTTTATCGGCTTTTCATCACTCTCCATTATCTATTACAATTTTGTGTTTATGTTGTGACTAATGGTAATAATTCGTAATATACTTGAAACAAAAACACTTCTTTATTGATATAATTAAAAGTTATAACAAGATTAATAGGTTATTGCAAGGAGGTTTAAGATACAATCGATAATCGATTTTAACAATAGTTACAATAGTCCTCCCACGATAATTCGGCCAACCACGTAGTCGTTCAGATACTTTGGTGGGCGAGTTTGGCGGTTTGATCTTCTTAGTTCAGGAGCTTGATCTTGTCTTAATCCTTCGACCTCTTGCATTAGATCGATGGTCGATGATGATGTTGGAGCAGTGTTGCTCGGACAGATTTCCGCCCATCTTGATTTTGCATCCACCATTATAAGGAAGTGGTGATTTTGATATGGTCCAGCATAGTCAATGTGTATGCGCTGCCAATTTTCTTCTGGCTCCATCCATGGGTGAAGAGGAGCTTTAGGTGGGCTGTTTTGGACCTTCGCGCAGTCAGGACATTCCCTAACTGCTCGCTCTATGTCCTTGTCGATTGATTTCCAGTAGACATAGCGTCGTGCCAACTGCTTCATTTTTGTTGTCCCGATATGGGTTCGATGAAGCTCATGAAGAACGGCTGGTTGCAATGCAGTTGGTATCACAACTCTAGGTCCTCTGAAAAGCACATCTCCTTCAACTGTGAATTCGGTGTTTTCGACTCGGTTTCTGCGAAGTTTTTCAATCAAATTGGATAACTCTTCATCGGCTTGATACGCTTGTTTTAGAGCTTGATGTGTCAGGGTCGATGTTCCAATGTGTTGGATTGATGCTTCACAAATTTGCTTCACTTCATTATTAATAGCTATGTCCGTACGATCATGTAATGGATTGATTGGGGCTCTAGATAGACAGTCGACGTTTGAGTTTTGTTCGCCTTTCTTGAATTTCAGAGAATAGTTGAATCCAGAAAGAAAAGCAGCATATCGTTGCAATCTAGCGGAAGTCATCTTTGGTATTTTTGAGTTCTGGTGAAAAATTCGCACGAGAGGCTGGTTGTCGGTTACCAGTGTAAAAGGTCGTGAAAATAGATACTGATAGAAGTGATCCACTGAAAAAATTATAGCTAGTGCCTCACGGTCGAGTTGTGAATATCCTTGTTCGGCTGGAGTTAAGGATCTGGAGGCAAATGCAATGGGATGTTCTACTCCTCCCACGATGTGAGAAAGGATACCCGCCACTCCATGTGGACTTGCATCACATGCTAATTGAACTGGCAGTTGTGGATCAAACGGAGTTAATACCGTATCGCTCGAAATTTCTTGCTTCAAACGAAGAAAAGCAGCTTCATGTTTTGCTAGCCATTTAAAACTATTGTTGGTTTTTAAGAGGTCACGTAGCGGCGCTGTGAGAGTTGAAGCGTTTTGGATAAAGCGAGAATAATATGTGACCATACCAAGAAATCGTCGAAGAGCTTCAACATTTGTTGGTCTAGGCATGTTTACGATCGCAGCAATTTTCGATGGTGCTTTTGATATCGTGTTGTGCTTGACAACATGGCCTAGGAAGTCAATTTCTTCCTGAAACAGGACACACTTTCGCTGGTTTAGGCGTAGATTGAATTTTTGAAGTTGTTTAAGACAGGTGTCCAAGTTGGCTGCACATTCATCTTTTGATTCTCCATGGACAACTATATCATCGAAGTAGTACTCGCATTTTGGAACGTCATGAAGTATTTGATCGATTATACGGTTGAATTCTGCAGGCGCTGTTTTGATTCCGAAAGACAGACGGTTCATGCGGTATGAACCTTTATGTGTTGTTATAGTCTGAATTTCAGCTGATGCCGGGTCACATTTGATGTGTAGGTACGCCTTGTACAGATCTAAACGGCAAAAGTATTTTGAATTGCGAAGGTTGTCCAATATATGGTTGATTTTCTTAACAGGATAATGTGCGTTAACAAGCCTTTCGTTTACACCAATTTTGTAATCAACGCATAAGCGCACTCCTCCATCGATCTTCGGAATAATAACCAAGGGTGATCCCCAGTCGCTAGTAGCAACTTTTGTTATGATTCCAGTCTCTTCCAAGGATTGAAGTTCCTTTTCTACGCGATCTCTAAGGGCGTAGGGCACTTCACGTTCTCTATGGTAAACTGGTTTTGCGTTTTCACGAAGCTTGAGAGACACTTCGAATCCTGGAACGCAGCCTATTTTCTCGTCGAAAACCTGTGGGTATCGGGCGCTAATTTCATCAATATTGTAGACGTAGCTAATGGTTGATGATTGGGAGCAGGAGAGGTCATCAATTGACTGCAGGTCGATGTTGAGTTTTCTGATCCATGCACGGCCAAGGATCGCAGCATATTCGTTCGGAACTACGTAGATTTCGTCTTCGATTTGATGACCATTGTATTTTGCTGTGACCTTGATTTTTCCGTCTGGAACGAAAACAGTTTGAGTGTATGACCTAAATCCAATAGTAGCAGGTTGCAATGGAAGTTGGAGATTTAGCTCATTGACCATGTTTCGAGGTAAAAATGTGTATGCTGAACCCGTGTCAACTTCAAACTTAACGATTTTGTCATTGACATCTACAGTTGCATAATAGCGAGTAATGTTTTGAGAATGGTCTACGTTTTGATAGATGTCTAATATATGACTAACACCATAGCAGTGAAATGATTCAGATTTGGAGGTTTGATTTGAGGACGATGGTGTTGAAAATGTTAAGATTTGATTGGCTGTCTCTGATTTATCTTTTTTATTGAGAAGCGATCGAATGCATACCTTTGCGACGTGCCCGGATTTCTTGCATGTCTGGCATCTTAGTTTTGATTTTTCGGTGCGACAGTCATTTGATAGGTGGTTATCTTTGCCGCAACGCAAACAGCAGCCATCAATGCCGAGAGAAGCAAAATCAATTTTAGATGAACGAGAGTTTGATTGAGACCTACCCTTAGCACGTGAACGCTGTGGGTTTGACTCAAAACCAGAAAGCTTCTTTTCGTGAGTGATCTTATTGATATCCACAGATTGTTTTGGAGCGATAGTTCTAGAGTTGATTTTGGAAGCTTCAAGTGCGATGGCCTCAGTAACAATATCTTTGAAGGCAGTTTTTGTTGATCGCAAGACATTCTCGCGAATGTAATCATCTTTGAGACCCCTTACAAATTGAGCACGCAAGAATATGTCTGCAATTGATACTTTGCAGTCACATGGTGAAATAAAGTTACAGTCACTTATTTCTGACCTGAGTGATGTAACAAATTCTGCAATTGTTTGATTTTCCGGCTGGTACATTGATAAAAATTTATGTTGGGCAACAAGCTCGTTTTGAGGAGGGGAAAGATGGTCCTGAAGCAATTGGGTTAATTCTTCAAAAGTATGATCAGTAGGCTGTTTAGGAGCACCTAGAGCTCTAATCATTTCAAAATATTTTGAACCAATGGAGTTCAAAAGCAGCCTAGCACAGTAAGGTTTATCAGTTATAACCCCCTTCATGGTAAGGTAATTTTCGAACCGTTGTAGATATGTTTTAAAGGATTCCCTGTTAGGGTCGAAAGCCTCGAAATTAGGAACTAGAACTGAATTCAACCCCGTTGCTGCGCTATCTCCACTGAGGTTACCGGCTTTTGATGAGAGTTGAGACGATTGCTGCGTTAATTTCACCGTGTTGATAAGTTGGGTAATTAAAGAATTTTGTTGCTCCATAAATATTTTAAATTGAGCGGGATCCATTATGCCGAAATGTCTATTGATTAAAGAAAATAACTAAACAAAAATTTAGGCTCGAATGATACTTTTAACTTGAATTGAAAGTTCAATTAATAAAGAGATGTATTAATAAATCTCACCTTCTGGCTAATAGGTAATTTATCTTGATGAGTAGAAATGTTTCACCTCGTCGCCAAATTTGTTGTGACTAATGGTAATAATTCGTAATATACTTGAAACAAAAACACTTCTTTATTGATATAATTAAAAGTTATAACAAGATTAATAGGTTATTGCAAGGAGGTTTAAGATACAATCGATAATCGATTTTAACAATAGTTACAATAGTTTAAGATAATATTTTGTCTAAAATCTGTAGCTATCCAACGGTATACACGTATTATACGTCTATATTACTATTCTCGTCTTAAAAATTGCATAAAAAATATATTTGATCTTTTCTCCTTCAGTTGATTATCGAATTCGCTCAACTTGCATATGTTTATGTTATTTATCAATGCTAATATGATGAAGTGTCTATTTTTTTTTTCAAATCTACAAAATTAAAGGTACTTTAGAAGAAGAAAATTTAAAATATCGGCATTTCAGCCCTGCCAGACTATTAAAATCAGAATGACACTACTATCACATTATAACAGTATAAAATGTCTCTTCTGGTTAACTGAGTTTAATAAAAAAAGTATAATAACAAAATTTGGACCCAGGAGACCCTAAAACGTTTATTTCTGGTAAAAACTGGAATTCGAAAATTTTGAAGTCGAAACACTTTCCCTTATTACATATTTCATATATAGGTAAGTGAAATTATATAAGTAGCTAGCATAACAGCTTCTATGCTCATGGCCGCTCGTTCAAACCCGGCAGAGGTCCCTATGATTATGATTAAAAAAATCTTTTATTACATCGTACTTTGGAGGAGCCGTGATATAGTGGTTCCGAGCTTGAACTATGTCAGGTACACATTAAAGATCTTTATCCTAATTAAACCCGGAAAGGCAACATTCAGGACTCCTAGTGTAGCATCACCCAGTCAGCCACGGTATCTTAGGGGACGTTAAATGAACAAACATAATCTTAATTTAATATTTATCCATTCAAATCCTTTGGTGCGTGGACTTTAGTGTTCAGAAGTATCTCAACTAAGAGTAGGCTTTTGACAGAGACTGGCACCCGGGACTACTTTACAAACTCCGCATCCCAACTTACCTCCAACATATTTCCACGATGCCAGTTCTTACCACGTCATTCAAAGTAAAACATCTGGTGCACGCAACTCACGACTTTCACTTATCTCCGTTCGAAAATCAATTAAAGAATTTTCAAATACAGTTAGAGATAAAAATGATTGAAACTAATACAGAATTAATTAAATTGAATAACTATAGAAACATGTGTTTTATTAACAAATTTATTATATTATTATCTAAAACAATCAGGTAGTTTTATCCGTAAACTGCAACCATTTCAATCCAAAATTTTAAGACTCATAACGACAGCTCCTTGGTACGTAAACAACAAAACCCTACATACGGACTTACAGCAACCAGCTGTTGACCAACATATACAAACACTCTATTCTCGATTTCACATTAAACTTAACGGACAGGACAATAGACTGATTAACGACATGTCAGTTGCTGAAATGCCGGTCAGAAGAAGGCTAAAACGAAGCTGGATGAGGGACCTCCTCAGCTAGATTAAAGCCTTGGAAGGGGTGCTGCTGGGCACTTTACTTCCCCATGCCTATCATGTCTGATCTTAATTTTGTCCAACACATTTGCTGATTGTCAGATATCTTCTGACAGGTGTAAATAAAGATATAAAGAAAAAAAAAAAAAAGGTAGTTTTATCATTTTTTCATCACTCTTAATTAACTTTTACATGCTTGTGTATAAGGTAATATTTGTTCTAAAATCTTTGGCTTTCCAAGATTAAAGTGTTCTTCTGCTCGAAGATATCATACCATCTGTTTTGTTTTTTTAATGAAATATACAAAATTAAAATATCGGCATTTTAGCCCATTAAATTTTACATCGATATAGCGAGTTTAATCAAAGTCGTTTGTGTCGGTTTTGAAAAAATCAAGTGCAAAATGCCTGGTATAAAGTGGCCTTTCTGGTTAGCTAATTTGGATGAAAAAGTTTTTGTAACATCTCGGCGTATAGTTGACTTAAATATGAAATTTCAGTTTCATAGGACTTTACGTTCACATGCTGGAGTTACCACACAAGGACATGGACATACACACACAGACCTTTTTGCGGGACTTGGTCATTTTGACACAGGGGATCCTAAAACGTTTATATCCGGTAAAGACTGGAATTCGAAAATTTTCACGATCGCAACTCATTCTCTTACTATATATTTCATATATAGGTAAGTGAAAGTAATAAATTTATTTTTAATAGTTAAAAGTGACAGGTGTCATGGCGACAACTGAAGTTATACCTTAATATCGCTCTCGGTTTGTCCTGTGATAGTCTTAGTATTAACTAATGTTTTTGTTGTCAACGCTTATAAACAATGAATGTTTGTGATTGAGAACACGTTAGAACTACATTTGTTAGGTTAGTGCATTTAATAGACCTAATAACTGTGATTATTAGTGCACGCTAGGAGCTAGATAGGTCTCCACGTGGTAGGCGGGTCCTGTCCCGCTTCCTGCTCGGCACTGGCCATCATTAAGCAGTAGCAGCTCTCTTATCAACTTCTCGATAACTCAGTTGTTCTGTGCACGGCCACCGGCGCTCTGAGTCCTCATCGTCACGAGTTCGTAGCCCATAGACTCTGAACTTTTTTTTTTTCTCTCTTTTTTTTTTCTTTCTCTCTTATTAATTGTAATAATTTTTATTAATTTATTTATATTATTTCATTTATTTTTATATAGCATACATTTTTTTTTCCCTCTTCTCCTTTGTTATAAAATGACTTGTTTATTTTCTTTATCTGTTTATGTAAATAATTTTTAAACTCAAGAAGTTCAATTTTATTTATTTTTTTTTTTATATTACTAAATCCATATATATATATATATATATATATATATATATATATATATATTTTTTTTTTTCTCTCTCTCTCTCTCTTTTTATAAAATGGGTGAATCTTCGGGGATGGA
The DNA here is from genome assembly GCA_023052935.1 of Piezodorus guildinii. Taxonomy (NCBI): domain Eukaryota; kingdom Metazoa; phylum Arthropoda; class Insecta; order Hemiptera; family Pentatomidae; genus Piezodorus; species Piezodorus guildinii. Next base: position 178,093,151 of record CM041292.1, on the reverse strand, counting down.
GACGGAAGAGGAAACGACTTTTTCAGAAGTCAGCGAAACTGACTCCCAGTATTTAAAAAGAAGAACACTCCAGAAACGTCAACGTAATATTGTTCCTGGGGATCTGGTGGATCTCCTAACAAGAAAAAAAAATAAAAACAGTAAAAAAAAAAATATCACTCGGAGCAAATCCATTGTCAACTTACCTGGTCCATCACATGAAACCACCACAGCCGAACAAGTCACACCTACAATTCCTGTCAGCAATAAATTTTCAGCCCTCTCAAATATCCAAACTGAAGACACAAAACCAAGTCATTCAGAGCCTGAACCACCACCAATCTTTGTTGCTCACGTCACCAACTTTGTAGCCTTCGCAAACGAAATATCGCAATTAATCGGGCAAACTAATTTCAAATGCTTTTCCCGGTTAAAAGACATAAAAATAAATACGACCAACAAAGATCATTATAAAAAATTAGTCACACACTTGACAGAAAAAAAATTTGACTTTCATTGCTACCAGCTTAAGGAAGATAAGTCGTACAGGGTTGTTCTGAGGGGACTTCACTCTACTACTTCCACTTCAGCCATCAAGCAGGACCTAGAAGAGCTGGGCCACAATGTTAGACAAATCACTAATGTACTGCACCCAGTAGCAAAATATCCACTACCTCTTTTTTTTGTCGACCTGGAACCAGCAGCCAACAATAGCGACATATTTCGAGTCAATAGACTAGTATATTCCTGCATAAGATTCGAAGAGCCGAAGCAGAGAGTGGACATAGTACAATGCGCCAAGTGCCAAACCCTCGGTCACACAAAAGCCTATTGTCACCACCAAGACAGATGTGTCAAATGTGCTGGACCGCATGCGACCAATACATGCCAGAAGCCGAGAGATACGCCAGCAATATGTGCACTATGTGGTGAAGGGCACCCAGCTAATTATAAGGGTTGTACGGTTTATAAAACCATGCAGCGCCGAAGACATATAAATACTGCATTTAAATTACAAACCAACGCTGTTGGATACCAAAACCCAGCTCCTTCAGCGAAGCATGAACGAGCTACCTCTGGAAACCCTTTCTCCAACGAAAACACACGTCCCACGACCTCCAACATCAAGACTAATTCGTTCTCCGATGTCACCAGGAAAGAGATGGACAATCAACAGGAACCAGAAGCTTCCTCTAACACCCATTTTCTGCCTCAACCAGCCCATCCTCTTCAGCCTAAACCAACCCATCCTCTTCAGCCTAAACCAGCCCATCCTCTTCAGCCTAAACCAGCCCATCCTCTTCAGCCTCAACTATCCTATAACCATCCCCAGCTTCAACCATCCTATCACCAACCTCAGATTTCCCGTCTACAGCCTCAGACGTCCCAACCCCTCCAAAATACTCCTAAAAACGATTTACCTACCAAAACCGTCTTAAGGGTCAAGTTACCACCCCAGATCAGTCCTAAACTTTCCTCTCCTTTGCAGCCTACTCCTCAAGCAATACCAACAGCAACAGCTCCGTCAAACATGGAACCTCCTCAACAACCTCGACGGAGTACCCAATCTTTACCTAGACACTATAATCCTTCAGTCAATCAAGCTTCCGTCTATTCGTATCCTTCACAAAATACATCCGACATTACATCAATCCTGTCATCCTTCCTTTTGGATCTTCAAAATACCATAAGACCTCTCATCACACTCCTTACCAGACTCCTATCTGAAGTTCCTTTTCATATCCCGCAATGAATAAAAACTTCCTAGCCATTCTTTTGTGGAATGCAAATGGTTTACTAAATCACCGTGACGAACTGGACATATTCCTACACGACAATACCATAGACATTGCACTTGTGACTGAAACCCATTTCACTACACGCTCGCACTTTTAAATACGTGACTACATCACATACCGATCAGATCACCCAGACAACACATCTCACGCTGGCTCATGTATCCTCATCCATAAATCCATTCCTCATTCCATGCTTTCTTCTTCTCCATCTGACACCATTCAATCAACCTCTATTACCTTATCTTCCCACCCATTTAATATGACTATCTCAGCTGTATACTGCCCTCCCGGTAATTCACTCTCCATTCACCACCTTGAATCCTTATTCCGATCTCTTGGTCCGCGCTTCATTGCTGGAGGAGATTACAACGCCAAAGACCAACGGTGGGGATGCCGAACGTCCAATACTCGTGGCAGGATCCTTTCCAGAGTCACAACCTCCAATAGTTATTCCATTTTGTCACCCCCAGAACCCTACGTACTGGCCTACATCTCATAAAAAACGTCCTGACATCCTTGATATTTTCATTACTTCCCAAATCTCCTCCACCCAATCTACAATCAAATCCTTAGATGACCTCTCCTCTGATCATAGCCCGGTTCTGCTTCAACTGCATTCCAATCCTATTCATAAGCCTCCTTTACCTTCCCTAATTAAAGGACAAGTCAACTGGGACAATTTTCGATATGACTTAGAGAACAAACTGGACTTGAAAATTTTGTTAAAAACTAAACAAGACATAGACTCTGCCATTGAAGAACTTAACAAATCAATAGAAACTGCCATACAGACCAACACATTACAATATACAAACAGGAAGGCACAAGAAACCAACCTGCCATATTATATTCGACTATTACTAACTGAAAAACGCCGAGCAAGAGCGAAGTGGCATCGAACACGATACCCTTCGGATAAAACCATTTACAATAAACTGACGAACAAACTCAAGACAGAAATAAGAAAACTCAAAATTCAAAACTTCACAGAAAACTTAAGTACAACAGACAAATCATTATGGATAACAACCGCAAAACTACTGAAATACAAAACATTTAATCATCCACTCCTCACCGACTCAAAATCCTGGACAAGATCCGATGATGAAAAATCTCAGCTGTTCGGAGAACACCTTTCCAAAACGTTTGTCCCACACCCTGACATCCTTAATACAATCCATATCGACCGTGTTGAAGCAGAACTCACTGTTCCTCTCCAAATGACCCTTCCTCCTAAGGCCTTTCATCCATCAGAAGTCATCAACATAATTCAAAATTTACCTTCCAAAAAAGCTCCTGGCCATGATCTCATTACATCCCACATCCTAAAACAGCTCCCCAGAAAAGCCATATTATTCCTCACCTATATATATAATGCTACTCTCCGTTCTACCTATTTTCCAGACCACTGGAAACTGTCCATTATCAAAATGATACCTAAACCAAAAAAGCCTCTTGAATATCCATCCTCTTACCGTCCTATCTCCCTCTTGCCCATTCTGGGCAAAATTCTCGAAAAACTTCTCCTCAAACGTTTATACCCAATCCTCGAATCCAACCACGTGATTCCTGACCACCAGTTTGGATTTCGGACATCCCATTCCACTATACAACAGTGTCACCGTGTGGTGGATGTCATATCTTCCACATTGGAGCGCGGAAAGTATTGCACTGGAGCCTTTCTCGACGTGGAACAGGCTTTTGATCGAGTTTGGCATCCAGGTCTGCTATACAAGCTCCGTCAATTCCTCTCTCCAGCGTACTTCCTATTAATTCGTTCCTATCTCTCTGATAGAACCTTCAAAGTTAACCATAACCTTTGTTATTCATCCATATTCACTCAATCAGCCGGTGTACCGCAAGGTAGTATCCTGGGTCCGATCCTTTACACGGTGTATACAGCTGATATTCCCTCCCATCCTAGCACTATCCTTACTTCCTACGCCGATGACACATGTGTGTTATCTGTGAATAATGATCCTGTTACTGCATCACAAATCCTACAGAACCATCTATCAGCCATTGAAGAATGGTGTCAAAACTGGAGAATCAAAATAAATCCTAATAAATCCCATCAAATCACCTTCACTCTACGTCGTAAGCCTATGACTTCCTGCCCCACCGTATCCTTTAACAATATCCTACTTACTCCTGTTGAACAGATTCGGTACTTAGGACTCCACCTCGACAAACGCCTAACATGGAATCCTCATACTAGACTGAAACGACAGGAAACTGCTCGTAGATACAGATTACTACAACACTTACTTGACAAACGCTCAAAACTTCCTACTTACTACAAAAAACTCATTTATATCACAATTATCAGGCCTATTTGGACCTATGGCATTGAGCTATGGGGGTCTACTAAACCATCGAATTCCTCTCGCATCCAATCCTTGCAGTCCAAAATCCTTCGTAAAATCCTCAATGCTCCTTACTTCGTTACTAATAAAATCATCCATAAAGACCTAAATATCCCATTAGTTGAAGACTTGGCCCGTTACAGATATACCTCTTTTCATTCCAAACTCCCTGCCCACTCAAACCCGCTTATCCGTGACCTCTCCTCCATATCTATTCCCGACAACCCACCGAGGCGCCTTAAAAGAAGATGGCCAAGAGACCTTCTAACATAAGACATTGGAGTGCTACCAATGGGTAGTTTCTTCTCAGGACTATCATGTGTACTAATCATATATAAAGCCTATTTACTTGTTGTATTTATTTAATACAGTTGTAAATTTCTTTAAATAAATAAATAAAAAATAAAAAATAAAAAAAATTTTTAATAGTTCAGTTGAACTATAAAATAGTAATGAGCTGAATAAAATAGGAACCGTTTAACATAACAAACAAATAAACTGAACCAATCTTTATGTTAGTAAATCTTATAATAAATAGACGTTTTAAATAAAGTTAATATATTTTTTTTTCCAATGAATTAATAATATTGAACTGATAAACTCTTAATTGAGGTCACGGGTTCAAACCCGCGGGTGGTTCTAGGATTTATAAAGATCCCTATTCTAATAAAATCTGGATAGGCAAAATTTAAGACTCCCTCTGTAGCATCGTCTGATTAGCCACAGTAGCATAAAGTAACGTTAAATAAATAAACAACTCTTAATTGGTCGAACTATATTTTAAAAAAACACTATATTTAAATTGCCCGCGTGTGAAGCAAGTGCAGGGACCCGTTTTATGCGTTATGTAATTGTTATATTCTTATTTAAATAAGTACAACGGGTCTTCGGTAATGAAAAGGATGTAATATGGTTTGTAAGATTTTTAATTTTGATTAAATAGATGGTTTACAAATTAATGGTCTGTTACTGTGTTGGTAAATTAGTGTTTTTTTGCTAATATATACGCATCTAATATATTTTACTCTTCTACATTTATTTAGACAATATTGTGAAGGCAGAACTAGAAGCTTCAATAAGAAGGCAATTGGCCGAAGGGTAATAGAGCCAAGGAAACCAGTCCGGTTAGTATTGACTGTCTTAGCTATATAGTAGTTCCATTTAATGAATGAACTTAACTTATAGGTCTATAGTAGTTCCATCTAGTCCAATCTTATGAACGAACTCAACTCTTCCATTCATTAAAATAGGATCTACTATTTTATAAAGAGCTCAATGAAGAATATTAGCTCTGATTAATATTTAAAATAACTTAATTTATATTATAACTAGCAGACCGGGTTCGCACGGGTGAAATGTGAATGAGGTGTAATTTATGTTTAAAAAAGCTTTTTTCGATCGATTTAGAGTTTATCGCTTTTGGAGTGTAAGTTTATCCTAACGGAAAGTGCAACTGGTGAAGTTTATTTGTTTAAGCACAGATAACGGAAAATTTAATATTCCCATATAAATAAACTTGATTGGTATGTATGTATTCAAAAACTGTAGAAATAACAAACGTTCTTAGGGATCACTTGTAGCTGGGTGGTTAGCATAACAGCCTCCTATGCCAAAGACCACGGGTTCAAACCTGTCGGTGGTCCTAGGATTTTTTATTGGAAGTAAAAAATCCTTAGTTATGCCGTCCTTCAAAAGGGATGTTAAAAGGTGGTCCCGAGCCTGGCGATGTCAGGTACTCGTTAAAGATCCCTATCCTAATAAAGCCTGGATAGGCAAAGTTTAGGACTCCCACTGAAGCATCGTCCGACTAGCCATAGCAGCATAAATTGACGTTAAATAAATAAACGAAATAAACAAACGTTCTTATCCTATTAGGTTCATGACTATTTTATATTCATTCTATTATATATTATATTATATTTGATGTGCTTTCAACAGCTTTATAATAACTCGTACGATTTATTTAATTGCGTATTAGCTTTTCTAGATTCTTTTGCTTTCCAACGGTATGTTGTACGACTATGTTACTACTAATATGATATTACTAATAAGATCATATTACTATTTATATGATAATTTATATGAATATTTAGAGACATTTAAAGTGTATTGGGAAAGTAAAAAAGCTCGATACATGGGTACCTCATGATCTCACTGAGCGGCAGCAAGACCCCATGTTTCAAAACACATCGTGCAAAAATTGAAAGAACTGGGCTAGCACCATATTCTCCCGACTTGTCTCCAACAGATTACCACCTGTTCAGGAATTTAGACAACTTCGTCAAAGGAAAACTTATTGAAAATGATGATCAAGTGAAAAGTGCGTTTTCAGAATTTTTTTCACTTCTAAGCTCAGAGTTTTTCAGTTCGGGAATAAAAAAAGTTGGTGTCACGTTGGGAAAAATGTTTAGAAAAAGAAGGTCCGTTCATTAACACTCTCTTCCCAAACGCCTTGCAAATATTTCTAGCGATCTCAGCTGCTGAATGGCAGAGTTTAAACTCGTACAAAAATATTACTCGAAAATCGCGTGTTTCCATGTTCATATTTGGACGTATACTAAAAAGTGGGTAATTGATTGGGCTAATGTTTATAATATAAAGGTAGAGGATTAGTAACTGTTTACTTTAAATATATAAACATTCGGAAGAAAACAACAGAGACCTGAAAAATCCATAATGTATTTCAGAAACTATAAAAACGGACATTTCATGTGAAACAACCCAATAGAGTATATAAAATTCTCGTGTCACAGTTTTAGTTACCATACTCCTCCGAAACGGCTTGACCCATTTCATATGCATATTCAATAGGTATGAGAATTGGCTACTATCTTTTTTTTATACCCCTAAGTGACAAGGGTTAGTCACCCCTGACATTTTTTCTTTGAACAATTTTTTTTTTAACTTTTTATAATATGACATTAAAAAAATACATACAACCCTAAATTTTCATCCTTATGTCACTAACCCCTATTTTTTAATAGTCATTTTAGTATTTTAATAATTTTTCATTCCGCTCGATAACTGATCAATTGGTAATTTAGCTTGGTAAGTTATCGCCGCTAGAGGTCTACTTCTAACCTAGCAAGAAATAGGGAGGGATGCGACCGAAGCCGGCCTCCTCTTTCTCTCACTCCCTCCACAGTTTTCGGCCATTATTATTGTTCAAGCGTCAAGCGTAGTAGTAACCCTTACAGTTAAAATTTTACTATCTAAGTGTAACTCATGTTTTTCACACAGACAATTATACGTGGCATTATAGTGGGTAGACCATCCAGTTTGTTTGTGTCAGCTAAAGATGGGCTAACATACTGTTCACGCATTAAGAGATTGATGTTGTTTGTTAGTGTTTTTGTCGTAATTAAATATAAATAATATATATATAAATAAATTATATATAAATAAATTATACAATATATAAATAATATATATATATATATATATATATATATATATGTGTGTGTGTGTGTATGTATATAAATAATTTATATAAATAAATTATAGTAAATTAAAAAATTAATGTTTCGTGTTTTGTCATTTTTATGTTCCCTCATCGTTCACAGCGCTCCATACCTCTTTCACTCATATACCACATCCTTACACACTTAAAATACTTAAGTTTTTTTTTTCTACACTAAAAATTTCCAAGAAATAATTTATAATTTATTTATAATAATGACAAAACAACGTTTGATGGGTCAGCTAGTAGCAGATAATAATTACTAAAGATAGATTATTTAATCTGAATAATTTGGGATCACTTGTAGCTAGGTGGTTAGCATAACAGCCTCCTATGCCAAAGGGTTCAAATCCGCAGGTGGTCCTAGGATTTTTTAATGGGAGTAAAAAATCCTTAGTTATGCCGTCCTTCGGAAGGGACGTTAAAAGGTGGTCCCAAGCCAGTGCCATGTCAGGCACTCGTTAAAGATCCCTATCCTAATAAAAACTGGATAGGCGAAATTTAGGACTCCCACTGTAGCACCGTCAGATTAGCCATAGTAGCATAAAGTGACGTTAAATAAATAAACAGACAATAATCTGAAGCACATGTTTCCATTGAAACTAAATTTAATTATTTATCGTTTTGTTAAGTCTAACTTTATTTAAAAATTCTTACGTTGATTTTAACAACTTAGGTAATTAAAAGTCGTTAGTTGCTCAAATCAGATTTTTTCTGTAATTTTGTTTCCTCTTTTATTTATTTAGCGTATTCTGCTATGTTCTTGTATTCACGCATCCAGCCAAAGACAACAACGGTGGTAAGTGGAAGTCATGTGAGTGTTATTCTTCTTTACTTTCTTCTATAAATTAATATTAAAAGAATAGAATTTTACACAAACTCACTTTCAGGAATGATTATGGTAAAATCGAAAAACGAGGATTGAGTCAAGAAAAAAAACGCTAATAAAGAAAAATCAGTTCTAAAATCTATATTATTATTTTAGAACAAACTCAAGGAAGTTTTTTTAATATAAACTGAAGAATAGGAAAAGTTTTAATGATGTTGGTATAAACCGTTTAAAATATTCACAGATGGAAAAATATTAAACCTCTTCAAGATTCCATTATTTAATGTTTATAGCAAGCTTCCTCAGATCATTGAAGCGATTATCCACATCTCCTATGTATCCAACTCCCCAAAAAAATTAAATATAGCAAAATATTTTTGCTGTTTTCTTCTGCAATTTAGTTATCAAATTCTTTCATATTTCATATTCACTCGTTTTTTTTTATCAATGCTAACAAGTAGAAATAGTACCTTATTTATACACTGACTATGACCATAGCTAAATTATAGTACATTTATAAACTTATCTACTTGTCTTAAAGTTCAGTTAGTCAATAAGCAAATTTGTTTAGGCTACTTTTAGAGAATTGATTGTTCTCATATTTATCCCTTTATACTGGAAACGCTGAACATTATTACACAATAGTTTATTATTTTCAAATAACAATATTAGGGTATAACTGTTTGTAAAGCTGTATATAGACAATTAACTAATATGAAAAGCAAGAAATAGTTCAAAGTATAATAGCATATCAAAACACTATATCTCTGTTAGTTTTGAACCAATTGCAATGATTATTTTTTCATTTTGTAGGAAATTTGATTCTTTATGCAATAGATATTTATTTATTAATTTGGAGAAACGGATTTGAACATATTGCATCCTTAATCCTTTATAAAATCTATTAAGGGTCACTTGGGGACCAGTGGTTAGTATAACAGCCTTCTTTGCCGAAGGTTCGTGGGTTCGAACCTGACAGATGTCTCTCAAATATTTTGTTTATGTTTTAAACCAAATTCATAATTTCTTAATTATATATATATTCTTCTTCTTTCTCTTCCCCTTCGAGCCATTGGCGTTGGATAAACATGACTTTATATATAACCGTAATATAATCGGATGAGTTACTCGGATGATGCCATTCATTAAGGACTAAGTGAACTGTGATTGGAGTAGAAGCCAGTAAAGGCGGACTACGGTGATAGTAATAAAGTCGGGTCATTATTCCTGAATAAGCTCTCCCTAAGCGAAGGCAATAACCTCCAGTCACCTTATTCTGTCTCTTAGCTTCTAATAACTGTCCTTTCAACTGCACCCTTACAAAGTGGGACATGTTTTTGTTTTTTTGTTTATTATTTTCAATAATGAACCTTTGTAATCGATAAAAAAAATTTAAAAAAAAGAAATTATCTCTCCTCAAAATTTGAGAGCCTAAGTTTCAAGATACGTAGAACCCAAATAACGAATAAATAAAAAAAAAATTGGTTAATCCGCCGTTCGCGGCATTTCTTAGAAACTACTTGACAATTTATTTATTTTATTTTTTTAAATTCGCCACAAAAATACTACGACGTGCAACGATGATCCTAACGCCTAGACTTTGATATCAGTTGGTTACTTTTAAAGTGGCGTCCGATCAAATGTGATTCAATTCAGTAACTCAGTTATTTTTGAAGATAGAGAAAAAATGTATTAGTGTTTTTTAAACAAAAAACACTAATAATTATTTTAAAAAAGTGAAAAAGAAAATATTGAAACTTTACCTATGAATACTCCCATAACTCAGTTATTTTTGAAGATAAAGAAAAATATGTATAGAGTTTTAGAATCAGTAAAGCACGAAAAAAAGAAAAGAAAAAAAATGATCTATACATTCAAATCACAAATTATAATAGATAAAATTCCAACATAACTTATTATTGTTATGGAATCAGAAAATTTTATTTAAATTATTTGAATGAAAATCGAAGAAAAGTAATGAAGTCTAGTATAATGCTTTTGGTTTATTATTTTAAATAATGAACCTTTGTAATAGACCCCCAAAAAAAAAAAAATTTCGATAGATTTTTATACTGTTCTAATATACGAAATCCAGGAGGAAATAAATTCAGTTGCTTCAGTCCAGAAACTACTTAGCTCGCGGCTTCTGTCAAGAGACTTAAAGTTTAAAATTTATAAAATTATTATCCTTTCCACGGTTCTTTACGGTCGCTTACTTTAAATGATGGTTTTCGAAAATAAGGTACTGCGTAAAATATAAGGTCCAAAGAGAGATCAGGCCACTGAGGAATACAGAAGGTCGCACTACGCGGAATTGAGGAACTTGTACTTTTTTAGTTGATAGCATCGCGGAGAGCCAAATAGGCGTGAAAAGTTGTTGGGCTCAGTGAAGAAAGAATTCCGAAACATTTGGTATTCGCTGAATTGACTGGTAGGCGTCAGAGAGGTAGGCCGAAGCGTCGGTGGGAGGTTTGTGTTAAGTCTGATCTCGGGGCTTGGGCTTCGACGGTGATCATTGGGGGAGACTGTGTCGACAGTATTTGGTGATATCGCCATCGTACCTTCGGGGTCTGTATGGCTGTTATTATTTCAGAATTTCACACTTGCTCAGCACCCTCTGAATATATCCACCTACCCAGACTCAAAGAGGTATGAGCCCTAATTATGACGTATTTAAAAAATTTCGAACAGTAGTTGCTGTTCCCGAAATGACCGCTTGTTGAACCGCTGGAAGAGTTTTCATGGCTAGGTCTAGTCGTTGAAAGGATTCTTGCGTGCTTTCAGGAAGCAGGCTAAAATATAGTGCAGACTATAATAGGGTAAATCCTACAGCTCTCCAATCAACAAAGTCTTTTCAGCTGCTCCGCCAAATCTTGGTGTTTTCTTTTATTCTCAGCAACTGTCATCTGAAGGATGTCATCCGATGGCACACCTATCTCTATTATTTGTGCCAGTTTTTTATTGCGATCTATAACCTACATATCTGGTCGATTATTTAACACCAATTAATTATTATTGTTATTATTTCTCAGCTTTCGCTGGCTTATTAATATTAATAGTATCATTATTATACTATACTAAATTACATAGAATTATCTCTGAATGTAGATAGCGGCTCTATACCAGCCGATTGAAGGAGGAAGACCAAGGATAAAAATAAGTCCTGGGAAGTCCTGAAGAAGTAGAGACCTGAAGTTGCAGATCGTGCCTTGAGCTTGATATTGCTAATATATAGAGAGAGTTCCCTTTCCATTCGTTACGGTCTCCTGCATTCTTACAACTTCCTTTACTTTTATCCATCTCTTCAAAATACTTTTGAATCGACCTTCGATATTTCAGAAGATAAATCTGCGGAGAAATTGGTTTCTTTTCTAATCGACTATTCAATTAAATTTCTACCAAAAATTTAGATTGAATATTATTAGTCTGCTTGGAAATTTATCTCCCTGGTGCTATAGAAAGGCGTGGTCTAGTGGGTTGAGTGGTAGTCTACTGTTCTCCAGGTCCTGGGTTCGAATCCCGGCTGTGGTGGAATATTATTTATTCTTTTATTTCGGCCGGGGGGGGGGGGGGCGATCCTGGGGTATGGAGACCCTCCTGGGGCATACCCAGCCTCTATAAAGTGGGTACCCAAAAATGGGGGGGAAACCTGGCGACTGAGCGTGATCTTGGCCAAATCACGTCATTGCACAGCCGTTGGCCTGGAAACAGTACGAATCTCTACATGTACTGAGCCCAAAACTCTTCATGGGTTGTAGTGGTACAGGTTTTTTTTTTTTTTTTTTTTTTTTTTTTTTTTTTTGCACATAAAAAACCATTATTACTATTTCGGAAGGTTATGCCAAATTATAATATTTTTTGGACTGTTTACTTCTTTTTTTTAAGTGAATACGCCTTTAGGCCTTTTATACGATTTTTGGCAGGATAAAAACTTTTGATTTCAGGTATCGCGTTACCAACAAGGCTTTAAGTTCCTCCAAAGTACCATTAATTTTATAGATTCAGAAGAATTACCCATATCATCTTATTAGGGGTGATAAGAAGCGGATAAATATACAAGCTAAACGAATTTGTTAACCAACTAAAGGAGGAGAGAGCGAAAATGTTCATTCAATGAATTTTACTTTTACTAACCTATATATGAAATATATAGTAAGAGAAAGTATTGTCATCGTGAAAATGTTCGAATTCTAGTTTTTGACGGAAAGTTACGTTTTATGGCCCCTGGTCCAAATGACTAAGTCCCGAAAAAATGTCTGTGTGGGCGTTTGTGGTAAGTCTAGCCCAAAAGCGAAAGTGGTACGAAACTGAAATTTTATATTTAGGACAATTATACACCCGAGATGTTACAGCGACGTTTTTATTAAAATAGATAACTAGAAGAGCCACTTTATACCATGCATTTTGCAACTTTTTTACAATTTCCTCAAAAACGGCTTTAACGATTTTGATTGAACTCGCTGTATTGATGTAAACTGTAACTGGCTATAATATCATGTAGGTTTCATTCTTATTTAAATAGTCTGATAGGGCTTAAATGCCGCAATTTTAAATTTTCTTCCTTTAAACTACCTTTAATTTTGTACATTCAAAAAGTTTAACCACATCATCTTAATGCCATTGATAAAGGACGGCTAAATATAAAAGTTGGACGAATTTGATGACCAACTAAAGGATAAAAGAGTAAAAATATTTGTTATGCAATTTTTGTATTTTTGAACGTATCAACAGTAATGCATATGTATAAATATACCGTTCAAAAAACATTATTTTTTATACAATGTTGTGGATGGTAATGGATAATGGTCAAAAGTATAAAACTAACAGATTGTTGTAGATAAGATTATGATACATTATTTTTAAAAAAACACATGTTTCTATTGGACCTCAATGTAATTCATTTTTAACAATTTATTTTCATCTCTAAAAATTCTTAAATTGATTTCAACAAGAAGAGTAAGCGGAAGTCATGTGTTGCGAGCAGGAGGTATTTCTATTAAAGGAAGTAATAAAATTAATAAGAATATTAATTCGTTCCTTCTTCACCGAGAGGAGTTTATGTAATTCATTCCCTAAAGGCTTACAGAAATATAGCAAATTAAAATCTTTTAAGAAATTAGACGGATGGAAAATTTAATTAATGAAACTAACTCTTCCACATTTAAAACAAAAAAAAAAAAAAAACTGGCTTGAAAGAGATGAAAAAAGGAATCGAGCCGTGAAATATGAAAAAATAAAAGGGGTGGGGGAAGAAAGGCAAAGGAGTGGGGGAATAAAGGAAGAGGAGTGGGGGGAAGAAAGAGAGAAGGGTGGGGGAAAACTGTTAATTGGCCGGAGGAAGCTTTCTCGCTTCCTGCTAATTATAGCCTCGGCTTTAGCTCTTCTTCTCTTGGAAATGATGGCTGTCTGCTCTTGTTGTTTTACCTATATATATATATATATATATATATATATATATATATATGTGTGTGTGTGTGTGTGTGTAAAATGTAATATAGTTTATTATTTAATTTCAATCATATGTTTCCAAACATAAATATATACACTTTTTATTAAAAAATCAACATAAAATATTGTTCAACTTATAAAGATATCCGTCTTTTTATCAATTCTAACAAGATTATATGGTTGTTTTTTTAGAATCTTCAAAATAAATGTTACTTAATACCTGTCAGTCTATTATACTCGGAATGAAACCTACATCATACTGAAGCCTATTTAATTTTGTACTGATTTAGGATGTTTAATTAAAATTAAACTTTTCCATTTTTTAGAAAATAGTAAAAAACTGCAAAATGGAGGCTCCTGGTTGGTAAAGTGATTTTGATGATATAGTTGCTCTAACATCTCAGGTATATTCGCTTCTAATATATATGATATTTCAGTATGATACAACTTATCCTTTTCGAGTTAGACTTGCGACACAAAGATAAACATACACACACACCTTTTTGTGGGATTTGGTCATTTGGACTGAGTGTACCCTGAAACGTGCATTTCTCTTCTAAGTAAGTGAAATTAAACCTCTGTGAAGTTGGCTACCCTGATTTACAACATTTGAATTAAAGTTCCGGTAGCCCCCTAAAGAGTTCTAGAATTCTCGACCATTTTTATAAATAGCTCTGTAGTTTAAACTTAAATTACGATCAAATTTGCGGGGGGCTAACCTCACACCTCTTGCAAATTTACGCCCTTATCACTTGAATAAGAAATTACTTTACGAAAAACATTCATTAGAATAATTATTGGAACTCTTGGGGGATCTAACAAAACTCAGGCTAAAGGCAACGATTTCCGGGGGGAAAAAAAATTGTGGCGTTATAGTTGCAAAAACCTTTTTTGAAAATTTGATAACCAAAACTTTTTTATTTCGCATCTCAGAGCGAAATGCCCTGATAATTATAATAAGAACTAGTGGGTTCAACTCAGGTGTAGTGGTTAGCATAACAGGCATAACAGCCTTCTATGCCCTAGGTCGCGGTTTAAAACCTGCAGGTGGCCCTAGGTATTTTTTATGGAAGTAAAAAATCCTTAATTATGCTGTTCTTCGGAGAGGACGTAAAAGGGTGGCTCCGAGCCTCTGCGATGTCACAATGAATGAAGGTGGTGGATCTATGGGAAGGTATATACAAGTTTATGGGTTGATATCATGAGGTTTATGAATGTATAGAGAAAGCTGTGGTAAGCATATCGGAAATATAAGGAGAGTTTCTTCGCTTTGAAAGATTATGACTAAGGAGGTATTGCCGACGGAAAAAAGAATAGAGCCAAATAAACTCGGCATTATCAGGAATTTCACAAGTGGATCTAATAATTTATGAGTCTCTTGGGTCTCATGCCAATTTTTTTCACACAGCCTACCATACACGTGGCAAAATTTAGTTTCTCTTACCCATTGAAGTTCTCTGTAAAAAATTCAATAGGCTACTTGTTTTTATTCATAGGTGCTCCAAAGACTTTACTGAAGTCAACGTTATCAGATATTTATACTGTAATATTTGTACTTTAATAAGGCCTTCATTGATTATGCTTTTTGTTTGTGGCCTCTCCACTATGTTACCTACATTGATAGGTTGGAAAGAATACAGAACGAATTTCTCAGATTTGTCTCATGTCGCCTTAATATACCCTTAGATTTTAAAATGAAATGAAAAATAATTTTTATTCTGGGACAATTCGTCCCCTAAGAATAATATACAGTGAACAGAAAATATCCAATTTGTCTGGCTTCATTTGATAAATGATTGATTATTAATTTAATCTATACTAATATTATAAAGCTAGAGAATTTTTTTGTTTGAACGCGCTAATCTCAGAAACTACTGGTTCAAATTGAAAATTCTTTTTGTGTTAGATAGTCCATTTATTGAGGAAGGCTATAGGCTATATAACATCACGCTGCGACCAATAGGACCGAAGAATCAGTCGAAAATCTGGGAAAAAACAGAGAAAATTGACCTCGCACCCCAATGATTCCAAATGATTTACCTTTTAATTTTAAAACAATTCAATTTCCCGTTAAGTTATTTTTTGCCGTAACAATTAATTAATCACATGGGCAAGCATGTAAATACGTAGGAATCGACTTACGTCAAAATCGGGTTGCGGAGAAAATCAGTATGTTCTTCTGCCATAAGAAAATGAAACCAAAAATATCATTTACGCAGAAATACTTTTAAATATTGGGCCGTCCGAAGAGTTGGTACAATTTGTTTGAATAAAATTTACCTTCTGTTTTTTCTACTAAAAATGAATCACGAGGCTAATGTTTATTTATATGCCTTTAATCCTCATGGAATTAACTAAACATAGTTACTGAATTCGTCTTTATTAAGGATCAGTAGTGTAGTTTATTGCAAGCCAACATGAGTGACGATTCAGTTCATTTTCGGCATAATATGCTGTTCTTTTTTTAAAAAGGGAAAAACGTAGCCCAAACTGCAAGAAAGATTCGTGCCGTGTATGACAAAAACAATCCACGAATTACTGTCCGCGAGATTGCTGCGGAGTTAATATCCTGCAAATCGATCGTTTTTGATCATCTAAAGAAGGCCGGGTACGTCTGTCATTACGATGTTTGGGTTCCCCATGAGCTTATTGAAATGATTTTATGTTGTGATTTACTGCTGAAAAAAAAATGTGAAGAATCCATTTTTGAAACGATTTGTTACTGGTGACGAAAAATAGATTCTCTACATCAAAACCAGCCGAAAAAAATCTTGGGGGCTGCCGGGAACGACTCCGCTCGCAACACCAAAGGCCGGGCTTGCATCGAAGAAAGGTGATGCTCAGTATTTGGCTGGTTGGATGTGGTCCATACATTTTGAGCTCCTTCCGCAAAATCAAACTATAAATAAATTTCCATCTTTTCTGTTCCCTCGAAAATTTTCTACAAGGGAAGATAGAAGATGACGTCAAAACGGACCTTTTATTGTTCTTTAGGAGTAATCTTAGTGATTTTTGAAAAAAGGGATAATGGACCTTTCAAGCCGTTTTGAAAGGGTAATCGCTAATGGTGGTAACTATTTTGTAGATAAAATAAATAAATTTCAAGCTGTTCAAATCTTTTTCAAATCATCAATTTTAATTTTCAACCAAATTTCTCTACGAACTTTCCGGACAGCCCAATATATTTTTTTCAAAAACGTCTTAATAGCGATCATAATAACAGAAATTGACGCAGACGAAGTCGCGAGCAACAGCTAGTTAAATTATAATAGGTTAATATGAATGAAAGTTACAAAAAAACAAAACAAAAAATAAAATAAAATAAAATCAACAGATCAAAGTCTAGATTTATCAGATATGTGCGGAAAATTGATTTTTGAGATGTTCAAATAATTTGTGTTTAAATGTGGGCAAGGATGACATTTTTCGGAGGGAGATGGGTAAAGAGTTCTAAAATGTAGTAGCACGGATGAGGAAGTACTTTTAGTAGGATGCTGTTCTATGTGAGGGTAGGTATAGATAGATGGGTTGGGATCTTGTATTTAAGGTGTGCACGGAAGAGTAATTAGGTCGAAGATAGGGAGGGTTTTCTGGTTCGCGAGGATTGGAATAGGAAGATACTAAGTAGGTATTTTTTTCGGGATTCGGTATAGAGCCACCTTTTACCAGAATACCAGTGAGAGACGTGTGACTAGATAATCGTCCAATTTTGATTGAATTGAATCTACCTACTCTATTTAACCGCAGAACATATCAGGGCATGATTTTTCTTTTTAACGTCATTAATTTCAATATTGCTTGTCCATTCCTTCAAGAACAAATCAAATTCAATGATACATCGGTTTCCACTCGCTAATATAATGTTTTCCTTAAGGAACTCCCCTCTACTAATTATTTATATTGCGTACCTGCCCCAGGTATGATGTGGACATCTAATAATTGCCTCATAACATTGGTATCTTATGCAACAGTGCTCATGTTTTCAAAACCAAATGTCAACAGCTTTCACTAGTCACATCTGATTTGAACTAGTCTCTTTTAATTTATTTTATTGTAATATACTTGTTTGTTGGTATCTTATACCATTTTTTACATAAGAAGATAATTTTGTTATTTTTATTACCTAATTTTTATGTAAAAAGGTTCGATTATAAATAGTTTATTATTTTAATGCTGAAATTTCATTATTTATTATTCTACTTTTACTTTATTTGAACACGTTGAGTAATTTAAGTATTAAGGCTCAATGATAACAAGAAAAAATTAAATACAGGAGGAAATAAAGTCCCGGCTTAAGGCGGGAAATGAATGTTATTATTCAGTTGCGAAATTGCTCGGCTCGTGGCTTCTGTCTAAAAACTTAAAGGTTAGAATTTATAAGACTATTATTCTTCCGACGGTTCTTTACGGATGTGAAACGTGGCCGCTTACTTTGAAGGATAAACAACGTCTTAAGGTTTTTAAAAATAAGGTACTGCATAAAATATGTAGTAAAAAAAGAAATGAGGCCAGTAGGGAGTTTCGAAGGCTTACACAACGCGTAATTGCGGGGCTTGTACCCTGTGAATATAATTAAGTTGATAACATCAAGGAGACTCAAATGGGCGGGTGAAGTTGTGGGGCTCTGTGAGCAACGGATTCCGAGAAAGTTGGTATTCGCTGAACCGACTGCTAGGCGTCCTAAAGGTAGGACGAGGCGTCGACGGGAGGATTGTGTTAAGGCTGATCTTGGGGGCTTGAGCTTGAACGGTGATAATTGGGGGAATCTGTGTAGGCGGTGTACAGTGGTATCGGTATCTAACCTTCGGGTTCAGTAGGGTCTAGTATTAATATTAACATTAATGTTAACCCGAATTGTTGGGAGCAGGGTGGCCGATTTGGTTAACGCGCATTGCCTAGCAACTACAGAGAAACAAAAATTTGAAACCAAATTATTACGAGTTCAAGTCTCAGTACTGGGGGGGGGGGGATTTTATCTCAGCATTTATCCTCCGCCCTCACATCCTGGCCCGAGAAACCCATATAGCCTTCAAAGGCGAGGTAGGGGTTAAAAAACAAAACAAATCGTTATCTTTATTATTGTAATTTCTTTCTTAATGTTATTAAGGTTATAATTATGTTTAATTATCTGCATTATAAATGTTGTAATGGGCATCGCCAGTGTATATGAATCAAAAATATTTTAAAAAATGGAAGAAAGAAGCAGGCGGATTTTAGGTGATATAGAATTACGAAAAATTATGAATTGTTCTAGAACAGTGAGATATGATATGATAATGACTCTAAGGTTTCTTACTGAGCTGGAGAGGTGGACAGGTAATCTATTGAGGTAAACTAGGGGACAATACAGTAGGTGTTCGGAAATTATGAAGATGGCCTGGAAATCGATTTCTTATTTATTGGACCATATGATAGAGGGCACTACCAAAACTAATTTCGGTTCCAGACTGGAAGAAGACAAAAGAAGGCGATCTGGTGGGCCGTGATTAAGACGATTGATGGAGACGAGAATAGAACCCGATCCCTATAGACCCTCTCGGAGCTAGAGGATGTTCAATTAGCGAGACTCCCAGTTAGGAGAGGACAGGAGAAACCACTTAGTATAGGATCCTTCTTAAGGACTTCTCTTCCGAGAAGCTAGGGTCATCTCTTGGGTTCTGTCTGTGTGTCCTGGAGGAGTGGCGCTGGGAACAGTAGCCAGAATATTCTCCGGCTAATAGGGCTCATTATAAAATCCCCATATTATTCTATGTTCAAGTTTATTAAAATAAAATTTAAATCAATTTATTAAATTGCCAAAAATTGCCTACAGTTTGAGAATCAGGGCACAGCGATTATTTCTAAATAATTGAAAAACAAATCATAAGATAGTAAGAAATCACTTAATATCACATCGGACCTGTTCTTGTCGCAGATAAAAATTAAATTCATACCTAATAAAGTTAAAAAATCTGGTGCGCGCAACACCCGATTTTTACTTACCTCCGTTTTTAAAATCAATTTAAGAATTTTAATTTCACTTACCTATATATAAAATATATAGTTAGGAAAAGTATTGCTATCGTGAAAATGTTCGAATTACAGTTTTAAACGGAAGTACACGTTTTAGGTTCCCCTGAGTCCAAATAACCACCTCCCGCAAAAAGGTCTGTGTGTCTGTGGTAACTCCCGGGCAAAAACGAAAAGTTCTATGAAACTGAAATTTCATATTTAAGACAATTATAAGCCCGAGATGTTACAAAATATTTTTCATCAAAATAAGCTAACCGAAAGATCTACTTTATACCATGCATTTTGCACCTTTTTATGATTTTTTCAAAAAAGGCTCTAACGATTTTGATTAAACTTCCTATATCGAAATAGAATTTAAGGGGCTTTAATATGATGTAGGTTTCATTCTTTCTAAAATAGTCTTACAGGGCTTAAATGCCGATAATTTAAATTTTCTTCCTCTAAAGTACCCTTAAACTTTGTAGATTTTATTAAATTGACAATATAATCTGATGAGCATTGCTAAAAAACAGGTAAATATATAAGTTGAACGAATTCGATAACCAACTAAAGGGGAATACTGCAAGAATATATTTTAAAAGTAATTTTTTGTTTTTAAACATAATAACAGTAATTTACATCTATAATATACCGTTAGAAAGAGAAAGATTTTAGAAAAAATATTATCTTGTACACTTGTAAAAGTCGATAAAATTAACTGATTATTTTAGATAATAATATAATAGAGTTTTTAATAAAACGCATGTTTCTATATTAATTCAATTTAGTTAATTCTTGAATGGTTTCACTCATTTTTATCTCTAACTGTATTTGAAAATTCTTTAATCGATTTGAAAAACGGAGGTAAGTGAAAGTCGTGTGTTGCCCGCACCAGATTTTTTAAATAAAGTTAGAGATGAATATAATTGTTAAAATTAGTTACATTGAGGTTCAATAGAAACATGTGTTTTATTAAATAATGTATTACATTTTTATCTACGACAGTCAGTTTTATCCGCTTTCCACCATTCTCCATTAACAGCCGTTTTTGAGAAAATCGTAAAAAAGTGCTAAACAGAGAGAAACTTTCATAAAAAAAAATCCCCGAAATGGAAAGAAATCACAAACAAATGAGTAAAAACAGCAAGTAACGAAGCACCATTAGAAACAAAGGCTAGACACGCATGATGGAACCAAAGATGTGAAGAAGCGATTAAGGAAAGATTGGTGAAATGGAAAAAAAAATGGAGCTTGAACAAAACTGAAGAAAACTATTATGAACTACAGAAAGAAAATAATAAAATGAACAAAAATAATTAGAGGGATCAAGTGGGCGTAAGATGGTCATTTATTCTGTTTAAGGTGTATTTAGAGCAAAGTCTTTTTGTTTTTATTTAACAATGGACATTGCTTAGACAGGTAAGACATTATATTTCCCAACTCGTTATTGAATATACATTGCCATGTCACCTTTAGAGGTATACAAATATAACAATTTGTAAATGTATGCCCTTATTCAGTAACGAAAAACTATATAACCCCCAAGTTATCTCAAGGATTTGTTTCATCAATCCTTCTAGTCTTTAAATATAACAAAGCATTTTTGCGTTTTGGGTGATACCTAATTTTTTTCAGACACGATACTCCGAATCAAAAGTTTTACAATCAATAATTTGAAGAGTTCCCTAAATAATATAAAATACATCTATTAGCAGGTTTCTGCAACTCCGAGTTTAGCAAATAAATTTGACCACTGTGCGTTCGCCAATTAATTAGTTTTTATAATTTTTAATCTGGGACTCCAAATGTTAAATGTGGACAAGTTTTAGACTTTTTTCACTTAAATTGGTCATATTTTCCAGTGTGCGGCGGACAAACGGATTTTTTTTTAATTCGTTATTCAGATTCTAGTCTTGACACAACACTCTGAATCAAACGTTTTACAATCTATAATTTAAAGAATTTCCTAAATGATATAAAATACATCTATTAGCAGGTTTTAGCAACTCCGAGCCATAATTAGATTTTTGTATTAGGTTTCCCGTATTCTGGGACTTCTTAGATTTAATAAAATAAATTTGATGTTTGACCACTGTGCGCTCGCCAATCGTGTCAAAAAATTAATAAGCTTTTATGATTTCTTTTCAGTAATCTCTGACTCTGATACTGTTCGGCGGATAGAAGGATTTTTTGGTTAGGCACTCAAATAAATGGTTGCGACTTATCGAGCAACTAGGTATACACACGATTCAAGTACGTGTTACTTAATTACTTATCATTACCTTTATGATGGTTAGATTAGTCATTAAACCACTAAATGGACTTCACGATTAGTCATTAAACCACTAAATGGACTTCACAATTAAAGGCAATGCCCAGAAGCCGAGGACAGAATTGAATATCCCTTCGAGAGAGACGAAGCCCTGAATATAGATGAGGTGGCGTAGCATCGGTGAACCGCTCTATCAGTAGGCACATTTATTGTCAAGGATAGTCCTAAATTATTACTATAATAAGGCTGTCTACAATCATTCCTTTACATGTTATTTGCTATTCTATACCACGCAATAAAAAGGCAGCAAATTATTTCATAATGGTTTATTATTTACAAATAACTATATTAGGGTATATATGTTTATAAAGGTATCCATAGACAGTTAACCAATTCGTAAAGAAATAGATAATTCAACGGAATAATTTAATAGTCTAAAACGCTATATAGAGCGCTATTCTACTGTTCTCCGCGTCCTGGGATATATATATAAATATATATATATATATATATATATATATATATATATATATATATATATATATATGTTTGATCAGTTCTCGACTGTTGATAATTTAAGTTTGTGTTGTTCTCAGGTTTTAGTCAATGAATAAACAATTTTATCTATGCGACGTTTCGAGAATTCATTGTTCTCATAATCAAACATTAAAACATTAACAGTGGAAAAACAAAAACTGTATGATTATTCATTGTTCAATGTACTCTTTTTTATATCTCTAACAATAACATCATATATTAATTATTGTATAATAATATTAATGTTCTGTTTTTTTTTTTCCACTGTTAAGGCATGATTTTGAGAACAATAAATTCTCGAAACGTCGCATAGATAAAATTGTTTATTCATTGACTGAAACCTGAGAACAACACAAACTTATATATATATATATATATATATATATATAAAGAATTTGTAATCTTTTGTTATCTTTAGTATGGCGAATAAGCTATTGTCTCTTTCCGAAGAATAAAATGAAGTTACAAGCTTTTATTTCGACAAGATTTGTTTACCGCCCTTTAATAATTCTAGAACAATATTCATATTTTTTCTCTATCTTCAAAAAAATAACTGAGCTAAGGGTGTATTTATGAGCAAAATTTCAATTTAAAAAATTCATGGTTCCTTGGTTAAAAAAGCCTAATAAATTTCTTCTCACCCTTCAAAAATTACTGAGTTATTGAAATAAATTACTTTTGATCGGGCGCTAGTGTTAGGATCGTTGTGCATGCCCTAGTATTTTTGTGCCGAATTTCAAAAAAAAAAAAATCCATTAGTTGTTTTGTTTTTTTTTTTAAATCGGGTTCCACGTATCTTTAAACGTCAGGAATAAAATTTAGAAAAGGACTGCTTTCTTTTTCTTTTTTCTTTTTTTATTACAACGTTTCGTTATTGAAAATAATAAACCCAAGCTAATTTCCGCATTAACAGATAAAATTGCTATCAATGTAATAAGGTTTCAGAACCACCTTCACTTAAATCGACCGCCGGTGACCATCTCAAGAAGATTAGAAAGGTAAAACAGCTTGAAAGTTGGGTTGAACAAATATTAAACGAACAGAAAAAAAAAAAAAAAAAAAAAAGCGTTATTATAAAGTTTTTGCTACACTTTTTTACCAAAAAAAAAAAATAAATAAGACCCTTTTCTTTTCATAACTGTTGATTGTGATGAAAATTATTTGCTTAAGGATAACAGTAGACGTTCTGGGCAATGACTCTACAATAAAAATTCAGTCCAAGATGCGATTCAGCTTTGCCGCTAGAGTTTGGAGCAGCTATACCCCATCGGGCCGTCCCCATTACTTCCCTGGTCCGTCACTTCTATCCATTATCAACTGGCTCTCACACGACTTCCAAAACTCACGACTCCACCAAAAGTATACCAGCAAGAATTTTTAGAGCTTATCCAAAGGTACCATAATGCTAATGTTTATTACACAGACGGCTCTCGGGGAGAACTAGGCGCTGGAGCTGCAGTTGTGAGTGAGGCCCAAGTTAACATGTTTGCCCTCCCTTCTATATCGAGTAGCTATACCGCCGAAGTAACTGCCATCCTCCAGTCCCTCTTCTCTCTCAGCAATCTACCTCTTAAGTAATCATATGCACCGATTCCCTCTCCACTCAACATATATTCCTCTGACTACCTCATCCAAAGAATTCATACCACACTTGCATCCTTTTCCTCCCGGGTCAACATTGTTTTCTTCTGGGTTCCGGGACATTGTGGGATCGTGGGGAACGATCGGGCTGATTTAGCGGCACGTAATGAGGTTTCCGAGGGTCTTGAACTCCAAGGTGTGAGCTTGCCTGACCTTGTCACTTCAATTCGATCGAGCATATCGGGTTGCTGGCAGCGGGAGTGGGCGGCCCTCGGGAACAGCGAGCTTCACCATATTCGGCCCCGTGTTGGCTCTTGGGGGTCCTCCTGCCGGCCGTCCCGACGCGAAGAGGTTGTTCTCGCGCGACTTCGTATAGGACACTCTCGGTTGACCCACGGTTATCTCATGGCCCGTGGACCTCCGCCTCTCTGTCGATCATGTCCGGTTCCTCTCTCAATACTCCACATCCTCAAAGAATGCCGACAATATACCGCTTCTCGTATTCTTTTCAACCTCCCCACCGATCTGTCGCTTCTTCTCTCTGATTCCTCTCCTCATATAACTAACATCATTCGCTTCCTAAAGTCACACCATCTTGACTCTCAGATCTAAACTATACTCTTACTCTACTCCTATAATCATCTAACCTGTGTCTAACGTTCCAAAGGCGAACATGACCCTGGTGGTTGTCCAATGCTCAACGATTCGTGGTGTTATTTTTTTTTTCTATTATAATGGTTCATTATTGAAAATAACAAACCAAAATTTAATAGTCAAAGATAATTCAAAAACAGATTTGGGGAGTTTATCAATTTAAAGATGGGAAATCCTATTACAATGAAATGTAAAAATTTCCAACACGTTGGCAGAATTGTATTGACACTAGTGGAGACGAAATAGATTTATTAGAATAGTAATATTAATAAACCGCACAACCCAATATTAATAAATTTAGGTTTTGAGGAAGAAGTTAAAATAATAATAATTTATTCGAAGAGCAACAAGGAGTTGATATCGATTTTAATTCCAAAGTATTGGAGGGTAGAGGGGAGAGGAGAGACCGTTGGTGGGATTTCTTAGAGCAAGTAATTTCCCAACGAGCCCCGCTCCCACTGAGCTGTCGGGGGCACAAAGGGCACAACTACCACCCCCCATGTGGGCCCTATCTGCCCCCGAGGGCGGCTCAAAGGGGCTGCCTTATAGATAACTAGTCCGGCGACTCTTCTGTCGTTAGCGTCTCTTGTGTCACCCAGGGCACTTTATTTTGAATTTACGGTCTGGGGGTGGGTCAATAGGTTTAGCTCTGGTCATTTCAAGGTCTGTTTCTATTAAGCCAGTCTGTTTTCAGTTATAAAGATTTCGTTTGTTGATTTCATAAACACGTTCACGCCTAGGCGTTCACAAGCGGCCTAATTTTTCTATTTCCAAATATGTAACAGATTTTCATATTTTGAGTACTATTTTTATCATTGATTTTTAGCATATATTGTAACATTGATAATTAGGTTAAACCACCTTCAGGATTCTTCTGAATTCCTGGGTGGAAAGAAAAAATAAAAAAAAACTTATTTTTTTAACCACTTATTTTCCGAAAACAAGTGACCTCCTCACCTTTCATGCACGTCACCCATACCCCACCCCTGTGAGTGAAACCTGCGTTTGTTTTATTAAAAGAGAATCAGCTGTTTAGTGACCGCGAGCCGGGCGCAATACAGTCGCTCTCAGGTGGTTTAAGTTATCTTCCGATCATTGTCGTAGATCGTCCTTTATCGGCAATTGCATTGGAAATTGTAGCATGGGTTAGAGTAATAGGCAGGCAGGGTATCGTATAGAGAGAGATGAATAGAAGTCATGACAAAAAGCAGAAACTTGTCGCTTGTTGTTACAAACAGTATATTTCATTTTATTAGTTATATAGTAAATATATAGTAAGAGAAAGTGTTGCCATTTAAAAACAATTATGATTCGAGTTTTCCCCGGGAATAAACGACCATGTCCGACAAAAATATCGGTATGTTTGTGAATGTGGTAAGTCTCTAGCTTAAAGAAGTTATACGAAACTGAAATTTCCTATTTTAAAACTGTAAACTATTGCCTACCAAACTCTCCAATCCCACATCAGAGACCTTGAGGAATGGTGTCAGAATTGGAGAATAACAATAAATTCCAATAAAACCCACCAATTAATCTTTACTCTTCGTCGTAAACCTATGACATCCTGCTAAACAGTATCCTTCAATAACACACCTCTTGTCCAGGTTGAACAGATCCGATATCTTGGACTGCGCCTTGACAAACGTCTTACTTAGAACTCTCATACAAGACTGAAACGACAAGAAACTGTCCGACGTTTTCGACTACTTCAACACTTACTGGACAAAAGCTCAAACCTTCCACTTAATTACAAAAGACTTATTTACATGACTATCACAAGACCAATATGGACGCATTGGGCTCTACTAAACAATCAAATTCTTCCTTTCTTCAATCCTTACAATCCAAAATCCTTCGAAAAATCCTTAATGCTCTTTATTTTGTCACAAATAAACTCACTCATTAAGACCTTAATGTTCCTCTATGTTGCTGACTTGGCGCAAACCAAGTAACATTCCTTTCATGACAAACTCCATTCCCACTCTAACCCACTAGTTTTAATCCTTGCTTCCTCTACAATCCCTGATAATCCTCCAAGGCGTCTGAAAAGAAGATGGCCCCGAGACCTTGTAGTTTAGCATAGTTTTTGGAGTATCCATGTTTTCATACATGTGAATCATGATAGAATATCTTCTATCAAATTTACTAAATATATTTTTAATACAATTGTAAATATCAATAAATATATTTTTTTTTAAAAAGTGTAAATGTCTGAGATGCTGTAACAACTATTTACTAAAAATCGGCGAACCAGAAGTTCCACTTAATACCATGAATTTTGCACCTTTTTTTCAATCTGGGCATAAATTCGTCAGTAATTCTTTGAAGTATCACTTTATCTGATATAGGAATATCGTGCCAGAGCTACGAGATAACTTGTAGTTAGAGCAGATAAATTGAAGATCATAATTTGTATAGTTATATCATAGAATAAAAAAAGAAAGTTTCCATAGAATAGAAATTTCAAAAAGTGATTGCCATGGAAATAAAAAAAAATCATATAAGTATGTCTCAATTTCCTCAGTTCTATTTAATGCTAATCATAAAACTTTCTGCGATTCCATATTTAGCAATAAAATGTTAGGTGCATATTACAAAGTAAATGTGATCATAAAAAAAAATTAAATGCTGGATTGCTTATAGCCACTACTTACGTTAACTGAAGATAGTTGTCACTAAGAGCAATAGATATCCTCCTCGACATAGGTATAACACCCGATTCCAGCCGCACTATATACATAAAAAACAAAACATATGACATAAGAAGGATATTATCCACGAGGAAGCTGGTGTTGCGAATATCATCTCACTGGCCCGTAATGCCTGCGTGGGTAGAGCGGAGTATGTTCAATTAACGCTTCTGTCACTCCAGCCTCAATAATACTCTTAATAATGGCAAGTTGACAAACAGCTGTTTGCTATGAGGTATTTTTTTTATGATTCTATTTGAGTATATATTTATTATTTATTTAAGTTATTTTTATTTACTTATATATTCATTCTTTATTATGTACGTTTCAACAAGTTGCTGACAACGCTCAGTTCGGTTTTTTCGAGAGGAAATGTAAATATTGTACATAAGTATGAATGAATTCTACCTCTATATCGTGTTTTTTTTTTTTTTTTACTTATTTTTATTATTGTTCTTCTATTATTATCACTACGTTTCAGCCTCTAGGGCCATTTTCAAGCATCTGTAAACAATCATAAGTTTTTTATGGCATTTATACTTTTTTTTTTAAATATACATCTAATGTCAAATTTTAGTAAGTGCGTTACCTACTATGCATATTCATGTTATATATCGATTCTTTCACCGCTTCATCAGCAGTGTCGTCAATTATTAGCAGTATCAAATTTTAAAAGCACCTATTTTTAAGAGAATCTTAATATATTGTATCATTTAATCAAAAAACGGTAATAATCTCTCAAATCTCATGCACGGCGGTTATGGGGTGGAAATGCCAAAAGCTATATATATTTATTCTATCAAGAGTGCTGCTATAAAACGTGTTAGGTTGTCTACGTCCGTTTGTTGATTCAAAGATTTTTCTAAATTTTTGGTTATATATATATATATATATATATATATATATATATATATATATATATAATATATATATATATATATATATATATATATTATGTAGGACTGATAAATTATTAAAATCAAAATTGTGTTTATATTTATTGCAATGTTGTGATAGACCTGTAGCAAATTTTGATTTAGCGCATTTAGAGTTGCAGTTTTGTCTATGTTGTTGTAATAACTAAAGATAATCTAAAGATATATCGCACAAATATTGAACCAAAAGAAAGCTTGGGATAATGTTGAGAAAATTAAATATTTTATATTCATAAAAACTGAATAAATTCCTTCAGCCTGATTCCTATAGTTCTTAAATATGACACATTGTATCAATCAAATATTATTCTCAATAAATTTTCTATCAAGTTTTTAGAGACCAAGAAATAAGTTCATTAGCGCCTTCAATGTTAGATTAAACCAGACTTAGTCCAAAGTAAGGCAAACAGTTAACAATCGAGTATAAGGCGCTTTATCATATGAAAAATGTAATAATTTTACCTTCACTTACTTATACATGAAATATCTAGTATAAGAATGTATTGCGATGATGAAAATTTTCGAATTCCAGTTATCAACTGAAATATACGTTTTAGGTTCTCTTGGGTACATATAATCAAATCCCGCAAAAAGGTGTGTGTGGTTAGCCTAGTGCAAAAACGAAAAGTCGTACAAAACTGAAATTTTATATTTGAGAAAATTATATGCCCGAGATGTTACAGAGATCAACTTTATACCATGCATTTTGCACCTTTTTACGATTTTCTCCAACGGTACTGTAAATTTTAATAGGGTTTAATATGATGTAGGTTTCATTCTGAATGAAATAGTCTGACAGGGCTTAAATGCCGAAATTTTAAATTTTCTCTAAACTACATTTCTTTTTGTTCCTGTAAAGCACAATTCATTTTTTAAGTTATATTAATAAATTAACCATATCATCTTATTTATTTATTTATATTACATATGACCCTCAAGACTACACAAATCCTGTTTGGTAACCATATCATCTTGTTAGCATTGATAAAAAAACCCAAAAAAAAACCGATAAATATATAAGTTGTTCGAATTCAATATACAACTAACGCAGAAAAGAGAGAAAAAAACTTTTCATGCATTTTTTGTGTTATTGAACAGTAATATAGATGTAGAATATACCATTGGAAAGCTAAAAAAATTTAGTAAAAATATTATCTTATACAAAAAATCGTGAAAGTTAACGGAGAGCGATAAATAGCGGATAAAGCCAACTAAGCTGAAAAAAAGTTGGATGAGTGACCAGATATAAATGTGTAATAGGAATCACGCCAGGAAGAGGTGCCGATGAGCATCTTATCCCCATCATGCCTATCACGCCACACCAACCTTACCACACATTCACAGATTGTCAATTCCATGATAGGTATGAACAAAAAAATATGAAGAATAAAAAAAAAAAAAATTGACGGTGTAGCATTACATTTTACATATTAGGTAAAATAAAAAAAATCTGATCAACACACGACTTTCACTTACCTCCGTTGTCAAAATCAATTTAAATTTTAATTAATAAATTTTTTAATTTAAAAAAAGTTAGAGATGAAAATAAATAAGACTGATAACAAATTAATTAAATTGAATTTCTATCGAAAAATGTATTTTATAAAAAAATCCATTATGTTATTATCTTAAATAATTAGTTAGTTTTATCGGTTTTTCATCACTCTTCATTAACTTTTACACGCTTCTGTATAAGATTTTTTTTTCTAAAATATTTACTTTTCCAACGGTAAACTATACGTATATATTACTCTTCTTATTTCCAAAAACATAAAGTCGCGTACGAAAAATATCAATTCTAACAAGATGATATGGTTATTTTTTTTTAAATCTACAAAATTATAATTTAGAGGAAGAAAATTTAAAATATCGGCATTTAAGCCTTGTCAGACTAATGCAATCTAAATGAAATCTATATCATATTAAAGTATATTAAATTTTACATCTATATAGAAAGTTTAATAAAAATTGTTAAAGCAGTTTTTGAGAAAATCGTAAAAAAGTATTAGGTTGTTTCACATGAAATGTCCGTTTTTATAGTTTCTGAAATACATAAAGGATTTTGCAGGTCTCTGTTGTTTTCTTCCGAATGTTTACATATTTAAAGTAAACAGTTACTAATCCTCTACCTTTGTATTACAAACATTAGTTTCCCATTCAATTACCCACTTTTTAGTATACCTCAAAATATGAACATGGAAACACGGGATTTTCGAGTAATACTTTTATACGAGTTTAAACTCGGCCATTCAGCAGCTGAGGGCGCTAGAAATATTTGCAAGGCGTTTGGGGAAGGGAGTGTTGATGAACGGACCATTCGCCGTTGGTTTCCTAACTTTTCAGCTGGGGATACCGACTTGAAAAACTTGTCCCAAGTAAGACCTCCGTCCGTAATAGACAACGATGTCCTCAAACATACAGTAGAAGGAAACCTCTACCAAACAGTTAAAGGACATTCAGCACAACTAAATGCAAGTGCATCTACCGTTTCCAGACATTTAAAGTGTATTGGGAAAGTAAAAAAAGACCGATACATGGGTACCTCATGATCTGACTGAGCGACAGCAAGACCCCATGTTTCAAAACATACCGTGCAAAAATTGAAAGAATTGGGCTACGAAGTTCTTCTGCTAGCACCATATTCTCCCGACTTGTCTCCAACAGATTACCACCTGTTCAGGAATTTAGACAACTTCGTCAAAGGAAAACTTTTTGAAAATGATAATCAAGTGAAAAGTGCGTTTTCAGATTTTGATTCACTTTAAAGCTCAGAGTTTTTCAGCTCGAAGATAAAAAGTTGCTGTCACGTTGGGAAAAATGTGTATAAAAAGAAGGTAAATACTTCGAATAAAATTATCTTGTTTTCATATCGCATTTATAATAAACATCCTTTACCTTGAAAACGGACATTCATGTGACACAACCCAATACAAAATGCATGGTATAAAGTGGCTATTCTGGTTTGCTAATTTTGAAGAAAAAGTTGCTGTAACATCTCGGGGGTATGCCTTAAATATGAAATTTCAGTTTCGAATGACTTTTAATTTTCTTGCTAGACTTTCCACGGACACTTGAACTTGATTACTTGAACTCAGGGGATTCTAAAACGTGTATTTTCAGTGAAAACTGGAATCCAGAAGTTTTCACGATTGCAATACATTCCCTTACTATGTATTTCATATATAGGTAAGTCAAAGTAATACAAATATTTAATATAAACTATTATATTAATAATCGTTGTTAATTATTATTGAAACCTGAGCCTTTGGCTTGAGGAAGACCCGGAGCTGACCATTAAAAACTGAGAAGTGGATGATGAACCTTCTTGCTTCCAGAACCATTAGGTCTCGCCCAACTTTAATTGGTCAAATCTTTCCCAGGATAGGATCGCCTTTCTTCGGGCTCCTTCTCTTCGAGATAATAAATGGAATCGAAGTCAGGTTTAGGCTCAGCATCTTTAAGGTTTAAGGTAAAGTATTAAACAAAAAGTATATAAACTATGCGGCTATATTTTATTTATTGTACCAGTTGTGTGAATAAGGATTTACTAAAAAACTGTAAAATGTATTTTGAATATAAGAAGGAATAGGGCTAGACAAAAATACGAATGATACGATATATATGATAAGAAGAAACGGTGTTGATTTCAGTGATATGGATGGATCAATGTATACATTTTATACTTGAGTGTAGCATGTTCCTGCTAAACCACTACATGTGTAAGCATGAGTCCTGTTGCAACTTTTACCTTTTACTTACCTATATATAAAATAACTAGTAAGGGAAAGTATTAACTTTCACTTACCTATTATAAGATATATAGTTCAGGGAAAGTAATAAAATTTTCGGATTCCAGTTTTCAACACGTTTTAGAGTACCCTGAGTCCAAATAACCAAGTCCCGAAAAAAGGTCTGTGTTGTGATATGGTAAGTATAGAGCAAAAATGAAAAGATATAAAAATAAAATGTATTTAAGAAAACTATAAGCCTGAAATGTTACAGCACCTTTTTCACTAAAATCGGCTGGCTAGAAGTGCTATTTTATACCATGCATTTTGCCCTTTTTACGATTATACCAAAAACGGGTTTAACGATTTTGATTAACTGCGCTATATTGATGTCAAATTGAATGGGATTTATTATTATGTAAGTTTCATTGTGATTGAAATACTCTGATAGGGCTTAAATGCCGAAATTTTCAATGTCTTCATCTAAAGTACCTTTAATTTTAAATATTTTATAAAAATAGCCATACCATCTGATATGCATTGCTAAAAACGGCTTAATATACAAGTTGAACAGAGTTGATAAACAACTAATGGAGAAAAGAGCAAAAATAATTTTTAATGGAATTGATTGTGTTTTTGAAAATAAGAACAGTAATATACCGTTGGAAAGCTAAAGATTTTATATCTTTATATCTTAAGCAGAAATATTATCTTAAACAAAAGCTTGTAAAAGTTAATAAATAGTGATAAAAAGTCAATAGAACTAACTGATTGTTTTAGATAATAATATAATATTTTTTAAAATAAAACAGATGTTCCTATAGTAATTCAATTCAATTTATTATTTATCAGTTTACTCATATTTGTCTCTAACTGTATTTGAACATTCTCTAATTGATTCTAACAACGGAGGTAAGGGAAAGTCGTGTGTTGCCCGTACCAGATTTTTAATATAAGAAGGAATAGGATTAGAAACAAATATGGATGATACGATATATATGATAAGAAGAAACGGTGAAGATCTCAGTGATATGGGTGAATCAAGGTACCCATTTTATACTACTTGAGTGTAAAGTGTAACCTAAACCACTACATGTGTAAGTTTTTTTTTCGGTTTGTGTAGGTTGTTTTTTTTTCAATTTCTTTATAATTTATAACTAATTAAGCCTATAATTATCAACATCCCATTTTTAAGTACCACATAAGTGTGAAATGTAAGTTTGAGCTTTGTTGCAATATGTAAAATCATAAAAAATAAAAAAATAAAGAAAGATATAGGTTTAAACATGTGGAGAAAGTTAGGTATGTATGTGCTATGAAGATAAAACACAATAAAATTATTTCAAATGATACATATTTATTAGGTAAAATATTATATGGACAGGTAAAGCAGAAGATACTTAGAACAAGATAATAAAGAGAATTTAAAGTTAGAAATATACATGAAAAATAAAAAAAATTCCTTCAGATAATTATTTTAAAATGACAATGCGTTATAGTATCATTTAATAATATTCCGCTTGTCCCTGTAGAACAGACCCGCTACCTAGGACTCCTACTTGACAAAGGTCTAACATGGAATCCACACTCAAGACCGAAACGACAAGAAACTGCTCGCCGCTTTCGGTTACTTCAACACTTACTGGACAGACGCTTTGAACTTCCACTTAACTACATTAAAGGCTGATCTATATCACCATCATAAGGCCTATCTGGACTTACGGAATTGAGCTTTGTGGCTCTACTTAACCATCAAATTCCTCCGGTCTTTGATTCTTACAATCCAAAATCCTTCGAAAAATCCTCAACGCTCCTTACTTTATCAGGAATCCATAAGAACTTAATGTTTCATATGTTGCTGATTTGATCCAAACCATTCATTCCATGACCAACTCCACTCCCACTCTGACCCGCTACTTTCCATCCTTGCTTTCTCTTCCATTCCTGACAATCCTCCTTGGCGTCAGAAAAGAAGATGGTCTCGTGACCTTCTAGTTTAGTTACCTACAGGAGTGCAGCTTCATTCTTTTCCGTATTTTTCATCTATTTTATCTCATTGCTCATTTATTTAATGTATTAACCAATGCAGTTGTAAATATGAATAAATAAATGAGAAAAAAAATTACAATGGTGTGATGATTTTAGAGTAACTGCATCATCCTTGATGTTTATGTTTAAATACACGGCTGCTTTAAACCGAAGGGGTTATATTTCCAGTAGTGGGTTCTAAACACTCACAAGAAAGTACAATATGTAGTTCGAGTGTTCAAGATTCTTAATACCATATTATCCAGTAATTAACAATTACATTCAGCATCAATATTGGTATTGAGGTGCCTCCAAAACACTAGCATTAAGCTCTTCAAACCATTAATGAAAATTTGACATATGCGAATATTCAAATTAAAAGTACATCATTCGTTAGCACTAGCTCAATGAGAAAGTTTAAAGAAGTGTCGTAATCCGTAAGTTATCGAACACACAACAGTAGGTACTTAAATGAGATTTTATTATTCAGTAATTTTACAAATAGGGGAGCCCGTAGCTGTGTGGCTAGCGCGCCAGTCTCTGATGCTAAAAGATGTCAGATCGAATCCCAGTCCCGGCAGAACTTTTATATGGATGTAATTAAATGGGGATTCACTCACAGCCTCTCCCTCGGGTATCTGAGAACCGTCAGCCAAATGGGGGCCAATCACAAAATGAGGCGTAGGGAGTGATAACCCTACACTACAAAAAGCATGAAGAAATGTGAGTGTAATCTCCTAGGAGATTACATCACAAGGCCTCAAAAAAATGTTACAAATGTAAATTCATACTTAGGACTTACTAAGAGAGAATTACTAACTCTGTCTACCCAACTATCTCTAGCATACTCTCTTACTCTCTTCTACTATCTCTCTAAATCTGTGTGGGAAGTTAAACGGGTTTTTGAACTATTAAAACTGAGTGGGGTTAGGATTGCAGGAGCCTTTGTCTCTTCGTGCTGGCCTGGAGCATGTGGCCTAGAGGTAGGCTCTGGGTCTAGGAATCGTTAAAAATTACAGACCTGATTCGAAAGGCCACAATAAGCATAAAGACCTAAGTTCTGTCACTTCGATGACAATTTAGGGGGTGGTTATATGAGACAGGGTGGTGAGCAGTGTACATGAGCCTGAGAAAAGGGTAACTTCTAAGGGGACTTTACTTGTAATGTAACAATAGACAATTGTTAAAGGCACAAAATACGTTACATAAGACAACACTTTCTATAATAAACTTTAATAATATTAGTCGTCTGATAATTTGTAAATCTAACTTACTATAATAAGTCGGCCGCACCACTTAAAAACTTCATCCGTCCTTTCAATATAAGTTATGTAAAAACAAAATACTACTTAGCAACAGGGTGGAGTGAATTCATCTCTCCAATGGTTCATACTAACAATTTTATTCTAGAACGACCTAAAAACTTGTTCAGATGAAAATAAACCATTTCAAGAAAAAACGTTGTCATCGAAAGTAAGATACCGTACCCAAAGAGGATAAACGATCCAGCCAGAGCATCAATGTCTACAGGTTTCCATTCAGTTTGATCTTTGTACTTCCAAAGGGGTACCGTGAAGTCTTCAACAAGCTTCTCGCAGATCCCTGCAGAGATCAGCAGCTGTATCATCCGGTCGACCCTCTCGAAGATGAAGTGGTTCCTCCTCAACATCACTCCGGTCGGTACGCGGAGAACGGTCACGGGAGTCCGATATATCTCCAGCTTCTTCTGAACGATTAGATTATCGATGTAAGCATCGTTGTCGATTATGGATAAGTTCCTCTGCGTCGTCATGATGGCGAATATCTCGTCGTAGTCTTCGACGAAGACGTAATTCGAAACCACTTGTTGGATTTTGGGTTCGTTTATTGCCTTGATCGGACCTATGAGATAGACGAACAATGCTGTCGTAAGGTTCCTTTCAACTACGTCGTCCAAATTCCGAACTTTCGGTTCCATCTTCCCTCCGGTTATGAGACCGGTCAAGGAGGCCGTGTATGCGAGGTTGAGGTGGATAGTAACGAAGAGCCACAGCGAGAAAATAAATCTAAAAAGAATACTCTTAGGCATGAAACCAGTAGAATTGCCAAACAGTATGCTCCAGAGAGTAAAACAAGATTTTTCCAACTCTTTAAAGTAATATTCTATCCGGGTTACTTTCGCGAAAAGATAAAAGAAAAACGGCGTCAAAAGTGCTGATATAACGCCCGAGGCCCAAAGTTCTTTAGAAAAAGCCAAATAAACGAACTTCCACTTCTCAATCGGCAAAGGGTTCGGGAAGTACCAGACAAGCGAAGAGAAGACGTAAGGCGATTCTATCGACATGACTGAATAATGCATCAAGTTGTTGGATACTCCAGAAACCGTAGCCCAAGACAGCCCCTCCCTCAAGTCGTTCAACGAACCCAATACTTTTTCCTTTTCTAGCCAAAACCACCCGTTGATCTGGCTGTAATATATCATCCTCAAACTCGCATTCATCTTCCTTGTAATCATATCGAATAGTCTATAATCGATTCCGTCGTATATTCCCTCAGCAGTGGAAAACATGAACGGAGGATAGCGGACTGTAGAAACGGGGAAATCACAGCCTGAAAATGAACTAGGAACCTTATTCGAAAAAAAATCAACTTCTGTAAAACTCCCATTCCATTGAGCGATTCTTGATATTTCAGTATTCTCTTCAGGGCATTTTTTCCCGTCCTTACCGAAAGGGAACAACGTAAAAACGGTTATGATTCCATTCTCACGCCCTACAAGCACGACATCTATATCTCCTAATCGGAACATCATTTTAAGAGCTTCGTATCCTTCATCTTTAGAGACTTCTCCGTCAACGACGATTACGAATCTTGTATAAGGGCTGTCTCCGTCCTTGTAGAGGATGTTCCATGGCGAGTACATCATTTCTTTTATTTGAGAGGAATAGTTTCCGTTCTGAAGAGCTATTATGGAAGAGCATTTTATGAAGTTTATAATTACGTAATGAGCGCTCGGAATAAAAGGTCGATATGGAAGAACGATAGGTAGCAATGGCGTCCAACGTTTGTGCATTCTGAGGATGAAGTTCGAGAATACAAGATCTGGAGGATTCTTCCACGGGTACAAGAAGCGCAAGCAGTTCCCAAAGAAGTTCCTTTCGGCTATCGATTCAACGGCGTCTAAAATATCTTCATTATTCGGCTCCATGATATCCACAATTGCACATCCGACGCATGATATTAAAGTCATTACCATCCCTAACCTCATACTTGGGGTAGAATGAATCTCTAAAGAAAATTGTTCAATATGGTCAATATTCTAAGCTCCGTGAGATCTCTAGATAAGAACGTCAAGTCCTAAAGGCTGAGAAAACATGTTTTATAATTTATATAGATCTCTATCACACAGGTAAATATCAAGTATTATGTTGTTACAAACCTTGATGTAAATGTTTGTTTAATGTTCAATGCATGTTGCAGGGTTTAGGTAGGGTCGGACATTTAAAGGATTACTTATTTATAATAAGTGTTCTTATTCTTATGTATTATTAGCAATACATAAAAATGAAAAAATGTGGTGTGGGCAACATACGACTTTCGCTTACTTCGGTTGTTAAAATCAATTTAGAAACCATTTAATAAACTTAAATAAAGTTGAAAAAAAGTTTATTCGGTCTCATTGGAAACATATATATATATATATGTATATATAAAACAATCAATAATTATGTCCAATTCATCACTTAACATTACATTTTACTACTTTTTATGTAAGATCATTTTTTTAAGTTAAAACTTCTTTACGCGCGTTATGCAATTTTTGGCAGGGGTAAAAGCTCTGATTACGTAACCATTCTGACGGCTGGCGTTACCAACATGCTCTAGTCTGGCGCGTGCGCAGCGGTCCGTGTAAACCTGTCTACTAGTGATAGAATCTAGAATCTCGATTTCCGTGAACGTTGTAACGGAGTAATATCAGCACAAAAATATCGATATTTATAATATCGTTATTTAGGTATTTAATTGAATTAAAATCAGTTGCAAATGAATGAAATAAGTAAAGAAGAAAAAACATGCAATAGTCATTTCAGCAAATTTCTTCATTCATATAACAAAAAGGGTCACATTTAGATTACGATGTCATAATACAAGACTATATATCTGTACAAGGTAATGATGTTTTTCTATTAAATGAAACAACAATTACAAAACATGCGTTCTCAACATAGTCCACTTTTGCAAATGTTCTCTTCTTTCCAACAAAATTCCAGAGCAAATAGCAAATTAAAAAAAAAGTTTTTACTTCTATCGGCAGTGCTTATTACTTACTGACTGATTTTTTTTTTTTTATTATTTATTTATTTATAAAATCATTAGCTGTCCGACAATATACGATACTTCTATGTTACTGTTCTTATGTTTAAAAAACTATATGACATTAAAAAAATATTTTTCCTCTTTTGTCGTTTAAAATCCATAAAATTCTATCAAAGTTTATATTTAGCCGCTTTTTACCAATCCTAAAAATGTTAATAATTTTTTTTTTGTAAATCTACAAAATTAAAGGTACTTTAGAAGAAGAAAATTTAAATTTTCGGTATTTAATCTCTGTCAGACTATTTCAATCTGATACAAACCTATATGATAATATAGCCCAATAAATGTTACATCGATTTATCGAGTTTGATCAAAATCGTTAGTGCCCAGAAAATCATAAATATGTGCAATATGCATGGTATAATGTATCCCTTCTGGTTTCTCGATTTAGATGCGAAATTTGCTCCAACATCTCAGGCATATATGCATCTAAAATATGAAAAGTTAGTTTTGAACAATTTATCGTTTTTGAGGGAGACTTGTCGGTCACGGACACACACCCAACAGTCATTTCAGCAGGACTTGGTCATTTGGACTCAGTAGACCCTAAAACATATATTTCTGGTGAATACATTTCTAACACAATATCACCTCAATTAAAATTGCCATCTCATCTTTGACCTCAAAGCTCTTAAACTTGTAAAAATTGTAAAAGAGAAAATAAAACTTTCTTAATAATAATTAGTTATTTAAAAAGTTAGCTAAAAAATTAATGAAACTTATTGATCTGAGTTAATAAGTGATACAGTTTACGGCCTCAGATATTTTTAAATTCGCCTCTTAGCTAGTCCTTGATGTGTTTCTCAATTTAAACACGGTATAATTCATCATATTTGTGAGACGGATGGGGTGATATATTTATCTCATAAAAGAAGAAATTTGAAAGCTGCGTGTTGGAATTCTAACGACCAGAGAGGCGTCGTGCGAGCTCCAGTCTTGGGCCGCAATATGGATTCTTTGCGGGATTACATTTCTATTCAATGAGGATACTATTTTAAGGGAGGAATATATCCTAACTATTTATAGAGATATTAAAATATTTAGCTGTAGTTATAGAAAAATAATTTATATTTATTCAATTCTCACATAGAATCCTCTTTTTTTTAAAACATATTATTTATTTATTATCATTAACTTGTTATTATTCCACAAATTTATTCATTTCATTTAATGTCAATGTAACTATTAAAATATAAAATAAATAACAATCATTATTAAAAACGCGTACAATCTTAAACAAAACAATACAATCTCACTCATTGTTTGGATTCTTAACTATTCGGACAGTTGTAATAATTATTCTGTTCAAAGTTTCATCTTCATTAACACATTCATTCATTAACACACACACACACACACACACACACACATATATAGCATTTCCAAGTCAATTGTAACCTTTTCCAAGTCAAATGTAACTTTTTCCAAGTCAAATGTAACCTTTTCCAAGTCAAATGTCACCTTTTCCAATTCAAATGTTACCTTTTCCAAGTCAAATGTCACCTTTTCCTTCACTTCTAGCCTTAAATATTCCGTTTTATTTATTGAAAAATAATTAGTTTAATTAACATTATGACTTTTTTAATAATTTTGGCATATAATAAATGATATTTTTTTTTGGTCTCTTAGATATTTGATATCAAGTTCTGTTTTTTACTAGCTAATATTTAAAAAAATTAATTATCGTCTATTTAGTTTTAAGATAATCGTTGATTTTGATTTTTTAGATAGGAGGGGAAGTTTTTTGGAATAATTAATGTGTTTTCGGGTATTATAATTAAATTTTTCGAGCTGTATTTTTGATCGCTCGCGTGCATTTTAACTCGCATTAAATTTTAATGTTTTTTATTGATATAGGGATTAATTAATGTGCTTTCGGGTTGTTATGATTACGTTTTTCGAGCTGTATTTTTTATCGCTCATGCGTATTTCAACTCGCATTTACTTTTAATGTTTTTTATTGATATAGGGATTAATTAATGTGCTTTCGGGTGGTTATGATTACGTTTTTCGAGCTGTATTTTTTATCGCTCATGCGTATTTCAACTCGCATTTACTTTTAATGTTTTTTATTGATATAGGGATTAATTATTTTGCTTTCGGGTGGTTATGATTACGTTTTTCGAGCTGTATTTTTTATCGCTCATGCGTATTTCAACTCGCATTTACTTTTAATGTTTTTTATTGATATAGGGATTCATTATTTTGCTTTCGGGTGGTTATGATTACGTTTTTCGAGCTGTATTTTTTTCGCTCGCGCTTATTTTAACTAAAATTTACTTTTTATGTGTTTTCGGGTATTATAATTAAATTTTTCGAGCTGTATTTTTGATCGCTCGCGTGCATTTTAACTCGCATTAAATTTTAATGTTTTTTATTGATATAGGGATTAATTAATGTGCTTTCGGGTGGTTATGATTACGTTTTTCGAGCTGTATTTTTTATCGCTCATGCGTATTTCAACTCGCATTTACTTTTAATGTTTTTTATTGATATAGGGATTACTTAATGTTCTTTCGGGTGGTTATGATTAAGTTTTTCGAGCTGTATTTTTTATCGCTCTCGCTTATTTTAACTAAAATTTATTTTTTATGTTTCATATTGATATAGGTGTTGAAAATTGTGTTTTCGGGTCCTATAATTATGTTTTTTTAGTTTTATTTATTTATCGCTCCCGCGCATTTTAACTCGAATTTACTTTTAATGTTTTTTATTTATATAGGGATTAATTATTTTGCTTTCGGGTGGTTATCATAAGGTTTTTCGAGCTGTATTTTTTATCGCTCATGCGTATTTCAACTCGCATTTACTTTTAATGTTTTTTATTGATATTTGGATTAATTATTTTGCTTTCGGGTGGTTATGATTACGTTTTTCGAGCTGTATTTTTTTCGCTCGCGCTTATTTTAACTAAAATTTACTTTTTATGTGTTTTATTGATATAGGGATTAATTAATGTGCTTTCGGGTGGTTATGATTACGTTTTTTGAGCTGTATTTTTTATCGCTCATGCGGATTTCAACTTTTATTTACTTTTAATCTTTTTATTTTTATAGAGATCTATCCTTGTGTTTTCGCGGGGTTATGAAAATGTTTAAAAGCTTTTTTATTATCTCTCGTGCGGATTTCAACTCGCCTTTATTTTTGATATTTTTTTATTGATATTGGGATTGATTGTTTTGTTTTTGGTTCTCATTATAACGTTGCTGGAATATACATCGTTTAGGTTTTTTTTTTTTTTTTTTTTATTATTATTATTTTATTAAAGGATTAGTTGTAGTTCCTTTTCTAGCGTCCTGAGTAATTTTTTCAACTAAATCTTTTGTAAAGGATCCGCTTCCTAACTTGGTCTTACAATTATTTAATAATTTAATTGAGGAATCGTTTATTCTATTTTCGGGTGTTCTGATAACATTATTTGAACCAAATTTGTTATCGCTTTTACTCATTTTAAGTTACTGTTTCTATTTCATAAATATTCGATAGAGGGATCGTTTATAGTGTTTTCGGGAATACTAATAGAGTTTATGACATTTATTTATAGCTAGTGCACATTTTAACTTAAATGAAAAGTGATCTAAAAGAATGCGCAATCGCGATGTAACGTCCAAATCAAAAATGTAATCAGATCCTGCAAAAAAACAATAATTAATTTTTACATCATATTATAACATAATACCTACGGTTTGTAGAAATTCCCAAGCGCATAAAAGAATAAAGTTCAAAAACTTATAGAATCCCCTAAAACAAAAACAAAGAAAGACACATGCAAATAAGTTTAAATCGAGAGAAAGCGACAAATAAAAACAGCTTATAACAAACTAATCACAAGAACGAAAAGATAATTACAAAACGTCTATAAACAATAAAAATATCAAAGTAAATGCAAGTTAAATACGCATGAGCGATAAAAATACAGCTCGAAAAAAACTAATAACCACCCGAAAGCAAAATAATTAATCCTATATAAATAAAAAACATTAAAAGTAAATTCGAGTTAAATAGCGGGAGCGATAAAAAATAACTAAAAAACTAATATAGACCCGAAACAAATTTTCAAACCTATATCAATATAAACATAAAAATAAATTTAGTTAAAATAGCGAGAGCGATAAAAAATACAGCTCGAAAAAACTAATCATAACCACCGAAAGAACATTAATAATCCCTATATCAATAAAAAAATTAAAAGTAAATGAGTTGAAAATACGCATGAGCGATAAAAATACAGCTCAAAAAACGTAATCATAACCACCCGAAAGACATAATAATCCTATAAATAAAAAAATAAAAGTAAATTTAGTTAAATAAGCGCGAGCGAATAAAAATACAGCTCGAAAAACGTAATCATAACCACCGAAAGCAAATAATTAATCCTATATCAATAAAAAAATTAAAAGTAATGCGAGTTGAAATACGCATGAGCGATAAAAAATACAGCTCGAAAAACGTAATCATAACCACCCGAAAGCACATTAATTAATCCCTATATCAATAAAAAACATTAAAATAATGCGAGTTGAAATACGCATATGAGCGATAAAAAAAATACAGCTCGAAAAAAAAAAAAAAACACGCTAATCATAAACCACCGAAAGCAATTAATTAATCCCTATATCAATAAAAAAACATTAAAATTTAAATGCAGTTGAAATACGCATGAGCGATAAAAAATACAGCTCGAAAAACTTAATTATAACCACCCGAAAGCACATTAATTAATCCCTATATCAATAAAAACATTAAAATAATGCGAGTTGAAATACGCATGAGCGATAAAAAAATACAGCTCGAAAAACTAATCATAACCACCCGAAAGCAAAATAATTAATCCCTATATCAATAAAAAACATTAAAAGTAAATGCGAGTTGAAATACGCATGAGCGATAAAAAATACAGCTCGAAAAACTTATATAACCACCCGAAAGCACATTAATTAATCCCTATATCAATAAAAAACATTAAAATTTAATGCGAGTTGAAATACGCATGAGCGATAAAAAATACAGCTCGAAAAACGTAATCATAACC
Organism: Piezodorus guildinii; assembly: GCA_023052935.1. Classification (NCBI taxonomy): domain Eukaryota; kingdom Metazoa; phylum Arthropoda; class Insecta; order Hemiptera; family Pentatomidae; genus Piezodorus; species Piezodorus guildinii. The sequence continues at coordinate 178,049,466 of CM041292.1, read as the reverse complement.
ACCCGAAAGCAAAATAATTAATCCCTATATCAATAAAAAACATTAAAAGTAAATGCGAGTTGAAATACGCATGAGCGATAAAAATAAAAATACAGCTCAAAAACGAATAAAATTAATTAATCCCTATATCAATAAAAAAATTAAATTTAATGCGAGTTGAAATACATGAGCGATAAAAAATACAGCTCAAAACTAATCATAACACCGAAAGAATTAATAATCCTATATCATAAAAACATTAAAATATGCAGTTGAATAGCATGAGCGATAAAAAATACAGCTCGAAAAACGTAATAATAACCACCGAAAGCACATTAATTAATCCCTATATCAATAAAAAACATTAAAATTTAATGCGAGTTGAAATACGCATGAGCGATAAAAAATACAGCTCGAAAAACGTAATCATAACCACCCGAAAGCACATTAATTAATCCCTATATCAATAAAAAACATTAAAATTTAATGCGAGTTGAAATACGCATGAGCGATAAAAAATACAGCTCGAAAAACGTAATAATAACCACCCGAAAGCACATTAATTAATCCCTATATCAATAAAAAACATTAAAATTTAATGCGAGTTGAAATACGCATGAGCGATAAAAAATACAGCTCGAAAAACGTAATATAACCACCCGAAAGCACATTAATTAATCCCTATATCAATAAAAAACATTAAAATTTAATGCGAGTTGAAATACGCATGAGCGATAAAAAATACAGCTCGAAAAACGTAATCATAACCACCCGAAAGCACATTAATTAATCCCTATATCAATAAAAAACATTAAAATTTAATGCGAGTTGAAATACGCATGACGCGATAAAAAATACAGCTCGAAAAACGTAATAATAACACCCGAAAGCACATTAATTAATCCTATATCATAAAAAACATTAAAATTTAATGCGAGTTGAAATACGCATGAGCGATAAAAAATACAGCTCGAAAAACGTAATCATAACCACCCGAAAGCACAATTAATTAATCCCTATATCAATAAAAAACATTAAAATTTAATGCGAGTTGAAATACGCATGAGCGATAAAAAATACAGCTCGAAAACGTAATCATAACCACCGAAAGCAAAATAATTAATCCCTATATAATAAAAAACATTAAAAGTAAATGCGAGTTGAAATACGCATGAGCGATAAAAAATACAGCTCGAAAAACGTAATCATAACCACCCGAAAGCACATTAATTAATCCCTATATCAATAAAAAACATTAAAATTTAATGCGAGTTGAAATACGCATGAGCGATAAAAAATACAGCTCGAAAAACGTAATAATAACCACCCGAAAGCACATTAATTAATCCCTATATCAATAAAAAACATTAAAATTTAATGCGAGTTGAAATACGCATGAGCGATAAAAAATACAGCTCGAAAAACGTAATCATAACCACCCGAAAGCACATTAATTAATCCCTATATCAATAAAAAACATTAAAATTTAATGCGAGTTGAAATACGCATGAGCGATAAAAAATACAGCTCGAAAAAACGTAATCATAACCACCCGAAAGCAAAATAATTAATCCCTATATTAATAAAAAACATTAAAAGTAAATGCGAGTTGAAATACGCATGAGCGATAAAAAATACAGCTCGAAAAACGTAATCATAACCACCCGAAAGCACATTAATTAATCCCTATATCAATAAAAAACATTAAAATTTAATGCGAGTTGAAATACGCATGAGCGATAAAAAATACAGCTCGAAAAACGTAATAATAACCACCCGAAAGCACATTAATTAATCCCTATATCAATAAAAAACATTAAAATTTAATGCGAGTTAAAATGCACGCGAGCGATCAAAAATACAGCTCGAAAAATTTAATTATAATACCCGAAAACACATTAATTATTCCAAAAAAACTTCCCCTCCTATCTAAAAAATCAAAATCAACGATTATCTTAAAACTAAATAGACGATAATTAATTTTTTTAAATATTAGCTAGTAAAAAACAGAACTTGATATCAAATATCTAAGAGACCAAAAAAAAATATCATTTATTATATGCCAAAATTATTAAAAAAGTCATAATGTTAATTAAACTAATTATTTTTCAATAAATAAAACGGAATATTTAAGGCTAGAAGTGAAGGAAAAGGTAACATTTGAAATGGAAAAGGTGACATTTGACTTGGAAAAGGTGAAATTTGAAATGGAAAGGGTTACATTTGACTTGGAAAAGGTTACAATTGACTTGGAAATGCTATATATATATATATATATATATATATATATATATATATATATATATATATATAATTTACATTCAATATTTTTTTTTTTTTTTTTATAAAATAAAAAACACTGAGTAGATAAAATAAAACTATAAGTTTAAAATTGCTAACACACTTTTAAAAATATATTTTACAACCAAAGATTTTACTTTATTAACATTTTATAACGATTTTTATATAAATATTAATATATAAAACTTTAAAACATGATTACTTATTAATAATGGGTGATGACATTAATATACATATTTTGGAGGGGAAAACTTCTTTAGGCGTGTTATGCGATTTTGGCAGCGGTAAAAGGTTTGATTTCGTAACTATGGTAACGTCACCAACATGCACTATACTGGCGCATGCGCTTTGTGTATACCTGTCTATTAGAGATAGGATAACGATATCAATATCCGTGAACCTTGTCGATACCAGTGTAATATCGGCACAAAAATGTCGATATTTATAATACTTTATTTCAGTATTTAATTGAATTAAAATCATTTGCAAATGAAATGAGTAAAGACGTGGTAGATAAACTATGTCTTAGAACTTACCTCTTACTGTATATAAAGTTAATATAATGAATATCTTAATTTTCTTGACTATAAAGTATCAATATTTGTAAATATTATTAAAACACTACTTTGCATTAAAACACTTAAACATACAAAGTAAAATCATGATGACGTTATTGTGAATACTTAAATCGTAGTAAAACGCAATTGGAAAGAATATCTTGATCATATTCGCATAGAAATATGACATTTGCAAATTAAATTTATTTTAATAATATAGATTTCAATTAATCACTATGTATATTTTATTACTAAGTAAAACATTTGTTTTTTTGTTTCCTTGGAAGAGAAACTGAGGTTTTCTCTGTGTCGCACATTTATCAGTGTTACACACCTACATACATTCCAGAATATGTCTCAAATAATGATTATTTTTGAACTAATAGAATTCAGCTTAAGAGGTTATGTGTTTGAACGTTAACCTTTGATAATCTAACATGAGAAAAATATCCTTTTAGAGTTAGCGAAGAAATAGCAATATTCTTAAAAATCTGCATTTTGTAAACTATATTTTGTGATACCTTTATTTATCATAAGTTAAATATAAAAAATAATAAGGGAAGATCCCTTCCTTTGGGACAAAATCCTGTGTTATTTGAGATTTTCAATTAAAGGAGGTAAATAAAATTAAGTGTAAGCAATATAGGGATAAGAAGAAAGATAATGCATAGCCTACTCAACAAATGTCTGCATTTACAAACAAATTTACAATAACGGTTAAAGAGAAAGAGAAAATTAAGGGTCATCTAGAAAAAAAAAAAAAAAACAGATAAAAAATTTAGATAATTAAAAAGATGTTTTAATGTTCTATCTGCAGTCCCTATGACTGTCTACATTTATTATTATTATTATTATCTATTTATTTGTCTTTAGGGTCATCTCTTTACGAATGGAGCTGCTTGGCACGGCACAAACTATTTTATATATCGCCAGCACATATTAGCAACTTACATAATTTATTAAAAACATATTTTTTAGTTTAAATAATATAGCAATATAAAATAGTTATGTAAAATAAAACACACTCCTTCTCCTCTAGTTGATTATAAATAAATATATAATCCAACTTGTATATTTAGCCGTTTTTATCAACACAAATAAAATATTATGATTATTTTTTTGGAATTAACAGAGTTAAAAGTACTTTAAAGGAGGAAAATTTAAAAAAAAAAAATCGGCATTCAAGCCCTGTCAGATTATTTCAATCAGAATAAAACCTACATGATATTAAATCCCATTAAAGTTTACATCGATATAGAGAGGCTAATCAAAATAGCAGTTTTTGAGAAAACCGTGAAAAATGCATAGTCTAAATTGGTTCTTGTGGTTGGCCGATTTCAACAAAAAAAAGTCCGATCAACTAATGTATGTGAAAAAGCTGCTGTAGCATCTCAGGCGTATAGTTGTGTCAAATATTAAAGTAAAGTTCCACCCTACTGTCCGAAATCTGGGAGTAACCTTCGATCAATGTCTATCCTTCAAAAATCATATTTCAGAAATCTCTCGACGTACCCTTTCAACCTTAAAGCGACTGTATTCCCTCCGTCACCTATTTCCGCTTGAAACCCGAATACTCCTCGTTACCTCCCTAATATTCCCCCACTTCGACTATTGCTGTACGGTATATGGTGGTGTGTCTGGGGATCTCGAGGTAAAAATAAAACGCTTAATCAATTCCTTTGTTCGCTTCATCTTCGGGGTCCCTAGATACACCTCTGTATCCCAGCTTTATGGAGAGTTAAAGTGGCTTAACCCTTCCAATCGTCGCAAGTATTTCCTTGCGTCATTCCTTAACCAAATTATCCAATCCCGCCGTCCATCATATATTTTTGACCTTCTACAGTTCAAATCCTCTGTCCATTCCCGTTCTACACGCTCCAGGCCTTCGGATTTATACAGTACGGCCCACAGAACTGCACATTTCGACAGATCCTTTCTCATTCGATCCTCCATCCAATGGAATTCTATCCCTTCCTCCATCCGTCACTCCAATTCTCTTTCTACCTTCAAATCCCGCATATTTGATCACTTATTGCACATCCAGGCTCAATAGAATTCTAAATAAGCTTTTTATTTATTTATATATATATATTTATATATATATATTTTTTTTTTTTCATCTCATTTAAATATGTATATTTTATACCATTATTATTAACTTGTTTATATTTAATTAATTTACTCTAAGACTCTAAAGCCCTTTTTTTTGTACATTTTGTTCTAAAGGGACATGTCCCAGAATAATAAAGAACTTATTTATTTATTTAAATATGAAATTTCATTTTCGTACAACTTTGTTCGTCGTTTTCGTACTTGGGGCTTGGTTATTTGGACTCTAAAATGTGCATTTCTGTTGAAAATTCTAATTCGAAAATTTTCCCGATCATAATACTTTCCCTTACCATATATTTCATATATAGGAAAGTGAAAGTAAAAAAAAATCCTGCACTTACCTCCGTTTTTATAATCAATTAAAGAATTCACAAGAAAATAGTAAAAAGGTGCAAAATTAATGGTATTAAGTAGCTCCTCTGGTAAGCTCATCTTGATGAAAAAGGTTCTGTAACATCTCGGGCGAATGGTTGTCTTTAATATGGAATTTCAGTTTCATAAGACTTTTTCTTTACGTGCGTGAGTTACCACACACACACAGAGACCTTTTTGCGGACTTGGTCATTTGGACTCAGAGTACCCTATTTTTTTTTTTAATTTTCGTTGAAAACTGGAATTCTAAACTTTTCACGATCGCAATACTTTCCCTTACAATATATTTCATATATAGAGAAGTGAAGGTACATATTTCTTAACCGTATAATAAGTTACTTTACGGCTCAGGAGACGGTGCGATTGATTAACAAAGGTGAGGAGGGCTTTGAAGGTCCAGAGATTAAAGGGAGCTAAAATCGACAGGGATTTTAATTCCTCCTTTTTGCGAGCGAGGATTAAGAGATAAAAAGGCCAGAAGGAGGTCGGGTAAGAGTTCATTTGCGGTGAATATGAAATTGAGGGCTGTTGGGGCTGAAGGGGGAGGAAATGAGATATGTAGGGGAGGGGTGGCGGGAGGGGTGAGAGGGGGGCAGGAGGGGGAGGATATTGAATTCCAGATGAACTAATAGAAGAGCTCCGAGGCATTCCCTCATAATGATTTTTATCTCCCCCTCCGCTCGTTCCACTCGTTCCGTAATGAACTTCTTGGCGGCCTCATATCGGCATTCCTCCGATAGCTCCGCCTCTCTCGCCCAATATAGATCCTCGGCATTTCGACATACCGATTCGGAACTAATATAGTTCTCAATCCACAGGTCTCTCTGGATATCTCACTATATTAGTCCAGATGGTAATGTCAAAGTTCCGGAGCGAAATTCAGACCAGAATATTAATTAATTGCAAGCTTAAACCACATCTCGATAGCCCATGAAGGTCCTCGCTACTTGTAGAGATACTTATTGTTTCTTGACCAACAGCCCTGCTAAAATTAATGCAAATAAATTCTAATTTTTTAATAACTTTATAACCCACTCTATATTGTAAAACTGTACTTTCTAAGGCAATTATGAAGGCAAAGTAAATCATAGCCCAATTAATTAGCTTTGATTTGAGTGGTAATGGGCATCTGTAAGTTTAATAGTTTTTAAGATAAAGGTCTTTAAGTAAAAATTTTTTTTTCTGCTAAAATTCAGAAATTAGTATTTTGTTAGTTTATTTTGCCTATTGTCGCTTTAATATCTCCGCAACCATTCATTTTACCGAAAATATTTATATTATAATTTTTGAAGATAATGTACTTTAAATATGCATATAGTGCTGTCTTCAATAAGGATAATAACTTTTGAAATATTCACAAAAAAATTAATTAAAACAGGAATTTTATGTTTATCATAAATAATAACAGAAAAGATCACTCACCGCCTTCCGATTAGCCAACTGACGTTAAATATATAAATAAAATAATAATTGAGCTATCAGGGAATCACATCTCTAATAAGTTGTGGTTTGACCATATAGGATGATTTTTTAATTTTTTTTTTTTTTTTTTGCACTTTGTTCATCGCGTTTTCTTGATCACGAAAATATTTTCGATTTTTCTCTTTCTTCAATAATAAACGATTCTTGGTGTGATTACATCTATTATAATCTGTTACTTGATTATACATATGATTTTTTTTTTTTTTTTATTTATCACGCTGAACTGATTATAAAACTCTATATACACATTTCTCTATCTTCAAAAATAACTGAGTTATAAGTAAGCGTATTTATGTGAAAAATTTCAATTTTTTTTTCTTTTATCTCTTTTATATAATTATTCGCGTTTTTTTTTAACAATAGTGATTTTTTTTCAATCTTCAAAAATAACGTAGTTACTGGCGTATATACATATATATAGGCGAGAATTCGATTTTTTCATTTTTCTTTTTTTTTTCTTGTTTATCGCTCTTTACTGATTCTAAAATTCTCAATATACTTTTCTCTGTCGTAAAAAATAACTGAGTTATGAACGTTTTATGTGCAAAATTTTAATTTTTTTTCTTTTCATTTTTATAAAATTATTCGCGTTTTTTTTGGTTAAAAAACACTAATAATATTTTTTCTATCTTAAAAAAAAATTGAATTATTGAATAAAATCCTTTTAATCGGCCGCCATTTTAAAACTAACCAGCTGATATCAACATCTAGGTGTTAGGATCATCGATGAATGGACTAGTATTTTTGTGGCGAATACAAAAAAAAATTGGTCCAGTAGTGACGGAGAAATGCCGCGGACGGCGGAAAAAGTTTTTTTTATTCGTTATTCGGATTCTTCGCATCTTGAAACGTAAGCTCTCAATTTTTGAGCAGGGGTAATTTTTTATTTTATTTTTTTTTTTTTGTTCGATTACAAAGGCTGATTATTGAAAATAATAAACAAAAAAACTATTATTGCGATCGGTACAGAACTAGCAGAGATAAGGCGTTTTGAAATTAGCAACGGTGATATTCCATTTTCCTTAAGTTTTTCGTATTAGTTAATTACGTATAAACAGTTATACCCTAATATAGTTTTTTTGAAATAATAAACCATTGTGTAATGGTTTAGAGCGGTTATAATTTTTTTAAAATTGCCCCCTTCAATTTTTGCTTTTAGCGCTAGAGAATTACATTTAATAGAGAATTGAATTTTCTACAAAATGAAAAAAGAAACATTAAAATGGGTTAAGAACTAGCAGAGATATAGTGTTTTGAAATTAGAAGTGGTGATATACCATTTTCCTTTGAATTATTTATTGCTTTTCATATTACGTAATTGTCTTTAAATACACAGTTATATCATAATGTTGTTATTTGGTAATAATAAACCATTGTGTTAGAATTTGCTTTGTTTTTATTTTTATACCTTTTATTTATACCCACCTTCAGAGGCGACTGAAGCCCTTCCCTTGGAACCTGTAGCTCTACAACCCATGAAGCGCTTTGGGCTCAGTACATTCAGTTTCTAGGAGTAACATTTCACATCTGCAATGAGGTAATTAGGTCGATATCACACTCATCCGAAAGGTTTTTCCACAATTTTAGGTACCCACTTTGTAGGGTCTCCATACCCCCGGTTCGTTGCACAGCTAAAATAACAGAATAAATAATTCTGCTTTAGCCGAGGTTTAAACTACCCAACACCACGCCACTTCCTACCCATTCTTATAATATCCTAAAAATATTTTTTAAAATAAATTGGAAGGAATTGGAACTTTAAGGTTATGAATCGAAGCTTCCAAGAGAACTGCAAAGGCGTGGGATGGTGGCCGGAGAATCGTGATTTAAATCTAATTTTTGGACGAGTGGAGTGGCAATTAGGATTGGAGTGGCTGGTTCGGACGGGCGGCTAATTGTCTCGTCTCCCTTCGTCTTCTGCTCCTTACTTCTCCGGCTCCGGCAACTCCGACTCCTTACTCCTCCAACTCCTTAGCCCTCCAACGCCAATCACTCTCAGCAACTTCCCTTAATTAAATATATTAGAAGGAAGGCTCACGTTCATTTCAACCTTCTTAAGTAAACCTCAGTCGGAAGAAATCTTGAAAAGTTTTGTACGTGTAAACTTCACAAAACAGTTTAGAAATTGTAAAGATTGAGAGCGAGCAACACACGATTTTACGACACCTCCTTTGTTAAAATCAATTTAAGAATTTTAATTTCGTAAATGAGAGTTATAAAAAAAAATTTCCCTTACCTATATATGAAATATATAGTACTGGAAACTATTGCGATCAAGTAAATTTTCGAATTCCAGTTTATAATGGAACAACACGTTTTAGGGCCCCCTTAGTCCAAAAAGGACTGTGTGTCTATGTGTGGTAAGTCTAGCAAAAAAACGAATAGTCTTACAACACTAAAATTTCATATTTAGGACAACCCTACGCCCGAGATGTTACAGCAACTTTTTTTTCAAAATCAACTAACCACAAGAGCCACTTTACACCATGCATTTAACACCTTTTTACGAATTTCTCAAAAACAGCTCTAACGCTCTTGATTAAATTTAATGGACTTTAATATCATGTAGGTTTCATCCTGATTGAAATAGTCTGACAGGGCTAAAATGTCGATATTTTAATTTTTTTTTCTTCTAAAGTACCTTTAATTTTGTAGAAGTTATAAAAATAACTATATAATCTAACTAGTACTGAAAAAAATAAATACATTTATAATCTGAACGAATACGATATCCGACTAAAAGAGAAAAGAACAAAAATATATTTTTTATGGTGTTTTTGAAGATAAAAACAGTTATATAGACTAATATACGTAATAATATACCGTTACCGTTAGAAAAATTATTATCTTATAAACACAATTGTTAAAGCTAATGGAGAGTGATGAAAAACCGATAAAACTAACTGATTGTTTTAGATAATAATATAATAGATTATTTGATTATTTAATAAAACACATGTTTCTTTTGAAATTTAAGTTGATTAATTCTTTAAAAATTTATTACCTTCACTTACCTATTTATTTTTATTGAAGGAATTAGTCCGGGTGGCGGTCATTAAATGAAACAACTGAATAGTTTCAACTATTTTATTGTTTGCCAACGTTTCGACCCCCATTGTGGGTCATCATCAGGGCGTCTGGTAGGTGAGTGGAAACTGAGTCAGTTTCCACTCACCTACCAGACGCCCTGATGATGACCCACAATGGGGGTCGAAACGTTGGCAAACAATAAAATAGTTGAAACTATTCAGTTGTTTCATTTAATGACCGCCACCCGGACTAATTCCTTCAGTAATTCTCAACGGTCAACTAATTATATCCACTATTTATTTTTATCTATGAATGTATTTAAAAATTCTTAAATTGATTTTAACAATGGAAGTAATTGAAAGTCGCGTGCTCCGCCTAAAAGATTTTTTTATAACTTTTCACTTTTCAAGACCTTTTTGCGGAACTTAGTCATTTGGACACCGGATACCATAAGTTAAATACTGAAATTAAAAAATGATCACCCTCGCAATACTTTCTATCACTATATATTTCATTTATAAGTAAGTGAAAGTAATGATTATGGATCTCAAAGTTTCCTGTGAAACTTCCTAAAATGGATATTTTTCTATTTGAAAATCATAGTCTCAATCGTGACGTTGAGTTCCACAAGGTGCTATATCCATTCTAGGAAATTTTATAGGAAGCTCGAAAATCTCTCATTACTATATTATTAAAACCGGCTAATTTGATTATTTTTGCATTAAAATCTAGAATTGTTTTTTTTTTTTTTTTTTTTTTTTTTTTAATTGAGATATATTACAATTTGTTTCTATATGAACATTAGTAATAGTGATATATGAACCCATTCACACAATATATACAATGATAAAGTCAAATAAATAAAATATAATATATATACAAAATAAGAAAACAAACAACAACCTATAACTGAGATAAATACAAATAAATGATATATATAGAATTAAATAATAATAAATATAAAAACAAAACAAAACATTAACCTATAATTGAGATAAATAAAAGTTTGCAAATAAACAAACATCATTCAAACAAACATAACTATATACAAAATATACAAGTGCTATAGAGGGACCCCAGACTGGGCTTTTCCCCCCACTTGTGGAGGAAAAGCGGAATCCAAAAGATCCTAGACCCTCGCCCTCAGCCGCGTCACTGGTGTGAATCAGTGGAGGCCGAACTAGGGCGCACTAGCCACAAACATACATTACATGAGTGGAGGATCTGACCAGTGTCAGAACTCCAATTTAAACGTTTACAATACGTCTCGCGGCCACTGCCGTTTCAATCTTCGAGGAGGATTGTAGGGATGGGTGGTGCTGGATAGGGATTGTGCTAGAGGGTTAGGATGATGAATAAGGTTCTGATGAAATTTGGAAAATTTGGATGGTACCAGGTCTAAAATAAACGGAATTTTAAGGTCGTGGTGTAGGGTAGAGTTGGTAACGTAATAAGGAGCATTAACTATTGTTCGGAGAACTTTGGATTGGAAGGATTGGATGCGTTTGATGTTAGAATGTTTAGCTGCTCCCCACAGTTCAAGTCCGTAGGTCCATATTGGTTTCAGTACTGTCTTGTATATTAGTAATTTGTTGTCAACTGTAAGATGAGATTTTCTGTTTAGTAGTCTGTATAACTGGCCGAATCTGCGGTTAAGTTCTTTTCTTTTAAGTCTTGTGTGTGGGTTCCACGTCAGCCTTTTGTCTAGTAAAAAGCCAAGATACCGGACTGTGTCAGAGGAAGGAAGCGGTAGGGAATTGAAATAAACCGTTGGACAGGATTTGCGTCGAAGAGTGAATGTGACGTGTGAGCACTTGTTTTCGTTCACCTTAATACGCCAAGCGTTACACCAGTCTTCGACAAGGGAAAGGTGATTTTGTAAATTAAGCGATGCTGCTTCAGGATCGGAATTGGATGACAAAATGGCGGTATCATCAGCAAATGTTGCCAGAAAGGTATCGGGATCGGTAGTGATATCGGCGGTGTAGAGGATGTAGAGGACGGGTCCCAAGACGCTGCCTTGAGGAACACCAGCCTCAACAATATAATGTTTGGAAAATTCTGAGCCACAGCGAACTCGGAAGGAGCGGTTTGATAGATAGGATCGGAGGACTAGGTATAAGGATTGGGGTAAATGGGTTTTGAGCTTAAAGAGCAATCCCGGGTGCCACACCCGGTCGAAAGCTTAGAATTGTTTTTTTATCTTTATTAAATACACTATATTACAGTTATGAAATGATTTGATTTAGTAGGATTTGCCAAAATATCACTTTCGTGAAAAATGTTTACCTTTAGGAAATCAACGTCTCAACTATTGACCGTCAACCTTCCTTCATTTAATTAAATTATTTGATAAACTATTAAGTAATACCCCTTTAACTGAAAATTAATGAATCCATAATTAATTTTTTTTTTTTTTTTTTTTTAAGAATATCCTCAACCTATATTTTATATCGCACCTATATTATACCTCTCTCTGGCATCAAAAATTAAAATTTCAAATGGCCATAGTGCGCAATGGAACCCCCACTTTCACCAGTCAGTACCAAGTACACCTTTACGTAAGTCGGTTACACTAAAAGGTAATATTGAAAAACTCTTATATTATATTATATAGGTTCCATAACGTATATACTACATACTTTCACTTGCCTATATATAAAATATATAGTAAGGAAAAGTATTGCGATCGTTTTGGCAACTATTCCCCGAAATGTTACAGCAATTTTTTTCATCAAAGTCGGCTTACCAGAAGAGCCACTTTATACAATGCATTGTGATTTTCTCAAAAAAGGCCATAACGATTCTGATTAGACTCGCTATATCCTCAATATCATGTAGGTTTGTTTGTTTTATTTATTTAACACCACTTTATGCTACTATGGTTAATCGAACGATGCTACAGTGGGAGTCCTAAATTTTGTCTATCCAGGTTTTATTAGGATAAGGATCTTTAACGAGTACCTGATATACCACAAGCTCGGGACCACCTTTTAACATCCCTCCGAAGGACAGCATAACTAAGGATTTCTTACTCCCATTAAAAAATCCTAGGACCACCTGCGGGTTTGAACCCGTGGCCTTTGGCATAGGAGGCTGTTATGCTAGCCACCCAGCTACAATCATGTTTATTTTATTCTGAGTCTGAGAGGACTAAAATGCCAATAATTTAAATTTTCTTCCTCTAAAGTACCTTTAATTATGGAGTATAGCTGACCGTTGAGAATATTAGATAAGGAAGATTTTTTGTGGTGCGGTCATCAAAAAGAAACACACATTGAAAAGTAGTACTTATTTTAATTGTATTTCGACGTTTCGGCCTACATTGTGGGCCTCCATCAGGTTGACTCTGAGACGGTGTCTAAAGAAGTTAAAGTTATTTTTGAGTGTCTAAAGTTATTAAGTCATTAAGTGTCTAAAGTTATTAAGTCATTAAGTGTCTAAAGTTATTTTTGAAGTCATTTCTTTCGACACCGTCTCGAAGTGACACTGATGAAGGCCCACAATGTAGGCCGAAAATTCGGACCACAATTAAAATAAGTAGTACTTTCTGATGACCGCATCCCAAAAACATCTTCCTCATCTAAAGTACCTCTAAGTTTGTAGATTCCAAAAAAATACCCATATCATGTTTTAAGATTTATGAAAAGTGTCTGAATATAAAAGTTGAAAAAAAATTGATAATTAACTAATTTATTTTTTTCTTCTTTCTTTTCTTAGTTGGGTTTTGGCTTATTATTTTCAATGGTGAACCTTTGTAATCAACCTAAAAAAAAAAAAAAAAAAATTAACCCCTCTCAAAATTTGAGAGTTTAGGTTTCAAGATGCGTAGAATCCGAATTTCTCCGAAACTACTCGACCAATTATTTTTTAAATTCGCCACAAAAATACGATCCGGCCGATTAAAAGTGATTTAATTCAATAACTCAATTATGTTGAAGAAAATATTCATCAGCGTTTTTTAACAAAAAAAAAACACGTATAATTATATAAAAGAGAAAAAAAAATTGAAATTTTACTCATAAATACGCTCACAACTCAGTTATTTTTGACGATAGAGAAAAGTAAGTATAGTGATTTAGAATCAGGTAAAAATAATCATCGGAGATAAACAAAAAAAAAAAAAAAGGAAAAATAAAAAAAAATTAAATCTCGCTTATATATGTGTTTGTAACTACGTCATTTTCGAAGATAGAAAAAAAAAATTATTATGTTTTTTAACCAATAAACCGCGAATGATTATAAAAAACTTTTTTACTTTTAGTTTTATTTGATATAGAATTAAATTTTCGATAAAATGTAAAAAGAACCATTGAAAATTGGTTAACAACTAGCTGAAATATTGCGTTTTGAAATCAGCGGTAGTGATATGATTTTATCCTTTGAATTATTGCTTGTCATATTACTTAATTGCCTAATATTGTTATTAGGAAACAATAAACGATTGTAAAAAAATTGCAGCTTTTTTAACTCTTTTTAATAATTCTTAAATTTATTTTAACATCCGAGGTAAGTGAAAGCCGCATGTAAGATTTTTGTAACAGGGACGCCAGTTAAGTTATTTAGATATTGTTCACAGAAAAATACTAAAATCGGGACTATAAAATGTGAGGGAGAAGGAAGAAATACGGTGACAATTTTTGGTCACATGTACTTTGTTATGCCAAATAAATAAAAAATCTGGTGCGCGCAACACACGACTTTCTTTTACCTTCGTTATTTATATCAATTTAAGAACCTTTATCCAAATTTATAAACGAAATAAATTGTTAAAGAATTATTTACATTGGATTTTAATAGAAACATGTATTTTTTAAATAAATCTATTATATTATAATCTACGACAATCAGTTTGTTTTATCGGCTTTTCATCACTCGCTGTTCACTTTTACCATAGTATGTATAAGATAATATTTTTTCTAAAATCATTAGCATTCCAACGATATATTTATTATACATGTATATTACTGTTCGTTTCTTTCTTCTTTCAGTGGCGCGACAGGCCGTGTAGACCCTGGGCCTCGCGGTGTAAACTGCGAGTTTACATTCACGTTTCACGATGCTATTTTTAGTGTAGGGTCATCACTTCCTACGACTAATTTTGTGAGTGGCCACCCTTTGGCTGACGGGTCTCACATACCCGGGGGGTAGGTTGTGAGTGAATTTTTTACATCCTTATAAAAGCCCCGCCGGGACTGGGATTCGAACTCAGAACATGTAGCATGAGAGACTAGCGCCCTAGCCACTCAGCCACGGGCTCCCCGCCTGTTCTTTGGTTAAAAAAATAAAAATTGCATTAAAACATATTTTTACAGTTTTCTCCTTTTGTTGGATATCGATTTCGTTCAACGTATATATTTACCTGATTTTTTAGCAATGCTAATCAGATGATAGGTTATTTTTATATAATCTACAAAACTAAAGGTACTTTAAAAGGAAGAAAATTTAAAATATGGGCATTTAAGCCCTGTCAGACTATTTCAATCAGAATGAAACCTATATGCTATTAAAGCCCATCCAATTTTACGTCAATACTGCTAATGTATTATTGTCCGTAACTGAAATTCGTTTCATAGTTTTTGGAATTTCTAAAAAATCATAATATTCACATTTCTATATCTTTAACATACCCAAGGTATAGAAACAAATTAAATAATATATATGTATTGTTCAAATATATTTTGTACGGTAATTATGATCATTTATATTAACTATTCAAAAATATCCTTGATATCTTCAGACAAGTCCTCTTGTGATTCGTTAGTTTTTTGGCACATTCTCAAGGAGGATATTAAAGGGTCTGAATAAATAATATTGGAAAACTATTATAGTATTATATATATATATATATATATATATATATATATATATATATATATTTTATAAAGTTATAGAATTTTGGCCACTAAATCGAGATTTTTCCCACTGTGCGACGAGACGAATATCCTGATGATCCTCCCATATATTCCTCAGAACCAGCATCTATAGGCATTGAAAATCCTGAAAATATTGAAGCCTGGAAAAGAGAGAAGAGTCACTAAGTAAGCAGGAATTTTTAAAATAAGTGAAAACGAAATCCTTTACATATTAATGAAGGATTGTGCAGAAAGGAAAAAACGCATAAATGGATGAAATTAAACACATTTCAGGCCTTAAATCTGTTAATACCGAGATTATAAAATTCAATTACTTGGGAGCCTTTTGAATAAGAAAGGCTTGTGTATATCATCTTACGCAATATATTTACTTACGTAACGAGAATAATTTAATTTTTTTTAAAATCTGGTGCGGGCAACACAGGACTATCACTTACCTCGACTGTTAAAATTAATTTAAAAACATTTTTTTAAAAATATTTATTTAATGAGAACTATTACAATATGTTTCAGAATGAACAGTAGTAATAGTGATATGAGACCACATTCATACAATATATACAGAAAATAATGATAAAGTCAAATTACATAAAATAGAAAAAAAATCATATATACTAGTATATATAATAAAATAATAATAAAAAACAAAAACCAAACAACAACCTATAATTGAGATAAAATCGTTAGCAAATAAATAAACTTCATACAAACAATGGTAACTACATACAATATATACAACTGCTAAGGGGACCCCAGACTAGGCTTTTCCCTCCACTTATGGAGGAAAAAAACGGAATCCAAGAGATCTCAGCGCCTCTCTCTCAGCCGCATCGTAGAGGCTGAGTTAGGGCGCAATAGCCACAAACATACAGTAGATGAGTGGAGGATGTGACCAGTATAAATGTTTACAGAACGTCGCGAGGCCACTGCCGTTTCAATCTTCATGGAGGATTGTAGGGATGGGTGGTGCTGGATAGGGATTGTGCTAGAGGGTTAGGATGATGAATAAGGTTCTGATGAAATTTGGAAAATTTGGATGGTACCAGGTCTAAAATAAACGGAATTTTAAGGTCGTGGTGTAGGGTAGAGTTGGTAACGTAATAAGGAGCATTAACTATTGTTCGGAGAACTTTGGATTGGAAGGATTGGATGCGTTTGATGTTAGAATGTTTAGCTGCTCCCCACAGTTCAAGTCCGTAGGTCCATATAGGTTTCAGTACTGTCTTATATATTAGTAATTTGCTGTCAACTGTAAGATGAGATTTCCTGTTTAATAGTCTATATAACTGGCCGAATCTGCGGTTGAGTTCTTTTCTTTTATGTCTTGTATGTGGGTTCCACGTCAGTCTTTTGTCTAGCAAAAAGCCCAGATAACGGACTGTGTCTGAGGAAGGAAGCGGTATGGAATTGAATTTAACTGTTGGGCAGGATTTGCGTCGAAGGGTGAAGGTGACGTGTGTGCATTTCCTTTCGTTCACCTTGATACGCCAAGCATTACAACAGTCTTCGACAAGGGAAAGGTGCCTTTGGAGATTTAGCGATGCTGCTTCAGGATCGGAATTGGATGATAAAATGGCTGTGTCACCAGCAAATGTTGCCAGAAAGGTATCGGGATCGGTAGGGATATCGGCGGTATAGAGGATGTAGAGGACGGGTCCTAAGACGCTGCCTTGAGGAACACCGGCCTCAACAGTATTATGTTTGGAAAATTCTAAATCACAGCGAACTCGGAAGGAGCGGTTTGATAAATAGGACCGGAGGACTAGGTATTGGGGTATATATTGGGGTAAATGGGTTTTGAGCTTAAAGAGCAATCTCGGGTGCCATACCCGGTCAAAAGCTTGCGCTATGTCTAGAAAGGCACCCGAACAATACTCCTTGCACTCAAGGGCGGAGGAAATGTGGGCCACAACTCGGAGTTAAAAACTATTAAATATACTTCAATAAGTTGATTTTAATAAAAGGTGAATTAATTTTCGTTGGAAACATATGATTTAGATTAAATAATATAACTGCATTAAATTGTTAATCAGTAATAGGCATTTAGGTAAGGTGTTTAAGGGCGCTAAATTCCTAGATTATTACGCCCGTTAATCAGTAATGAGTTTATTCCCTGTTCGTCGCATTATATTACTTTTACAAAACTTTGTGAATCAGATAATATTTTTTCTAAAATCTCTAACATTCCAAAGGTATATTATAAATGTATATTACTATTCTAATGTTCAAAAAAAACAAAAATTTCACATTAAAAATAGATTTGCTTTATTATCTTTTAGTTGGTCATCAAATTCCTCCAACTTGTATATTTGGCCTTCCTGCATCAGTGTCATTAAGATGATATGGTTAATTTCATAAAATCTACAAAATTAAAGGTACTTACTTTAGTAGAAGAAAGTCTAAAGTATTGGCATTTAAGCCCTGTCAGACTAATTCACAATGAAACCTCAATCACAATGAAACCTACATGATACTAAAGCCCGTCCAATTTTACGTCGATATAGCGAGTTCAATCAAAATCGTTTGAGCAGTTTTTGAGAAAATCGTAAAAAGGTGCAAAATGCATAATATAAATTGGCTCTTCTGGTTAGCTGATTTTTATGAAAAAGTTTTTGTAACATGTCGGGTCTATAGATTTCTTAAATATGAAATTTCAGTTTCATATGACTTTTCGTTTACGCGCGGGAGTTACCACTTACACACAAACAGACCTTTTTGCGGGACTCGTTTGGACTCAGGGGACCCTAAAACGTGTATTTCCGTTTTTATATTCCTGTTCAAAATCCAAAAATTTTATACAAAAATATTTTTGCTCTTTTCTCCTTTAAATCGAATTCGTTCAAATTATATACTTGCCCGTGATAAAAAGATGGTATAAATATATTTTTTATAACTCTACCCATTGGCAGCACTCTAAGAGTCTAAACTTAGATGGTGTCGTGACCATCTTTTTTTCCGAAGCCTGGGAGCATTATCAAGAACCGAAGAGGAATCAAGGATTGAAACGGGCGGGTTAGAGTGGGAATAAAGTTTGCCATGGAAGGAATGGTATCTAGTTCGGGCTAAGTCAGTCATATGGAAGATATAGGTTTTTATGGATGATTTTATTCGTGACAAAGTAAGGAACATTGAGGATTATCTGGAGGATTTTGGACTGTAAGGATTGGGTATGGGAAGATTTGATGGTTTAGTAGAGCCCCACATCTCTACTCCGACCTTCTAATTTAAGTTAGAAATTGAAGTGCTATCACTGATTAGGTCCTTCAAAAGTGTTCTAATCATTTACTAACCTCATTGCACCTATTCAGTTGTAAATTTAATTAAATCAATAAAATATATTAATAAATGTCTGTTTTTTTCTTTATTGCAGATATGATCCCCATAATCTTGGCCGTACTCCTCTTCGTGATATTGGTCCTCCCGACGATCCTCCCGGAAGAGAGCAAGCTGAGGTATTACTCTTGCTACTTCACCTTCGGAGCTATTACATTAATATCTTCTTCTTTTATTTTTATGTTGCAAATTCTAATGCCATCCAAAGTTCCTGGGTAATTATGCTTATTTTTATTTGTTGTTTATTAGTTGTGTTATTTCACTTACCTATATATGAAATTATTGAGACTATAAAAATTCAGTTTTCACTGGAAATACACGTTTTAGGTTCAAAAATTTCATATTTGAAGCAACTATACCCCCGAGATGTTACAGCAACTTTTTTATCAAAATCGGCCAACCTGCAGTGCCCCTTTATACCATGCATTTTACACCTATTTACGATTTCCTCAAAAACGGCTCAAACGATTTTGGTTGAGCTTGCTACATCGATGTAGAATATAATGAGCTTTAATATCATGTAGGATTCATTCTGATTGAAAGAGTCTGATTGAAAGAGAGCTAAATTCTGATATTTTTTGTCTCTAAATTAACTTTGATTCTGTAGGTTCTATAGATATAGCTATATCACCTTTTTAGAACTTATAAAAAATGGATAAATATACTAGCATTCTTCCAATTAACCAATTTTTATTAAGGATGAATATACAATTTGAAGACGATATCCAACTAAAGAAGAAAAGAGCAAAAATATTTTTGTATGCAATTTTTGTGTTTTTGAACATAAAAACAGTAATATGGACGTATAATTTACCTTTGGAAAGTTAAAGATTTTATAAAAAATATTATCTTATACGAAAAATTGTAAAAGTTAACGGAGAGTGATGAAAAGCCGATAAAAATAACCGATGTGTTATTATTAAATTAATTGAATATTTAATAAAACACATGTTTCTATTGGACCTCAAAGAAATTGATTCTTTAACAATTTATTTTCTTCTATAATTGTTTTTAGAAATTCTTAAATTGATTTTAACAACGGAGGTATCTGAAAGTCGTGTGCGCACCAAATTTTTTTCTTAGTCTTGAAGATAGCCTCAAATTTCGCCTAAAACATCAGCAAAAAAAATAATCCTTTTTATTTGAATTGTTTCGATTCAATAGCCTTCAAATTATTATAATATTGAACTCCAGAATAGAAAAATATATTCACATTATTACATATTATAATGAATGTTAATTATTATTTAATTTTTTTTTAGAATTACAACAATGTTGGCAATATATATTTCAAAAATATTAGGCTTAGAGTGGGAAATAAGAAATATAGCTATTCAAGATAAATATAAAAATGCAGTTAAGATTTATAATCATCAATCTGTAATAGACCTCTTAGGTAAGACATTTATTAATTTATTTAGTTATAAAAAACATTGTTATCTATTTTAAATCAAATAAATCACTTACAGGATTATAATATACCAGGTGTAGGATTATGTTACCTAATTTGTTTTTGTAAAAATTGCACGCCTGTTATTTAAAAATTATAAAAAATATTTTATTCAAAATAGCCTCCGTTGGAATTTATACATTTTCCCCACCTCTTCGACAGGGTGAATGAATTGCACGCCAAAAAAGCAATTCTTCCTTTGAAGAGAACCAGTTATCGAGCCATTTTCATAAGAATCGAAATATCGTTCAGCGAGTGCATGTCCCAATGATGCAAATATATCTGAATAGTCTGGAGAATAAGCCGCATGCGCTAGTAGTTCCCAATTGAACCCCTTGATCGTATCTATGACCCGTTTTGCTGTGTGAGGGGCATTATCATGAAGCAAAATGACTTTATGTCGACTTTTTGCATGTTCTGGTCGTTTTTCACGTATTGCTCGATTCAAATCGATCATTTGTTGTGGATAGCGATCAGTGTTAACAGTTCTGCCAGGTTTTAGTAGCTCATAATATATTATACCCTTTTAATCCCACCAAACGCACAGCATTGTTTTCTTTCTGAAACAATTTGTTCTTGCAGTGGATGTTGATGGTTCGCCTGGATTCACCCATGATTTTTTTTACACCTGACGAACAGCATTTGACAAGTGGTTTTTCTTGCTGCCTTACATTCAGTTCATGTGGTACCCATTTTCCCACTTTCTGAATCTTTCCCATAGCTTTCAGACCAAGAGATACTGCTTTTTGTGTCACATTTAATTGTAGCGCGGGTTCTTGAGTCTAAGTATCGTCTTCATTCAATAAAGCTTCCAAGTCCTTGTCTTCAAATTTTTTCGGTGGTTTCTCACGTCAAAATCACCACTTTTAAATTTTGTAAACTACTCAAAGCATTAATTTTTGCCAAAAGTATGTTCAACGTATCCTTCGACAAGCATTCTATGCGATTCTGCTGCAGTTTTCTTCAAATGATAGTATAAAACCAATGCTGTCCGCAAGTCATAGTTCGTAGACACAAAACTTGACATGTTTGAGGTTATAGAAAAATATACTAGTGTATAAAACTCAAGTTATTGTGTGTTGACATACTTTGTCAACTGTAAGAGGGAGATGGCGCTACAGAGGTGGTCTCACGGTCTTAAAACTGATAGCGAGCACCATCTATTGGGAAATTCCGGTTTCACACTTCTACATCTAGTACAATATTCATGTATAGTCAAGAACATGAATATACATTGAGTACAAAAATCTGTTTTATACTTTTAGTTTGGTTGTCATTTTTAGTCAGTTTAGAGATAATAACATGTGTTTCAAAAAACACTCTAACTCAAATTAATTAATTTAATTAATTAAGCATTAATTTTAATGTTTCTTCTCCTCTCCCCCTCTCTTTTCCTCTCACTCTTCCTCTGCTTCCCCTCTCCTTCTCCTTCCCCCTCCCTTCCCTCTCCCTCTGCTTCCCCTATACTTCTTCTCCCCCTTTGTTCCCTCTCCCTCGCCCTCTTCCCCCGTCTACCTCCTTCTCTCTATATCCCTTTCCCTCTCCCTCTTTCTCTCTATCTCTCCTTGTTCCCTGTCACGGTGGAAACGACTACTACCAGCCGAGGTCAGGTGAAAGATAGTCTCAACACTGGTACGCCCAGTAGTATGGTACTGTGACTACGAATATATATATATATATATATATATATATATATATATATATATATATATATATATATATATATATATATATATATATTGGAAGCTGAGGACTGCAGAACCAGAGAGCTCTCAACGCAGTTATCCGATTTATCTAGGGTACTAAAAAGGACGAGCTAATTCACTTATAAGGGAATTAGGTTGGCTCCGAGCAAAAACGTATTGTCGCCTTGATCTAATGTGCCTAGCCCGTAAGGTTCTAGATTCTAGGATTCCGGAAAATCTATGACGTGAATCTGTTGAGGTACGGAGCGAGAGTTTGCAGGGTGTATTCCAACTACCTGGTTGCAGAACCGAGGCCTTGCTTTCCCCGCCGCGGCAGCGAGAGAGCTCAACCACTTCAACTTGGAAGTCAGGTTTTCTTCCTCTTTCCCCTAGACCTTGCCTTCGACTATTCTTTGATACAGACTCGTCGAGTGCGCCTTGAAGCTCTGAGAAAACCTGAAGATGTTATATTTTCCTTTCTAATATCCCTTTGTTCCTTTTATGCTATTTATTTATTTTTCCTTAATCTCTTCCTGCAGTTTTTGTTTTTACTTAATTGTATAATTTATATTAATTTTGTTTCTAAGTTTATAAACAAAAATATATACGTATAAAAACAAATGATATATTTGTATAGTATAATAAAGTGGCACAATTATAAGTGTGAAAATTATTATTTTGTCTATAAGAAAGGGCCTAAGGCCTAAGTCAATAAAATCTAATCTAATCTTTCCTCTCCCTCTTCCTCTCCCTCTCCCTCACCCTCTCTCTCTCTCCCTCTCCTTATTCCTCTCCATCTCCCTCTCCCACTCTGTCTGCCTAATTTATTAATTTATTAACAAAACAAGTTTATCCATCTATCTTAATAATATATTATTCAGAAATAATACAATCTGCCACTATCTTGGGCAATAAGTATTAGGGCTAAAAGAAGTCATTCATTCCATATGTACAAAGTAAAACAATACAAAAAATTATAATCACGGCCACATTCATACCTATGTACAATATTTACATACTGCCCCTGGGAACTCCGAATCGAACCTCTGCATCCAGAAATGGATGCCGAGGCACAATTTCAGGAGATCCTAGTCAGCATCCCACAATCTCTCTCAGTCAGCCGCGTCACCAATCTAGTCAGTGGAGTTGTGGCTCTAGTGCCCTCACTCAGCGGCATGAGTGGAGAAGTTGGCCATTGCCAGCACTCCAGTTGATTATTTATAAGAGATCTCTCGGCTACTGCCGCCTCAACCTACGAGGAGGGCTGTAAGGATGGTTGGTACCATATAGAGATTGTGCCAGGGGATTAGGAAGAAGAGTAAGTTTCTGGTGGAAGGTTGAGATCAAAGACATAAGGGATCTTGAGGTCATGGTGTAAGGTCTTGTTTGTAACATAATAGGGAGCATTGACTATTGTTCTAAGGATTTTGGACAGAGCTATCTATCTATTTCTCTCTCTCTCTCTCTCTCTCTATATATATATATATATATATATATATATATATATATATATACATATAATTTATTTTAATTTTTTTATAATGTGGCATTGAAAAAACATACAACCCCTCCTTTCACTCTTCTGTCACCAACCCCTATTTTTTAATAGCCATTTTAGTATTTTAATAATTTTTCTTTCCTCCTGATAACTGATCAATTATTACTTGGTAAGTTATCCCCACCAGAGGTCTACCCGTGTCACACCTCAGCCAGCAAACAGCACGGAGTAGGGAGAGACCGAAGCCGGTCTCCTCTTTCTCTCACACAATAAACTTTCTCTCACTCCCTCCACAGTTTTAGGCCATTATAATTCTTCATGCATCAAGCATAGTAGTAACCTTTACAATTATCATTTTACTATTTCAGTGTAACTCATGTTTTTCACACGGACAATTAAACGTGACATGCTCTCGAGTTGGCAAACCATTCAGTTTGTGTTATCTAAAGATGGTTTAA
This sequence comes from Piezodorus guildinii, assembly GCA_023052935.1. NCBI lineage: Eukaryota > Metazoa > Arthropoda > Insecta > Hemiptera > Pentatomidae > Piezodorus > Piezodorus guildinii. The sequence continues at coordinate 178,025,333 of CM041292.1, read as the reverse complement.
CAAAAATATTATTCAGGCTATAGCATTCAGAGATTTATATTATTTGTTAATGTTTCTTTCGTATATATTAATGATATATATATTTTTAAAGAATTAATTAATGCTTGGTGTTTTGTTATATTCATATTCCCTCATCGTTCACAGCGCTCCATGCCTCTTTCACTCATATACCACATCCTTACACACTTACAGTTAGTTACTTATTTTTTTCTACACTATAAATTTCCTAGAAATAATTTGTATGTCAAAACAACGTTTGCCGGGTAAGCTAGTATATATATATATATATATATATATATATATATATATATATATATTGTTTAGGCGGGATTGCCCGCGAAAATATAATTTATTTTAATTTAAATTTAGTACCGGAAGTTGCTGCCCCTTAATACTTTGCCAAGCCCATTCACCCTTAAGAGAGGTGGGCACAGATCGTCCTAGACCGTGAGAGAGCTCCGTTCGTCGTGGGAACGGTCGAGTGATGGCTGGAAGTCTGGTAATTGATAGAAGTCCTAGGGGCCCCATCTCTCAAAGCCTCATCCTTTCCTTTTTTCTGACCATCCTTAGGGACCAAGACAGAAAGGAAGCCCGAGAGCTGAAGGTCGAGAGGTGAGTTTTTAAATTAAAATAATCCATAATCCCGAACACGTTAAAATTATTTTTTTTTTCTTATGGTTAAAAATACATTTCACAGGCTCTTACATACACATACACATACACATACACACACACACACACACACACACACACACATACATACATACATATATATATATATATATATATATATATATATATATATATATATATATATATATATATATATATATATATATATATATATATATGTACATTTATAAACAATGAACATATATATATATATATATATATATATATATATATATATATATATATGTACATTTATAAACAATGAATTCAATAAATTAAGATAATATTGTTTCAGCTGCAGTGATGGCACTAAGGCCGCTTCTTGAACATATCACCGTGATGAAAAAAGAGCTACAACACGTGTTCCCGTTCGGGCAAGTGATGAGCTTGTTGGATACCGCTTTCTTAGACAGGAGCAACCCAGCACAAGCAATGAGCGTATTGAAAGAAAAGTGTATCGGGCAAGTAAGAAATCAGTAACGTAGTTTTGTTTCTTTATAACTTTGTTTTCTACTATGTTAAACAATGTGTATTTCTATAGAACAAATGCCTGCTGGTTGCCCCTGAAGGGACTCGAAACTACAAAAGTGAACCATTTTTACCATTCAAGAAAGGAGCTTTTAGGATCGCTATGGAATTCAAGAGGCCTATACTTCCCTTTGTCATTTCTCCGTATTATTTCCTAAGACAAGGAAGGTTTTCTCGAGGTAAATAAAAAATACGCTGCAAATTATTACACAATGGTTTATTTTTCCTAAATAGCTATATTAGGGTATAACTTTTTATTGAACTCTTAATAGGCAATGAACTAATATGAAAAGCAATAAGGAATTCAAAGGAAAATATTCTATCACCACTGCAAATTTCAAAACGCTACTTCTCCAATATAGTCTCTGCAAGAAGACGTAGCCTGGAGCGGTGAGCTGTGGAGTTGGGAGGCTGTGGAGTGTGGGAACTGTGGAGTGGGGGGACATAGAGTAGGGGACTGTGGAGTGGGGGACTTGGGGTTGGGGAACTGTTGAGTAGAGGGACTGTGGAGTGGGAAGGAGCTTTGAGCGGAGGGGACTGTGGAGTGGGGAAATTGTGGATTGGGGAGGAGCTTGGAGTGGAGAGGACTGTGGAGTTGGGGGAAATGTGGAATGGGGGAATGTGGAGTTGGGGAGACTCAGCATGCGTAGCTGGGAACTCAGGCTTCCTTTCCATTTTGTTATGACCCGCGATAATTTTTCCTCCTCGACACTTTCTTTGTTCTTCTTAAATACCTAACCCTCGGTGATTAGCCGTATAATTGCTATCATAATTAGCGCATTTAAGTTTATTATGAGGGTGGAGGGTCGAGCAGTCCTTAGCATGTTCCCCAGCACATTTAACGTATTTAGGCTTTCCATAAATGAAAAACGATTGGCAATTGTAGCAGTGTTGCTCTGGAACATTTTGTTTATTAATTTAAGTTTGTTTTCTTTTAACTTAATTTATGTCATGTAACACTATTACTTTATATTAATTATTTAAGTTTTATTTTAATTTTGTCTAAAATATGAGGGTTTTTTTTTTTTTTTTTTTTTTTTTTCTCCAGGATTAATATACATTTCTCTATTGATTTAAATTTGAACAATTTTAAATTTGTAAGTTTAAAAAAAAATAATGCCTGAACAACTTTCTATTATATTATGTCCATTGTACATCTGATACAAAAATTCTTTCTATTCTACTCTACTCTATAAAGTTAATTACATTTATAATTATAAAGATAATAAATAAATGTTATTTGATTTCAGGAAAAGTAATAGTTTCATTTTTGGAACCTATAGAAACGTCACATCTAAATAAAGAAGATATAGATGACTTAATAAAGAGTACAAAAGGGCTGATGGAAGAAGAATTTAAAAAACTAAAGAAAGAAGTTCTTGAAGAAATGGAAAGGAATAAAGCGAGATGAATGATATTACATTTTTATAATATAGGATTAATATTTGTTTAAATACAAAAATAAAAATCTGCTAAAGGAACGCACGTCTTTCACTTACCTCCATTGTTAAAATGAATTTAAGTTATAAACAAAAAAATCTGGTGCGGACATCACAAGAATTTCACTCACTTACGTTTTTAAAATCGATTAAAGAATTTTCAAATACAGTTTTTAATTTACTATGAATTATGGAGTTAAATTGAGTAAATCATTAAATAACTAATTAAATTGAATTTCTATAAAAACATATGTTTTATTAAAAAATCTATTTATATATATATATATATATATATATATATATATATATATATATATATATATATTTATATAAATCTGGTGTCACAATGTTTGTTCGCGATAAACTCTGAAATTACTGAACCGACTTTGATCAAACTTCGTAAATATCTGTTATTTGGTCCAACTTAAATTATAGGATAGTTTTTATTACTATTCTAAATGTTTGAAAAATATATTTATCAAAAAAAAACGGAAAAAAAAACAACAACAAAAAAAACGATGTTATTGAATAATTTGGATGTAGCTACTTGGTACTGGTATGTAATTGTAACATTGAGTAAATAAAATTGATATCTGACATGAAATAATAATCTTTTATTTATCATAAACAGAGAAGTTCATTGCTATTCACCTGTATTTCTTTTATATAACCCCATTAACATTGTCACTATCATCATCTTATTTAATTTCTTGCAATTTTAAATTAAATTATTTTCTTTATCAAATTGGATTTAAAAAAACCCGCAAATAATGATAATGAAGTGTAGTTTTTTTTCTATTTTTTCAACGTGTCTCCATATAAGAAACAAGTTATTTATAGTTTTATTAGATTAATTATAGTAATAAGGTAAGTTATTTTAAAATTTGTATTCATTTAAATATACAATAGCGATCCAGTAGAAGTAGGCATATCCAAAATTACTCAATATATTTTAGCTGTAACGTAATCATGGTATATAGACACGTTTGCAACATAAATGTGATTGATATATATTGATTTGAAAAAATAAATTAATTGAGTCATTCACAGCCAACTCTTCCAGAGTTGTGCTTTAGGAAAAGGTCGTCCAAGGGTGCAATTTTATTATCCTTACGGCGCCCTTACAATGATTATTATTTATCCATTTAATGTGACTTTTATGCTAATACGGCTAATCAGACGATGCTACTCAATCTAAATTTAGTTAGAATAGGGATCTTTAACGAGTACCTGGTTATCGCACAGGTTCGGGACCACCTTTTTACGTTCTCTCGGCGTTACTAATGATTTTTTTCTCCCATTAAAAACCCCAGGACCACCTGCAGGTTTGAAGCCGAGAGCTTTGGCATGGAAGGCTGTTATGCTAGCCACTAAGCTACAGGTGATATAAGGAATAGTTAAATTAGTTGCTATAACTAAGTTGTATGCATTATATTTACTCATAATATTATATTACGCATTATATTTACAAACGCTACAGCTAGTTAATAATAAAGCGATTATATATTTCAGCGCAACCTATGTAATGATAATAATAAACTTACCGAAACCGAAGGTTCCATGCCGATACCATTAACGCTGTATACACAGATTTGTCCAATGATCACCGTCCAAGCCAACGAGATCAGACTTAACACAATCCTCCCATCGACGCTTCGACCTACCTCTCTGAAATCTACCAGTCGGTTCAGCGCATAACAACTTTTTCGGAATTCTTCTTTATTGAGCCCCCATTTGAGTCTCTGTGATGCTATCAACTCAATTATACCCACCGGTACAAGCTCCGGAATTCCGCGTTCTGCAACCTTCTGAATTCCCCAGTGGCCTCATCTCTCTTTGGACCAAATATTTTATGCAGTACCTTATTTTCGAAAACTTTAATTTTTTTCATCCTTCAAATAAATCGGCCAATTTTTATATCCCTATAAAACCTACGGAAGAATAATAGTTTTATAAATTCCAACCTTTAAGTTTTTAGATAGAAGCCGCTAGCTAAGTAATTTAGCAACTGCATAATAACACGCATTTCCGGCCTTTAACCGAGACTTTATTTTATAGTGGATATCGCTTTTTCTTTCCATAATTTGAGTACAGTACTTAAATTTCTCTACATGTTAAATAGAGATATATTTATGATAGAAGGGACTAAGGTATCTTATGTAACTTCCTAAAAGAAATATAATGATTTTTTCAAATCAAGGTCTTATTAATTTAACACCACTTTCTTTAAAGTAATTTCTTTGTGATCTGATAAATATTGTCCCTTCAATTAAACGTTAATAGATAATATATTTCAGTTCCCTTTTTAAGGAATATCCTTAACCTATCTTTTTCACTCTCTTGAATTGACAACTGAAATTAATTAAAATATTTAGACGGCCATAGTGTGTTATCGAACCCCCACTTACTCTCAACAGCCAGTATCAAATATACCTTTACGTTAGTTGGTGTCACCAAAAGGTAATGTTGAAAATATCTTAATATTATACTATATATGTTCTCCTTTTTTCCTTTCATTTGAAATACAATGTAAGGGAAATTATTGCGATTATGAAAAGTTTTCGAATTACAGTTGTAACCGAAAATACACGTTTTACGGTTTACTGAGTCCTAATGAACAGTATCGCTAAAAAAAGTGGGAGGATGTATGTGTGTGTGGTACGTCTAACACAACAATGAAAAGTCGTTAAATACTTAAATTTCATATTTAACATGCTCAGGGCTAGGATGGTACTATTTTACTTTCTTACCTATATATACTTACCTATGTATGAAATATATAGTAAGGGAAAGTATTTTTATATTGATTTTTTTTTAATTGCAGTTTCCAACTGAATTACACGTTTCAGGATCTCCTGAATCCTAACGCCAAGTCCCATTAAAAAGGTCTATCTGTGTGTGTGGTAAATCTAGCTCGAAAACGATTATTTGTACAAAACTTGAAACTTCATTTTTAAAAGCATATATGCCTGAGATGTTACAGCAACTTTTTTACCAAAATCGCCCAGCCGGAAGCGGTACTTTATAAAACACATTCTGCTCTTTTTTTACGATTTTCTAAAAAATAGATCTAATAACTTTTATTAAACTTGCGATACCGATGTAAAACTGATTGAAATAGACTGACACGGCTTAAAAGCCTATATTTTACGTTTTATTCCTATAAAGTGTGTTTAATTTTGTAGTATTTCCGAAGACGATCCTGCCCTCCAGTTCACTTTACTTCCATTCCGCTCCCTTTCCCAGACACGATTCCGGTATCTTGGCTTCCATTCTTGACAAAAGATTAACTTAGAACCCGCATACTAGACTTAAACGACAAGAACTTAATCGACAATTTGCCAAACGTCAAATTGTCGAATAAAACAAACAAAAAAAAAACAAACTGCTAATATACAAGACAGTACTGAAACCTATCTGGATCTAGGACTTGAACTGTGGAGGACAGCCAAACGTTCTAGCCTCAAACGCATTCAATCTAAAGTCCTCCGAACAATAGTTAATGCTCCTTCAACCAACCAACCATACCTTACACCACGACCTAAATTTTCCATTTATTTTAGACCTCATTCCATCCAAATTCTTCAAATTTCATCAGAATCTTATCCATCGCCCGATCCGCTAGCTCAATCCCTATCCAGCTCCACACATCCCTTAGAAGGTTGAAACCGCAGTGGCCTCGAGACCTCTTATAAACATGTATATTGGAGTTCCAGCATTGGCTAGATTCTCCACTCACGTGTTAAATGCTTGAGGATTGTATGAGTGACTTTTTTACATATTCTTATTGGTTGTTTATTGTACATACGTATATTGTATTATTATTTTATAAATTTTGATCACTATTATAAATATCTTAATTAGGACAGATTGTAACATTACTCAGTTAAAATTGTTTTTGAAAAACGAAAAAAATTGTATTTTTCAAAATAATTAACCATATCATCTTATTCGGATTGATAAAGAAAAACGATTAAATATAAAAGTTGGCTTTATTTTATAATCAAATAAAAAAGGAAAGAGCAAAAATATTGTTTTAAAGTAATTCTTAGTTTTTTTTGAACATAAGAACAGTAATATAGATAGATGTATGATAAACCGATGTAGAGCTAAACAAAAATATTGTCATACATACGAATTTGTAAAAAGGTAATGTAAAGAGACAAATAGGGCTTTAGCCTATTACTGATTATTATACGTAAAAATTTTATATTCTTGTATTATTTAGTCTAAATTATATGTTTCCTACAAAACTGAATAAATTTTTTATTTAAATTACCTTTAAACTTTTATCTAAATTTTTTTAATAGTTCTTTAATTAATTTCAACAGCCGAGATGATTAAAAATTGTGTATTGTCATCCAAAGATTTTTGTAATACGAACGACATTTCAATTATTTCGATATTGTTCTAAGTGCGAGGGTTTAGGAGGGAGGGTAAAAATTTATGGTTATAGGAATGAATATATGCCAAACATAATAATAACACGTTTTCGTGAAAAAAAATCAATAATTTTGTTACTTTCACTTACCTTTATATATAGTAAGAGAAAGTATTGCGAGTAATATACAACATTTTCAATATACAAGAAGAGTAATACAAATGTATAATATATATTGGATAGCCACAGATTTGAGGAAAAATATTATCTTATACACGGAATAGTAAACATTATTGGAGAGTGATGAAAAGCAGATAAAACTAACTGATTGTTGTAGATAAAATATTTTTTCGTTTGTTTACTAAGTAAGCATGAATTTTTTAAATAAATGGAAATGAAAGCTTTTGCATATTTATGAAGGATTTTACAGAACGAAAAAAAACCGCATATATTGATGTAATTAAACACATTTCAAGCCTTGTGTCTAATTTTAACGAAATAATTATAAAAGCCAATTCCTTGGGAGCCTTTTGAATAGGAAAAGCTTGTTTGGTCTTCTTTAGTCTTTAAATAAATATTCATTTTTATAACTTCTTCACTAATATGAAATATATAATAAGTGAAAGGTTTGCTATCGTGAAAATTTTAGAATTTGAGTTTACAGAAGAAATACGCATTTTAATTTAAAATAGTTTAAATGAACAAGTCCTGTGGGGTAGATCTAGCACAAAAAATTAACTTTGTACGAAACTGAAATTTCGTATTTCAGACTACTATACTTTTGATCGAGTTTGGCATCCAGGTCTGCTGTACAAACTGCGTCAATTCCTCTCTCCAGCGTACTTCCTAGTAATTCCCTCCTACCTCACTGATAAAACCTTTAAAGTAAGTCATAACCTTTCTTACTCATCCTTATTTCCTCAGTCCGCCGATGTATCTTAGGTCCAATCCTTTATACGATATATGCAGCTAATATCCCCATCCATCCTAGCACAGTCCTCACTACATATGCTGATTACACATGTGTGTATATCAGTAAACAATGAAAAAATTGTCGCATCACAAAACCTTTGCTCACACATCAACTACATAGAAGAATGGTGTCAGAAATGGAGAATTATCCCATCAAATCACGTTTACGTCGCAAACCTATGACCTCCTGCCTCGCTGTATCCTTTCGTAACATCCCACTAATTCCTGTTGAACATATCCGCAACCTAGGACTCCACCTTGACAAACGTCTTACCTGGAATCCTCACACTAGACTTAAAAGAAAAGAAACTGCTCGCAGATTCAGATTTTCACAACATTTACTTAACGAACGTTCAAAACTTCCTATCTACTACAAAAAACTAATTTATATAGCCATTATTAGACCTGTTTGGACATATGGTATTGAGCTATGGGAATCACCCAAGCCATCAAATTCCTTCCGCATCCAATCCTTGCATTCCAAAATCCTCCGAAAGATCCTAAATGCTCCTTATTTTGTTAATAATAAGTAAACTATCCATAAACACCTGAATATCCCATTAGTTGCAGACTTAGCCAGAATTAAATATACCTCCTTCAATTTCAAACTACCAGGCCATTCAAACCCGTTTGCCCGTATCCTCTCATATCTATCTATTCCCGATAACCCTCTGAGACGCCTGAAAAGACGGTGGCCTCACAAGAGTTTATGAGGTCAATTGTAGCTTCTTTTTTTTACATTTACTTGTATTATATATATATATATATATATACAGTTGTAAATATCATTAAATAAATTTTTAAAAAATACTAGTGTACGCCCGAGATGTTACAGTAACTTTTTCACCGAATTCAGCAAACCAGGAATTTTTTATAATTTTATTTAAAACGACTCAAATGATCAAGCGAAATTAAATGGCCGTTTTAAAATAATATAGATTTAATTGTTATTTAAATAATGAGATAGGGCTCAATTTCGGTGTTTTAAAAAAACAAAACAATCTTTTCATGTTGTTAGCATTGATAAATATACATTTTTCATCATTTGACAATGTTTTTAATTTTCAACATATAACAATTTTCCTTATATACAATATAACTATGTAAAATTAAATTGATTTATTACTCTATGTTTCATTTATGCTTTTTATTGTTAACTAGAAAGTTTTGAACGTTTTTTTAGTGAATGTTAATGTTAGCATTGGATATTATCAAAATAAATTTATTCGCTTTTCGTAACTTTCCGCTCACTTCTTAATTGTTTCGTAACGATTACTCTTGGGTCATCTTATTCCCAGGGAAAGGTTATACACCTGTATAATTATTCTTCTTATCTGCAACTAACGGAGAAAACAGCAAAGATATTTTTGTATGTAATTTTTGGTTTTTGGATAATAAGATGTATTATATACAGACGTGTAACACGTCGTTGGAAAGAGAAAGATTTTAGAACAAATGTTATCTGACACAAAAAGTAACAAAAGGTAATTGAGAGCGTCGAATATGGCATAAACTTATTACTGATTATTAAACGAAACAATTTAATATTGTTAATAAACGAACCTTAACAAACTTTTTTATTTAAATTAAATTAAAACTTTAAGTTTATTTGATAGTTCATAAATTAATTTTAACAACCGAGGTAAGTGAAAGTCATGTGTTGCCCGCACTAGATTTTTTAGATTTGAGTTAATTTAATAGTTCTTAAATTGATTTTGACAGCCAAGCCAAGTAAAAGCCGTTTGTTGCCGGCACTTTTGTTATTAGTTTTGTTTCTTCTGTTTTATATATGTTTTTATTTAGTTAAATAAATGTATTTTGATTTGTCGTTAACTTTTATTTTATTCTTTGGTCTATTAATAGCAATAATGAACCATTGAAATTGAACAAAAAAAAAAAAAAAAAAAAAAAAAAAAAAAAAAAAAATATATATATATATATATATATATATATATATATATATATATTACCCCCTCCCTTCCCGCTCAAAATTTAGGGGCTTACGTTTCAAGTTACGTAGAATATATACGTCCGCTGTCAGCGGTATTTCTCCGGAACTATTTGACCTTGAACAATGATCTTAACACCTAGACGTATATATATCAGATGGTTATTTTTAAAATGGCAGCCGATTTAATTCAATATCTCAATTATTTTTGAAGATACTTAAAAAGTTTTAGCAAAAAAAAAACGCGAATAATTATAAAAAATAGAAAAAATAAAAGACAAATATTGAATTTGTACGCATCAATACACCTATAACTGAGTTATTTTTGAAGATAGAGAAAAATATGATTTAGTTTTAAAAAAGCGCGATAACAGAAAAAATAAAAGTTGATGTATGTATTCAAGTCACAAATTATAATAGACATAATTCCACCAAAACTCGGTTATTATTCAATGTAAAGAAAAATCGAAAAAATTGGCAACTATAAACAGTTACAACCTAAACCATAACTAAATAATAAACCTTTGTGTAATAATTTGCAGCATTTTGTATTTTTGAAATACAACTTTTAACTAGTTTATTGCCTTTATGGTAATTCATGTTTATTGTCTTAATGGTAATTTTGTATCACAAGCAATGACCAAATGTAAGTTATATGGAGGATTTTCGTAAAGAGAAATAAATAAAAAACAAATTATACAATCTGTCACACTCTAGACCAATGAGTAATATTGTTGAAGATAGAGAAACATATGTAGGGAGTTTTAGAATCAGTCATAGACAAACAAAAAAATCTGGCCTATATATATATATATATACTAGTCCTTGCAAAGATGATCTTAACACCTAGACGTTGATATCAGCTGGTTATTTTTAAAATGGTAGCTGATAAAAAGTGATTTTATTCAATAACTCAGTTATTTTTGAAGATAGAAAAAAATTACTAGTGTTTTAACAAAAAAACCGCATATAATTATATAAAAAAGAAAAAAAGAAAAGAAAAATTTGAAGGTTTACACATTACATTACATACGCGCTCATAACTCTGTTATTTTTTAAGATAGAGAAAAATGTATAGAGTTTTAGAATCAGTAAAGCGCGATAAACAAAAAAATAAAAGGAAAAAAAAATGAAATCTTGCCTATATATACGCTTGTAAATATAGTATTGTAGTTATTTTCGAAGTTAGAGAAAAAATTTATTAGGGTTTTCAACCAAAAAACCGCGAATAATTAGAAAAAACAAAGAAGAAAATTTATATTTTACCCTGAAATACGCCTGTTTGGTCTAAACATCATTATGAAGAATGATTGGGCCTAGACCAAGAGGCAGCTAGAACTAGTGGACTGTATTGAATTTAATGAAAAAAAACAGATGCGATTACACATTGGTGTGTGTTATCAGTCAATAAGGACCCAACTATTGCACTTCAAACTCTAGAATCCCACACCAGAGACCTTGAGATATGGTGTCAGAATAAGAGGATAACATAAATTCCAACAGATCTCATCAAATAACCTTTACCCTTCGTCGTAAATCTATGAATTCCTGCCCTACAGTATCCTTCAATAACACTCCGCTTATCGCAGTCCAACAGACCCGATATCTAGGACTCCATCTGAACAAACGTCTTACTTGGAATCAGCACACTAGAATGAAACGACGAGAATCTGCCCGACACTTTCGACTACTTCAACACTTGCTGGACAAACGCTCAAATCTTTCACCTAACTACAAAAGAGTTCCTCTAGATGACTATCATAAGAACTATCTGGACTTATGGAGCTGAGCTTTGATGCTCCACTAAACCATCAAACTCTTCCCGTCTTCAATCCTTGCAACTCAAAATCCTTTGTAAAATCCCCAACGCTACTTACTTTGCCAGGAATAAACTTATCCATAAAGACCTTAATGTTCCTTGTGTTGCTGGCTTGGCCCGAACCAGGTATCTCTTCTACCATGACAAACTCCATTCCCACTCCAAATAACTAGTTTCAAACCTTCCTTCCTCTACAATTCCAGATAAATCTCCGAGGAGTCTGAAAAGAAGATGGCCCTGAGACCTTCTTGTTTAGCATAGTTTTAGGAGAGCTGCCATTTGGCAGTATCTCTACATGAGAATCATGACAGTATAATCTTGTATCTCACTTACTGGATGTATTTCATTATACAGTTGTAAATATCCATAAATATATATTTCTGTATATATATATATATATATATATATAATATATATATATATATATATATATATATAAATAAAATAAAATAAAATAATAAATGCCTGTTTCTCTTTTTTGCAGATATGATTTGCATAATCATGGCAGTACTCCTCTTCGTGATATTGGTCCTCCCGACGATCCTCCCGGACGAGAGCAAGCTGAGATATTACTCCTGCTACTTCACCTACGGAGCTTTAACATTAATAACAGCTTCTTTTATATATATGGTACAAATTCTAATGTCATCCAAAGTTCCTGGGTAATTATACATATATATACGATTTTTTTACTTTAACTTATCTTTTTATGAAATATTTAGTATGAAAAATTTTTGGCGATAGTGAAAAATTTTGAATTCAAGTTTTAAACGGAAATACACGTTTTAGGGTCCCTTGATTCCAAACAACCAAGTCCCACAAAAAGGTCTGTGTGTCTGTGTGTGTGTATTTGGTAAGTCTAGCACGAAAATTGAAATTTCATATTTAACAAAGCTATACTACACCTGTGATGTTACAGGAACTTTTTCTCTAAAATCGGCTGACCGAAAGTGCTACTTTATATTAAACATTTTGCACCTTTTTAGGATTTTCTAAAAAACGAATCGAACGATTATGATTCAAATCGCTATATTTAAAAAATTTAATGGGCTTTAATATCATTCAGTAGAATGACAGAGATTAAATGTCTATAGTTTGAATTTTCTTCCTTTAAAGCTAAAACATTGCTACGTGTATTTTACTATCGACCCTTTATGAAAGAATTTCCTAAATGATGTTGATAACCGTATCAAAATCCGTCATGTGTTTTAGAAGGAGTTCGCGAAAACCAAAATATTTTTTTTCTCTTATGTCTATATTTAGAAGTTGATAAGTTAGTTTAATTACCAATTTGTTTTATTATTGTATCGCCATTGAGTTAGCATTTCGTGAAATATGATAGCGTTTGTTTGTGTATAAATTCTTGTATTGTAGGAATTTCCCGTGCGTCGTGCATGGTAGTTATTCTGGTGTAAGGTGAATAATTTTTAATGATTCTCAGACATCTATTTTACAACTTTTGTAATTTGTTTCAATGTGTATTGCTCCAAATATTTCAGACTGGGCGTGCGTGTGTAATTATTGGCCTTAAAACAGTTTTATATAATATTAAATTGTTTTCGGTCCAGAGTGGCTCCTAAATAATTAATTTGTTTTGAAATGGCTATTGTTACGTCATTAAGTTGTACCCAGTCCAGACAGAAAAATTAAGTTTTTCAAAATCTTTAACGGGAAATAAAATGTATATCTGTAGAGAGTAAAGCGAAAAAAAAATATATATTCGAATTATTCTTTTTATATAAATTTTTCTTTAACTTTGACACAGCCATTTAATGTCCGTGGCCAGTCATCAGTAGCAGCATGTAACACTTTTTAAGGAAAGTGCTCAACCAGACCAGAGATTGTTTGAGGCTTCCAAGTTCTGGTCTGCTCTTTAGCATGTTTTTAACCCCCCTCTCTCCTAAAACAACGCGAATAATGCGCGGTAAACAAAAAAAAAATTCAAAATAAAATAAAAGTTGACCTAAATATTCAAATCACAAATTATAATAGACGTAATTCAACCACAACTCGGTTATTATTTAATATAGATAAAAATCGAAAAGATTAGTATATATAAACAGCTATACCCTACTATAGTTATTTGGGAATAATAAACCATTGTGTATTAATTTGCAGCGTTTTCTATTTTTGAAAATCAACTATTTTATTTTGCCCGTATGAGGTATCAATCCTTCATGACAAACTCCATTCCCACCCTAATCCTTTCGTTTCAATCCTTTCTTCTTCTTCAATTAATGACAATCCTCCTAGGAGTTTGAAAAGGAGATGGCCCCGGGACCTTCTAGTTTAGAATATTTTTAGAGTGCTTCCATTGGGAAGCTTATCTACATGTGTTTCATGCCTTTTTTATGTTTCATTCAAATTTACTTGTTGTATTACTTGTTATACAGTTGAAAATTCCAATAGATAAATATTTTAAAAAAAAGAAGAAAACTATTTTATTGTCTTTATGATAATTTATGTTTATTGTCTTCATGATAATTCACGTTTATTGTCTTCGTGGTAACTTTGTATCACAAACAATGAACTAATGCTTGAGGATTTTCCCAAAGACAAATAAATAAAAAATAAATGACACAACCTGTCATACTCTGGAGCAATGAGTATTTCAGCTTTAAGAAAACATTCATTTCATATGTACAGAGTAAACAGAAACAAAATAAACAATTACAAAAAAATAATAAATAAATAAAAAAATTATAAAATACAATGAATTTAAACATAATGAATATTTTAATTCTCTAGACTCTAAAATATCGATATTTGTAAATATTATTAAAACATTACTTTGCATGAAAATATTTAAACATACGAAGCAAAATCATGATGATCTTACTGTCAATATTTAAATCGCAGTAATGCGAAATCGAAATATATCTTGATCATATGAGCATAGAAATATGGCATTTGAAAATTAAATTAATTTTAATAGTATAGATTTCAATTAAGCACAATGTATTGGGGTGTTTCACATGAAATGTCCGTTTTCATAGTTTCTGAAATACATAAAGAATTTAGCAGGTCTCTGTTGTTTTCTTCCAAATGTTTACATATTTAAAGTAAACAGTTACTAATCATCTACCTTTGTATTATAAACATTAGCTTCCCAATCAATTACACACTTTTTAGTATACCTCCAAATATGAACATGGAAACACGCGATTTTCGAGTAATATTTTTGTAGGAGTTTAAACTCGGCCATTCAGCAGCTGAGGCCGCTAGAAATATTTGCAAGGCGTTTGTGGAAGGGAGTGTTAATGAACGGACCATTTGCCGTTGGTTTGCTAAGTTTTCAGCTAGGGATACCGACTTGAAAAAGTTGTCCCGAGGAAGACCTCCGTCCGTAATAGACAACAATGTCCTACATAATCATAAACATACAGTAGAAGGAAACCCCTACCAAACAGTTACTCTCAAGTAAGGACTCTCAGCACAACTAAATGCAAGTGCATCTACCGTTTCCAAACATTTAAAATGTATTGGGCGAGTAAAATTTAATTGAAAATTTAAAACAATTTCACTTCTATCGGCAGTCCCTATAATTGCCTGAATTGTAATGCTTTTATAAATGTTATATATTATATTAAATATTTATAAGTATTATTTAAAATGATTTCAGAATTTTAATAATGGTGGCAATATATTCTTCAAAAATATTTGGCATAGAATGGGAAATAAGAAATATAACTATTCAGGAAAAATATAAAAATGCAGTTAAGATTTATAATCATCAATCTGTAATGGACGTCTTAGGTAACTCATTAATTTATTTATTTATTATCGCATTTATTTATGAATTCAGTGTATACATAATATATATATGTGTGTGTGTGTATCTATATATATATATGTGTGTGTGTCTGTGTGTGTGTGTGTATCTCTCTCTCTCTCTCTCTCTCTCTCTCTCTTCTCTCTCTATATATATATATATATATATATATATATATATATATATATATATATATATATATGTATATATATACATAATGTAATATAAAGAGTATAATATACAATATTCATATGTAGAAAAAAAAACATTTTGTACCAAAATTTACTATAGTACTTTTAGTTTGGGAGCCATTTTAATTTAGCTTCGTGGCTGAAAACATGATTTCTACATCTATTGTTTTAAACATTTGTACATTTTTATTGATATATACAACTGTATTAAAAAATTCATCAAGTAAATGTGATTATACAATGACATAAAATACATGTAGAGAAGCTTCCTATTGGAAGCACTCTAAAAATATTCTAAACTAGAAGCTCCCGAAGCCATCTCCTTTTCATACGCATCAGAGGATTATCAGGAATTGAAGAGGAAGAAAGGATTGAAACTAGTGAGTTAGAGTGAGAATGGAGTTTTTCATGAAAGAATTGATACCTGGTCTGGGCCAAATCAATAACATAGGGAACATAACGTCTTTACGGATGAGTTTATTCATAACAAAGTAAGTAGCGTTGGGGATTTTACGAACGATTTTAGATTGTAAGGAAGGAATGGATGGGGGAAGAATTTGATGGTTTAGTAGAGCCCCATAGCTATACTCCGTAAGTCCAGATCGGCCTTATAATAGTCACGTAGATGAGTCTTTTGTATTTAAGAGGAAGGTTTGCACGTTTATCTAGTAAGTGTTGAAGTTCCCTAAAACGGCGAGCAGTTCCTTATCGTTTTAGTCGTGCATGAGGAGTCTAGGTAAGGTGTATGTCAAGATGGAGTCCTAGGTATCGGATCTGTTCAACAGGAACTAGTTGCGTGTTATTAGAGGATACTGCAGGACAGGAAGTCAAAGACATCTAATTTCAAATCAAAACAAAAACTAACAATACTTGGAATGGCCTGAAACGATAAGAAACAGCTCGACGTTTTCGGATTCTCCAACACTTATTAGACAAACGTTCTAATCTTCCACTTAACTATAAAAAATAACTGGCACCCAGGACTACTTTACAAACTCCGAAAGTTCCTCCCTCCAACATACTTCCTCATCATCCAGTCCTACCTCTCTGACAGATCCTTCAAAATAAATCACAATAGTTCCTATTTATCCCTTTTTGTTCAGCCTGCTGGCGTCCCATAAGGCAGTATTTTTGGCCCCATTCTCTTCACAGCCTATACAGCTGACATCCCAATCAATCCTAACACTTTCCTTTCTACGAATGCTGATGACACTAGTGTGTTATCAGTTAATAATGATCCAACAATGCCTCTCAAACTCTTCAATCCCGCATCAGAGACCTTCAGGTATGGTGTCAGAATTGGAGAATAAAAATAAATTCAGACAAATCCCACCAAATAACCTTTACCCTTCGTCGTA
Organism: Piezodorus guildinii; assembly: GCA_023052935.1. Taxonomy (NCBI): domain Eukaryota; kingdom Metazoa; phylum Arthropoda; class Insecta; order Hemiptera; family Pentatomidae; genus Piezodorus; species Piezodorus guildinii. The sequence continues at coordinate 178,008,253 of CM041292.1, read as the reverse complement.
AACCAATGACATCCTGTCCTACAGTATACTTTTATTAGTTAATTGTCTATAAACAGCTTTATAATTGCCCGTACTATAATATAGTTATTTGGAAATAACACATTGTGTAATAATTTTCAGTGTTTTGTATTAGTTTTAAAATAGCATTAGTTTCATTTAGTTTTTCTAGTTTATCTTTTTTATTTGTGAGAATGAGAACCAGTTTAAAAATATATACACTTAAAAACATCGAATTCTACAAATTAAGATAACAATGTTTTAGCTAACGCGATGGCACTAAGACCGCTCGTTGAACATGTTCCTGTGTTGAAAAAAGAGCTAGAATACATTTTCCCATTCGGGCAGGCAATGAACTTGTTCAACGCGGCTTTTTTGGACAGGAGAAACCCAGAAAAAGCAATTATGGTATTGAAAGAAAAATTTGTCGGGCAAGTAAGAAATCATTAACATACATACAGTGGGTCAAAAAGTATTGGTACACTTACTTTTTTGAGGTGTTTCACTCTGAAATACTCAAAAATAATTTGTTTTGCTCAAAAATTGGCCAAACCCGCGACCTTGGGTGTAGAAGGCTCTTACGCTGGTGCCACAACACCACAGGTCATCCCCTCGAAGAGTTGTTATGGGGATTTTCTTTTGCCAAAGCTCGCAAAACATAGTATTTATGAGAAGAATTTCTTCTTTGTCTTCCAGACTGAAGTCTCCCTCTTGTATTTTTTTAAGTCACGTTATGCAGTCCACTCAATTCTACGCTCGCGCCACAGTCGGTTGATGTTTCTTGCACTTTGGGCCCAATTCAGGCCGAATTTAAACTCGTAAAATAATTTTTTTCGAAAACCATGCTCTGACACCTCAGTAAAGATTGGATTCCAGTGAACGTAAACAGTTTATTGTTTATTTAAAGAAGATATAAAAGTCTGCATTATTTTCAGGACAGCTTACTATTTGAGGTAAACATAAAAATGTGGGGTGTTTCAATACTTTTTGATTCACTGTATATAGTTTTTAAATAAAAAAGTAGTTTATTTTTTCTACAATATTAAACAATGAATATTTCTATAGAACAAAAGCCTGCTGATTGCCCCAGAAGGGACTCGAAACCATAAAGGTGAACCGTTCTTACCATTCAAGAAAGGAGCTTTTTGGATCGCTGTGGAATTCAAGAAACCTATAATACCTTATGTCATTTCTCCATATTATTTCCTAAAACCAGGAAAGTTTTCCAGAGGTAAATAAAAACAATTTTTAATATATATTATATGTTAAATAAAAAAGATGTTTAAATAAAAACAGCTGTTGGAATTGTGAGAATAATAAAGAGTGATAATATTATGTCTTCTTATTGCTATGAAATAATTACACAGTTGGGAACCATACATTACCACTCCTTATTATTCTAACAGCTGTTTTCATTTAAACATCTGTTTTATTTAGTAAATAAAACCAATATTAATATTTTTCTTCCAATCATTGTTGTTTTTCTTTTATTATATCAGCACCCATGAACCAAGATGAATGGGGGCACAACCACCAATCATTTTATGCCCATGAGTATATTCTTGTTTAGGATGAACTCTATCATTAATTTAGAATAGAACCAGTCTCTAGTCAAACATGCGTGGTTATGCGTCCAGTCATATTGATACATAGATGCTGATCAAGTAAAAGAAAAATGTTAATGTTGGTTGTTTTTTTATTTATATTTTTTTCATGGGCTGAAAATTATTATATTTTTAACACAACAGATGTTTAAATAAGAACAGCTGTTATAGTTGTGAGAGTAATAAACAGTGATAATATATGGTTTCTAAGTGTGTAATTACTATATTTAATAGCAATTCCTAAGCATAAACTGATAAACTAAACCATGGAATGGATATAATATTACAATATTATATTATAAAAATAAAATAAGTTGTAAAGATTAAATTTATTAAAATATATCATGTATTAATATTTTATGTAACCTTAAAAGAAATGAATTTAATTATATTTATAAAAGAAAGTTAGCATCCTCCCCTTAATGTTGTTTTGAAGCTGAAAATTTCAATGGTGGTATCTCTTACTGCCTAGATGTGCACTAGGTTTAGGGGTATTCCTCCCCTAAGTGGTTGGAAAAAAAAAATATTATTAAAACCTTTATAAATTTGTATTTAAAATAACCCAAACACTATACGTATCATGAAAAATTATATGTTCTCAATTGAAATATAATCAAATCTATATTATGATATTATAAAAATAATCAAGAAATATATTATGTTGTTGTGTGTTTATTCAGTTAATGTCACTTTATGCTGCTGTAGCTAATCAGAGGATCCAACAGTGGGAATCCCAAATTTTCCCTATCCAGGTTTATTTAGGATAGGGATATTTAAGGAGTAACTGACAACACACAGGTTTGGGACCGCCATTTTACATCCCCTCCAAAGGACGGCATAATCAATGATTTTTTACTCCCATTAAAAAATCCTAAGGCCACCTATCTGGTTTAAATCTCGAACCTATGGCATAGAAGGCTGTTACGCTAGCCTCTACACCACTGGTGACCCCACAAATATAGTATGAATTAGGCTTTGTATACATGTTTTGTGTGTATATTAGTATTTTAACTGTTATTAGTATTTTAAAAATTATTTTAAGCAGCTAAATAACAAAATATAATAACATAGAAAAACCTATTTCCAAAACCTAAAAATACCGGTTTTTTGAGTAAAATTTTTTGTTTACATTTATGTTGCAAATGAGTTATGATGATACACTTCTTTTCATAAAAGCTAAAAACTACTGTGTTATTATTTATACTACTATGTTATTTTACTGGTGTGCTTTTGTAAATTTGACTGAATAAAATTATGATCTGTCATTAAAAAATAACAATTTATTCGTTGTATATAAAAATAGTTAAAAGAATTACTAATTGATTGATATCAAAATTATATTTATTATAGTTACTTTTACTAAAAACGTTTTTAAATAAATACCCACCTACTAAACAGACAACCTAACCTTCCTTTCAACTACAAAAGGTCCATCATCATCACCATCATAAGCTCTATCTGAACATACATGAGCTTTGGGACTCTACTGAACCATCAAATTCTTCCCGTATCCAATCCTCCATCCACTCCTTGGTAAAATCCTCAACACTCCATACTTTGTCACGAATAAGCTTGTCGATAAAGACCTTCATGTTCCATATGTAGCTGATTTGGCCCGAACCAGGTACCAATCCTTTCATGACAAACTCTACTCCCACTCTAATCCACTAGTTTCAGTACTTGCTTCCTCTTCCATTCTTGAAAATCCTCCAAGGCGTCTGAAAAGAAGATAGCCTCCAGACCTTCTAGTTTAGAATATTTTTAGATTGCTGCCGATAGATAGCTTCTCTACATGTCTTGTTCATGTTTATTTTCTTTTAGCCTATTTACTAGATGTGTTGTACAATACAGTTGTAAATATCAATAAATAATTTTTAAAAATAAATACCATAAATAAACATTCCTGAGCCAAGCTGTGGGTTCAAGCTAGTTAAATTTATAATAATAAAGTAGATAACTACATGTTATTTGATTTCAGGAAAAATGATAGTATCATTTCTGGAACCAATAGAAACGTCTCATCTAAAAAAAGAAGATATAAATGACTTAATAAAGAAAACAAAAGGGCTAATGGAGGAAGAATATAAAAAATTGAAGAAAGAAGTTCTTGAAGAAATGGAAAGTAATAAAGCAAGATAAATGATATTAATTTTTTATTTTATATAAGAACATAGTAATAATATTTATGTTAAAATAAAAAAAAAAAAAAAAAAATATATATATATATATATATATATATATATATGTACACTTACATGAAGAGAATCATCTCTTAATGGACACTTCTTTCCAACAGATAGTTTAATTTTATTAATTCCCCTGGCTTTAATTATCTATTTAACTAGTGAATCACTACATAACAATATTCATAATTTCAAATGATTATATAATGAGAAACTAATAAGTAATTTAAATTTACATATTTAATTTGATTCAAGTACTGATAATTTAAATACCACTTGTAAAGGACAACCTTTAAATGAAAATTAAGAAAATCACATTTTATAGTAATTTAAATTTGGTAGAAATTTTTAACATTTCAATTTAATCCTCTCTGTATTTATAAATCATGTTTACTTGGTCAATATTGTTTATATATTCTAAAAAAGAATTAGTTAAGGTCATGGGTTCAAACCCGCAGGTGGTCCTAGGATTTTTTAATGGGAGCAATGCTGTCCTTCAGAGGGGACATTAAAAGGTGGTTCCGAGCCTGTGCGATGTCAGGTACTCGTTAAAGATCCTTATCCTAATAAAACATGGATTGGCAAAATTTAGGACTCCCACTGTAGCATCGTCCGATTCCATATTAGCATAAAGTGACGTTAAAGAAATAAACAAAACAGAATTAGTTATGGTGCTTTTATATATCAGTTTCAACCGAGACTCCTTATCTTTAAGTAGTATTATGCTTGCTCAAAATGGAAGAGGAAAAAATTCATTTTCGTCATTTAATGATTTTTTATATCCGAAAAAGAAAATATACTGCACAGAAGATTAAAAAACTTTGCAGTGTTTATCGTGATGATGACTTAGAAGAAATCTCGTTCTCTAAGTGGTTTGCTCGGTTCAGAACTGGAAATTTTGACTTGGAAACGCAAAGCGCTGGGTCGTCCTTCAACTGTTCAACTGGGGGAGGCCGTGGCCGTCGAATCCCAGTCCCGGCGGGGCTTTTATAAAGATGTAATTAAATGGGGATTCTCTCACAACCTCTCCCCCGGGTATGTGAGACCCATCAACCAAATGGTGGCCACTCAAAAAATTAGGTGTTGGGAGTGATAACCCAACCCTACAAAATTCATCAAGAAACATGAGTGTAAACTCCCAGGATATTACACCACCAAGCCCAGGGCCTACACGGTCTGTCGCGCCACTGGAAGAAGAAAATGTCAACATATAATTGATCAAAATAGATCATATATATTTGTATATCATCTGTAGTTTTTATTGAGATCACCAGTAAAAAAAACGCTTCAAACTTATTTTAAAAACCAATGCATAGCTTGAAACTATTCTGTTAAATGATATTTATCCATTTAACGTTACTTTTATGCTACTGTGGCTAATCGGGAGATGTTGTCTTAACCTTAGTTTTGCCTATCCAGGTTTATTTTACTTCCTTTAAAAAACGTGAGAGCCATCTGCCAAGTTGGCACTGCGATCTTGGGCATAGAAGGCTGTTATGTAGACTGGATACTAAACTTTAGGTACCACATAATATTTGGTCCATATATTCTATCCTTCATCATATATTGTAAAGAGAATATTTTATGAATAAATGTATACATATTTTATTAAACAATAGTATACATAATGAAATAATCTCTCCTTTAATACTTAAAATATTTGTAAAGTAGATTTAAAGAGTTATAAAGAAAATAAATTAAATAAAGGATTAGCATATAATGTATTATTTATTTGTATATTTATATTAATAATTGATGTAGAAGTTTTTTGGGGTTGCAGTCATTAAGAAATTAATTAGGAAAACTTCTCGTATTTTTGTGCCAACGTTCAGCCTTCATCGGGCCTAAGAAAACAATATTACAACCAATAAAATTAAAAGAAAGATAATAATAAATTGATAATAAGATAACAGTAATAAAATATAGATAAGAGTAATTAAGATTATATTTATATATGAAAATATTTAAATATTATAGTAATAAATTAAGCAATAAATGATTGTTATGTAAATTTGGTATATAATAATATTGATGATGTTACAGTGGGAGTCCTAAATTTTACATATCCAGGTTTATATTAGGATATTGATCTTTAAAAACCACCTGACATTGCACCATTTTACAAATCCTTCGAAGGAAGGCATAACTAACGATTTTTTACTCTCTTTAAAAAATCAAAGGCCATCTGCCAAGTTTCAACCTGCGACCTTCGGCTTAAAAGGGTGTTACGCTAGTCACAATACCACAGGTGACTCCATAATATTATATACATATATTCTATCCTCCATCATATATTCTAAAGTTATGTGAATTTGGTATATAGTATTATTATATTTACATAACTTTCATTTATTGCCTTGTTTCTTAATACAATATTCAGATATTTTCATACCAAAATATCATCTGAATTACTGTTTATTTCCATATTTGATTAATGTGATCTTATTATTATCTCCGGACTCATACAAATTAATCTCATATAACTTCACAGTGTACCATATCCACATCATTCACTCCTATTTATCAAATAGACAGTTTTATATTCAAGTTGGCACATCTACCTCCGATACACTCCCCATCACAGCGGGTCTTCCTCAAGGCACACAGCGTTGTATACCTCTTCATATCGCATTGATACAAAAGTAAATCGCCTTCAACAATACTTTAAAGAATTTAACAAATATTGCAGAAAATGGAAATTGAAAATTAATTCTACTAAATCTGAAGCAATTATGTTCACTAAACGTCGCTCACAAATAAACCATCAAATCAAGATAAATTCAGCTCCCATCCCATGGTCAAAATACGTACATTACCTAGGCCTAACATTAGACATATCTCTTACTTTCACAGATCATATCAATAGAAAAATCAATAAAGCCAAAAAATTAATATATATAATGTTCCCATACTTCAACAAAAAATCCTTTTTGAGCTCTCATAACAAATTAATAATATACAAATCAGTTATCCGCCCATTAATTATATACTCCTCCCCAGTCTGGAGCTCAACCTGCTTGAATAACTACCAAAATTTGAAAGAATTCAAAATCTATCAATGCGGATAATTAACAATTAGTCATTTAGGCTAATAGGTTATAATTACCAAAAGAACAAAAATTTTGCTGATTGTAAGGATGTCTCATCTGAAATCATTTGTAAAATTGTTTTTCAATTTGTAGTAAATATGTAAAAAAGGTTTATTTTCCTTCTTTCTTCTTTTTCTTATTACTATTGCACTGTTAACGTATTATTATTTTTTCTTTTGATTGTATTGTTTGTTATCTTATTTTCTTAGCCCTGATGAAGGCCTATAATTATGGCAGAAACGTTGGCACACAAATACAATAAGTGTGTATTATTTCTTGATGACCGCACTCCAAACTATCTTCTCCATCTTATATTCTCTATGACCAACAAATAATCCATCATTATATTAATTAATTAATCAATTGTATTAATAATTGTGTTTATTATGATAACGATTTCCCATCTGTAATGTTGCTTTATTATAAGGTTGCAGGATTCTCTTAAAACATGTGTAAAAATATTTTTCACAGAAGTTGCAAATATAAAATGTTCTATAAACATTATTTTTCCTTTTTTTAAGCAATAGAACTTTTTTTTTAATTTATTGATGTAACAATAAATGTTTTAAGGAATCTGTTGTCTTTCTATAAATTACACAAAATATATTTTTGATTTGATTTGGATTTTGATGTTCGATATACATATTTAATATCATGTGGCCTTTTATTCATCTTGCAATTTATATTTCTCCTTGACAGGTTTCTACTTTTTACCGTATGTAACTTTGCCTTGTATAAGGTCATATATTGATAATTTAAGGAAGAATATATGAAAGAGGGGTGAGATGATCTAGACTGCACTCTATACAAAATTAAATCAATGACTTATTCTTTGCAAATAAAGTTAAATTTTATTTGAAAATAAAAAATATTATTCGTGGCTAATGTTTCTTGTTTTTAAATTTTTTTATGACGGATTGATTTCAAAATATTGGGGATAGGGAAATTTAATCATAACCAATTGAATGTAATACTAATTTATTTTAATGAATTATAAAAGGTGACTTCAGTTCTGCAAAATGGTGTAGACATTTGGGCACTTCTGGACCAGAGTTTTGAGTTTGTTGCAGGCAGGAGCTGGAAATAAGAATAAAAATTATATGAGATTATCTTAATAATATGAATTATTTTTTAAAGTATTTAATATCATAATTAACTTACAGTTCTCCCATGATTCAGCTGGACAGTTCTGAAAAATTGAAAAGTATATTCATTAGAAAAGATATTTTTTATATTATTTGATTTGATACTGTTTTCATTGAAGTAAAAAGTTGAAAATATCAAAATGGTGAGTGTGAGAGTGAGGGTTTTAATCATTAGAGACAACAGCAAAAAAGTTTATAAGGAAACTTTTTATTAAAAAGTAATACAGAGGGAAGAAGTTTTAAACAAGGCACAACTTAAATGAAAGCAGTAAAGAATAATATTTGGCCGTATAATTAGAAGCCAGAACCAAAATGAAAAACCTATACCTCTAAAACCCATGAAGGGTCTTGGGCTCAGTACATCCAGAGAATCGTAGTGTTTATAGGAGTAACAGCCGTGCAATGGGGTGATTCACCTGTAAGATTTTTCCCCTTTTTTGGATACTCACTTTATAGAGGCTGGGTCTGCCCATATAGGAAAGATTTCTGGCTCGCAAGGATTGGAATAAGAAGATACCTAGTAGTTATTTTCTTCCATAATTAGGACAAAGCTACTCTTGACCAGAATAATCTTTCTTCTTTTTTTTTTATGTCCACCCCTACCTTGCCTTTGTTGGCTATACCGGAGTTTCTCGGGCCAGGGGGAGATGGCGGGGGATTAATGCCGAGTTAAAAGCTTTCCTTTCCCCCATTCCGAGGCACGGGTCTGATTTTATGGGTAACTGCGCTAACCCTTTGTTTGACTTTTGTCACTATATATTTCAGTTTTTATAAAGGTGTAAAATTTGTAGATATAATACATAATATATTTGTAAAATAATTTTTTTTTATTGTTGGAGTATGTTTTTGTTCTTTTAAATCATTAACTTTTCTATAACAGTATTTATTATTGGGTGGGAGATTAATCCCGAGTTAAAAGCTCCCCTGGCACCATGACAGGGATCTGGTTTCCTGGGCAAGCGCGCTAACCCATTCAGCCATCCCACCCCAATTGACCAGAATACCACCGAGAAATATGTTATAATCTGGGGTGGCTATAAATTAATCATATAAATATATTCATTAATATCTACAGCCTAGTCTTATTTTCCCTGAGAGTCCTCCATATACTTGACAACCATAGTCGAAGTGGGGGAGGATGATAGAGGACACTAAGAGATAGGTACTTCTAAGAAAAGTCACAGTTAAGAGCACGCTACACAGTGAAAGAACAGGTAAAATATCGTCAGAGTTCTGAGGTCGTTCGATAGTTCACAAAAGTAGCGGGAGAGGAGGAATGCTTAATTTATGAACATATTATTTGTATATATTATCATTAAATATTATTTTAAAAATAATATTTAAAAACTAAATGATAAAGTTATATCAAAACAAACAGGTGTAATATACACCTCATGAAAACATTTTTTTTTTACTTTCACTAACCTATATGTGAAATATTGCGATCGTGAAAATTTTCGAATTCCAGTTTTCAACAGAAATACACTTTTTAGGGTCTCTTGAGTCCAAATAACCAAGTCCTACAAAAAGGTCTGTATGTGTGTCAGTGGTACGTGTGTTTGTGGTAAGTCCAGTACAAAAATGAAATTTCATATTTGAGGTCAACTATACATCCGAGATGTTACAGCAACTTTTTCATCAAAATCGGCTAACCGATAGGGCCACTGCATTTACACCTTTTACGATTTTGATTAAACTCGCTACATAGATGTAAAATTTTATGGGCTTTAATATGACGTAGGTTTCATTTTGATTGAAATAGTATGACTCGGCTTAATGTCGATATTTTAAATTTTCTTCCTCTAAACTACCTTTAATTTTTTACATTCTAAAAGATTAACCATATCATCTTAATGACATTGATGAAGGATCGCTAAATAATACAAGTTGGATGAATTTGATGGTCAACAAAAGGAGCAAAACTGTTTTTTAATGCAATTTTTGGGTTTTTGATAGATGTATAGTATACCGTTGGAGAGAGAATGATTTTATAAAAAATATTGTCTGATACAAAAACTTGTAATTGGTAATATAATGTGACGAATAGAGAATAAACTTATTACTGATTAACAATTTAACATAGTTACATTACTTAATCTAAATCATATGTTTAAAACAAAAATGAAACCATGTTTTATTAAAATAAACTTCAAATATTTTTTAAATTGAATTATAGTTAATAGCTTTTAAATTAATTTTAACAGTTGTGGTAACTGAAAGTCGTGTGTTGCCCGCACCAGATTATTTAATGTAGAAACTCCATTTTAAGAAATTAAACATTATTTATAATAAAAGTTAAAAAAAAAAAGATAAAGTTTTATAGAAAATATGGTAATTGAATATTTATGTATGTATATGAGAGAGTAAGAGAATTCAATCCCACAATTTTTCAACTGTTTGTTCTCTCGCCATGTAGCACAGCCCTAATGTAGGAGGATAGAGCTGTTTGTTCATAGAGATTGATTTCCTGGTAATTTGAGAAATATGGTTATTCCAGGTTAAGTTTTGATCAAAGGTAAACTCTAGGTTTTGAATGGAGTTTTGGAACTGGAGTTTTGGATTGGAATGGAGTTTTATATATAAATACTTACCAAGAAGACTCCTCTTGTGTAACACCTGAGGAACTGAAGGGCACCGCTCTTGCACCTGGATGAAGCCTTTACTTCTTTACCTTTAACAAAATACAAAATTATTTTAAAATACAAATAAATAAGTGCCTGGTTCTCCCATAAATACTGTTACAAAAGTTGAACTTGCTTTATATGCTTGGGTAATATTTAAATAATCCTCACCTCTATCAGATTATTTTCTTTACACATCAGGGTAATAATAACAATTATTTTGTAATTTTCTTTTGCTCAGTTAACATGGAGTGGGTGATAAAGAAAACCAAATAGCTGTGGTAGCCTCACACTAAGTTGAAAAATGTAGGTTAGAAATTTTCAAGGCTTTGAAACCTTTGGGTATCAGCCGTATTTTTATATACACTAAATTAATATAATGGGGCCCTATCTGTATGTGACAGACCTCGACCGGGTCGTCCTCGCACTGTGAGAACGGCAAATCCAATGAGAGGGGAGGCTTAAACAACAAATCATGTGTCGGGGAATGGGAATCTTTGTCAGATCACTGCCTCGCATAATAAAAAGTGACCTTAGGATGGGTGCATATCGAAGAATGACAGGACAATGGCTAACCAGTTTCCTAAATCAATTAAGAGTGGATAGATGCAAAGTGCTCCTACAGATGTTACACCTATAGTCTTCATCAAAATATTTTTTGTTTGGCGATTATTATATAGCGTACATTAGTTTGGCGATGAGAATTTTTACAATCCAAGGAAAATTTAATTTAAAAAATTTCTATAGAAGCCCAGGAAGTTATTAGATGAGTGAAAAAGCATAACCACGCTTTCTCAGTGATGGTTTGGTGAGCTTAAACCTGTAACACTACAACCCATTAAGGGTCTTGGGTTCAGTATACACAGAGATGCGTACTATTTCTAGGCCATTGGCAGTGCAACAAGGTGATTAGGCCTTGATCACGCTCAGCCCTCAGGTTTTTCCTCCAATTTTTTTATTCGGACCTAGGACCCTGAGAACAGTTTACTAGTGCTCTGTCTACTAGACCACACCGCTACCCCCAAAAAAAAAAAAAAAAAAAAAAATGCTCAAAACTAGTAGGACGATATTTTGGAACCTGTTGTCAAGCCTCTAAATAATCCTCTGTTTTTTAGAAGTCAGTGGGTTTTAGATAAGGCTCTCCAGCTCACAAGGCCAGTTCAACTCAGCAGTGGGTGAAAAAGAACATTACAGAGTTCATCTCTGGCTTGGATTGGTCCTTTGGAAACCCTGATCTCAACCCACTAGATTACCGGATTTGGTCTGAACTAGTGAGGATGGCATGCCACAGAGCACACTCTAACTTGGAAAGCCTCAAACAATTTCTGGTCCGAGTAGTTGAGCGCTTTGCTAAGTGCTGCTATCGATGACTGGCCACGGAGATTAAATGCCTGTGCCAAGGATAAAGGGGAACATTTTAAGTAATTTGTTTTTTGTTATAAATAAGCACTTTATTTCCCAGTAAAGATTTTTAAAAAAATAATTTTTTCTTTAAATCTGTAAATATTTCCTTGTAACAATATTTATGGCAGGGCCAGGAATAATAATTCATTTATAAAACGCATACAAATAATATATTCTCAATTAATAACTTACCACTCTCTCCAGCACAAGATTTGGCTACTTTCTGGGTGGCCTCCTTCCATTTGGGGTTGCCGTCGAAACGCTTGGTGAAGGTGCTTATGATTGCATTTTCATCAAGCTTGTTGGTCTTCTTGTTCTGGAAACCACAATAAATTATTTTAGTAACATAAAAATTCACAATGATGGGTCATCTGCAGTGTAGTGGCTAGCATAACAGCCTTCTATGACAGAGGTCTTGGGTTCAAACATGACAGGTGGCCCTAGAATTTTGTAAAGGAAGTAGAAAGTCCTTCGTTACGGAGATGTAAAAATAGTGTTGCTAATGTGAGGTACACGAATAGGAAAATTTTAAGACTCTCACTGTAGCATCATCTGATTAGCCACAGATTTTATTGAATATACTTGTAGAATGTTTGACCTATGTGTATTCAAAGAACAATGTTGATTAAACAATTACCCAAGTTAAAGTTAACTATTTGATGTAAAACAAACGTTTAAAGGTATACATTGCAATTCTTCATCATTGGTAAAAATTTACAAGATACAATATAAAGGTTTGTATAGAGAAAGAGATCACCACTAGCAGGGTAGCTAGCATAAAAGCCTTCTATGCCAAAGGTTACGGGTTAGAACCCGCAGGTGGTTCTAGAATTTTTTAATGGGAGTAAAAAATCCTTAGTTATGACGTCCTTCGGAGAGGACATTAAAAGGTGGACTCGAGCCTGTGCTATGTCAGTATTCGTTAAAGATCCCTATTCTAATTAGACCTGGATAGGCAAAATTTAGGACCACCACTGCAGCATCCTCTGATTAAACACTGTAGTATAAAGTGACGTCAAATAAATAAACAAACAATACATAATAATATAGAGAAATATATGAATAAATATAGTCTTTAAAAAATGAAATAAAAAACAAATTTCAGAGAAAAGTAATAAGAATAAACATATCTAAACAGAACAGAAACAAGACCCTATACAGCAACCTTATTAAACAATGACAAACATTTTATTTGGCAGTATCTCCGTTGTTTTTGTTTCTTTTAAATTGTCTTTAGGATTGATTCGGTATGCTGTGTGTTCATAGCAACTCAGCTAAGTTGAGTTAGCCGTTCCAATTGTGGTTTCTTTCTTGTAATATTTTAAATATCCTCTTTCTTTTCTGTATTCTCTTTAATTGTTCTTTCTCATATGTATGTTTTTATACACTTACTCAATTTTTTTTTTTTTTTTTTTTTTTTTTTTTTGCTTTTGTATCTTTTTTAGCCCTGATTATAGCCCGTGATTAACCCATAATGTGTGTCAAAATGTTGGTAGGACAATAAATAGTTAAAACTATTTAACTGTTTTTTTTTTTTTTTTTTTTTACAGACAGACACCTGAACTAATATGTTCCTGTATCTCTCAATGGTAAACTATTAACATCAATTATTTATTTTAATAAAATACTGAAAGCAAGAAAAAATATGATCTGATAATTCATAATGAATTTTTCAAATTATAGATTTTTTTAAAATTACTTCATAAGCATAATAAGTGTTAAATTCATACCACATAGCCAAAAACATCTCTGAAGATACATTCATCAACACACTCAGCGATGTGGAATTCCTCTTCTTCAGTGTTAGCTGTAACAGATTTGAGTTTTATGTCTTAATATTTCAATTCTAATGTAAAAAATAAAAGTTTTCCATTATGTTAATATGTTTAGAATGGAGAAAAATGATTCCCAAAATGTAAAATATCCATTCAAGAAAATTCTACAGGAATCGCCAAAAACATTCATTACTTCAATATTAAACTATATTGCGATAAATAGACTGCTATTTAATATTATAATCAAGGTGTTACAACAGAAAACATGCTTTAAATTTCTTTATTCAGACGCAAATGTAGCTTTCTGTGTCATAGCGCTATATTCATCTTTTTCCTAATAGCCCCTAGACTAAAAATCATCTAAGCCATTTCTTGCTGTCACATTCTAAATGGACAGAACCCACTATGTATGCATGCAAGAGACTCAGGCAGCATTATATCTTCTTAATGCTATTAAATAATTATGCACTTAGGAACCATACATTATCGCCTTTTATTATTCTAACAGCTGTTTTTATTTAAACATCTCTTGTATTTAATATATAATAGTATTATATATTACATACAACAGATGTTTAATAAAAACAGTTGTTAGAATAATAAAAGGTTATAATGTATGGTTCATAAGTGTGTAATTATTTAATAGCATTAAGAAGATATAATCTCTCTCTCTCTCTCTCTCTCTATATATATATATATATATATATATATATATATATATATATATATAATGATAACACGATTATGGTTTCCCCTAACTCATTCTCAAAAAAACTCAACCACAAGACGGATTTTGATACAGTTTTTCCAATCATTTAGAGCATTTTTTCCTGAAGGTTTATAAGTAAAATAGATTCCAATTTATCTTTTCTTTAAACGGGAAAAATTCATTTTCTGTAACCAAGTCATCAAAAAATTATACCTGAAATATAAGTAGTAATATAGACACATAATATACAGTTGGAAAGTGCAAGATTTCAGGAAAGTTAATATCCAATAAAAGAAATCGTTCAAGTTAATATAAAGTTGTTGTAAGCTCATAAACTTATGAACATACAGTGAGTGTCAAAAGTATTTGGAATTCACTACCATTCCGTAATTTGCTTGTTTTTAACTTATTTAATACGTTTTTAAAGAGTTCTTATCCACTTTATAATGTTAGAAGGAAGGTAAACAATAGCTCAAACCAAAAATTACGACAAAAATCATTTTATTTTTAACGTTTTGAACGTTCATTTACGAACATATTAAAAATAGTGTATGTCAATAGTGTCAAAAGTATATGGATTATATGGATTATATATGGAGTATATGGAATTACGTGGTTTCCTAACTATATTAATGTAGTGCTCATAAATAAACATCCAGTTGGTAATACTTTTTGTATAATTATACATTTTAGCCTACTGGGAATTTATATTAGTAATTAATTGATTGTTTGGTGATAAATATTATCCCACTCAAGCACTTATTATTTCATGAGGCATTTTCATTTTCAATATAGTATTTTTTGGTTTTCCTTTTTAGTAGGACCCATAAATACTTAATTAAAACTGAAAGAAATAATCGAAGAGAGATTTCGAGAACTTTTTAGTCATTTTACAGCAGCTAAATCTAAATAGATAACGTATATGTGTCCAGACTCATGGTCGCGCGTATGTTAAACATATAATTTATACGTCATTATTCTTCTACTTTTAATTCTGGCTTTTCTTACTTATAATATACACAAACCTATTAATAATCCTGTCCATGAATCCAATATTATTAAACTTTTTCAAAGAAAAATATACCTATCACTGACCGCTCAAGGTGTTTTACTATGGCATATTAAATTCTTTATTTGGTTTCCTTCAAACCATATTTTTTTCATAAGAACCATGTATTTTAGTATGGGAGTCATCTGTAAACATTTTAATTTATCAACCTTCTCTTAAAAAAATGTTACTAACATTCAGCCTATTCTCTTATTGTCTTGCCTGCTGAAAGACGTTTTCCGTACTTCTTCTACCATGTTTTTCTTTTCGTCCTATTTTTTTAGAACGCGGAGAACAATTGAAACACTTATTGTGCATCCAGAAGTTCTGAAAAATTCAGAAATAAGCTAAGGTTTACTCATTTGAGGCATTATTTTCTTATTAGATGAATAATAAGTCTTTCAGTTTTAACATTTAATATATTTTGGACGCTTAAATTTTTGCTTTTATATTTTATTATTATATGATCTACACTGTACATAGCCATCCATATATTCTCATAAATTGTTTTCAACATCTCAACTATTTCTCTTTACTTTTAACGAGTGAACGTGTTAAAAATTATTCGAGGGCGTTGTACGTTCGTTGCGTTTTTATTTTAGGGCCTTATTTAAAAAAAAAAATCTTTCAATGGTTGAGTATATATTACATGATAGAGGAAATTTTTTTAGAACATAAAATTATGTCGAAGATTAGTGAGAATATTAAAATTTGAAACCATTAAACAGGATATTACGATTTCCGAATACTTTTGACACTGAACGATCTTGTAATTTTACATTATTAATCGGATATTTTTATAAACATTAAACTTTTTTGTTATCTGCTCAGTGATTTTCCTTTATAGCAGTCTCTTTTAAAGATTTATGAGTGAAAAAGAATTATATAAATTCATAGCAGTGTAATATGGTTATTAAATGAAAAGAAATACGAATTCCGAATACTTTTGACACTCACTGTATGTTATTTGGAAAGAGGGAGGTTATCACTGTCCTACAGGATTGTACATGTTATATTCTTTCATTCAGTACCAAGATTTTAGAAATGGCATTGCATATCAAATTGCAACTAAGTGGTTAAAATAAATGGTAAGTTGCTATAAATCTATGAACCAACATTGCTATTAATTATTTCATGAAAACATACATTTTACTGTAAAATAAATGGGATTCTCATGGAAACTAAACAAAATCTTTAAAATGTATTTTAAATAGTTTATTTGGAGTATAAAATAGTAAAAAACCTAATAGGGCAGGAACCTTTGTTATTTCTATAGCTTTTAAAAATATACATTGCAATCAAGTTTTCTTCATATGGGAAAATTTAATTTTCCGTTATCTGTGCTTTACTTTAAAATAACAAGCAAATAAACTTAACTAATTTTGATTCATGTTTTTTTATTTCTACCGATGATTTAATATAATAATTAATAGGCATTATAAAATAAACATATTTTCTTCTTCATTGCACTTTTCGTTAGGATAAACTAAAACTCCCAAAGCGATAAACTCTAAATCTGTCAGACAAAGAATTTTGAAACATAAATGACACCTTATTCAAATTTCAGCCGTTGGAAGCAGAAGCGGGTCTATGTTACTTGTATAAACTAATTTATTTGATTTTTTTTTCTCTCTTATCTCCTTTATTTGACATAAAAAAACAAAAATAACAATTGAAAAACAAATAATGCTACAGTAACAGGTTTTAAATGAACTTACACAGCCTTTAAAGATATTTTATGCCAAACATTAAATGAATAAAAATAATCCCCCCCCCTACCTCACCTTTTTAGAACATATGGGGTTTTCTCAGGCCAGAGGGTGAGAGAGGGGGATTAATGTGAGAGTTAAATACTCCTCGCCCCTCCTCCTTTGGAAAACTCATTATTATTTTTACTTCAAACATTGTTTATCAGATTGCTGGGCAAGGATGAATAAACATACAATAAATAATAATAATAAAAAATAAGGAAAATTTCCAATTTACCTTTCTTTCCCTTGGCATTGTTTTCGACACATTTCTTTCCCAATTCTTCACGAGCCTTGTCTTGTTTGATTTCTTCTTTAGGTTTGGGCTCTTTGCAACAGACTGGCTAGAATAAAAAATCTAATTTGTAAACCTAGTAATATAGTAATTTTATAAAATAGATCTTTACAATATTATTATTTATTTATATTATTATAGAGATGTTTAGAGACCAGTGATGGATTGTTGTGCCAGCTCAGATGCTTACAATAATTAATAAGTCATAAGTATATGCATTGATGTAATTTCACTCAACAATATAGTTTTTATTCCTCCTAACATTTCTATACCAAATGTTGGAAGAAATGAAAAATATATAAATGAGTAAAATAGGATAAATTTTAATACTTATGGCCTATAAATGATATTATGACTCAAAATAATTTACATAACACAATAATTAATCCGGCCGCTGGCATTAGCATTTTTTAATGGAAGAAAAAATATTTATTATACCATCTTTCCGAGTACGAATAAAGGTGGTCCCGATGTAAAAAAAAAAAGCCAGTGTGATGTCAGGTACTCGTTTAAGATCCCGATCCCAATTAAACCTGGATAGGAAAAATTAGGACTCCCACTGCAGCATCGTCCGATAAGCCACAACATCATAAAGTGATGATAAATGAACAAACAATAATTAATTTTAATCTAAGAATATAATAATTGTAAATCTACACAAATGCTGTGCCCTTTTTTTGTTACAACTGTTCTGAAAATAAATCTATTGGGTTAACAGACAAGTTATTCAGGATGAAATAAAATATCTGTTTATCTACTTGCTTATATGACCTGAACTTATGTTTTGACTAACTGTACAATGCCACTTTCATAAAAGGTTTCTTGTCCAAACATCTGATATTTGTAGTTGTCAATGTCCAATATGTTTTGGAATTAGTTTTATTCATGAAGCTCAACAGAGACCTCCCAGTAAACAGGGTAGTCCAAAAAGGTCTAAATTATCAAAATAATTTGGGTGAGTGAACCATGAAGGGTGAGATCTAGCATTTCTCTTGGAGGAAACAAGACTCTTCTGATTTCCGACATTAGAGTCACAAAAAAAAAGCTTCTTTTTTTCTGCTACATGCTTTCCTTTTTTAAATTAAACATTATATAATAAATGATATTTTCTTCCATATTAACAGTAATAATACTAATGATGTGAAAATGGTTGACTGTGTGTTAATTGATTAGAAGGTAAGTAGACAGTCATGATTAGCAGTCATCAAAACACTTAATAAAGTAGAATAAGTTAACTTAATTATATTAATTATTATACATTGATATATTAATAAATAAATTATATTAATTTAACTTATACGGGCCATTCTCAACGAAACATACAAACGCTGTCCAAATGTTTTCCCACGTACTAAAACTGGTTATTTTCCAACTTTTTTTTTTTTGGTAGATATTTTTCTGCCTTACTTTTTGCACATTTATAAGTTCAAATAAATGAATTATTCCTGTATGAAAATGTTTAATAAATGTCCAAAACGACATTGGCTCACACTGTACAGATTAAACTTTGCCAACTTCAACGTGGTACCCAGTCAAGGTGCTGGAAAGATTTAACTGGTTTGGTCCATTGCGTCCATACATACACACTATAGTTTCAGAATACAGAATTTCAGGTTGTTAAAACGGTTATATCCGTTTTAAATAAATAAAACAGAAATGTCCAAGGGATTTTCAGCCCAAACGGTTTTTCGCGCAGTGATTTACCTCCAAGCCATAAAAAGGCGTGAAAAGGCTCGCAGAAACCGTAACACATTCGGCAAGCCGATCCAGAGGCTTGTAACTGTCTTCTGTTTCTTTCACGGTGGCAGGGAGGGAAGACGTACGCTAGTGAGTGAGAGCAATTTTATTGGCCGTCATCGTTGCACCCACTCTACCTCTGCTAGTTATTTTTAATTGATTAATCTTCTTTTTTACCAGACAGAAGGGTGTTTGCCAATGATGAAACGGGTGTTGTTGTTTTTTTTTATTTCCCTTTAAAGCTACTGCTCTGGTATGAAGAAATATTCTGGTTCACACTTAATCATACTCAATTGGGTGCTGATCGTATATAGAAGCGAAATTTTTTAAAATTTAACAGATGAAAGAGGCGAGGACTATCTTAATTTGTTCAAAAACCTTCGGGAGATCATTCCAGCAATCATTGGCTCATCACTAGATCGTCATTAGCGCAATTTCTGATTTCTGGAATAATTAGTTATTTTAATTTATGAATTAATCATTAATGGAATTAATTATTTTGATAATTACACCGAATCAAGCTCTGCTGAGTGCTAGATCAGATCAGATTTCATATATTGAAAAAAAAAAAAAAAAGGATGGACCAAAAACTCAGCTATTGAGAATTTCAAGGAAGACGCACAATACGTTTTGCTGAGAATGACCCATATACTTTTAAGTTCACTTAATTGTAGATTAAATTCCTACTTAATTAAGTATTTTGACGACTGCAGTCCAATTAACTTCTCCTCAATAATAATGCTAATGATATTAATCCAACTTTAACAAGAGTTTACAGAAATAGTTACTGACATTATAAGATTAACAATCCATCTCAGGGATTAACTCTTCTTATAAGAGGTGTATGGTAGTGTCATGGAAACCAAAATGACTTACTTCCCAACCTAATGTATTTTGCATCCCATTTCTGAAAGTATATTACAAACAAGATATTCTGTATACTTACGACTTGATCTGGAGTCAATGTGCATTCATCTTCAGTGAGGGCCAATACCAGCTAAAACAAAATAGAATAAAAATAAATTCTGCCTGAATTGTAATAATAAATTGTTATATCAATATTATATATCTATGAGAATTTAAAAAATTACTAAAATGTTATTAACACGTACAATACAAATATGCGTTTCACATCGGCAAAATTTCGCCGAATTAATTTGCCTTAAACATAATTTACATGAACATATTTTATTGTTGTTTATAACGAAATTAGTTTGATTGACTTTAAATATTGATAACATTTTATTCGTATATTTCTTCCTAAAATTTCTTTTACCGTTAAGGTCGGTGATATACTTTTTCTCTTCAATATAAAATATGAAGACCAGGACTATTTTAAAATAAGTTTAAGAAAATTTATGAAATATATAAATTGCTTACCTTAATTTTCTAAGGTAAGTAGCAGATTTGTAATATTTATTTGCTTAATTAGCTTGATAGCATGCAGTATGAACACGAAGTGTATCATCTGAGAGACAAACACAATGTAACTGGGTAGCAAAAGCAATATGTTAGTCGTCGTGGCCCGATTCTTAGGACGCAAAACAATGATTTTCATAAATATAAAATTTAACTTAATTCTAAGATCCGGGACTTTTGAAAAACGTCGCGGGACGCGGGACAAATTGTGAAAAAACGGGACTGTCCCGCCAGGAGCGGGACGACTGGTCACCTTAACTTAGTCTCATCTTCAATATTTAAGTTATATGAAACAAAGATAAACGGCCAGTTAGTTTGAATAAATAAAATTAAAGGTACTTTAGGGGAATAAATTTAGAAATATTGGGATTTAAGCCCTCTGCCTATATAGTATACCTCACAGGTATAAAGTCATCATATACCTAAAATATACAGTCTATTATCATGATTAATACATACATTTATAAAATCCGAGCCATTTTTTATTTTTTTTTTACCTATTGCTCAATCCATTGGAATCGTCCAGACCTTTTATGAATATAAAACTGTAAATAAAAATTTTGTTTCGCTAATTATTTTACTTTGGCAGCCATTTTAAGTCAACATGTCCTGAAAAAATCTCTATAACTATAGTAATTATGAAGATATCAAATCAAAAATAGGACTCCTAACTTTAGGAGTCCTATTTTTGACTCAGGTAAATAAATAAGTTGAACAAATTAGATATCCAAATAAATGAGAATAATGTAAACATATTTTTTCAATAAAATTTTTTGTTTTTGTACTTAATATTTGAACAGTAATACACAATACATGTATAATATACCGTTGGAAAGCTAAAGATTTTAGAAAAAAATATTATCTTATACACATGTTTCTATAAAAATTCATTTTAATTAATTATTTATTAGTTTCACTCATGTTTAGCTCTAAATGTTTTTAAAAATTCTTAAATTGTTTTTAAAGCAACGCAGGCAAGTGAAAGTCGTGTGTTGAACGCACCAGATTTTTGTACCTATTGCTCAATCCATTGGAATTCGTCCAGACCTTTTATGAATATAAAACTGTTAATGGAAAATTTGTTTGGCTAATTATTTTACTTTGACAGCCATGACCTGATAAAACCTCTTTAACTCTACTAATTTTGAAGATATCAAATCAAAACTAGGAGTCCTAGGGCTTTAGACTGAAAAAAACATTTAAAAAAAAAAAAAAAAGTAATTATTTCATTAAAATTTTCGTAACCGTTTATATGATTGATAATTTTTTTTCTCGTAAACTTCTAAGAACGCTCACAGGATTTTCTTAAATGAAAACAAGGGCAAGAGCTTTAAAAATATCATTTATTTTTTTCACTGCCCATGTATGTGCCAATTTCAAAATTAATTAAAAATGGTCTCTAGACACACCTCCCTTTCTTTCACAGAATTTCGTTTAATTTTCAATATCAATTAATTTTCTTTTCTTAATTATAATTAGATTGTATTTATATGTTTACATTCGCTTACCTATATATAAAATATATAGTAAGGGAAAGTATTGCGGTCGGGAAAATATTATAATTTCAGTTTTCAACGAAAATACACGTTTTAGGGTACCCTGGGTCAAAACAACCAAGTCCCACAAAAAATGTGTGTGTCCGTGGCAAGCCTAGTGCGAAATCGAACAGTCCTACGAAACTGAAATTTCATAATGAGAAAACTGTACGACCGAGATGTTCCTGCAACTTTTTCGTAAAAATCTGCCGAATGAAAGATCTACTTCATACCATGTTTTTTACAGCTTTTCACAATTTTTCCCAAAAACGGATCTAACGATTTTGATTAAACTCGCTGTATCGATGTAAAATTTAACGGGCTTTAATTTGATGCAGTTTCGTTTTGATAAAAATAGTCGGACAGGAATTTAATGCGGATACTTTAATTTTTCTTTCCCTAAAATACCTTTATTTTTGTAAATTAAAAAAAGATAACCATATAATCAATTAGCATTGACAAAAAAAAACTAAATATACAAGTTGTACGAATTTGATAACCAACTAAATGAGAAAATTACAAAAATATTTTGAATGCAATTTTTGTGTTTTGGACACAAGAAAAGTAATATAGATGTATAATATACCGTTGGAAAGATGAACATTTTAGAAAAAATATTATCCAATACACGGAATCGTAAAAATTAATGGAGAGTGATGAAAAGCCGATTAAACTAACTAATGGTTGTAGATAATAACATAATAGCTTATTTAATAAAACACATGTTTCTATTGAAACTCAATGTAATTAATCCTTTAACAATTTATTTTTATCTATAAATGTATTTAAAAATTCTTAAATTGGTTTTAACAACGGAGGTAAGTGAAAGTCGTGTGTTGCGCTTACCGGATGCTTATAAATTATAATAATAACGACATAATTCCTGAAAAATATCATAAACCGTTCATTCCACCGCCTTGTAAATGTCTTATTACCTAACAATTTGGATTGCCACTCAGGTATTTTTAAAATTATTATTATTAAGTATAAATAAATGATTAGGGCTGATAAAAATAATAAAATACGACAAAGAAATATCTTGAAACTCTGGCAATTAATTCAGTAGGAGACAGTCCCACTGCTCCATTAATTAGCTTTGTCCTTGAGCGGTTTGGGCTCGATCGAGAACATTTTAAAGGGAAAAAAAATAGCGAAAAAAAGAAACAGAAGTGGAATAAATTTGAAATCCACACCAGAACCTTCGTCTTGCTCCTCGTCTAAAAAGTAAAGAAATTATAAGACTTAAAACAGCTTACTTATTAAATATTTGGATCTCGGATTTATTTTATCTTCATTTACCTACATATGTAGTATGGAAAAGTATTACGATGGTGAAAATTTAGAATTCAAGTTTTCACCGGAAATACACATATCTACATGTCCTCTGAGTACAAATGATCAAGTCCCGCAAATAAATCTGTTTGTGAGTGTGTGGTAAGCATAGCTCGGAAACAATATGTTGTGCAAAAATCGGGTGCGTGCATACATACGGCTTTCACTTACCTCTGTTTTAAAAATCAATATTAAAATTATTAAATACATTTAGAGATAAAAATAAATTGTTAAATAATTAATTACATTGAGTTTCAACATATGATTTATCAAATAAATTATTATCTGCAACCATCAGTTATTTTTATCCGCTTTTCATCACTTCATTAAATTTTACCAGCTTATGTATAAGATTATATTTTTACTAAAATCTTTAGCTTTCCAACAATATATTATACATCAATGTTATATCGTAACGAAATGTGCAATTAGCAAGAAAATGTATTTATCTTATAACGTCTATTTATTACTATACTTAATCATCAGCGGAAATGAAAAACATAAATCAAAATTGCTTAAGTTTATTTGTTTGCTATTTTAAAGTGAAGCACAGATAACGGCCAATTTAATTTATCCATATAAATACAACTTGATTGCTATGTATGTATTTAAAAACTACAGAAAAAATTACAGCTACTATTTTATTAGGTTTATTACAATTTAATATTTCAAATAAACTATTTAAATAATTGGATAATATAATTGAATATCACTTTCCCTTCTATTAAAATTTATTTATTATCACATTAATCAAGGCCGGGTAGGCCGAAGCGTCGATGGGAGGATTGCGTAAAGGCTGATCTCGGGGGCTTGGGCTTGACCGGTGAACATTGGACGAGTCTGTGCTGGCGAAGTTCGGTGGTATAGGCATCGAACCTTCGGGTTCGGTAAGCCTATTATTATTATTATTATTATCACATTAATAATTTAATTTATAACCCTTAGATTAGATCCCGCATCAGATGGGGCAGTCATGGACCTCGAAACGTGAATGGATATGAATCGATTTATTTATGTTATAATAAATAAAAATTAGAAGTGAAAGTTCTAATCAATTGTATAATATTTAAAATAAATTTTAAAGGTTTGATTTAGTTTTCATACGAATCCCATTGAGTTTACACTGAAACATTTGTTTTCATGATATAGTACGAAATTTGAAATAATTAATAACAATATAATAAGGTGTAGATTTTTTAAGGTGAAGGTCAAATTCTATGAATAAAATTGGAGGCTGATTTTTACTTCTCAACTCTTTTATTAAAAATCAATGCACGACGTTTCGGCTAAAATGCCATCATCAGGTGCAAAGGATCAAATTTTTTTCTGTAAGTACAAAATATTATCAACAATCAAAAATAATCAATCTAACAGTTTATCATAAAATTATATAACGATAAAAAGGTGTAATAATAAAAAAAATTTATATAGTAAAATTGTTAATAATCTATAAGATTAACGTTACATTCTTAAAAATATGTCAATAGCAGTAAATATACAATTAATAACATTGAAAATAATTCCACTATAGAAATGAATTATAAAAGGAATCAATTGATAGAATACATTATTATTGAAAATAAATTAAAAAAGATTAAAGTTTAATTAATAAATATGAATCAATAACTAATTAAATTAGCTATTGTGAGTGGATGCTTACAATCCGAAGCCTCCAGTCTAAATAAGATGTCCATGAAAGAGAGGAGAAGGGTGTTAACATTAAAATGGCAGATATTTAATAAATATAAAAATTAAATCAATAAAAACAACTAATAACCAACATGTTGACTGTCATTAGGAAGTATCATTTATACAAATCCATTTAATTCATATTGTTATATCTTTAGTTTAGAGATGATATTATTGTATGAATTGCCTAATGGTTGGGTATCTTGTTGAAAATTGCATACTTTAAGAATGTAACGTTAATCTTATAGATTATTAACAATTTTATATATTTTTTATTATACCTTTTTATCGTTATATAATTTCATGATAAACTGTTAGAATTATTTGAATTGACAGAAAAAAAATTGTTCCTTTGCACCTGATGATGGCATTTTAGCCGAAACGTCGTGCATCGATTTTTAATAAAAGAGCGGTGAAGTATAAATCAGCCTCCAATTTTATTCATAATAACAATATTAGTTTATAGATTTTTTTCAACTTACCATTTATGTTAAAAACCAACTTAAAATTCGGTACATAATATTGCATACTGATTGGAAGAATATAACTTGCACGAACCTGTACGACGGTGACCACATTTAAATATTATAACCTCCCTTTTGTCCAATAACATATGTTTATAAGTTTAAGACCTTACAACAACTTTATATTAACTTGTACGATTTACTTTATGGCACATTAACTTTTCTAAAATCTTAAATACGGTTTGGAAGAATATAACGTACACTATCCTGTACAACAGTGACCACATTTAAATATTATAACCTCCCTTTTGCCCAATAACATATGTTTATAAGTTTATGAGCTTACAACAACTTCATATTAACTCGTACGATTTCTTTTATTGCATATTAACTTTTCTAAAATCTTGCGTTTTCCAACTGAATATTATACGTCTATATTACAACTTATATTTCAGGAATAAAAATTAATACAGGAATAAAATTTTTTGATGACTTGGTCACAGACAATTTATTTTTCATATTAAAAAAAAGCTAAATTGCAATGTATTTTACTTAGGAACCTTCAGAAAAAAATGCCCTAAATGATGATGAAAACCGTATCAAAAACCGTCTTATGTTTTACAAAGAGTTTTCAGAAACCAAAATCATTTTATACATATACTAGCTGACAGACGATGTCCTGTCTGAACTATGTCATAGCAAAATCGGTGAAGCCGTTCACGCGTGATGCAATGACCAAGGAAAAATAGAATACATTTTTATATTTGTACATAAAGAGAACACCTTAAGAATTAAAAAAAAAAATATATATATATAAAATACCTAATATAAATAAAAAACCTATTCACCCAAGTAGCGTTTATCTTTTTACTTTCACTTACCTATATATGAAATATATGGTAAGGGAAATTATTGCGATCGTAAAAATTTTCGAATCCTAGTTTTCAACGGAAATAAATTTTTTATGGTCCCTAGAGTCCAAATAACCAAGTCCCGAAAAAAGGGCTGCGTCTCTGTGTGTGTGTGTGGTAACTCTAGAGCAAACATCAAAAATTGTACGGAACTGAAATTCCATATTTAAGACAACTATACACCCTAGATGTTACAGCAACTTTTTCATCATATTCGGCTAACCAGAATAGTAGGTAAATAAATCTGAAATAAAATAAGTTTCATTCTGATTGAAATAGCCTGACAGGGCTAAAATGCCGATATTTTAAATTGTCTTCCTCTAATATAAAAATTCCATAATATAAACTATATCATCATAATGGCACTGATGAAGGACGGCTAAATATAAAAGTTGCCAAATTCGATGACCAACTAAAGGACAGAAGAGCAAAACTATTTTAATGTGAATTTTTTTGGTTTTTCGATGATAAGACGTATAATATACCGTTGGTAAGAGAAAGATTTTAGAAAAAAATATCATCTGATGCACAAACTTGTAAAAGAGATTATAAAGTGAGGAATAGAGAATACACTCATTACTGATTAACAATTTATTAAAGTTATATTATTTAATCTAAATCATATGTTTCCAACGAAAATGAATACACGTTTATTAAAATATACTTAAAACATTTTTCAAATTGAAATTTTTAGATTGCTTTCAACAGTTGAGGTAAGAAAAAGTCGGCAACAGCCTGCACCAGATTTTTTTCTTTCATAAGATCCTTCTCCTGACTAATGTAAACATTAAAAAAAAAAAAATTAAATATAGAGAAATCGGAAATAGGGAAAAGGCGATTCATCATTTATATATATATATATATATATATATATATATATATATATATATATATATACATATACAGAGAGAGAGAGAGAGAGAGAGAGAGATAGAGCGGATATTATTACGTTTAAAATATTTTAAAAAATCTACTGAATAAACATAACAAAAAAAGAATTAGAAAAATCGGTAAAGCCGTTTACGCGTGATGCGATGACCAAGGGAAAAGGCGATTCATTTTTATACATAGAGAATAGAATATAATGATTATGACTGGTCATTTATGAAGCACTCTGTATATACATAGGCAAATATAATTGTGAAATTAAATTATCTATTTGATAATTGACAAAAATGGACTTGAAACTGAATACATTGTGTGATTGTGGACCATCTTCCTGAAATTTAAACAATAACTGGCTTAAACTTCAAAAAGAGAACCATTTTGTTTTATGATTTTCAATAATGAATCATTTTATTAGATAACTTTTAAAGTTTTCGAGTTCAAAAATTGAATAATCTAAATATCGAGAAAATAAAATCCCGTCTGTCTGTTCTTGGCGGCCTTTCTTCGAAACTACAACACTGATGTTTTTGATATTCGGCAGAAATAGATCAGAACTTCTCGATTACCCGACTTAAAAGTATGCCGAGAAACTGTGGAAATAACACATAAGGTCAATGATTGCAATATATATACACTATACACATCTCGATCGAAAAACCAGTTTTAGAGATTTTCTGGTCACTGTCGCTTTTTTCCGTGACATTAAAAAAAAATCAAGGTGAGACATTGAACTTCTAATATATATTCTGAAATAAAAAAAAGTTTCAAATTTCCTGACCATTTGAATAACCAGTATCAGAATAATCTATTATTTATTTATTTTTATTTTAAGCCAATGTTTGTTTATTGTTTATTTCTTCTTCGGAAGAATTTTAAATTAATAGAATATTGATTCGAGCTATATATTTTTTCGTACATTGGCAATATTTTTACTATTACAATATTATAAAATGTTTTATTAAAGTTTTTGAGTCTTCCCCATATCTTGAGTATATTCTATCTTTACTACATCCTCATAATATTAAAATTATTAATTGAGACTTTGATTTCCAAAAGGTATTAAAGGACATTACATATAGAACACATATGTAATCTCCTCATTTAGTTTTATCAAAATCTTCTATTTGATTTCATCTAATGAACACTCAAGTCCTTTAAAATCGGGAATTAGAAATGCAATTATTTTGTAGAAGTACTAATTATGCATTTAGTATCGATCCCAATCATACTAAAATATTTCACTACATATTGTTAATATAGCAAAAAAACGTTTTGGTTTATTATTTTCAATAATACGAATTCGATAAATTATTTAAAAGAGAGAAAAGAAAAGAAAAAAATGGAAATTTTACTCATAAATACGCTCATAACTCAGTTATTTTTGAAGATAGAGAAAAGTATGTATAGAGTTTTAGAATTAGTAAAGCACGATAAAAAAAAAAAATGAAAAAGATTGAAATCTCGCCTATATATACGCTTGCAACTACATCTTTTTCAAAGATAGAAAATCATTTATTAGTGTTTTTTAACCAAGTTCCGGGAATAATTATAAAAAATAGAAACAAATTGAAATTTTATCCATAAATATTTTTTGTTTTTTATAAATATAAATATTAAATTTCCGACAAAATGAAAAAAGAATCATTGAAATTGGTTAACAACTAACTGAGATATTGCTTTTTGAAATCAGCTGTAGTGATAAGCCATTATCCTTTGAATTAAAGCTTTTCTTTGAATTATTACTTAATCGCCTATCAACAGCTATAAAAACAGTTATAAATAATATTGTTATTAGGAAATAATAAACCATTGTGGAACAATTAGTATCATTATGATTCATTATTCTGTGACAATGATGTTAATATTATGAAGACATCGTAATATGGCCACGAAACTTAGATAAGATATTTTTGTTTTGTT
The DNA here is from genome assembly GCA_023052935.1 of Piezodorus guildinii. Taxonomy (NCBI): domain Eukaryota; kingdom Metazoa; phylum Arthropoda; class Insecta; order Hemiptera; family Pentatomidae; genus Piezodorus; species Piezodorus guildinii. Next base: position 177,978,740 of record CM041292.1, on the reverse strand, counting down.
TTTAATATTAAAAATTAAACTGTTAAATACCAAGAATTTTAAATTATGTCTATAAAATAGTAATAATTAATGTTTTTATTAATTTGATTTATTATATTGCAGAAAAACCTGAAGATAGAGATGGAACCCAAATTAATATTGTTTAAATAATATTAAAAATAAATTTTGGAAATTTTAAAATAAATACTAATGTTTCTACCCCTAGATTTTAATAATTTAATATTTTTCAAACTTATTCTTTTATTTTTTCCTTCATTACAGCATTTTAACCACTAGGCATTAACAGTATAAAATAAATTAAAAAATGTGCTGTACGCATAACACGATGTTCATTTACCTTACTAGTAAAAAATATTTTTAGAATTTATAAGAAAATTAAAATTTAAAAAAAAAATCATTATCTCGATGACACATTTATTTTAGATTAAATAATACATAAATATAAATGACTATATATTCAACAATTATTTACGTTTATACGATTTTTTATAACGATTCGTTACCTTCTAAAGCTTTACAGGGTCAAAAACCATTGTTCCTAAAATCTTTAGCTTTCTAAACAGTATATTATCTATCTATATTACTAATCTTATGCCCGGAAAAAAAAAATACCTAAAAAATATTTTTGCTCATTTCTCATTTAGTTAGTTATCAAATTCGTTTAACTTGTACATTTACTTGTCTTTAAGTAAATATATTGTCAGTATTAACTATATGAAATGGTTAATTTTAACGAATCTACAAAATTTAGGGGAAGAAAATAAAATAATTCACCCTTTAAGCCCTTTCAGACTATTTCAATGAGGATAAAATCTACATGACCTATCTACTACTTGAACCTACTATAAAATCTACTACTTAAACCAAATTACATTTTGCATCAATATAACGAGTTTAATGATTCGTTAGAGCTCTGTTGAGAAAATTGTAAAAATATAAAAAATGCATGGTATAAAGTTGCTCTTCTGGTTCGACAATTGAGACGTTGATTTCCAAAAGGTATTAAAGGACATTTTTTACAAAATTGATTTTTTAAATATTTGTATTCTCATCACTTAAATGTATCTAAATCTCCTTTTTGATTTTATCTAATATACACCCAAGCCCTTTATAAACGCAATTTAGAAATATAATTATTTTCTAAAGGAATTAATTACACATTTAATTTCGTTCCAAGTTATACCGAAACATCTCATTTCATATCTGATATGATGTTATTAATATACTAAAAAAACAATTCTGGATTTTAATGCGAAAATAATCAAATTAGCTAATTTAATAATATAATAATTAGTTATTTTCTCGTCTCCTGTAAAATTTCTTAGATGGATACAGTACCTTTTGGAAATCAACGTCTCAATTGTCGAACCAGAAGAGCAACTTTATACCATGCATTTTTTATATTTTTACAATTTTCTCAACAGAGCTCTAACGAATCATTAAACTCGTTATATTGATGCAAAATGTAATTTGGTTTAAGTAGTAGATTTTATAGTAGGTTCAAGTAGTAGATAGGTCATGTAGATTTTATCCTCATTGAAATAGTCTGAAAGGGCTTAAAGGGTGAATTATTTTATTTTCTTCCCCTAAATTTTGTAGATTCGTTAAAATTAACCATTTCATATAGTTAATACTGACAATATATTTACTTAAAGACAAGTAAATGTACAAGTTAAACGAATTTGATAACTAACTAAATGAGAAATGAGCAAAAATATTTTTTAGGTATTTTTTTTTTCCGGGCATAAGATTAGTAATATAGATAGATAATATACTGTTTAGAAAGCTAAAGATTTTAGGAACAATGGTTTTTGACCCTGTAAAGCTTTAGAAGGTAACGAATCGTTATAAAAAATCGTATAAACGTAAATAATTGTTGAATATATAGTCATTTATATTTATGTATTATTTAATCTAAAATAAATGTGTCATCGAGATAATGATTTTTTTTTTAAATTTTAATTTTCTTATAAATTCTAAAAATATTTTTTACTAGTAAGGTAAATGAACATCGTGTTATGCGTACAGCACATTTTTTAATTTATTTTATACTGTTAATGCCTAGTGGTTAAAATGCTGTAATGAAGGAAAAAATAAAAGAATAAGTTTGAAAAATATTAAATTATTAAAATCTAGGGGTAGAAACATTAGTATTTATTTTAAAATTTCCAAAATTTATTTTTAATATTATTTAAACAATATTAATTTGGGTTCCATCTCTATCTTCAGGTTTTTCTGCAATATAATAAATCAAATTAATAAAAACATTAATTATTACTATTTTATAGACATAATTTAAAATTCTTGGTATTTAACAGTTTAATTTTTAATATTAAAAACAAAACAAAAATATCTTATCTAAGTTTCGTGGCCATATTACGATGTCTTCATAATATTAACATCATTGTCACAGAATAATGAATCATAATGATACTAATTGTTCCACAATGGTTTATTATTTCCTAATAACAATATTATTTATAACTGTTTTTATAGCTGTTGATAGGCGATTAAGTAATAATTCAAAGAAAAGCTTTAATTCAAAGGATAATGGCTTATCACTACAGCTGATTTCAAAAAGCAATATCTCAGTTAGTTGTTAACCAATTTCAATGATTCTTCAATTCTGGATTTTAATGCGAAAATAATCAAATTAGCTAATTTAATAATATAATAATTAGTTATTTTCTCGTCTCCTGTAAAATTTCTTAGATGGATACAGTACCTTTTGGAAATCAACGTCTCAATTAAACATCTCAGGCTTGTACGTTCACAAAATATGAAACCACAGCTTTATACATACAACTTATCGTTTTTTAGATAGATTTACCAAATACACATACACAGATCTTTTTGCGGGAGTTGGTAATTCAGACTCAGGGTACCCTAATACGCGGGTTTTCGAAAATGGGAATTCAAAAATACTTTTCCTTACTTTATAGATATGTTAAAGTAAAAATTTGTTGCGCACAGCACAGGACTTTCACTTACGTCTGTTGTTAAAATCAATTCAAGAACTATTGAATAAAGTTAAAGTTGAAAAAAAAACGAAAAAACATTTATTAACAATATCAATTATTATTTGAAACAATTACTTATCTTTATCCGTTTTTTTGTCCTATCCAATATGTTATACAACTTTTTCCATAACATTTTTTTTTTTCTAAAATCTTTATCTTTTCAACGGTATATTATACACATATATTAGTATTATTGTTTCCGGGAAAAAAATACATACAAAATATTTTTACACTTTTCTCCTTTAGTTAGTTATGAAATTTAGACCCAGAGGACTATAATACGTGTGTTTCCCTGGAACATTGGAATTCGGAAATGTTCACGATCGCAATACTTTTCCTCACTTTATAGGTAACTTAAAGTAAAAATTTGTTGTGCACAACACAGGACTCTCACTTACCTCTGTTGTTAAAATCAATTCAAGAACTATTTAATAAAATTGAAGTTTAAAAAAACAAAACAAACATTTATACAAAAAACTCTAACAATATAAATTATTATCTCTCATACTATATATTATTTTACAACTTTTTACATAACATTTTTTTCCAACGGTTTATTTAACACCTATTTTGCTATTCTGATTTCAAGAAAAATAAATGACCTAAAAAATATGTTTGCACTTTTCTCCTTTAGTTGGTTATGAAATTTAGAATCAGGGGACCCTAATACGTGCGTTTCCTTTGAAAACTGAAATACAAAAATGTTCACGATCGCAACACGTTTCCGTAGTATATATTTCATATATAGGTAATTGAAAGTAATATAATATTGAAATTATTTAAAATTTTAAGAAATGTTTATGATTATAGCTTATTGATTAATACTGGAAGGAATTAGTCCGGGTGGCGGTCAGTAAATGTTAATTGTTTCTTTTACTGACCGCCACCCGGACTAATTCCTTTCAGTAATTCTCAATGGTCAACTAATTATATCCACTATGTTATTAATTAATGTTTTACCTTTATCCGGAGAGGTTTTCGTTATGAAATTGTCAATAAAGCTAAATTATATTATATAATTATTATTCTATATTATTATTATTGTTACTTAATATTCTAAGTTACCTGGGCACCAAGGCCGCAGAGGAGCAAGATGGCACAGCATCGGTTCATGATTCCTGAATGTCACTTGCCCTAAGCCGGGTTCTATATATACCTTGGTACCCCTGTCTGGTGGGGGGAGTTGAGCTGGGTACCTCACCTGTACCGTTTGGTACCAAAATATAATTCGGCACCAGGGTACGTAGCTAATGATTATCATATCTTCCTCAGGTGTGGGGTGTCGCAGGTGTAGTTTGGACGGGCAGCTGTCCTGAATATTTCGCGGATAATGTCGAATGGCGAAAACCAGGTCCTAAGTTCGAGTTCACCTTGAGCTTTGCGTGCATACGGGATCAGTCCAAGTGGCCGCTCCTCACTTCAGGATTTTGATGTGAAACTTATAATAAAAATATATATATATAAATAGCTGACCCGGCAAACGTTGTTTTGCCTTATAAAATTATTTTTTTCCCTTGAAATTAAATGAAAGATTTATAAACAAATATATTCACAAAAACTGAGTATTTACCAATATATACAAGTAAGGTTTATATAGGAGTACAAATAATCATGATTTTAATTATTCTACTGAAGTAAAGTACAAGAGGGAAATAAATGGAAAACGATATAAAAAAAAAATACAAAAATAATAATAAGACAAATAATTAAATAAGGAAAAATAATAAGAAATGCAAACATAATTAATTTAAATAACAATATGTTTTAGCCATTTTCGTTTGAAAGCTTTATAAGTTAAATCGGCTTTACAATAACTAACAATTTCCCTTATATGGTCATACCTGCTATTTGCGCATGTATTAAAAAAATCTATTGTTAATTTACAAATAAAAGTTGAGATACTAGGACCATTTAAACAATAATGTAATAGGTCAATGGGTGTCCATCTAGGATAACTGTCAACTAGCCTTAAGCATTTATTTTGCAAAATTTGTAATTTTTTATAACTTGTCAGACATGTGTTAAACCATACAGAGCAAGCATAATATATTATAGACTTAATGTAAAGATAATATAATAGCTTATTACATTCACTTACCTATATATGGAAAATATAATAAGGGAAAGTATTGCGATCATGAACATTTTCGAATTCCAGTTTTCAACGGAAATACACGTTTTAAGGGACCCTGAGTTCAAATGACCAAGTCCCGCAAAATAGTTTGTTTGTGTCCATATGTGTGCGGTGGGTCCAGTGCGAAAACGCAAAAAGTTATAGAAACTGAAATTTCATATTTAAGACAACTATACGTCCGAGATGTTACAGCAACTTTTTCATCAAAATCGACTAACCAGAAGAGCCACTTTGTACTATTCATTTTGCACTTATTTCTCAAAAATGGATCTAACAATTTTGATTTAAATCGTTGTATGGACGTAAGATTGGACGGTCTTTAATATCATGTAGGTTTCATTCTGATTGAAATAGTCTGACAGGGCTTAAATGCCGATATTTCAAAATTTCTTCCTCTAAACTACCTTTAATTTTGTAGTTTTTATGAAATTGACCATATCATCTGATTAACATTTCTAAGAAACAGGTAAATGTATAAGTTGAACGAATTCGATATCCAACTAAAGGAGATAACTGCAACAAAAGTATTTTTTTAATGCAACTTTTTTGTTTTGAACTTAAGAACAGCAATATACATGTATAATATACCTGCTGAAGATTTTAGAAAAATTATAATCTTATGGATACTATTGTAAAAGTTACCGGAGAGTGATGAAAAGCCGATAAAACAAACTGATTGTCGTGTAAAATAATATAATAGATTATTTAATAAAGCACATGTTTCTTTTAAAACCCGATGTAAATAATACTTTAACAATTTATTTTCGTTTCTAAATTTGTTTAAAAATTCTTAAATTGATATTAATAACGGAAGTAAGTGAAAGTCGTGAGTTGCGTACACGAGATGTTTATTAATTACATTAAGCCTGGAATACCTGGATAACAGGAGGAATAATTTTTGCATGACACCTATGGCTTTTGCCAACTTTGTATTTATCTCAATTATAGGTTGTTGTTTTATTTTATTTTTTATTTATTATTATTTTATTGTATTTATATGAATTTATTAATTTTATATTTTATTTAATTTGACTTGATCATTATTTTCTGTATATTTTGAATGAATGAGGTCACATATCACTATTACTACTGTCCATTTTGAAACAAATTGTAATATATCTCAATAAATAAATATTTAAAAAAATTATTTTATTATTTATTTAACAAGTAATATACAAATGCCTTTAGGCATATATTGTAACACTGATAACCATTACGAAAAACCTCCTTCAGGATTCTTATGAATTCGTGAGCGAAGAAACCTCCCAGTGAAGGCACTCCTTGGCGTGGAAGATCTGCTAAAGAAGTAGGTCTCTGCTCCAGAGGCGTTTCAGTCTCCTTGGTGGGTTTTGTGGTAGGGTATCAGTCAGTAATGTTTTTACCAGTAGGTTTGGATGTCCAGCGAGTGAGTCGTGAAAATGTTTGTAATATTTTTTAATGATATCCGTTACGATTGGTATGTTGAGGTCTTTGTGTAATGATTTGTTGGTTACGTAAAAGGGACAGTGAGTGATGAAGCGGAGGAATTTAGATTGAAAGATTTGAATTGTCTGCAAGTGTGATTTTTTGCATGAGCCCCACACCTGAGTACCGTACGTCCATATAGGTTTAAGTAACATGTTGTATATAATGATTTTGTTGCTTAGTGATAGTTTGTTTTTATGGTGAAGAAGTCGTCTAAGTATTGATAGTCGATGATTCAGTCTTTTTTTTAAGGTAGTTACGTGTGATTTCCATGTCAGGCGTCTATCCATTGTGAGTCCTAAGTATTTTGTTTCTGTTTGATTGGGTAACTGAGCATTATAAAGTGTTAGTGGAGGACAATCAGAATGCTTAAGCGTGAATGTTACTTGACTTGATTTCTGTATGTTTATTTTAATACGCCATTTATCGAGCCAATCTTGAAGTAAATTTAAGTAATTTTGAACATTGTGTGAGGCTATGTTCGGATCAGTACTTGTTGAGAGTATCACGGTGTCGTCTGCGTATGTTGCAAGTAATGTGTCGGGTGTTTGTGGTATGTCAGAAGTGTATATAGTATACAGAACTGGACCCAAAATGCTGCCTAGCGGAACTCCCGCACCAATTCGACAGTAGTCGGAATGTTTACCATCTTGGTCGACTACAAAAAACCTATCCTCAAGATACGACCTAATTATTAAATAATAAGTATGCGGTAAAATTGATTTGATCTTACTGAGGAGGCCATCATGCCACACCTTATCAAATGCCTGTGCGACGTCTAAAAATGCTGCTGTACAATGCCACAGCAATCGAATCAACAACTCTATGGCATTGTTGTATGGTCGAATGTGCAGGTCTAAAGCCAAATTGGTGGTTAGGAATTACGGATTTGGACTCTAAGAAAGGATATAGTCGCTTTAATAATATTTTTTCAAACATTTTGGAAAATAACGGTAATAAACTAATTGGTCTATATGAAGTGACTTGATCTAACGGTTTGTTTGGCTTTGGAATCATCTTTATAATTGAAAACATACTAGAGGAAAGTAAGTAAGTCGGAGGATAGAATTATAAATAGATGTCAGGAAGATTATGGCTTTCTTAGGAAGAAGTCGTACAATTTTAGGTATGATTCGGTCAAAACCAGGAGCTTTTTTAAGAGGTAAGTTTTTAATGCAAAATTTTACGTCCGAAGGAGTAATTTTTTATATATAATAGGTGGTGGAGGTAGAGAAAGAGGAAGAGAATAAGTGAGAATTTGTTGGATGTCTGAGCAGTGCTGTTGGTCTAGTAAGTCATCATGAGGATGAAATACATCCGTAAGATGTGCTGCAAATAGGTCTGCCTTTTCTTTATCACTTCTAGCCCATGTGAGGTCAGGTTTACGGAGAGGGTTCTTTGTATGGTGATAATGTAGTATCTTTCGTGTTTGTTGCCAGAGAGTATTGTTACTAGTCTGTAAGTTACTCAAATGTGTGTTGTAGGTGTCGTGTTTATATTGTTGTATAAGTTTTTTCAGTCTGTTAGTAAGTTGGTTAAGTAATCGTTTGTCACTAGGATAGCGAGATCTTTTCCATTGGTTAAGAGCACGTCGTTTTTCGACCATTAGTGACCGTATTTCAGGAGGTAAATACTGTTTGTTATTGTCTGTATCAGGTTTATGTGCTGATTGCCAGGCAGCATTTTGTATAGTCTTAGTAAGTGTATCTACAGCATTGTCGATGTCTTCCTGAGTCTTTAAGCTAGTATTGAGGTTAATTTTATTGTTTATGGCACTATGAAATTGACTAATTAATATTGGTCCAGGAGTTAATATAGGCATGTGGGCTGTAGATAAGATGTGTCTAGAGAGAGAAAGCATAACTGCAGAATGGTCAGATGAAAGGGCATTATCAATAGAGATGTGATGATGTAGAGTATTTAGGCGAGAAGTGATAAAGAAGTCCAGTAGTTCTGGCTGTCGATTAATGTCTGTCGGCCAGTAAGTCGGTTCTGGAGGTAGAATGAAGTCACAGTCAAGGTTCAGACATGTATTAATAAGAGCATTTCCTCTAGGGTTTTGAGTCCTATTGCCGAAACGAGGATGTTTGGCGTTAAAGTCACCGCCACATAAAAATTTAGGTCCCAAAACAGTAAATACGTCAGTAAGTATATCTTGTGAAAGTCTCTGTCTCGGAGGACAATAAGCACTGGCAATAGAAATAGATGTGTGGTCAATTTCGACTGAGATTGCTGATAATTGAAGTTCAGGTAAGGCTGTCATTTGTAGAGGATAGTGATACAATGTTCGTTTCACAACTACTGCCGAGCCACCACGGGCAGCTCCGATTGGATGATCAGCACGGTACACTATATAGCCCTGTATATAAAATCGTATGGTCCTCGTAAAGTGAGTTTCGGTTAGCAGTGCTATGTCTATGTCATGTTCGTGCAAGTATATGTCAAGTTCGTTTCTTCGGTGTAGGGCACCATTAGCATTCCGGAGGAGGAGTTTTAGTGAATGTTGATTAATATAATTAAGGGCTGACATTTGGAATAAATTTATTAACAAGCGTGGTGAGCAAAGTTATGAGTGGATTTATCATCGATTTAAATTCATTTAGAAAGGAATTGAAGGATGAAGAGAAATCTTGAGTGTTAGATTGTGCATGAGGTGATGTGTTATTAGGTCTTGACTGAGATGAAGGCATGAATTGTGGTTGTGTGTGATGAAGTGTTGAAAAAGGTGGGGACATATTTGTAGATTGAGGTGTTATGAGTTGCGGGGCAGTGTATTGAGGTACTGTATACTGGGGTTTAGTGTGTTGAGGAGTCGTGTATTGAGGTGTTGTATTTTGGGGTGTAGTGTGGTGCAGAGGAGGTGAATGTTGATGTCTTATCAATTGAGGTATTGCGTAATGAGGTGTTGTGTTTTGAGAAATTGAATATGGTGGTGATGTGTAGTTGTAAGTAATTTAAAAAAATAATAATAATAATTGAATAAACGTTAAAGGGTCCCCTGAGTCCAAATGACCAAGTCTCGCAAAAAGGTCTGTGTGTGTGTGTGTGTGTATGTGTGTGTCTAGCGCAAAAACTAGCGAAAAAGCACGAAAGTGAAATTTCATATTTAAGACAACTGTAGGGCCGAGATGTTACAGCAACTTTTTCATCAGAAGAGCTACTTCCCCGCTGCTGTAGTTAGTACTCCCTGAGTGCCCTGTAGTCAGCCTCAGTGGTGTGTCCGTGCTCAATTAAATTCTTTGTTTTGAAAAGGATCCTATGTTTGTGACGGAGGATCGAAACGTCAAATAAAGAAAATTATGAAGAAGTAATTGTTAAAGACCAAAAACCCGAATATTTTCAAATACAATTATATATACAGTTTTAAAATAAAACATAAAAAGAAAACAAGTCTTCAATGTATGTTAGCATAAGAACAAAAAGAGATATAATAAAAAAAATATGAGATTTAAAAAAAAAAAAAAATATATATATATATATATATATATATATATATATATATATATATATATACATATAGAATAGAAAAAAATTTTTATTCTGGGACTAGGTCCCCTAAGAATAACAGGTTTGTACAGTATATGGAAATATACATGTCTGGCCAACAGACAGAAGGAACATAATCAATAAATAATTACAATTATGGGTTAATATATGTCTGCATATCATAAACGCATATACACACATATATCCAAAAAAATAAATAAAATGATAAAATTAAAATAATAACTATTCTTAGAAAGTATTTTGTTGAACGGAATTAAAAATTAATTAGTAGACAACAGCATTTAAATATAGACAATGAACAAAATTATTCTTCATTCAAAGTGTGATGTCAGAAATAAAAATGTTACAGTTTCTGAGCGTCTTTTTGGGATAATAAAAGGTATTGGAAAAGTTGGGATTTGAATGAGGAGAGGGAAGCAGCATGGCGGATATGAGTAGGTAGAGAATTCCAGAAATTAGAGGAGCGGACAAGGAAGGAACGATCAAATGTTTTAGTCCTATGGATAGGCAAATAAAGGTCGGAATGGCGCGATCTTGTTTCAAGTGAGTGGACTGAGGATTTAAATTGTAGGAGACTATGGATGTATGGAGGGTGTTGAGAGTTAATGATTTGGTAAAGGTATGATCCTAGGAAATATTGTCTGCGGATTGGGGGGAGGAGCCACTTTAACTCACCGTAAAAATGTTCAAAAAAAAATGTTCAAAAAAAAAAAAAATTTCAAAAAATCAAAAAAAAAAAAATCAATATGGGAAGAATCAGATTGGGATGACAGATCCAGGACACGAGATTTCAGGCTGCTGTGGACATAAAGTGCTACACCAACGCCAGTCCGGCCAATCCGGTCATGGCGGATAAAGGAATAGTCAGTGAGGGAAACGGAAGAGGAAGGAATATAGGGCTTCAGCCATGTTTCAGAGACTGCGATAATGTGATAGAAATTGTGAGTGAAATAGTGAAGGAATTCGTCGAAGTGGGCGGGAAGGGACTGGGCATTAACATGGCAGGAGGTTAGGACATTAGACATATAGGAAAGGAGGTGGAATAGCAGAGTATGAGAAGACGCTAGAGACACAATAGAGAGATAAGTGAAAGTGAACATGAAATAGTTAATAAAGATAAAAATGTACAAAAGAACCTTTGCCGACAAATAAAAAAAATATTCTTTTGAAATAAAAAAAAAACAAAATTAGAGAAAAGAAAACGATTAAGTAAGTTTGTCTGACAAAACAAAAAAGAATATTAGAAGCCGAGACCATTTCCAGCTCGCATCCAGTAAGCAGACGGTTGCCCAGGAGTCAGCCGAAGACGTCCAGGTCCTGGGGTTTATCGATGAAAATTACAGGGTGACCATCTTCTTTTCGGCAGCGCACTCTACCGGCAGTAAACCAAACGTATTTGATTTTTTTCTCTGATCTCTTCTGCCTGGCGAGCCAGTATAGGTGTCTATTCACTATAGACATCTCCTCACTGAGATAGATACGGTGGGAGTCGTTCTCTTGCCACCCAATATCCCGTGTCGAGAAGTCTCTTTTCACTTTTCTACACCTCACTAACTCATCACGCATCGACTGCCTTACGAACCGAGCAATAATAGAAGGTGGTCTCTGGTCATCTTTTTTTGGTCTGCGTCGCTCTACCATGTCTAAGTCTTCAGAACTAACCTTGATTCCCAAGCCCGCCGCTACGCTTGTCACAAGGGCTGCTGGTGTTTCTCCTGGGCGCACTGGGATCCCGCGTATTTCTACAGACCTGCAGAGTAGCCCCTGCTCGGCTTTATTAAGGCGAACTTCTAAATCGGTTACGTGGGATTTTCCACCGTGACATCCTCTAAATGCTTGGCCAATGTATATATATATATATATATATATATATATATATATATATATATATATATATATGTATATATATATATATATATACATATTTTTTTTAAATAAAACATAATGAGAAAATAAATTACAGTTCTTCAATGTATGTTAACCTAAGAACAGGAAAAGAAATATAGTTTTAAAATAAAATAAAAAAATAAAAGGAATAAATAAATAAAATAAATAATTTAATATTACATCTTTGAACAGATTAAAGAAAAATTTTAAGTAATATTTGCCGTTAATGTACCCGAGAAAATAAAAATTGAATAAATAAATAAGCGTATCTATCAGCTTTATCTGTTCATCTTAGCTGAAATTAGCATCTATTTGGGATTATTTGGGAATTGTGTTGATAGGAAATGGCTGAATAGTCGGGATTTAAATGTTGAGAGAGTTTGGGAGTTCCGGATATTGGAAGGAATAGAGTTCCATTAGGTTGTGGATCAGATTGAGAATGATCTGTCGAAAGCTGTGTGACGTTATATATAGATCAGAAGACCACAATCGGCTGTTACGTGAACGAACGGATGATTTGAAGTTGAGGAGATCCGAGATGTAAAACGGACATCGGGATTGGATAACTTGGTACAGGAAGGATGATAGGAAGTACTTACGGCGGAAGGAAGGGTAAAGCCACTGCAACTCTTCGTAAAATCGGGTGATAGAGGTGTCTCTGGATATCCCAATGATAAAAAGTATAAAGCAGTTAAACATTCATTCTAGTTTTGCCTCGAGATTCCCAGAGACACCTCCATACACCGCACAGCAGTAGTCAAAATGGGGAAATATTAAGGAGCTAACCAAGAGCTTACGGGTTTCGATCAGAAGGTGACGGTGGTAATTCAGAAGTTTTAAGGCGGAGAATGTACGACGGGAGATATAAGATTCATGGTTTTTCCAGAAAAAGGTTTGGTCAAGGGTGACCCCGAGGTTTTTAACGGATTGATAGAATTGTATCGGATTGTTATTCAGAAAGAGAGTGGGAATCGGTCGGAAGGGTCTTAAGGAGGGGATTGGTACCTATTTCCTTGGTCTTCTCAGCGTTCAAATTTAGCTTGTCCGCTGCCGAATTGCTGATTCGATCAAGATCCTCTTAAAGCATTTCCGTGGCTTGGAATAGGCAATAATAAATTAAAGATGTAATAAGAAGTAATCAGAAGTAATTGTTATCTTTATTATTGTAATATCTTTCTTCTGTTTCTGAATGATAATGCCAGGTATAATAATGGTTATAATAATGCCTCTTTTTTGTATTTTAAATATCATAATAGTTATTGCACATATATATCAATAAAATAAAAAAGTAAAAGTTTAGTGAGATGAACAAATTATCTCTGATCACACAGTGCTCCATAATCGTACGGATATTGTTGTGTTACATAAAACCAACAAATCATTGATGTAGCTGTCCAAACTGGCTCCAACCTGTTGAGCACTAGAACCGAAAAAATTCAGAAAATATTCATTCATAATTTCACCTAGCATTATGAGGTGAAAAGAAGAATCGTGGTCAAATGAGTCAGAATTTGCGGTCCGAAATTTGCAATTTTGGAAAGTGTCTGACGTGGCGAACCACCCAACTGTGAGTGGCAGACTAGAGTCATTCGATTCCTGTTTTCTCCTACTATAATGGGGTTAAAAGAATAATCCTGGTCAAATGAGTCAGAATTCGTGTCCTAAAGTTCGAACTTTGAAAAGTGGCTTTCCACTCACCTGTGAATAGCGGACTAGCGTCGTTTGATTCGAATTATCGCCTAATATCGTGAGATAATAAGGAAATTCGTGGTCAAATGAGTTATAATTTCGTCTTTTTGGTCCCTTTTTTATATACCGCCATTTTTTAATCCACCCGTTTTATGTTATCAGATATTTTTTGCTTCACCATGATAAATGCTTTTTATTTAACATACTAAAAATTTTGGTAAAATGGGTTGCATTTTTCGTCGCTGGGTCAGGGATGGAGGAAGAGATACAGGTCTTCCTTACCACCAGGAACACTTTTCTTGGTCAATGCTCCTATCCGTCCATCGCCAAGAATTCAGACAGAGCTCACAACTTCAAGAGCTACAGTCAGGCATGTCATTCAGAATGAAACCTCCACCATTTTAAAACCCGTAATAGTTTACATTGATATAGCGATTTAAATAAAAATCCTTAGCGCAGTTTTCGAGAAAATAGTAAAAAAAAAAAAAAAAAAGTGCAAAATACATGGTCAAATTTGTTGTTGTTGTAACATCTCAGGTATATAAACTTCTAAAATATCAAATTTCAGTTATATAATACTTAATGTTTTCAGGCTGGACTTAGCACACACAGAGAACTTTTTGAGAGACTTGGTCATTTGTATTCAGGAGACCCTAAAGCGTGTATTTCCGTTGAAAACTGGAAACAATTCCACAGTCCCAATACTTAACCTTACTATATATTTCATATATTGGTAAGTAAAAGTCAAAATGGACTGTGTTAGTGTGTTTAACTGTTTTGTGAGGAGTCAAAACAGTTCTTTTACCCTCCTTACTTGGATCTTTCAGTATTGTCGCGATAGTAAATACTATCGCAATACCATCGCTGAGATAGCTAAGCCGAGGAGCCTAACCTCGACCCGGGCAGACATCGTCCTTCGCTAAGCGCCACTCCAGTCTTACTAAATAATACAGGTTTCTCTCATTCCGATCCTGAGATAATGTCATTAATATTCTTATCTACATACTAACATCTCTCCCTGGCTCTCTTATAAAACGTTAATTCAATTTATTTTCATTGTTTGCCAACTTCAACCATGCTAGCAGCAGATAGTGGGCTAAAGGCGGTAAAATTCCAGGAGATTTTGAATAAAAATTGTTAGAAACCAGAAAAGGACACTTCTTACTTTTTTTTTTAACAAGACAATAGATGCTTCATATAACATATTGATTTATTATGGTGAGCAGTGGTTGCCAACTAGTGGCCCGTACCCAGGGGTCCGCGAGCTTTTAGTACAAATCATACACGCTCTACAAAGACAAATTCAACATTTTACAGTGATATAATTGGTAGTGTTCGCTGACATGCAGAACCACAACCTTAAAATTGCTCATTTTCCAAAATATAATGGGCTTTAAGCACAGATAATGAATAATAGTTAATTTCTTTATGAATATTTAAACATATACCTGTCTTGTATTAGTCTAATATTTTAGTGGTTCAATGTTTTGCGAATTTAAGTAAATTCTTGCAGCCTGGTTCTTTTTTCTTCATTTCTGTAATATATGCAATATTTCGCACAAAATGTTAGTGATAGGATTTAGCTTACTAACAATCTAAATATATTTCTAATATTTGGAATTAGATTTTTAGGATTGAAGGGGTCCGTGAAACGTTTTTGGTGGGAACCACTGTTCTAGAGAACTTGACTATAGTCTGTCCTAGGTTTGAATCCCAGCTGTGATTGATGAAAACGTTGCTGTAACATCTCGGGCATATAGTTGTCTCAAATATAAAATTTAAGTATCATCCAACTTTTTGTTTTCGTGCTAGACTTGTCAAACACACGCAGGTCTTTTGGCGGGACTTGGTCATTTGGACTCAAGGGACCCTAAAACATGTATTTCCTGTGAAAGCTGGTAATCGATAATTTTCACAATCGCAATACTTTCCCTATATATAGAGAAGTGAAACTAACTAGAATTTTATTAACGTAGAATCATGTATTTAGCAGAAATGGTAACTGAAGACCGAATTTCAATTTCGCGCACCATAATTTTGCATCTGATACGGCAGTTATGCATGACTTGTCTGTATATAATTAATATTTATTGAGATAACTTAGAGTCTATTTTTTTCCATTCGTGACAGGATAATAATATTTCAAAGGAAGACAAAGATTGGGAAGGCTTGGCTCGGAGTGGCCTCGGGTTTCGTGTTTTTGTTGTAGCTACACCTTGAAGCACCACCCAAAGTCAGGGCATTCAGCCATTGTACTTCACTTTTGCACGGAAGCGAAAACCATCTATCATATTCAAGTTTGACTAAGTGATTTCATCAAGAGATAATATTAAAAATATAAATGTATAGCATGAGGAAAAGGTCCATTTAAAATGAGCTTCACGTTCCAATCTATTCGTTTAGTAAAAATTGGACAAAGTATTCCAACACACTACACAAATCTGTTGGAGCATCAGTAGAACAATTTGAATATTCCTACAGGTATATTGACCGAAATCTTACAGTTTGATGTTCGTCTGAACAAAACAGTTGGAACAAACCTATTACAAAAGTTTATTCCTGTTTTAATCAATCCACATCCGGCTTCTTGAATAAAATAAAATAAAACTCTAAAACCTGATAGTTTTCTTAAGAAGCATATGAAGTGATGTTTTTATATTTCTAAACTTTAAAGCGTGGAATGCATCGGTTGATCTTATCAATTTTCTTCAAACTATTCCAATAAAGTGTTTTTTTTTTTTTGTTTTGTTTTCTATCCTCCCAAAGGTCACTTGATCATCTATGATGAAGTTTGTCTTTCATTTTACAGGTTTTGTTTGTTTATTTATTTAACGTCACTTTATGCTACTATGGCTAATCGGACGATGCTACAGTGGGTGTCCTAAATTTTGCCTATCCAGGTTTTATTAGGATAGGGATCTTTAACGAGTACCTGACATCGCACAGGCTCGGGACCACCTTTTAACGTTCCCTCCGAAGGAAGGCGTAACTAAGGATTTTTTACTCCCATTAAAAAATCCTAGAACCACCTGCGGGTTTGAACCCGTGACCTTTAGCATGGGAGGCTGTTACGCTAGCCACCCAGCTACAAGTGATCCCGATTTTACAGGTTCTTTTCACACAACAAAAAAACATACATTTTCTTTGTTTCAACAAATCAGAGATATGAATTCGAGAATTCAGATATTTGTTCCAAAACAACTTTCGAGCTGTCGAGGATAGAGCATAGACAGAGAAATAAAGAAACATGCAAGCGTTAAAACACAGACTCAAGATCCTACCCAAGCCATCGATTAGGCAACTCGATTGACGCAAAATTCGATTTGATGAACAGCTACAAAATTGATTTTTTTAAATTTACTTATTTATTGATATTTGGAACTGTATTGGTTAATAAATCTAGTAAATTAGCTGTTAGATAAGATACATGAAAAAGGCATGAAGTAAAACTGCCCATTGACAGCACTCCAATAGCTAATCTAAACTGGAAGGTCTCGAGGTCATTTCCCTTTCAGACACTTCAGAGGATTGTCAGGAATGGAAAATGAAGCAAGCATTGGAACTAGTGGGTTAGAATGGGAATGGAGTTTGTCATGGCAATTTAAGAACTATTTAATAAACTTAAAGTTAATTTCAATAAAAAGTTTAATCCGTTTTGTTAGAAACATATGATTGAGATTAAATAATACAATATTAAATAATTATTACTAATAAATGTATGCCCTTTTCGTCACTTTACATTACCTTTTACAACTTTGTATATAAGATCATTTTTGTTTCAGAAATTGTTATCTTTCCAAGGATATATTATACATCTATGTTACTGTTCTTATGTTTAAAAACCCAAAATAACATTAAAACATATTTTTGGTCTTTTCTCCTTAAGTTGGATATCAAATTCGTTCAATATTTATATTTAGCCACTTTTTATTTAACCTAAAAAGATGACATGGTTATTTTTATTTTTGCTTTTTTTTTTTATCCACAAAATTAAAGGTACTTAACACATCCACGCCAGCGCCGATTTTCAATGTCTACTCGGTCGGGCGGCGTTCGAATTATGCCATGTTACATCGATTATATCCTGTTCAGACCTGTATACGAGTTGTACGTTTGCTAACAGTCTAGTTAGTGCTTATTTTGGACTTAGTGTAATTCGTGCCTTTTTTTTTATACTAGCATAGATTTTTGCCAGTAAATGTAACTCGAAAGGCTTTTAAAATGTTTTATTTTTTTATTATTTTGTCCTTATAAATAATAGATAACATGGATATGGAAATACCAGTGGTACGCGCCGACCCATGGTACAGACCAGTGCGGGCCACCGGTGCTACGCGCCGGCGTGAACGTGTCAAGTGAAAGAAAATTTAAAATATCAGTATTTAAGCCCTGCCAGACTATTTCAATCAGCATGAAACATACATAATAATAAAGCCTATTAAATTTTACATCGATATAAGAGTTCTTTAGAATCCTAAAAAGGTGCAAAATCATATAATAAAGTGGCTCTTCTGGTTAGCTGATTTTGGTGAGAAAGTTGCTGTAACATCTCAGGCTTTCTTAAATATGAAATTTCAGTTTCGTACAATTTTTTTTTCTTGCTAGACTTGCCGATATTTTAAAATATCTTCCGCTAACGTATCATTAATTTTGTAGATTCGAAAATATTAACTGTATCATCTTATTGGGATTGATAAAAAGTAGCTAAATTTAAAAGTTTAACAATTTTGATAACCAACTAAAGGAGCATAAATATTTGTTTAATGTAATTTTTGTTTATTTTTTTTTGTTAACCTCTAAACAGCAATATAAATTTATAATATACCGTTGGAAAGCTGAGGATTTAAAAAAAAAATCTGGTGCGGGCAACACACGACTTTCACATACTCGGACTGTTAAAATAAATTTAAAAACTATTAAATATACTTCAATTTGAAAAATATTTATATTTAATATAAATTAATAATATTTAAGTTGATATTATTTCAAACGTTCATAGGGGTCACCCATAGCGTAGTTGCTAGCATAACAGCTTTCTATGCCAAAGGTCACGGGTTCAAACCTGCGGGTGGCCCTAGGATTTTTTAATGGGAGTAAAAAATCCTTAGTTATGCCGTCCTTCGGAGGGAACGTTAAAAGGTGGTTCCGAGCCTGAGCGATGTCAGGTACTCGTTAAAGATCCCTATCCTAATTAAACATAGATAGGGAAAATTTAGGACTCCCACTGTAGCATCGTCCGATTAGCCATAGTACCATAAAGTGACGTTAACGAATAAACAAACAATCAAACGTTCATTCATTTTCGTTGGAAACATATGATTTAGACTACATAATATAACTATAATTAATTGTTAACCAGTAATAAGTTTATTCCCTATTCGTCACTTTATATTACCTTTAAAACTGTGTGTATCAGATAACATTTTTTCTAAAACCTTTAGCTTTCCAATGGTATATTATACATGTATATTACTGTTATTATATTCAAAAACAAAGAATTGAATTACAATTTTTTTGGTTTTCTCTTTTAGTTAGATACCGAATTCGTTCAACTTATATATTTACCTGTTTTTATCAATGATGACAAGACGATATGGTCATTTTTTATAAAATCTACTAAATTAAAGGTACTTTAAAGGAAGAAAATTTAGAATATCGGCATTCTAGCCCCGTCACACTATTTCATTCAGAATGAAACCTACAAGATATTAAACCCCATTAAATTTTACATCGATATATCGTTTTTAATCAAAATCTTTAGAGCCGTTTTGGAAAAAATAGTAAATGTGCAAAATGCATAGTATAAAGTGGCTCTTCTGGTTAGCTGATTTGGATGAAAAGGGTTCTGTAACATCTCGGGAGTATAGTTGTCTTAAATATGAAATTTCGGTTTCATATAACTTTTCGTAAATGCGCTGGACTTACCACTCACGCACGGACACACAGACCTTTTAGCGGGACTTGTTCATTTGGACTCAGGGAACCCCAAAACGTGCATTTCCGTTAAAAACTGGAATTCAAAAATTTTCACGATCGCAATACTTTCCCTTACTATATATTCCATATGTAGATAAGTGAATTACATAGATATAAATGCCAGAGATTAGATATATATAGATAGATATAAACCTTTTAGGGGGCGGGGTGGCCGAGCGTGTTAGCGCGCGTTGCCTAGCAACAGATAACCAAAAAAGTGAAAACCAAATAATTACGAGTTCGACACTCGTGCTGGGGGATTTCATCTCGGCATATATCCCCCGCCCTCACCCCCTGGCCTGAGAGACCCCCCGTATAGCCTTCAAAGGCGAGGTAGGGGTGGACCAAAAAAAAAAAAAAAAAAATGTATGTAAGTGAATGTGAACGATTACATTAAAAAAATATTATTTTTTTTCTGTACTACTTTAGTTGGTAACCAAATTCCTTCAAATTGTATACTTTGCCGTTTTTTATCAACGCTGATAAAATGATATAATTCATTTTTTTGGAATCCCCCAAATTAAAGGTAATGTAGAGGAATAAAATTGAAAATACGGCATTTAAACACTGTCAGATTAAAATAAAACCAACATGATATTAAAGCCCAATAAATTTTACACTGATAGAGAGGCATTTGAGAAATTCGTAAAAAGGTGGTATATAGTATAAAATATGGTATAAAGATACTCTTCTGGTTGGCCGATACACAGAATCATCCAATGATCAACTTTCAAGACCAAGCCTCTAAGATCAAACTAAACAAAATCCTCCCACCGTTAGGCACTTAAGCATATAGCACTCAATTATACAGAAAATAATCTCCGTAATTCCGAATTCTGTAAACTTCCATATTCCGCAATTGTCTTAATTCTCCTTCGAACAAATATTTTACGCAGTACCTTATTCTCGAAAATCTTAAAGCGTTGTTCATCCTTTAAAGTAACCGACCAAGTTCCACAAACGTATAGAGAACAATAGTTTTGTAGATTCCAATCTTTAAGTTTGTTGATCTTCTAATTCGAAAACTTAAATTTCATTCTTCTTCGAATAATCACTAAATCATGCTATGTTTAGAGAAAAAACAACAACTATGCACTAGATCTAGACTAACTGATAAGGCTAAAATGGGTTACCCAAGTGTGATCCCGATTCGCTCCCCGGTCTCCTTGACTTTTCGCTCAACTTGCAAGTCCACCTTATTTCCAAAACAGGGCTTAGCACGGCTTAGTTATTAAATATGAAAATCATAAATGCATAATATTTTAGCTACGTTATCATACAGTTTTTTTTTTTTTGCCGCATTTCATCAATCCTAATAAGATGATATGGGTAATTCTTCGGGAACTAAAACATTGAAGACACTTTAAAGGAAGACAATTTAAAATAAATAAATAGTTAATCCTTGCCAGACTATTTCATTCAGAATAAAACCAACATGATATCAAAGCCAATAAAATTTTACATCGGTATAGGGAGTTTAATCAAAACCGTTGGAGCCGTTTTTTAGAAAATCGTAGCGATGCTGATTCCATGGTATAAAGTAGAACTTTCGGTCAGCTAATTTTAGTGAAAAAGCTGCTATAACATCACGGGCGTATAGTTAACTTAAATATGAAATTTCAGTTTCGTGCGATTTTTCGTTTTCGTACTGGACTTCTCAACACACACACACATACACCTTTTTCGGGACTTGGTTATTTGGACTCGTGTATTTCCGTTGACAACTGGAATTCAAAAATTTTCGAAAGGCTAAGGATTTTTATAGTCCCATTACAAATCGTAGGGCCAACTGCAGGGTTCACCCCGAGACTTTGGGCATAGAAAGGTCTTTTCCTAGCCACTAAACCACAAATCACCTCTTACAGTGGATTTCAAACTTCGAGAAGGTGTCACTTTTGCAGTTTAGGGAGGAATTCGTTTAACGATATGGAGCCTCTGCTGTTCAATTTACCACTTGTTTGAATTTAACCTTGTAAGATTTGAATGAAAAAAGTTCGGTTTGAAAATATTATTATCTGTCTTCTTTGTTTGTTTTTTTTCACTTGATCATCAATCCGTTTGCTCACGAATATTTTATTTTTTCTTTATTTAAATTTGCATAAATGCGTTTATGAGTGGTAACTATAAAACGCATATGATGGAGCAGTTGTTTGGGGATGTGGTAACATTTCATGTTTTTCTTACTGTTAAATTTTCTTGGTCGTTTCACCCTTAACAAACTTCTTTACCATATAGTCAAAATGGTCAACAGCTACTCCATCATTATAAGACGTATACATTTTCAAGAAATATAAATATTATATTTTTAACAATTACATTTATCAAAGTTGTTTTCAAGTAAAAATATTCCCACTCGTTGGATCAGTGTATATCAATCACATTTATATTGCAAACGTGACTATATAACACGATTACGATTGTATACCATGATTACGTTACTGCTAAAATATATCGAGTCATTTTGAGTATGCCTACTTCTATTGGATCGCTATTGTATATTTGATAGAATTAAATGGCAACTTATTAGACTAAAATTAGAATTATGGTTAATGAGGAAAGTGATTTAAAAACAACTTAACCTATTACTATAATTAATCTAATATAACTATAAATATGTTGTTTTAATATCGAGACATATTGAAAAAGTAGAACTAAACCTAGACTTCTTTATGTTTGTTTGCGGTTTGGTGAATTCAATTTATTAAATAAAATAATTTAAATTAAAATTGCTACAAATTACGAATGATGTCGATAGTGACTATGTTGAATGTTGTTATATAAAGCAAATACAGGCGAATATCAATGAACTACTCTTTTTATGATAAATAAAAGATTATTATTTCATATCAGATATCAATTTTATTTACTCAATGTTACAATAAGATACCAGTACCAAGTAGCCACATCCAAATTATTCAATAACATCGTTTCATCTTTTAAACATAACCGTTGTATATCATCAGATCTCTTATGCAACTCATAACTCATAGCAAGTCATTCAAATGAGTACTTATAATTTTTCTGGAAACGTCTAGTAATTTGTATTTTATTACAACTGGAAACTATAATTTGAATGTATATTTTATAAATAAAAACTTATAGAAACAATCAACACACATTTATATTTTAATTAATAATCACATATGTGAAGATATGGGAAGGTTACTTGGGAACCAGTGTTGCCACAGTAAACAAATTTTCTTTGACGTTTTAGAATAATATATAATAATAAAAACTATCCTATCATTGAAGTTGGACCAAATAACAGACACTTACAAAGTTTGATCAAAGTCGGTTCAGTAATTTCAGAGTTTATCGCGAACAAACATTGTGACACGAGATTTTTATACATATAGATATACCATTAGAAGGCTAAACATTTAAGAAAACATATTATTTTATACAAAAAATTGTAAAAGTAAATAAAGAGTGATGAAAACCGATCAAACTGACTTATAAATAATAATTTTATAGCTTATTTAATTAAACACATGTTTCTATCAAAATTTAATGTAATTTATTCTTAAACCTTATTTCATCTCTGTAATTAAAAATTCTTGAAGAAATTTTAACAACGGAGGAAAGTGAAAGTCGTGTGTTGCGTGCACCATATTTTTCTTTGTAATAATTATTAATTGAAATTTACAACTTTATTTGATAATACAAGTAAACATGCCCTAGCATAAAACACATAAAAAATACTTCGAGAAACTACCTATTGACAGTACTGCAGTGGATAATCTAAACCAAAAGATCTCGTTTCCATCTCCTTTTCATACGCCTCGGAGGGTTTTCAGGAATTGAAGAGGAAGTAAGGATTAAAACTGTTCCCATTGATGGTTTGAAACCATTCTATCTGCTCCCACTTTCCCGAAATTACTATCAACACTGAATCTATCACCGTGTATTTATTCCTTAGGTTACACCACCAAACTTATTATTCAAATCCCTTCTTAAGAAAAGATACACAATGGAAAACACATTAATATTCCGTGAAATGTAAATTTTGTTTTTATTTTGGGAAAAACGGAATACCAGAAAATGATATTTATTTTTTTTAAATTTTAATAATGGAAGAAATTATGACATAACTAACACACATTTCTAGCCAGTCGTTCTTTGCTGTGGCACAATAATACTACAAAACATCAGTAAGATTTATTGATCCATTATCACTATATATTATAACTAAAAGTCCTATTATCATTACTTTCAGTTACCTACATATGAAATATATAGTAAGGGAAAGTATAAAGGTAATAAACTAAAGCAAAATGGTCTGTGTGTGTCTGTGTGTGTGTGTGTGTGTGTGTGTGTGTGGGTGTGTGTGTGTGTGTGTGGTAACTCCAGCGCGTAAGCGAGTAATATGAAACTGAAATTTCATATTTAAGACAACTATACGCTCGAGACGTTACAAAACCTTTTTTATCAAAATCAATAACCAGAAGAGCAGCTTCATACCATGTATTTTACACTTTTTTACGATTTTCTCGAAAACGTTTCGATTAAACTCGCTATATCGATGTAAAATTTGATGGGCTTTAATATCATGTAGGTTTCATTCTGATTAAAATAGTCTGATGGGGCTTAAATGCCGATATTTTAAATTGTCTTCCTCTAAACGACCATTAATTTTATAGACCCTACAAAAATAAACATATTATCTTGTTATCATTGATAATTAACAACTAAATATGCAAGTTGAACGAATTTGATAAACAACTAAAGGAGAAAAAGGCAAAAATATTTGTTAATGCAATTTTTCGTTTTTGAACATGAGAACAGTAGTATAGATATATAATATACCGTTGGAAAGCTAAAGATTTTAGAAAAAATATCATAATCTTATACACAAGCTTGTAAAAGTTAATAAAGAGTGATGAAAATCCGATGAAACTAACTGATTATTTTAGATAATAATATAATAGATTTTTTAATAAAACACATATTTCTATAGTAATTCCATTTAATTAATTCTTTAAAAGTTTCACTCATTTTTATCTCTAAATGTATTTGAAAATTCTCTAATCGATTTTAAAAACGGAGGTTAGTGAAATTCGTGCGTTTTCCGCACCAGATTTTTTTTCTACTTAATAAGAAATCATTTCTATTTCATATATTGTTATTACGTAACTTAATGAACTATTACTTTAGTTTCATTGGCAAGTTTATGATGTATTGAGGGACACTGAAAAAATCGTTAGCAACATTATTAAATTTGTTATCTGTGTCTACTGAGATATATAGTATGGGAAAGTATTGCGAATGTGAAATTTTTTGAATTTCAGTTTTCAACGGATACACGCGTTTTATGTTCTACTGAGTCCAAATGACGAAGTCCAACTCAATATGCGTGTTTGTGAGTGTGTGTAGGAAATTCAGTTGAGAAGCCTCAGTTGTTAAAGCAACTTTTTCAACGAAATCAGCGAAACAGAAAAGAATAAAATGGTCATTTGATACGAACCATTTTTCAACTTTTTACGATTATCTACAAAATACAAAAATTAAATGCACCTTATATAAAGGGAAGAATTTCTGAAGATTTGGCATTTAAGCCCTCTTAGAATATTTCAGTCAAAATGAAACCTACATCATATTAAAGCCCATTATATATTATATCGATATAGCGAGTTTAATCAAAATCGTTTTAGCCGTATTTGATAAAATTGTAAAAATATGGTAAATGCATGCTATGAAGTGGCTCTTCTGGTTCGTTGTAATTCGTAAAAAAGTTGCTGTATCTCTCAGGCTCATAGTTGTCTTAAATACAAAATTTTTTTCGACTTTTATTTTTATAGCTAGAATTAACACACACAGATCATTCTGCAGGACTTGGTCATTTGGACTCGATTTACTCTAAAATAGAAATTTATAGAAAATATAGAAAAATCGAATTATAAGATTTCATCATCGCAATACTTCCCCTTAATATATATAACAAGTCCTAGAACATAATGGAGTAATAAGAATTATACATACTCATTCTTGGTTTCGGGATTGTTAGTTTACATTCTTTGAATATAATTTATTTTATTTTCCTTACTTTGTTTACGGTTATATTTTTCACAAGATAATAAGATATGAGGACATTTTCAAGGATTTAATATTAAAAATATTCAAATAATGGTAGATATTAATATTAATTTTTTTTTCAACAACAACAATGTTCATTGAGTAAAATTACAATCTGTCCCAATTTGGACATCAATAGTAGTGCTGAAAGATATCATACATACTACATTCATACAATATTTACAAGGCATAAAATTACAATAAAATATATACACAATAATGATATCAATAATCAATAATCAATGCAATAAAGTCCAGAATTCACTTATACCTATATACACATACACACATACACACACTCATACATACATCACATTGAGTGGAGAATCTAGAACTCTTATATATTTACAAAAGGTCGGGGGGCCACTGCCGTTTCAACCTTCTAGGTGGGTTGTATGGATGAGTGGAGCTGGATAGGGATTGAGCTAGAGGATTAGGATGATGAATTAGGTTCTGGTGGAATTTGGAAAATTTGGATGGAATTAGGTCTGAAATAAATGGAACATTAAGGTTGTGGAGCAAGCTATAGTTGGATACATAATAAGGAGCATTTACTATTGTACGGAGGACTTTGGATTGAAAGGATTGAATGCGTTTGATGTTAGTACGTTTAGCTGTCCCCAACAGTTCAAGTCCGTAGGTCCAGATGGGCTTCAGTATTGTATTATAGATTAATAATATGCTATCAACTGTAAGTTCAGATTTTCTGTTGAGTAGTCGGTATAACTGTCCGAATCGTCGGTTGAGTTCTTGTCTTTTAAGTCTTCTATGTGGGTTCCAAGTCAATCTTTTGTCTAACAGTAAGCCAAGTTACCGGACTGTATCCGAGAGAGGAATTGGTAATGAGTTTAAATAAACTGGCGCACAGGATTTTCGTCTAAGAGTAAAGGTTATGTGTTTACATTTGGCTTCGTTCATCTTTACACGCCAGTTATTACACCAGTGTTCGATAAGGAAAAGGTGTCTCTAAAGGTTTAAGGATTGGAACTGGATGATAGGATGGCGGTGTAGTCTGCAAAAGTTGCCAGAAAGGTATCAGGATGTGTAGGAATATCAGCAGTGTAAAGGATGTAGAGGACGGGTCCCAAGACGCTGCCTTGAGGAACACCGGCCTCAACGGGATAAAGGTTAGAAAATTCTTCACCACAGCGAACTCGAAAGGAACGGTTTGAGAGATAGGATCGGAGAATGAGGTATATTAATATTAATTATATGTATTCAACGACTTTGGATAATAATTAGGTTCTGACTACCACAATAAACGTCAAAAAATCTGGTGCGCGCAACACACGACTTTCACTTACATCCGTTGTAAAATCAATTTAAGAATTTTTAAATTCATTTAGAGTTTAAAAAACTTTGCTAATGATTACACATTGGTTTATAATTTCCAAATTATATTAGGGTATAGCTGTGTATATGGCTGTTTTTAGCTGTTAATCTATTAGATTTTTCTCTATCTTCAATAATAACCGAGTTTTGGTGGAATCAAATCTATCATAATTTGTGTTCAATATATAAGTCAACTTTTAAGATTTTTTCTTGTTTTCTGTTTATCGCGCTTTACTGGATCTAAAACTATCTACGCATTATTTTAATACGTAATGTCATTGGTAAAATTTCAATTTTTTTCTTTTCTTTTTTACGATTATTCGCGGGGTTTTTTGTTGTTGTTTTTTTTTTTTTTTTGGTTAAATAATAACAATAATATTTTTTTTTCTATCTTCAAAAATAAATGAGTTAATGAATTAAATACCTTTTACTCGGCCACCATTTTGAAAATAACCAGCTGATGTCAACGTCTAGGTGTTAGAATTATCGTTGCATGGACAAGTATTTTTGTGGCGAACTTCAAAACAATTGGTCCAGTAGTTCCGGAGAAATCCGTTGCCGAGAGGCGGACAAACGGATTTTTTGTATTCGTTTTACGGGTTCTACGCATCTTAAAACGTAAGCCCCTAAATTTTGAAGGGGAGTAATATTTTTTATCGGTTACAAAGGTTCATTATTGAAAAATTAAGGCAAAATTGTCACAGGATTAATTACATCGAATTTTAATAGAAAGATGTGTTTTATTAAATGATCATTTATATTATTATCTACGACAATCAGTTTGCTGCGGTAACATCTCGGGTGTATAGTTTTCTTAAATATGAAATTTCAGTTTCACACGACTTTTCTTTTTCGCACTAGACTTAACACACCTTTTTGCTGGACTTGGTTATTTGGACTCAGGTATTTCTGTTGAAAACTGGAATTCGAAAATTTTCTAGATTTCAATAAGTTATTTTACTATATAATTCATACATAGGGAAGTGAAAGTAAAGTTCTTAAATTTATTATAATAACGGAAGTTTGTTCGAGTGTGGCACCCAGGACTGCTTTACAAGCTCCGTAAATTCCACCCTCCTACATACTACCTCATTATACAGTCCTGTCTCTCTAAAAGATCCTTCAAAATAAACCACAATCTTTCAAATTCGTCCGTTTTTTACTCAGTCTGTTGGTGTTCCTCAAGGCAGTATTCTAGGACCCATTCTTTACACAAGTATATAATAAGTTTACACAGCTGATATCCCAACCCATCCTAACACCTTCCTTTCTACCTATGAAGATGACACTTGTGTGCTATCAGTTAATAACGGTCCTAAAATTGCCTCTCAAACTCTCCAATTCCATATAAGAGACCTTGAGGTATGGTGCCAGATTTGGAGAATTAAAATCAATTCCAATAAATCCCAACAAATTGCCTTAATCCTTCGTCCTAAACCTATTATATCCTGTCCTATAGTATCCTTCAATAAGATTTCTCTGTTCTCGGTCGAACATATCAGCTATCTAGAACTCCTGCTTGACAAACGTCAAACAAGGAATCCCCACACTAGACTGAAACGACAAGAAACTGCCCGCCGCTTTCGCTTACTTCAACACTTACTGGACCGGCGCTCTAACCTTCCACTTAACTACAAAAGGCTTATATCTTCATATCTATATCTTCATCATAAGACCTATCTGGACTAACGGGGTTGAGCTTTGGGGCTCTAATAAACCATCAAATTCTTCCCGTATTCCATCCCTACAATAGAAAATCCTTCGTAAAATCCTCTATGCTCCTTGCTTTGTCACCAACAAACTTAGATAAGTTTATAGATATAAAGACCTGAATGTCCCATATGTTCCTGATTTGGCCCGTATGAGGTATCAATCCGTCCACGAAAAACTCCAACCCCACATTAACCCACTAGTTTCAATCCTTGCTTCTTCTTCCATTCCTGACAATCCTTCGAGACCTTCTTGTTTAAATTACCTAGTGGAGTGCTGCCAATGGGCATATTCTCTTCATGTCTTTTCATGTATATTATCTATATATATATTATCAGCTAATTTACCTGATGTATTTACTAATAGAATTGTAAATTTCAATAAATAAATAACGGAGGTAAGTGAAAGTCGTGTTTTATGCGCACCAGATTTTTTTATGGTAAATTGTTTTGTTTTTTCATTAATTGTTTGTTTTGGCCAGATGAAGCTCTTACATTATGTCAAATCTGATGTTATTCTTAGTGGGGCTTAGTCCCATAATAAAGTTTTTTCTGTATTTCTTTCTGTCACTTAATTATTAGTAAAATATTTTATTTTATTTTTCAGTGATGATGTGGATGGTAACACTGGCCGTATGCTTCCTGATATATTTTTTACCTCTTGTGCTTCCCAAAACCTGCCCAATACGGTATTATTCCTGCTATGTCTGTTACGTAGCAACACTACTAACATTGAGTCTGATTGCCTTTCCGTTACTAATGTTAATGCCAAGCCAAGTTGACAGGTAAATATTATTTTGATTTGATAATAGTAAATAATTATAGATTTTATTTTATTTTATTTATTTTTTTGTTTCCTTTGTTTGCCTCTGCCCTGAAAGGTCATTGACAATTGACTAGGAGAGGATCCCAAATGTGTCTCACCCATGTTGATCCATTTTTTTAGGCAAACTAGGCATTAAACGATCAGCATCCCCAAGAGTCGCGTAAAAAAATCGTAAAGTTTGGAAGCGAAAAACCCATTTTATTTAATATCTCTGGTTCTAGTAAAGGAAAAAAAATAATTTTGTTGTGAGAATTATAAAAAAAATAATAATAATCCATTCAAATATTTAAGTTTAATGCTTGGTTATTATCCTATAAAAATAAAAATTCTCGTCAAAACAGTACTCTGTGAGTTATCCGTAAACAATGTCCCAACTATCGCTTTCCAAACCCTTTTGAGAACTAGCGTTTTGGCACTAAGAGTAGTGATATGATATTATCCTTTGAATTATTGCTTTTCATATTAGTTAATTGCCTATCAAGAGCTATATAAACAGTTATACCCTAATATTGTTATTTGGAAATAATGAACCATTGTGTAATAATTTACAGCATTTTTTTTTTCGAATTCAATAGTAAATGTTTTATTTATTTTTCTTAAATCTGTTTTTATGTTTCATTAGGTAATTTTGTTTCTTATGTTGGTTATATGTAATTTTAGTTTAATAAATGTATTGCGATCCGTCGTTTACTTTAATGTTTGGATTATTATTTTCAATAATCAACCTTTGTAATCGACCCCCAAAAAAAATTACCCTGCTCAAAATTTGAGAGCTAACGTTTCAGGATGCGAATAAAAAAAAAAAATCCGTTTGTCCGCCGTCCGCGGAATTTCGACTGGGCCAATTTTTTTGAAATTCGTCACAAAAATATTATTCCATTTAACCATGATACTATCACCTAGATGTTGATATCAGCTGGTTAGTTTTAAAATGGCGGCCGATTAAAAGGGTTTTATTCAATAACTCAGTTATTTTTTAAGATAAAAATTTGAAGAAGAAAAAAAAATTATTAGTGCTTTTTAACCAAAAAAACGCGAATAATTAAATAAAAGAGAAAAAAAGAAAAGAAAAAAAAATTGATATTTTTCACATAAATACGCCCATAACTCAGTTATTTTTGACGATAGAGAAAGGTATCTATAGAGTTTTACAATCAGTAAAGCGCGATAAACAAAAAAAAAAAAAAGGAAAAATGAAAAAAATTTAAATCTCGCTGATATATTATACGTTATTTTCGAAGATAAAAAAATAAATCAATATTGTTTTTTAACAAAAAAAAACACGAATAGTTATATAAAAGAGAAAAAAAGAAAAGAAAATAGACCAAAAATTGAAATTTTTTACATAAATACTCTTATAACTCAGTTATTTTTGAAGATAAGAGAAAAGTGTGTATAGAGTTGAGAATCAGTAAAACGCGATAAAAAAAATAATTCATATGTATAATCAAGGAACAGATTATAATTACACCAAAAATCGGTTATTATTGAAGAGAGACAAAAATCGAAAAGATTATACTTTTAGTGACATTCGATAGAGAATTAAATTTTGGACCAAATGAAAATAGAATCATTGAATTTGGTTAATAACTAGCTTAGATATTGCGTTTTGAAATCTGATTTGATGCTTTGAATTAGTGTTTTTCATATTACTTAATTGCCTATCCACAGCTATATAAACAGTTATACCCTAATATTTTTATTTAGAAATAATAAACCATTGTGTAATAATTTGCAGCGTTTTTTATTCTATACACTCCACTAAATTTCTTTAACCGAACCGAACTGAATTTGAGTCATCATTCGTACTTGTACCGATCTTTCACGGATATCTCAACGTTAATAAACCCTTATTATGAACTTTAACTTTGATACTTCATCAGCTCATATATTTTGTTTTGTTTCAGTTTAGTTATCTACGGAGCAATGTTTATATCTAAAGTAATTGGTATAGAGTGGGAGGTGAGAAACACGGATTTTCTGAAGAAATACAAAAAAGCGGTAGTTATATATAACCACCAATCTCTTCTTGATTTTCTAGGTAGGTATTTATTGTATATTTTGTGAAAGTTAAGGATTTGTCCATTTCTAATCCTAAGTAATTTATAGAATGGGCCAAGGAGATATTTAGTACAAAGTTAATATTCCTTCCAGGTGGTATGAGGGTGTTTCTACCTCACGGAAAGTACAGCATAGTGATGAAGGAATCACTGAAGTACCTCATACCTTTTTCGCAAGCGATGATCTTACTAAATGCATCCTTTATAAGCAGGAAGAATAATAGGAAACGATCAATGGAGATAATGAAAGAAAAAGTGGAAAGAAAGGTAATTTTTTTTTTAATATACTTATTTATTAATTTATTTATTGACGAGCAGCTACACCCACTTTATAAGAATATTTTTTTTTTTCATTCATTGAGATTTACATCTGTATTTGGAATTAGATTTTTAGGATTTAAGGGGTCCTTTGTATTGAATTGATTAGACAAAGGGGTCCGCGAAACTATTTTGGTGGGAACCACTGTTCTAGAGAACTAGACTATAGGGTGACCAAGGTTCAAATCCCAGCTGTGACTCAATAATTATTAATTATTTTCTTACATCTACTGTGTGGCTCTAGGACAGGCCCCTATAAAGGGGTGAAACCTGACAACCGAGCGTGATCTCGGCCTAATCACCTTGCACCCATTGTTACTCCTAGGAACAGTACGAATCTATATGTGTACTGTGCCCAAGACCCTTCATAGCTTGTAGAGCTACATTTTTAAAATTATTATTAAGCGATAATGCATAGTTTTAGAGATACAAACTAGATGCGAACCAGTTACGTTATTAATCTATAAATAACATCTAATGATGCATTCCTTTGGTTAATATTTTTATTTATCATTTAATGGAGTTTACAACTGTATATGTTAATACATCAAGTAAATTAGCTAACAGAGAAATAATGAAAAAGACAAAAGAGAAAAAGCCCATCGGCAGCACTCCAATGGGTAATCTAAACTAAAAGGTCTCGAGGCCATCTTCTTTTCAGACGCCTCGAAGGATTGTCAGGAATAGAAAACGATTGAAACTAGTGGGTTAGAGTGGGAGTGGAGTTTATCATGGAAGAATTGATAGCTGGTTCTGGCCAAATCAGCAACATATGGAACATTAAGGTCTTTGTGGATGATTTTATTGGTGACAAAGTTAGGAGCGTTAAGGATTTTGGATTGTAAGGAGTGGATACGGGAAGAGTTTGATGGTTAAGTAGAGCCCCGAATTTCAACTCCGTAAGTCCAGATAGGTCTTATGATTGTCATGTAAATGAGTATTTTGTAGTTAAGTGAAAGGTTAGAGCGTCTGTGAAGTAAGTATTGAAGTAAACGAAAGCGACGTGTAGTTTTTTGTCGTTTCAGTCTTGTATGCGGATTCCATTTTAGACGTTTGTCAAGTAGGAGTCCTAGGTAGCGGGTCTGCTCAACTGGAAGAAGCGGAGTATTATTGAACGACACTGTAGGGAAAGATGTCATAGGTTTACGACGAAGGGTAAAGGTAATTTGAAAGGAGATTTTGAGAGGCAATAGTTGGATCAGTATTCACTGATAACACACATGTTTCATCAGCATAGTTCGAAAGGAGGGTGTTGGAATGGGTTGGGATATCAGCTGTAAAGACTGTGTAAAGGATGGGTCCTAAGAATATAAGAATATAAACAGAAAAAAAGAGGAATAACATAAAAAAATAAATAAAAAGAAGAATACAACTAGTATTATCAAACAGAAATATAGAATTATACAACAAATGGAGAATAATACAATAAATAAAGGCTAGTATAATAAATATATAATTATACAATTTTAACATTTTACATAGAAAAAATTAATCTTGACTATAATTCATAATCGTTAGCAACAATAGTAGACAACTGTTTTTACTTTTACTTACCAATATATATGAAATTTATAGTAAGGGAAAGTGTTGAGATTGTGAAAATTTTCGTATTTCCAGTTTTCATCGGAAATACCTAAAACGTTTCTTTTCTGGTCTGGAGTCCAACTGACCAGTTCCCAAAAAGGCCTCTGTGTGTGTGTGTTTGGTAAGTCTAGCGCAAAAGCGAAAAGTCGCACGGAACTGAAATTTCATATTTAAGACAGTTAATACGCCCAAGATGTTACAGCAACTTTTTACGATTTTCTCAAAAGCGGCTCAATCGATTTTGATTAAACTCGTTATATTGATGTGAAATTTAATGATCTTTAATATCTTGTAGGTTTCATTCTGATTTAAATAGTATGGCAGGGCTTAAATGCCGACATTTTAAATGTTCTTCCTTTAAAGTACTTTTTAGTTTGTATATTCCAAAATATTAAGCATATCATCTTAACGACATTAATGAAGGACGGCTATATATACAAGTTGGACGAATTTGATGACCAACTAATGGATAAAAGAGCAAACATTTTTGTTAATGAAATGTTTGGTTTATTGGTAATAAGAACTGTAATACAGACGTATAATATACTGTTGGAAAGAGAAAGATTTTAGAAAAAATATTATCTGATATGCAAAGTTGTAAAAGATAATAGAAAGTGACGAACAGGGAATAAACTTATAACTGATTAATAATTTAATATAGTTCTATTATTTAATCTAAACCATATGTTTCCTAGGTAAATGAATATACATTTTATTGAAATCAACTTAAAATATTTTTCAAATTAAATTATATTTAATAGTTTATCAATTAATTTTAACAGTTGAAGTAAGTAAAAGTTGTGTGTTGCCCGTACCAGATTTTTTACTTTCACTTACCAATATATATATATACATATATAGCACCTCTGTCAAAAACCTTGGTATTACCATTGATCAAACCCTTTCTTGGAAACCCCATATTGCCAATATTTCCCGACGAACGATAAGCACTCTAAAGTTTTTTCATCGCTCCCGGCATCTTCTCCCTCTTCCCACCCGTAAGCTTCTCGTCTCCTCATTAATATTCCCCACTTCGATTATTGCTGTGTGGTATATGGTGGCCTCCCAAAGGTGCTCGAAGACAGACTCAAGCGTATCATGAACATGTTCATAAGATTTATCTTCGGCACCTCGAAGAGGTCTTCAGTGACCCACTTATACATCGAGTTGAAGTGGCTCCTACCTGTTACACGGAGGAAATATTTTCTCGGATCATACCAATACCAAATCATAAACTCCCAGCACCCTCCATACATTCCATACATTCACAGCATCCTTAAATTTAAATCCTCAGTCCACTCCCTCGAAACTAGATCCCGCCATTCCGACCTTTACATTCCCACCCATAGAACTAAATCTTTTGATCACTCCTTTTACATCCGTTCTGCAACCCTCTGGAATTCCCTACCTACTCATATTCGCCATACATCTTCCTTTCTCTCATTCAAATCTCACCTTTTCCAACATCTTTTGGCATCCCAAATAGATGCACAACAAATATCTGCAACTGAATTATTTCTATTTTAACACAAGTTATAATTATCTATTTTACACTAAAGCTAGTGTAGAATAATTAGTTTGTTTTGTTTTTTATAATTCCCTCAACCCTATCAGTAGCCTTTAGGAGATTTCTCTTCTTTCTTTCTTTTTTTTTTTTTTCTAATCTTATGTGTTTATTATCCATACTTTTTGTACATGAATGTATATAAGTCTAGGTAGTGTTTAATTTTTCCGTTTGCTCATTTGTAAATAAAAATTAATTTTATTGTTTTCGTGACCAGACATATATGAATATCTACTGTTCATTTCTGTTATTCTTAAGGGACATAGTCCCAGAATAAAGATTTTTATTATTATTATATGAAATGTATAGTAAGGAAAAGTATTACGATTGTGAAAAGTTTCGAATTCCAGTTTTCATCGGAAATACCTAAAACGTTTATTGTCTGGTCCAAATGACCAGGTAACAAAAAGGTCTCTGTGTGTGTGTATGTGTATGCGTGTGAGTGTGAGTGTGAGTGTGAGTGTGAGTGTGTGTGTGTGTGTGTGTGTGTGTGTGTGTGTGTGTGTGTGTGAGTGTGAGTGTGAGTGTGAGTGTGAGTGTGTGTGTGTGTGTGTGTGTGTGTGTGTGTGTGTTTGTGTTTGTGTTTGTGTGTGTGTGTGTGTGTGTGTGTGTGTGTGTGTGTGTGTGGTAAGTCTAGAGCCAAAACAAAAAGTATGAAACTGAAATTTTATATTTTAGACAACTATACGTCCAAGATATTACAGCAACTTTTTTACCAAAATCAGCTAGCCAGAAGAGCCAATTATACGTGTCACGAATTTTGCACATTTTTACGGTTTTCTCAATAACGGCTCCAGATATTTCGATTAAACTCCCAATATTAATGTAAACTTTAAGGTGGTTTAATATCATATAGGTTTCATTCTGATTAAAATAGTTTGACAGGGCATGATTCCGATATTTTAAATTTTCTCCCTCTAAAGTATCTTTAATTTTGTAGATTCTATAAAAATAACTATATCATCTTTTTAGCACAAGATAAAAATCGGAGAAATATATAATTTGAACGAATGCGATTTACAACTAAAGGAGTAAAGGGGCAAAAATATTTTTTATGCATGTTTTGTTTTTTTTTAACATAAAAACAGTAATATAGATGTATAATACGCCGTTGGAAAGCTAAATATTTGAGATAATATATTATCTAATACACGGAATTGTAAAAGTTAATGAACGGGATGACATATTTTATTTCCTGTCGGAGAAGTCTATTAATTGGAGAATAATAAAGACAATTATTAGTAGTTACAGCAGTAGGATAAAGTGAAAACGATCGGGTAGTCATTTTCATTTCATTGTTTGATTAAACCCTTATTAATTTTATATAAGATTTTGATGAAAAAGTTGCTGTAACGTCTCGGTCGTATAGTTGTATTAAATATGCAATTTCAATTCCTTACGACTATTCGTTTTCGGGCTAGCATTACACGGACACACGGACCTTTTTGCGAGACTTGGTCATTTGCACTCAGGGGACAATAAAACGTTTATTTCTGTTGAAAACTAGAATTCGAAAATTTTCACAATAGCAATACTTTCTCTCACTATATCTCTCTTTATATGTCGGGCAATTTAATAGAAAGATGTTATAAGGGCATGCACAAATGTTGTAATGTAGTGGATTAGGGAGGTTATGATGACTCATGGTGATAATACAGGTATATATACCTACTATATACTTCGATACAGTAGTCAAGATTTTAGAAAAAATATTATGTACCAAATTTTACGTAAATTGCTAAAATAAAGATTTTTTTTTTATAAAGTTATACTGTTAATAATTATTTGTACTTTTAGATCATTTAAAAAAAGTAGTTTTACTGTAAAGTAAATGGGACTCAGATGGAAACTAAATTAACTTTAATACATTAAAAAAGATTTAGAAAAAGTTCTTACGCAATTTAAAATTATAATAAACCAAATAAAATAGGAACCGTTAAACATAACAAACAAATAAACTAAACTTATTTTAGATTTTTTTTTAAACCAATTTATCTTTATAATTTCTGCGGATGATTAAATATAAGAATTAATAAACGTTATATAATAAACAATATTTTCTTGCTAAGTGTTCTTTTCGTAACGATGAACTCATAATCCCAAAGTAATAAACTTTTAATTGGTCACACTGATTTTTTTTTTTAATTTTGAAAGACACCACATTTAAATTTCACTCTATAAGCAAGGGCGGTGGGTTAGTATTTCATATATAGGTAAGTAAAAGTTATAATATGTCTCATTTCGTCTGCTACAACTCAATATTGCCACATAAATACAAATGTTCATAACATATTTGTTTTACTAATACATTTTCTGTTAGAATTGTAGCCTGGTAATAAGCCCCGAAGGAACCCGAAACTACAAAGGTGAACCATTATTACCGTTCAAGAAGGGAGCCTTCAGGATCGCCATGGACTTCAAGATACCTATACTTCCCTTTGTCATTTCTCCTTATTATTTCGTAGCACCAGGGAGGTTCACAGGAGGTATGTAAGAATCCATGAAAGTATCTAATTTTAAAAAACATTCTCTTTAATGTTCTGTTCACCCCCACCTACCTCGTCTATACGGAGGTTCTTCACTGCCATTTAGAACCTGTGGAACATTTCAGCTCTCCACAGCGGCATCTAGCGCCTTCTTTGGTAACTAGGTGCTCCAAGCTTGGCCCCTTTTGACTTTCACTTACCTATATATGGAAAATACAGTAAGGGAAAGTATTGCGATCGTGTAGATTTTCGAATTCCAGTTTTTAACGGAAATACATTTTTTAGGATCCTCTGAGTCTAAACGACAAAGTCCCGCAAAATGTGTGTGTGTTTGTGGTAAGTTAAGTCAAGCACGAAAATTAAATATCGTGATAAAGCCTGGAAGATGGTCTCTCCCCATCCAATATTGTCGAGGCAAAAGCCTGCAGTCGGAACCACCGTGTACAGTGGACTTAGGAATGCCAAACTTGAAATGCCTCAAAGGTAGCGTAAGTTCGGATTATATCGGATTACTAATTTGGTTTGCAACATTGTTTTCTTTATTTTAGAGTTGTTTTTAAACAATAAAGGAGATCAGAAAAAAAAATAAATATCGTACGAAACTTAAATTTCATATTAAAGACAGATATATGCTCGAGAAGTTACAACAGCAACGTTTTCACTAAAATCGGCTGATCGGAAGTCCTACTTTATCCTTTTTTACGATTTTCTCAAAAACGGCTCTAACGATTTTGATTAAACTCGTTATTTCGATGTAAAATTTGATGGGCTTTAATATGATGTATGTTTCATTCTAATTGAAATAGTCTGACAGGGCTTAAATGCAGATATTTTAAATTGTCTTCCTATAAAGTACCTTTAATTTTGTAGATTTCAAAAAATTAGGCACATCACCTTGTTAGCTTTGATAAATAACAGCTGAATATGCAAGTTGAGCGAATTTGATAAATAACTAAAGCAGAAAAGTGCAAAAATATTTAATGCAATTATTGTGATTTTGAACACAAGGATAGTAGTATAGATGTATAATATACCGTTGGATAGCTAAAGATTTTAGAAAAATATTATATAAAACACGAAAATGTTAAAGGTAATGGAGAGTGATAAAAAGCCGATGAAAGTAACTGATTTTTGTTGATAAAAATAAAATAGATTATTTAATAAAACACGTGTTTTTACTGAAATTCAATTTAATTAATTCTTAAACAATTTATTTTTATCTCTAAATGTATTTAAAATTTTTTAAATTGATTTAACAACGGAGGTTAGTGAAAGTCGTGTATTCTGTGCACCAGATTTTTAATTAAGGCTACGCTATACTGCGAGATAAAAGATGAAAATAAATAATATATTACCAAAAAAAAAAAAAAATATTATCCTAATTGTTTCTCGTTTCTAATGACTATGTTCTTTTGACTACTTTAGTAATGACTACCGTCAAATACCACTCAAAAACTGTTCATATTTATAAGTGTATTCACTTTATTTATTAAAAGTTTATTAGTATGTTCACATATTGTTCTTCTTTTAACTATTAATTCTTTGCTTAGTATCTCTTTATAGTCTTCAAATATTCTCATTCCAATATTATCGTCTTAATTTTATATTTGCTTCCACATTGTTCCAATTTCGCTGCTTGTTATCTTGTTTCTCTTAGCCCTGATGAAGGCCCGAAACGTCGGCACACAATAAAATAAGTACTACTTATTAGTGTGTAAGTTTTTTTTATGACCGCACCCCCAACCATCTTCCTCATCTAATATCCTCAACGGTCAGCTAAACTTCAGCATTACGAGTTCCAGAATAAAGTTTTTCTTTCTATCTATCTATAAAAATTATCGCCAAATAAGTATGAAATCATAATTGAATAATTTAATTTTTCTTCTATATCAAAATCTTTAGTGAGCTCATACTCATGTAATTAATTACTGCTCAGCTTTAATTACAATAAAATTTAATTTTTCAAGATTATATGAAATATTTATAACATTAAAATGAATATCTCCGTTTTCAGGAAAAGTTATCCTTTCGTTCCTGGAACCTGTTGAAATGACCAATATAGATGAAGAAGGCTTAGAAGATTTCATTGAAAGAACAAAATCACTCATGGAAAAAGAATATGCTAAACTTAAAGCAGAAGTAATGGCCAACATCGAAGAGGATAAAACAAAATAAAATTATATTCTAAAGTCTCAATTAGAATAATGTGGTGTACGCTGATTTTTCTCTGTCTTCAATAATAACCTAGTTTTGGTGGAATTACTATCCGAATCTATTATAATTTGTGACTTGAATGTACAAATCAACTTTTTATCAATAATAACCGAGTTATCAGGGAATCACATGTCATATAAGTTGTGGCCTGACCATATAAGATTTTTTTTTTTAATTTTCTCTTTTCGTAGCGATATCTTGATCTCGAAAATCTTTTCGATTTTTCTCTATCTTCAATAATAACCGATTTTTTGTTGAATTATATCTATTATAATTTTTTACTTGAATAAACATACGGATATTTCTTTTTTAATTTTATTTATTGCGCTTTACTGATTCTAAAACTCTACATATTTTTCTCTCGCTTCAAAAATAACTGAGTTATGGGCGTATTTATGGGTAAATTTCAATATTTTAATTTTATTTTTTCTCTTTTTTATAGTTGTTGGTAGGCTTTTGGTTAAAAACACTAATAAATGTTTTCTCTTTCTTTAAAAGTAACGGGGTTACAGGGTATAAATAGGCAAGATTACAATTGTTTTCCTTTATACAGAAACTAATACAAATTACCTATCTATACAATGTGTTTAAGTTACATAAATTTAGTCTTTGGGACTAAGCTGGTTTCGGAGATATAATATTCTCTTAACTGGTAAAATAATGTTTTCTTTAAAAAAATATCTAGTCTATTTATAGTCCTACTTGCTGTAAAAATTTCGATCTTTAGAACATAGTCCTTTTTTGGAATATGAATTTTCTAATAAAATAAATAACCCTTAAGGTAATTATTTTTTTAATAAAATAATAAACCAAAATTAATAACAATGAATTTAAGAAATATTATGAATTCGTTTTTGGAATTTATTGAAGTTTATATGTTATTTCCACTTACATGTCTCTACTTATACGCGGATCCCAGGAGCTCCGTAGATGTCCAAGGAGTCCGTGATGGGCTATTGGAAAAGTATTTTTAAATTGATATAATTGCCAGAGTTTACTTATAAGTGACAACTCATAAAATAACAGTAAGTGGATAGAATTGGTAATTTTCTAAGATTTCGAAAATAATGAGCTAAAATGAAAGATGTAAAGGGCCTAGTGGAATAAGCATGTGGTATCTGCCTCCGCATATATCAGAACCAAATTTATACCATTGATTTACACCTATGAGAAACTACCATATGCAAATTTTCAGCCCCTTAATCCTAATGGGAGGGAAGTTATGGAGGAGTAAAGAAAAAAAAAATTGTTTTTCCCTGAACAGCTTAACCGATTTTCACGAAAAAAAAAGATTTTATGGATCTTACAAAAGGGTTTCAACAAATATTTGTTTAAATTTTTTCCACGAAAATGTGAGTCAAAATTTTTATTTTTTATTTTTTTGTTAATTTATGTTGGATTGGTATACCTACAATTTTGGCTAATTCATTTCATTGGAGGGTCCTGCACAATATATATTTTTTTCAAGTTGATTTCAAATGTACCCAATAGTGGCCCACTGAAATCATGAAACCAAACATATTTGTATTGAGTGTACATTGTAAACATTATGTATATAAAAGTTTTTTCTTCTTCTTCTACCCAATAGTGAAAAATACATATACAAGCGTTCAAACTAGGGTTGCCTTTTCAAGTCAGTGCTGTGACCTGAAGACCCCGGCCCGCCATCTCCTCTTCCACTCCGCATATCCACCTACTTCTAGGTCGACCTCGTTTCCGCCTTCCCGGTGTCTGCCAATCCAAAACCCGGTTTGACCATCGTTCGTCAGACATTCGTTTTACATGGCCGTACCATCTTAGCCTTCGCTGTCCTATCCGCTGGTTTACGGACCCAGGAGCCTCCACCCTTGCCCGAACAACCTC
Source organism: Piezodorus guildinii (assembly GCA_023052935.1). Taxonomy (NCBI): domain Eukaryota; kingdom Metazoa; phylum Arthropoda; class Insecta; order Hemiptera; family Pentatomidae; genus Piezodorus; species Piezodorus guildinii. Next base: position 177,937,035 of record CM041292.1, on the reverse strand, counting down.
ATTTCTAATTCAGTCCATCCTTGTTAAACGTAAACATCATCTCCAAAAGTCCATCTCCACAGCTTGGACTTTCGAGCAGAGCTGTCTAGATATTGTCCACGTTTCCAACGCGTAAGTAAGGATGGGTTCTACGATGGCATAGTAGATCCTCCTATTATTTTCCTTTAAAAGAATGTCATTCCTTAGAACAGGGTGAAGCATCTGCGTGGCTTTTCGGGCTTGTTCTACTTTTCTTCTCACGTCAATTTCGGAGGACCCAGTAGAGTCGAGGTACGATCCCAGATATTTAAAAACATCCACCTTTGTGGACGTCACAGTATCAACATGTCGATCACCGTCGTCCTCAGCGCTGATGGCCAAGTATTCCGTCTTTCTGAAATTTATTTTGAGACCCATAGACTCATAGCAGTCCCCTAATGAGCACATTATCACCTAAACGTAGGCCTTTCTCCGAGCGAATACAACTTGATCGTCAGCGAAAAAAAGCGACACCAGCTGTTCATCGTCTATGAAAGGACCCACATCACCACACTGAAGATGGTGAAAAATAAAATAAATAATTTTAATGTTCATAAAAAAGGATGATCATAGATTTTTATATTAACTTATAATAATATAAAAAGATATATATTAAAAACAATCTGTGTAGTTACGTTTTATATAAATATAAATAATGAAATATAAATAAATTAAACATAAAAAATAAATATAAATTTTAATGAAAATGTTGCTGTACCATCCAAGGTACATACACAAGGTGTCTAGCAAACCAGCTCAAAGAGATACCCTGACTTTTCCATATCATAAGAAGTGGACAAAACAAAGAATAATTATAATTAATATGGTATACTAGATAAAAAATATATATAATGACTAATTACTCTACAATAAGATTCAATTATATCTACCCGACACTAGCTGAAATTGTAGTTGTTTAAGTTGACTTACCAATGAATTATGAACTTGAATACTGCTGTTAGTAATAATCAATATTTAAAAATCTGACTACTAATTATTTACAATCAATATATCTATAAAAACTTTAAGAGCTTTTCTTTAATGTTTGAATCTCTGCAGCCAAATCTTCGGCTTTCTGATGAGCTTCTTGGAGCACTTTTGCCTCCAATTCCTTCGCCTGAAGGTTGACTTTTCTCTTCTCTACAGGCCTTCTGTCCTTTTATGATATTAAATATTAAATTTGCAAGTAGGCATATTGGAACCTTTTGTCTGAGTGAAGAAGAAACAATGTTATTTAGGGACCATTTTCCCTGACCAAAGAACAAATTTCCTGACTTTTTCATGTTTTTAAAATCCCTGACTTTTCCCAATTTTCCCTGTAGCTAGAAACCTTGATACATTTCTAAAATGATAAATATGGATAAAACGGGATAAATAATTTTACAACACATGGTAATTAAACCAATTTAATAAAATAAATGAATTATCACAGATATCTTTTATATACATATTTTAAATATCATCAGGAAAAATATACACAATAACAGACATTATAAAATAATTACATACAAAGATAAATTAAATACTATAAAGGTAAAGAACAATTATTTTCTTTTTCAAACAATTAAGGTCATGCCAATAATGATGTTTAAAAAATATGCACTATGTTTGTAATTATAACAATATGATTCAGTTACATAATGCTAACTGGATGTGAAAAATGATATTAGATACACATATACACAGATATATATATATATATATATATATATATATATATATATATATATATATATATAAATAAAATAGGGGTACTCACAAGGTGTAACTAATTTATAAAAATACTATAATTAAGATTGAGAGGAACCCAATACAAGTGCTATCATTTACTGCTAAATAGGTTAGGTGGTGCTATCTGTGGCAAAAGTTGTAACTTTCTTTTATTTTTATAATAAACAAACTCATGTTCATGGAATATATTTGTCGTCTATAGCCAGCTATTTTATGGATAGATATAAAACATAGTACATTTGTTTCTGTTTCTCTAAACTTTCGACTACAAGAAAAATACCTCAGAGAAAAGATACAGCAAGACAGCACTGCAAATAACACAATGAGTTTTATTATAATAAGCCTGTTAAAGGCGTGATAGAGGCTGGCAAGTGAAAGTACTCTCATGACAGTAGCAGGAGAGGATGGAAGCATGGTTATTTTTAATAAACTGGGATAATAATAAAAAATATAATGATGACGACCAATTTAAATTTAATTGTTAATTTTTTTATAATAAAAATGAACCATTTTCATATCATCAACCTTTTATATTTATCGATGTAACATTAATTATTTAGTACATGCGTGGTTTTTTGTGGTTATAAAGAAGAATTTTCAAGTACCTGCAATGGCTTGTTAACAACTTAAATATGAATTAATTCTATTTGGGAGTGAAACTTTTCTCCTTAAATTTTTTTTTCAAGTTTTAGAATAAGTTTTTCCATTTTTTTTTATAGGAAAATGTTTTTCAACAAATATAAATCTTTAAAAAATTAAAAAATAGCATTTGAACGTGTTTCTATAGTAACCTAAACACACAAAATATATACAAATTAGGATACAGAGCCTACAGGCATAAACATATTTGTTGTATCTTTGCTAATACTGGTCAGATTATCTATCAAATGAGTACTTATGAGTTGTTAGGTGATGTCTGGTTTTTGAGTTATTCAAAAACCAACATCCAAAAGGTTTAAAAAAAATAAAATAAATTAACCACTTAAAGAACAAATTTTCCTAAACCCAGCCTTATTGCACATACAGACAGTAAAGGGAACCTCCATTAAACATTTTGAGATACTATGATGAAAAAAAAGTGAGTGAATGGTAATTTTCTTTTATAAATGTAGATGAAATATTAAATTATTTATTATACAAATTAAAAAAATAAATTAAGGTATACAGAAAATTGTCAACTATCACACACTTTCAGCTTTTACTTGCCTGCCTCTATTGTTTTTTGTACAGAGTTATAGCAGAGACTTGAAATGGTTAAAAAAAAGACTGAGAGTTGCCCTAATATAACTAAAAGTTAAATATGTAAATAAATACTAACATAATACATATTAATATACAGTATAAACATCATGATATAATACTTATAGATGTAATACTTGTAATACTATAATACTTATTGCAAAAGATGACAAACCATAGACCTAGTAGAATCAATTCAAAAACTAATCATCTTCAAGATCTTATTTTCAAAAAGAGATCAAACATTTTAAAATCTAAATGAAATTTTATACATCAGTCGTAAGATTTGAAAATTCAACTCCCTTTTATATTGAGCTCGACAAAACAAATTATGATACTAAACCTTTTTACACAGATTTAGAAAACAAAAACGAAAAATATTTAAGGCCACTAACATTCCAATGTGATTTCAAAATCCGAAATCATTGAAAAATGTATAGTTCATACATTAAATTATTTTTAAATAGGTATTAATCATAATTTTACTAAAGCTTTTTTTTTACATAAATTGATGATTTAAAAAAAACTTGAAAAGGGTATCCCTTAAATGTAAAGAAAAATGAGTTTTAAAATAAATAGTTCACATTATTTTTTCGCAAAACATTCATTGAACAAATATTCTTCATGCATACATATAACAGTCAACCATTCAATATAAACAAATAAAATTCCTCAGAATATGAATTATAACTTTAGGAAATACTTTAAAAAGAGTACCTTTCTAATCTGTGAAGAAGTAAGTACAATTTGGATATTTTCATAAAAAATAATACTTAAGAGTTAGAAAACACTGACATTTAAAGGTGAGTTTGAACTGCCGACGAGCAATGGTGTCATGGGTTTCTTTCCATTCATTAGGAATGAAAGGTCTAGCGATATATATGATTAAGGTTTTTAAAGTATATTAACTTCAAAAAAGTATTGTTAAATTTGTTAAGAAAAATTAAGAATATAAAATAAATATAAAAATCATAATATATTAATAAACAAAAGCATGGGCATTGGCAAGAATGAAAAGCTGCTGTTAATAATTATTATTTTACTAGGAAAATAAAAATTCATTATAACTGTGAGTTGTTATTTCTTGATTATAAATAGTTGAAACTATTTAACTGTTTATTTTTTACCGACTGCCGCCCGCACTAATTTCTTCCTGTATCTCTCAACAGTCAACTATTAATATCCAATAAAAATAACTTCATTCATACTAAAATAAGTAAAGGAAAATTCATCAGGTTATGGGTCCAGGCATGAACTGATAAGTCAAAACAAAACCAGAAATTATTCGAGGGTAAACAACTAAGTGATTTAAAACCTGAACAACTCCTAAGACACATGAAGCAGCTAGCTGGAGGTGCTGTTGCAGGTGGTGTTCTGAAGACCCTATGGATGTGTGCGTTACCTCAAAATATGCAGGCTATTTTGATAAGTACGGAGCAGGCTGATGTATCTAAGATAGCTGATCAAATTCAGTAGGTTAACTAATCGGTGGAAATCTGCTCAGTGTCGACTCAGAACTGAATTTCCAGGAATGAAGGTTGTGAAAACTTTATTAAGACATCTGAAAGAGAAAATCGAAAAATTATCTCAACAAGTCGCAGCCCTCAGCACAAAAAAAAAATCAAAGCAGACAGAGAAGGAAAAGTCCATACAGTAGAAGGAACAGGTCTCATGCCGGCAGAAAGGAAACTGACAACCCAAACTGGCTATGTTTTTACCATTGTAAATTTAAGGAAAAGACCAAAAAATGTGAGAAAATATGTATTTGGAAGAAAAACATCCAAAAACCAGTGGATACTAGATAGCGGGTCAGAAGTAGCAGCAGCCAAACCCGTGGAAGCCCAACGCTGCCTTTTCATCAGAGATCAGTCAAGCATTTCTTATAGACGCTGGTGCAGCCATTTCTGTTTTACCTCCTGGTATAAACAAGAATTCCAAGCCACAAACATTTTTACTTTATGCAGTAAATCGAACCAGAATCAATACCTATGGAGAGAATGTTCATGAAGCTGAACCTAAATTAAGAAGAGATCTTCCATGGACATTTGTACTGGCCGATGTTTCGAAACTAATCATCGGAGCAGACTTTATGTACCACTTCAACTTGCTTGTTGATCTGAAAGGGAACCAACTGAACGACAAACTTACTGGACTTTCTTCAAGAGAAAGAGTTTTTTAAGCAGCCATGTTAAACCATTCCTTCTGTTCTGAATGGAAATTGACCTTGTTAATCGGTTTCCAGGTATAACAAGAGGGACACCGACAAGAGAGCCTGCAAAACACAAAACAGAACATCTGATCGAAATCACAGGTCGGCCTGTTTTCGCAAATGCCAGAAGACTTCCTTCAGAGAGATACATAAGGTTAAACAGGAATTTCAGCAGATAGTCAAACAGGACTCCACATGTCACTTCCAAAAGTGAGTGGGCTAGTGCATTGCATGTTGCTGATATAAGATGGAGGAGTCTGACCGTGTGGGGATTACCTACAATTGAACTTACAAACGATTCCTGACCGTCACGGATTCCCTAATATTATGGATTTTGAAATAACCTTTATGGTAAGACTATCTTCACTAAGCTAGACCTTGTAAGGGCATATGCGATGGAACTTTGTCAATTATCAGACTATAACTTAGAAATCAAACAAGAATAGAAACATAGAAATAGAAAAACTAATGCAGTAGCAGACGCCATATCACGCAACCTGTGGTGATTTAATCACACTCTTGTAGTAGAAACTTTCCCTACTTTGTCTAATCTGACTCACATCAATGTTACCTCCTGTAAATTCATTCTGTAATTGTTGACGTTTTAAGCTAATAAAAACCTTTCTAAGGGTAAAACATTCGCTATTTATTACACCACAATTTTATCAACTTAAAGACAATGTTCTTTCATTGGTGTGTTGAGGTTTCAGTTCGCCATATAAACAAGTCTTATCATTCAGAAATCCTAACCTTCATGCCGGTAGGAAATTCAAACATTCAAGGCGAAAATGTAATCATTGGAGTGCCGTCGTATAGTTCGTGATTAAGTGGATGTGAGCTGTGTTAAAACATTTGTGATTCAGTAAATGTGAATTGTATTAAATTTAAAAAAAAAAATTGTAATCCACGATGGACAAGTATCAGTGCCAGTCCTTCAAGGCTCTTTCTGCTGAGAATCATAAAAATCAGTATATTCGTGACTCTCTTATTAATGGTTTGCTCTCTTCTCAAATCCGCCAACGATTACTTGAGGAGTCTAAAACATTGAGCTTGGACGACGTCAACCAACAGGCACAATCTCGAGCTGGCCCATAAACAAGCTGAAGGATTCTCAGATGGTGCTAATGATTTCGCTTGTGCAGCACATGGCCATGATCCAAAGTCATTTCATTCCATTCCAGGTACCTCCCACTCGGGTGCACAATCTGTTGACCCCGGTTCTCAGACATCCAGATCAGATGATCTGAACGATCTTTGTGCTGGAACGGGTCAGAAGAAGAGCAGCCAATGTTTCTTTTGTGGGTTTAGCCACCATCTGCGCTACGCTTGCCCTGTGCTTGAATCAGAGTGTGCCAATTGTAAAATCAAGGATCACTATGCCTTTGTATGTCATAAAAGTAAAACAAATGCTCAGAAAACCAAACCTGTTTCTGCGGCTATTTTAGCTTCACTGAACGACAGGTTTTTACCACAGTTAAGCCACTCAGTTACCCCAGCCCTTATAAATGGAATTTCCTGTAACTTTCCCATTGACACTGGGTGTTGTAGTAGCTTCATCAGCCTCGATTTCGTCCGTGAACACAACATTCAAGTAAGGCCTGAAGAAGGACGAGTATAGATGGCATCTACATCGTTATGGACCAAAGTTGAGGGTTTTATTCTTGCGAAACTAGAAATTGCTGAACACACTTCCACTAAATATAAGCTGACTGTCATGAAAGAGCTCTGTTCTGAAGTTCTCATCATCGTTGATGAGTATTTTCGTTTCCCTATTGCATATGCCTCGTTTGCATTGCATATCGTGATGTTTCTGCTGCCACTGTGACTATAAACACACTGACAGGGGAGCTTCCGTCATGTCTAATCAAGTCAAGTCAAAGACTTCCTCCATTCAAACGGTGTAGCCACCAGCAGAACAACCCCGTAAAATCCTGCAGGAAACGAGCAAATTGAACGCCTCATTGGGACTCTGAGGTGAACTATTTGTTCCTCTTAGAAAACTCGTGGAGGGAGGACTGGGAGAAGGTTCTACAGGAATAACTCACATCAGAGTTACCTTCTGTAAATACATTCTGTAACTGTTGATGTCGTAAGCTTATAAAAACCTTTACAAGGGTAAAACGTTTGTTATTTATTACAGCACACAACCCAGTTACAGTGTGTAGTATTTCAGTATTGTTCCTACAGCCGACCGGAGCGGACATCCATTATGCCTTCCTGTGATAAATGTTTAAAGGGCTTTTCCCATAATGCTTTTCGTGTAGAGTGTGTAAAAGGTTTTCATCTTCCATGTGCTAAAAGTGATTATTTACTTTTAAAAGATGGAAAAAAAGACTGGATATGCACACCATGTCAAGAGGAATGCGACCAAAATGAAAAGATCGAAAAGGCTATTAAATCAGGTGACACTAGTAAAATAATTTTTGCAATTGAAATGTTAAAAGAGACAATAAACTCTATGAAAAAAAGTATGGATGGTTCTCTTAACCATTATTCCGATGTAGTAGAAAAATTATCAATAGCAGTTGAAGATAATAATAAAAAATTTGATCATATGATTAATCAGACAAATGAATTAAGTATCAAAAATACTCAATTAAAAAGAAAATAATAGAATTGGAGGTAAAAAATAATGATCTAGAGCAAACCATGGCATCGAATAATTTAGAATTCATGGCGTTACGCATATTAAAGAAAAAACTATACCAGAAATTATTCATGACCTCGGAGGTGTACTCGATTTAAAAATAAACAATAAAGATATCAGTGAGTGCTATAGGTTAAGGCCACCTGCGGAAACAACAAAGCCTGGCATTTTAGTACCTAAGTTTGTAAGCAAAAGGATAAGAGATGAATTTATCTGCAGAGCTAGAAAGAAAACATCAATAACAACAAGAGATCTAGGAATTGTCGATAGAGAACCAAGCCGAATCTTTGTAAACAATAACTTGACGTAGAGTAAAGGCACTAATCATTGACACTACCCCAATTATCGACACTTGCTCCTTTAATACAGAATAATAAGCGTTTGAGGAGTCCCAGATATTCAAAATTGGCGGCAAATGAAAATCCAACTCATCAGGCACCGGTTCCCGCCATAATCAAGTTACAATTGGCATATAACCACATGGGAGATGTTTTCTCCTCAGTGTTTGCCTGACACCTGTTCCTTACTGTTTTGGCTAAGGAGTAAGTCTTCATTTTTCGTGTATATCTTGTATAATTTTTAGTTTTTCCTTGTAATTTCTTTTTCATACAATTTGTTAATACAGTTAGATCATGTCAATAATTGGGTACCCGAAAACATATTTTTATCCAATTATTGACACCACCTGTCAATATTAGGGATTTCAGACAATTTTGGTTTTCACGATTATTAAACTTTTTTTTTGGCGATAAACTCAATGGTAGGTCATTTTTTTAAAAAATTGTATGGTACCAATTTTTAACAGGGGTGTCAATAATAGGTTCACATAGGTGTCAATAATTGGATTTCTGCAACAGCCATTATTGAAATGCCCATTTATTGACATATTGTCAAAAAACACCTAGGTACCTAGATGACAAATAGACAACAGCCACTCATTTGCATTCACATTCATGTATTTTGTTTCCAGATATTTCAAATGGCTCCGGTCAGTCGAAAGAAAAATAATTCAAATAAAAATAATGGAAAAGTTGCTGGCAGAAAGAAATATGAAGAGGAGCAAATGTTAGCAGCTCTCAGTACCGTGAATAATGGTGTCCCTGTTGCCACAGCGGCCCGGAATTATGGGGTACCTCAAGTCACTTTATTGTACAAAGCAACTGGTAAGTCCCAGATCAGTGGTAAGCTAGGCTGTGACAGTTTCTTGAGACCAGACGAAGAAAATGCCCTTGTACTCTGGATCAACAGAATGTGTGCCGCTGGGTTTCCTGTTACTGCCAGACAATTAAAAGACAGCGTTCAGCACCTGTTCAAGACTGAAATAGAAAGAGAAACGCCATTTAAATATGATCGGCCCAGGAAAAATGGCTGAAATGTTGCAAGTAGCGACATCCATCTGTCAGTGACCGAGTTGCTGAGAACCTAACAGATAGCAGGTCGTCTGTTACCAAATGTGGAGTAGCCAGTTTGTTTCAGCGAACCGAGCAGTACCTGCGAGAGCATTCTTTGTTCCAAGTACTGGAGGATCCCCGAAGAGTGTTCAATGGGGATGAATCTGCTTTTTTCCTAAATCCAAAAGGTAAAAAGGTTTGGGCTCCTAAGGGTAATAAGAATGTTCTGTGGTAATGATGAAAAGGAGTGTTTAACAGTCTTGATAACAGGTAATGCTGCAGGAGATGTCGCTCCTACAATGGTAGTCTTCAAGTACAAACGTGTTCCTGACCTTATCGTTAAAAGTGTTCCCCGGATACTTGGGAGATAGGGAAATCGGAGAACGGATGGATGACGGGAGCCAAGTTCTACGAATATATTACAAAAATATTTCATCCTTGGCTCATTTCAAACGATATCCCCCTTCCAGTAATTTTATTCTTGGATGGTCATACCTCCCATTTGAGTGATTTTTGCCTAAATAATGATATAATTTTGATTGCTTTGCCACCGCATACCACCCACTTTTTGCAGCCGATGGATGTGTCGGTATTTCGGTCTCTGAGGGAAAGCTGGAGGACTAAAGTGCATGGCTATCGTGTAAAACGGATTAGTGAGCCTTGCACTGCGCTCAAAAAGAGAGATTTCTGCCCACTGTTAAATGAAGTCTTACAGGGAATTTCGCCATCCATTCTTCAGAATGGTTTCAGGGCTTGTGGACTTGTTCCCTGGGACATGGGTGCAATTGCTTATTTCAACCGCGAATATAATTTTTCTAATCCTGTTGTAAGACCTCCTTCGGCGAGTGCAGTCTTACAGTCGTTGATTATCCTGGAAAGGTTCATCGATGAAGAAACGGTCAGTCAATTCAAAAAATCATCCAGAGGAACAGGTAACATTGAAAATTCCTCACTTTTCTTGGTTTGGAAAAGGATGAGAAGATGCTGCAACATAGAGCCCGACATTGAGCGTCTTGCTCATGAAGAAATTACCTTTGATGAAGGTAATATCGCACTGCCTGAAGAACAGCATCCAAATTCAACTGAAAAACTGGCAAGCCAACAGGTACCAATTCAGTCTGATTCACTCACCTCAAGAACCACACAATTATCTATTCCAAGTCCTTTCAAGAGGGCTCTCAGTTGGCCTGAGGCCCTTGGAAATACAAAAAAGAACGTTCGCAAAAAAAGTCGTAGCTTCTGCAGATTACAAAAATTATTTGAAAAGTAAAACTGACAAGAAAAGGGAAGAGGAAGAGAAGAAGAAAACTAGAGCGGTGGAGTGCATTAAAAAGAAGGAAGAAAGAGAGAAAATGAATGCAAGGAAAGCAGAAGAGAAAGAAAAGAAGAAGGCGCAGCTGTTAAAGAACAAGAAGAACTCGCATCCAAATAAGAAGGGAAAGAAAGATGTAATTTATTCCACTATATATTCCTTCTTTTTAATTACCCACCGTGGTCCTTATAACTACCAATGCTGGACTGGTTCTTCAACAAATACAAGAAAAATAGTATGTCAGAGGTAATATACTTGTCAGAATATTATAAAATTAAAAACAAGTATAACAATAGTAAATACATATACACTGATGGCTCCAAATCAAATTATGACATTGGATGTTCCATAGTAATAGACGCCAACATATTTAAGTACAAGCTTCCACCTTCATCTAGTACTTTCACGGCTGAATCTTATGCTCTTAGTGCAGCATTTTATCAAATTATGCAACGTGAAGAGGAAAACTTTGTTATTTTCACCGATTCCCTATCTGCTATGAAGGCACTTGTTGATATGTACTCAACTGACCCTGTGATAAAAAAATCTCAACAATACTCATCAATGATTAACAACTTAAAGAAAAAATGGTAACTGTTCCGAAGTGTCACTTCACTTATCAGTAGCCATGTTTATGGTTATCCATAAACTTCGGAATAATTATCGAAAAAATTAGTAATTGTTTGGATCTCATCCCCAGTGGGGATCAGAGAAAACTAAATCGCTGATCAAGCAGCAAAAGAAGCAGCAATCTCATCGACTCTAGAAGAGATTAATGTCCACACCCTGTCCGACATAAGCAGCTTTCTTAAGACTCAAGCTGCAAAGATCAGGGACCATATTTGGGATTCAGAAGAATCTAATAAGTTAAAAAACATCAAAAAGGTAACCAAAGCATGGCATAGCTCAGATCGAAGCAACAGGAGGGAAGAAGTAGTAATTACTAGAATGTGAATCAGGCATACACGTCTAACACATGAATTCTTAATAAAAAGAACTACACCACCGAAATGTGATTTATGTGATGTGTAGTTGACGACCGTCCATATCCTAGAGGAATGTCCGTTATACCAAAACAATTTCCAAGAAGCAAAAATAGAAAGAAGTATTGAAGAGTTACTTGGAGATAACACCATTAAATTAGGGAAAACGATCGATATCCTAAAAAAGATCGATATTTTTAAGAAGTTGTACAAGCAAAATAAATATATTTGAGGACACTGAAGACCTCAGCAGTTGAGTGTCCATAAAAACTCTACCTAACCTAACCTAATATGACTTACTCAATAAAATCTTTAAACAGTTTCAATTGATAATTGAAAATTCGCACCTAAATACCACAACTAAACGTTATTTTAAATCCGTGACGGATGAAACAAATTCCGAAGAACAATTATAATTAATTATAAACCAACAGTGTGGAAATGGCTGTAGAAGTTAGCATTCTATGTTGATTTGACAAAACATGTTGTTACGTGGAAAAAAAAAAAAAAAATTATTATGAATTTGAGCTAAATAATAGTTAAGATGTTTTTTTTTAATGCCTCGAAGAGGGTTACTCAAAATATAAAAATGATAAAAAAAAAAAAAAAAAAAAAAAAAAAAAAAACACATGTTAATAGACTTTTTTTTTTCGGGAGTGTTGTGTAGAATGTTTTCGGGAACCGCGAGAGCGAGGCCCCATTGTAAGTGAATGAAGAAAAACATTTTGAAGTGTAGTTCAAAAAGTAAGGTTGTGGCGAGTGACACTCGACGGACCAGGTACGAAGTCCGATCCAAGTGGAAAAGGAGCTACCAGAAAAGGAGATCGTTTCTCGAGGCAAACAAACACAGAAACAAGGTGATTTATTTTTGTAAATAAACTTATAACCTGAGTGGTTAAGGTTCCGAAAGATAGAAGGACAAATAATTGTTTTTAGCACAAACAAACAAATAAATTTAGGATATAAGTATAAATAAGTTTTCCTTTCTTTTTTTTTGTTGTTAAAGAATCATTTATTTTGTCTTACTATTAGAAATAAAGTTTTGTATTTTTTTTTGTTGAAGTAATATTTTCTATTTAATATTAACCTTAACAAGGTAATACTGTACAACCCTCGTCGAGTCTAGTACTGTGTAAAGGTATGGTGACGTCAAATGAGTTCATAGCTCATGGGATAGGTAGATGTATTCAGAGTGTGAGGTAACGAGTTCGTAACCACCTGTTATTAATAACTTTTTTTTTTGTTTGTAACTTTAATTTTAATTGTTTATTTATTTTCATTTAAAATATTATTAATTTAAAGGGTTTCGCTATGTACCTTATTTCTTTTTTTTATTTAACAAATAGCGTGGCGCTCGAGATAAATTTATTGTGGAACCCGCCCGTCTCCACTGAGTATCTGGGGCATAGTTACGGTTAGGGAATTCGTTTTTTTAATTAAAATTAATTCTTTTTTAAAATTTTAACCGTAACATTCCGAAGAACAATTACAATTAATTATAAACCAACAGTGTGGAAATGGCTGTAGAAGTTAGCATTCTATGTTGATTTGACAAAACATGTGAACGAACTGAATTTGAGATTGCAAGGAGAAAACCAGCATCTTCCTGATTTATACACTAATATCAAATCATTCCGGAACAAATTGATACTGTTTCAATCACAACTATGAAGTAAATGTTTTTCACATTTTAAAACATGTGAAATATTCAGCCACACTACTGAGACTGAGTTTCCTATAGATTTTGCAATAGAAACTTTGAGTGCTTTGAAAATAAATTTTGATACTCGTTTCTCAGACTTTGATGCCATTGCGAATCAAATTAAGATTTTTTAGAATCCTTTTGATACTGACATTGAAACCCTGGCTCCGGAACTTCAAATGGATATCATTGATCTACAGTGCAGTGATATAACTAAGAACAAATATAAAAACTCATCTTTGTTGGAATTTTATAAGAGTCTTCCAATGACACAATGTGATAATTTGTATAAATTTGCTAGTGGGCTGTTTTCTGTTTTTGTTACTACTTATTTGTGTGAGAAGACCTTCTCCAAAATGAAGTACACAAAAAATGTTTACAGATCTAAATTAACTGATGAGCATCTTAAATCTCTTTTAATAATTGGTACAAGTAAAATTAGTCCATAACTACAAACTATTGTCAGTGGAAAATCTCAATTACATAAATCTCATTAGTATTTCATATGTCACTATGCTTGTTATAAGTTATGTTTTAATTTAAAATGTATAAAATGTTAGTTGGATTCATTTAAATAATTTGTTAGTTATTATATACTGAAGTTAACTTTTCTGCATATTATACATGTCTTTACTCATTACAATTCTGTGTTTCTTTATCCAACTTATCACAAAAACAATAACAATAAGCCTACAATATTATGATTAGTTAGCCCATGACCATATCAATGTAGATGTCATATTAATCATTACTCAACATAAAATTAGAATACTTCGGTAAACTAAATTTAATTAGCTATAAAAAATATGTTCTCTAATTTTCAAGTATGCTAGCTCTCCACAGGCCAGATGTGGAACTTGGGCTGTAGTTTGGAGACCCCTGGTCTAGACGTCACTGTGCCTACTGTACAGAAATAGAGTTTTATACAGGTCCGTGCGTGCAAGATTTACATGTTTTAAACCACCGATTCTTGATAATACTCTATTTCCAGTCATATCAATCAAATAGGCATTGCAATGTACAGACAACTCCTCATGCTTCTTTACATCTTGGAGGAAATCTTAACATCGACAAAAAAGCGTTATAATCCCTACGATCAACCAACATATATCTATATCCATAAGACCTCAATTGAATATGCTAACGGCTAGCTAATAGTCCTTTACCTCATTCTTCAAAACAGCTATTACTATCCTTATAACGAAGGCGTCATTCGGTGATTTCTGCACAACCAATCATTCAGTCACATATACACCAACGAGTTATTTCTAATAGATTTAAATCCAAAAATTACGCACCTATAATGTCTGAACTACCATCCATGTGATTTGCACAAGGGTGCCCCTTTATAAATACAGGTATCGATTTTGCTGGCCCATTTAACACGAAAGAGACACAAAGAAGAAAAGCATTTCAATTGAAATCTTATGTGTGTCTGTTTCTCTGTCTCAGTGCGAAGGCTGTTCATATAGAAACTGGTATCATAATTTAGGAAAGAAGGATCGTGGCGGATATTTTGACACCGCTCGGAGAAGCAGATAGTAAAACTGTATCATCATGGATTGAAAAAGACCTGGAAGCTCCAACAATTAATGGTTTGAATTGCAGTAGTTCAATTGTTCAGAAATATTCAAAATACACATCTGCCAGTAGCTGCGTGTTATCAAAATAGGCCACTCTGCAAGGGAAAAAGTCAGAAGTACCCATTGAAGGAAATATGATGAGTCAAATGAAAATTAAACAGGGTATTGAGATAAAAGATGAGCTAGAGAATCTTTTTACTTCAAGCACTCATTGAAATTAACTTTTTATTTCTTTTAAGGCCATGCTAAAGGATGATAGACAGAAGAAAGTAAAAGAAATATCATGATAGTAGCATTAAAGAGAGAAGGCATAATTTTTTTTAATATAATATAATATATATTATTATTGAAATATTAAGTTGAGCAGTCTAACAATTTGATTAAAATTAAATTGGAATTGACAGCTCCATGTTTGTTTATAAACATGGCATCCATTTTGAATTCTAGGGGTCAAAAGAAAAATCCTTGAGAAAAATCAGGTATAAAAAAGGTAAGTTCTGGTTAGGACTTAGGGGTGTATAATTGCTGCTCACGATTGTTAGCCTGCTCAAGATTATTTTTTGTAAGTTAGTTTTAGTTACAATTAAAGTGTGCCTGATTGTCAGAGACCCATAATCTGAGAAAATATTTCATTAATTAAGTGATTAAGTGAAATTGTTTCAATATTTCAATTAAGTAAAATTGTTTCAATATTTCAATTAAGTGAAATTGTTGTTTAATTAATTTTCCTTAACGATCAATTTATTAGAAAATTAAAAATAAGAATATTACAATAGGCAGTGTTTGAAAAAATTGACACCCCTCTTAATCAAAATCTTGCCTATACTTTTGCACAAAACAGTATATAAAATACACTTGTTTTGCTTTTTAAATTCATGCAACTTTTTTAATCATTAAATAGATTGGACTCAAAAGTCGGCTAGTCAGGCTGACTTGTC
Source organism: Piezodorus guildinii (assembly GCA_023052935.1). Classification (NCBI taxonomy): domain Eukaryota; kingdom Metazoa; phylum Arthropoda; class Insecta; order Hemiptera; family Pentatomidae; genus Piezodorus; species Piezodorus guildinii. Next base: position 177,921,282 of record CM041292.1, on the reverse strand, counting down.
ACCAACATATTTGGGCTCACCTATGCTCGTTGGAAGAGTAAACGCACAATAACATTTTCAATACCACAATCCACACGAAACCTATTTAAAAATAACCTGAATACTAATCTAATCAGCAATATATTCCATTTAATTTGTATATAAATAGGTAGAAAAATTTAATTCTTCATTAAAAATGAAAAAGAGAAAAAAACAAAGCTCGTACTATAAGGCATTGATTTTTTTTTTCTTTTTAAGAAATGAGAATACGTCAGGAATCCTTACAAATATCCTCCATCAGATGTCCTTTGAGTTCTTCCGATTGTCCTTCGGCATGGCACTTCTTGATGTGCTTGATGAGCTTGTCCTTCCTGCAGTAGGAGGAGGCGCAGAGGCTGCACTGGTAAGGCTTGAAGAGAGAATGGGTGAGGAGGTGCCTCCGCAGTTCGTGGTTCGAAGACAAAACTTTGAAGCAGATGTCGCACTGCGGGTGAGTCACAGCGACTGGCTGGGTCCTTTTCGACTTGGTCATGTGTGTGCGCATGTGTCGTTTGAGTTTGTCAGATCTGGCAAAACGTTTCCCACAAGTCGTGCATTCGTGAGGCCTTATACCAGTGTGTATAGCAGAGTGCCTACTCAATTCTCGCCTCTGTCGGAAACCTTTATGGCACACCTCGCATATGAACGACCTCACCTAAAATGAAAATTATTATTATTGATCTCAAATACAATACTAAATATAATTATATAAAAAGTTAGTAAATATAACAAAAATAAACATAATTAGACTTCACTAGGTAAAAGAAATTGTATTAATCAATAAAAAAATGTTTTCAAAATTAAACACAACCACATGTTTTAAAAAAATCCTGATAACATAAAAAAACAATATTGTAAATTGAAAATTAAAGAAAAGCACATAAAATCAATGAAAAAATATAGAAGTATAAGTTCTCTCATAAAATGAATTATAATATCAAAATTATGACCACTGTTGATTTGTGTCACCACTGTTTTCTGTGAAAATTGTTGTACTTCATGTAATCTCACAATGTTAATTGTTTCTGATGGCAAAACTCTGAAAGATCGACATAATTAAAAATTTTATCTGGTAGTAGTTAAAAATACCAACCAAGAACTACGAAACATTTTTTTTTTTTTTTTTTTATTTCCTTGTTTCATTAAGCGTATGAAATAGATAAGTAGACAAAAACAAAAATATTCTATTGTATCAAATTAAGTGCTTGTATCAAATCAAATTCCACTTGACTGTCACTATAAATGGTAATTCTTTTACCAATAACTTTATCAGTTCCCAATTTAGAAGCACAATGAAGGATAGCAAATAATTCAGCTTAAAAAACTGTTATGTTTTTTGCCTAGTTGTATCGTACTGTAAAATGGGGTGAATAGAAACACTCTATGGTATCTTCAGCAATATAAAAAATTTATTTTTAATCTCAATTAATTGAACAATACATCAAATCTTAGGTCCACTTATCTCTATTATCTATTACATATTTACTGGAAGGTTTGTTTTGAATTGTAGTTTTTGAAAAACAAAATAAAGAAAAAAAAAAAAAATATATATATATATATATATATATATATATATATATATATATATTACTGTTCCCATTCAGTAGAACCAAATCTAGGGGGATATCAGGGAGGATTTAGAAGAGGAAGGTCTTGCATAGACCAGATTCTGAGCCTCAAACTGATCTTAAGACTAAGAGCACTAAGAAACAAAAAATCATTCATTACTTTCCTGGACTTCAAAAAAGCTTATAACTCAATCGATAGAGAAACTCTACACAACACCTTAGAAGAATTTGGAGTAGATCTGAAGACTAGAAATCCGATCAAAATGACGCTGACGAGCATGAAATCCAAAGTTAAATTCTTGGAAGAGATCTCAGAGGAATTTGCTATTGAAACAGGCGTAAGACAGGGAGACGGTATCTCTCATACCTTGTTTGATTGTATTCAGACATTACCACACTGTAATAAAACCTGAAGTGCTATACGCAGCTAATTTTGGGAAAGAGAAAACTGGAAGACTTGGAAACAAACGAGAGAAAAATTTTAAGAGAATTATGGAACCAGCCAAGAACAGTGAAGGACAGTACAGACTAAGAAGCAATAAAGAAATTTACCGGAACAATGAGCCAATAGATGAAATCTTTAGAAAGCGAAGATTAAAATATTTCGGGCACGTTTGGAGGATGGAAGGAAACAGGATGGTCAAGTGATATAATTAACAACTAATATAAAAACTCATCTTTGTTGGAATTTTATAAGAGTCTTCCAATGACACAATGTGATAATTTGCATAAATTTGCTAGTGGGCTGTTTTCTGTTTTACTACTTATTTGTGTGAGAAGACCTTCTCCAAAAAGAAGTACACAAAAAATGTTAAAAGATCTAAATCAACTCATGAGCATCTTAAATCTCTTTTAATAATTGGTACAAGTAAAATTAGTCCATAACTACAAACTATTGTCAGTGGAAAATCAATTACATAAATCTCATTAGTATTTCATATGTCACTATGCTTGTTATAAGTTAGGTTTTAATTTAAAATGTATAAAATGTTAGTTGGATTCATTTAAATAATTTGTTAGTTATTATATACTAAAGTTAACTTTTCTGCATATTATACATGTCTTTACTCATTACAATTCTGTGTTTCTTTATCCAACTTATCACAAAAACAATAACAATAAGCCTACAACAATATTATGATTAGTTAGCCCATGACCATATCAATATAGATGTCATATTAATAATTACTCAACATAAAATTAGAATACTTCGGTAAACTAAATTTGATTAGCTATAAAAAATATGTTCTCTAATTTTCAAGTATGCTAGCTCTCCACAGTCCAGATGTGGCTCTCGGGCCGTAGTTTGGAGATCCCTGGTCTAGACGTCACTGTGCCTACTGTACAGAAATAGAGTTTTATACAGGTCCGTGCGTGCAAGATTTAGATGTTTTAAACCACCGACTCTTGATAATACTCTACTTCCAGTCACATCAATCAAATAGGCATTGCAAAGTACAGACGACTCCTCATGCTTTAGAAAGCAAAGATTAAAATATTTCGGGCACGTTTGGAGGATGGAAGGAAACAGGATGGTCAAATAAGAAGTTGAAATGTGCTTCAAATTAGTCTACCATCATGATTACCAAATGGTCTAATCGAATAATAATAATAACTGTTCCCATTCATCCAACAGTAGGGGTGAAGAGGAACAACATTGCAAATGTTATTGTGTTTCCATTTACAACATGTGGGGTGAATGAGAACTGTTTAAAATGATTATTCAATCACTTTTTCTATTTGAAATCTTTTGAAAATAGAAATTAGGTCGCTTATATTCTAAAAAAGCTCACTTATATTCTAGAAACTAGTTCTCTTATATTCTAAAAAAGTCTAAATCATCACGCTTCTCTAAGAAGAAGAAATTTCAGTAAATGGTGTATGCACTTAGATAATTGATAAATGAAATAGACCCCAAGAATCAGGCAGATTTAGAAGATCCGATTCGCTCTTGGCTAAAATAAGCGTCCTCTTGAATTTGGACAGTCCTCCTTTGATGTGGGGTGAATGGAAACAGAAAACAGCAGTGTTCCCACTTACCCTACTCCAGAAAATGTGGATGCCATGAAGAAACTGTTCCAAACAATACATTGAGCAGGTCTTATATAGTAAAGTAAGTGGCTTTCACCCAACATTGAAATGATATTGAAGTTTTGTTCCCTTTCACACCACTGTTTCTATTCCCCCCATTTTACAGTAGCTACATCATTTGGTTTATCTTTTCTCCAGACCCCACACCCAAGCCACCAGCCATTAGTTAAAGTACAAACCCATAAACATCTTAATTCAAGTACAAACAGACTTGGACCACTTTCAAAATAAACGGCTCATAAAGAATATTAATACTAACGATCAAAGCTTACATTTGTAGGGTCGAAGAGCTCAGTAACAGTGTTAGACGAGGCATCGGCAACCTTCTTATCCTTGCTGAGGTTAATTGCGCCGTTCTTCACCTTTCCATTCTCTGTCGCGCCTTCTTCAGTCCAATTCGTAGGGTCCACGTTTATCACCATTGATTCAGATTCCAATGGTTCATCAGAATCAAAAGTATCACTATTTTCAGTCTGAAACATTTTTTATTATGATATAAGTTGACTGTGCTGTCTTAACCTTAAGTAAGGTTATCTGCTAGCAGGTCATGCTGCTCGCTACAGATAGTATAAGCATACTTAGCATATCTACTTAATTTAAAATATGGCAATTAAGCACAAGCTTAGGCAATAATTATGCAATGAATTGACTAATATATTTATCAGGTTAATATGGCACTTGAGATGCCGAAAACATCTGGAGTTTTATAATAAAGAAAAATTAAATCTTAAAGATTTAGTAACAATAATAAATAAATAATCAAATATTATAATATACATACTTTCAGTCTTTTTCCAGAGGGCACCGTGAGATCTTGTGGTTCTGACGTTTCATTCATATATGTCTGAAAGGATAATTATCAATAAGCTATAATTTATTTATATTGTTATTAAAATAATTTAACATTGATAATATTAAATAAACATAAGGAATATATCAACATATAAATTTAATGTTTTAAGGACTATTATAATTATTTTAAGTAAAAACTCGCCATTCTCATTGGCATATCTTGTAACTAGGATACAATTCAAAATGGAGGAGAACAACCTTTTTTGACTCGATTCTCCTTTTAAAAGGATACAAATCGAAATAATTCATTGGTAACTAAGACACCACACTAAGAAGAACACTTCTTAATATCGCAACTCTCAACGAGTTGCGAAACAAAAAAAGTATGAATTTAGACCAAAGAATAATGGATTAATCAATAATAAACAAAATATATATAACTCACAAGATCTGGGGAGAAGTGATGAAACTGTATATGTTTCGTGAGCTCCTCTTTGCGTGCGAATGAGGTGGGGCATTCTGTACAGGGGTGTGCTCGTCCACCGATGTGAAGTTTTTCATGCCTGGTCAGCTTGTCTTTTCTGTAAATCAAAAAATGTTCAGTACAAACTAATCAACAAGAAATATAATATTATAAGTCATAATATTCTATCTTTCGTCAGAAATTAGATAACATAATACCTTTAAAAAATTAAATTAAAAAATGTCAGTGAGGGGGAAGGCATATTTAAAAATAATAATAACATCATATATCGCTTTCTACGAAATTTCATTATTTAAAGGTTTTCTTCTCTTTCTGCTATTGCAACTACATTTCATTTTTGATCCTCGAAAACTGATTTATCTGCATTTGCTGACTGTCTATAGCCCATGTCCAACACAGAACTAACTGAGAAGAGATTAAAGAGTATCTTTAGGCTGTATAGTACATCTGTCAGAACTATTTTCTACCAAGCTCCAAAAGCTCCAAGCCCACGTGGAACAATACCTTCTATTTCGGTCCCTACCAATGCCTTCTTGTTCGGTTCCATCGCCAATAATTATCATGGATAGTTAGCAAGAGTGGTGTAGTAACCTTTGAGAAAACTAAATTAAAAATGTGGCTTTATTATTTCTCCCTGACTTGGAATAAATCATGGTTATGTCTATCTTTAAAGGCCGTGCAACACAGTGAGAGAGGAGTTAAGAGGATAAGTTAGATGAAAATTCATGAGAGTTAACGAAAGTAGCAGGAGAGGACAAAGCCATTTTTTTAAAATATAAATTTGGATTAAACATCAAATATTACTTTTTAAAAAATCCTGTTAATATTATTTTTTTTTTTTTTTAAACAAACTAAATGATAATGTTATATAAAATAAAACAAGTGTAATATACACATAATGAAAACATGTTTTTTTTCATGTAGAAATTCCATTTTAAGAAATTAAACATTATTTATAATAAAAGTTTAGAAAAATAAATGATGAAAGAAATACATTTGTTAGCAATTGAAATAATTATGTTTTTATAGTTTTCTAACATTAACAATATGTAATTTATTTTGTATGTTTGTTATGTTATTGTGATTCATAATGCACAAGCGTGACTGTCAATTGTTTTATGCATTTTTAAAGAGCTGCTAGACAGAGTTCATTGTGGGATAGGGTTAATAGAGTCGCTGGCAAGTGTAGACCATTCTTAAGTTTGTGGTCATAAAATGTGTCACATTGTTCTCAAATCGCACATCCTCATAGGAAATAGTCACAGAATAGTAGAAAACCGTCACAAGGGGTAGGAGCGGCAAGAAAGGAAAGAAGGAACATCACAGCCGAGAGAGGAAAGGAAGTAATCACGGATAGAAAGAATCACCACTTGCACACATATATAAACAGTATTTTGTTTTATTTAGTTAATATAAGTTTGTTTAGGTTCTATCTTTTACTATTTTATTCATTTAACCTCAACAAAATTACACGGATCGGCAGATAATTCGGTAATTCATAAAAACGACCGGGTTGAGGTTGCGAGCAAATGCATTAGTTGCCCCTCTTCCCAACAATGTTAATTAAATATTTATTATAAAACGTTGAAAGTATGTGACACTCCTGTGACCTCCTAGCCCCATAGTCTTTGGGTCAATCCATTCCAAATCGTCCAAACTTTGCCGCTCAATATTTTTTATTTTCATAATTTTTCACTAGTTATTATCTATCCTTTCTAGAATATAAAAACGTAGATAAAATATTTTTATGGATGATACTTTTAGTGTTGCAGCCATTTTAAGTCAGCTTCACAGATGAAAATATGTGTTGGTAAAATCTTTCTAATTCTTGTAATTTTTTTTTAAATCAACTCAAAACAAAAACTATCAATAAGATAAGGATAAGCTTTATATTTGTTGTCCCCACAACTCATTAACTAAATATTGAAGAAAGTGGTTTGAAAATTTCTCGAAAATGAATAAAAAACGATACTTCTAGCAAGATAAAAGTATTAAAAAAAATAGAGACACCTTTGATTATTTTTTCTTTTATACCTTAGTCATTGCCCTACTTGCTGTAAAAATTTCAATCATGAGATGTTAATGAATTTTCAAAAATTCGTTTTTTTGGAATGTTTACGGAACTTTGAATATTAAAAACTCACTAAATATTTTGTGAGGCTAGTTTTAGTTGTTTTACTGCTAAAAAATATATGTATAAATTATAAGTTGTCAATGGCTATAAATTGGGATAGGAAAGTTTGTAAATATTTGATACTTTTTTTTTAGTTTACAAAAAGTTAACTTCACTAGTTCTTTTTAACATCTATGATTTTCTTTTTTCAATGAATATTATTAGCCTATTATTAAAACTATTGTATTTCATGTAAATCAAATTTTCTTATATTTATCTTTAAACCTTTATGATTGATTTTAAATATTAACTTTCCAATGCCAATGCCCAATTTTTTTTTTTTTTTCTTTTCAGTTAACTATAAGATTAATGTTTCTAAAGATTTCCTACTTCTAAAAGTTTTGAGGTATTGAAGCAGTGTTAGAATTGAGGAAATTCCTAAAAATTATGTCTCAGAAAACATTTTGAGAAATCTTAAGTGACAGGCATAATGCCATTTAGGGTTTCCCAAAACAGCCTAACATGTTCAGTGCTTAACATAAAAAAAAAAAAAATTCAAGCAACTTCGGGAACTGTAGGATTAATAATTGTGTTAAAAAATAAGTGACAAGTAAATATAATAATTTAACAAAGAACAGCTGTTAAGAAATTATAAACTGATTACTTCCAAGGAGCAGGAAATCTTATCTAATCTAAAACTCGATTTGTTAAAAAATAAATCAATACGGGTCAATCCATTTGAAATCAACCCTGCCGCCGACATTTTTGATTGTTGTGAATTTTTTACTGGTTATTCTCTATCTTTTTGTAAATATAAAACCATAAATAAAAAAAAAATCTGGCCAATACTTTCAGTGTTGCAGCCGTTTTAAGTCAGCTTCATGAGCAAAAAAATATCATGGGAAAATCTTTCTAATTCCTATAATGTTTTAGATATCAAATAAAAACAAAAATCAATAATAAGATAACGATATACTTTGTAATTTTTGTCCCCACAACTCATTACCTAAATGGAGAAGAAAGTTGATAAAAAAATTCTCGAAAATGAATAAGGCATGTTGTTATCTTATTGTTGATTTTTGTTTAAACTGACTTAAAATGGCTGCAACATTACAAGTATTGGCCAGAAATATTTTTTATTTATGGTATTATATTGAAGAAAAGATAGATAATAACTGGTAAAAAAAATCATGAAAATCAAAAATGTGGCGCGGCAAAATTAATGTAAATTGGACGATTTCAAATGGATTGACCCTTATTCAATTAATTAAAATTTAGAAACAAAACAATCCCTACAATTAATTAAACAACTTGATTTTTTAAATAATTATAAGCTTCTACAAGCCAATTTGTAATATCAACTATAATAGAATAATGGATAATTTAAAAAGGAAATACAGAACCATAAATGAACAAAATTGTAAAAGGAAACAATGTTGGTGGCCAAAGGTGAAAGATAAAAAGGAAAAACCCTAGAGAGGAAGCAGGTAGAGAAAGAAAGCAGATCTGTTTTGGATGTTGAAGTGTTGGGACCTTCAAGAGTGAAGATAGCACCTCTTATCCCCATTCTTAGCCTTTCATCTTATTGTATTATTTTTTGTAAGTTATAGTTATAATAAGAAATTAAATATAAATAAATAGTGGCTGATTGTCAGAGACCCAACCCTGGGTCAATAAATTTTAATTTGGTTAAATTTATTTTTATTAATTTCCTCTTCAGGAATATTTTAAAAAATAAGAATATTACAATATTTATTATTTACCTGTTAAATGATAGAGAACAAACAGAACAAGAGAATGGTTTTTCCCCAGTGTGTATAACTGAATGCCTGAGGAGATCACCCCGAGAGGCGAACATCTTTTCACAGCCAGGGCAAGAGAAAGGTTTCCTTCCAGTGTGCAAGCGAGAGTGCTTGTTGAGGTTCGTACTTCGAGTGAACGACTTGAAGCAAACTGGGCAAACGTAAGGTCGAAGCCCTGAAACATATATAAGTTAAAGAATATGATTAGATATTGATTTTACTTTCACTTATCCATATATGAATCATAAGGGAAAGAATTGCGATTGTGAACATTTTTGAATTCCATTTTTCAATGGAAATACGAGTTTTAGGGTCCCCTGAGTCTAAATAACCATGTCTTGCAAAAAGATCCGTGTGTTTGTGGTAAGTCTATCGAAAAGTCATAAGAAACTAGATTTTCATATTTAAAACAATCAGTTACTTTTAATGGTTTTTCATCACTCTATTAACTTTTACAATTTTGAGTATAAGATAATATTTTTTCTAAAATCTTTAGCTTTCCAAACATCTATATTTTACACATACATATTTTATGTTCATATGTTGAAAAACACAAAAATTGCATTAAACAAATATTTTTCCTCTGTTCTCCTTTAGTTAAATATCTAATTAATTCAACTTATATATCAACCTATTTTATATCAATGCTAACATAAGGATATAGTTAATTTTTTCGAATCTACAAAATTGAAGGTACTTTAGAGGAAAAAAAATTTTAAATATTGGCATTTAAACCCTGTCAGACTATTTCAATCATAATAAAACCTACATGATATTAAAGCCCATTTAATTTCACACCGAAATAGGGAGTTTCATTAAAATTGTTTGAGCAGTTTTTGAGAAAAATGTGCCAAATGCTTGGTATAACATCTCATCCCTATAGTTGTCTCAAATATGAAATTTCAGTTTCTTACGACTCTTCTTAGCACACACACAGACCTTTTCTCACGACATGGTTATTTGGACTCAGAGACTCTTAAACTCGTATTTCCATTGAAAACTGGAATTCAAAAATTTCTACAATCACAATACTTTCCCTTATGATAAAACTTAAATTAAGTAAACAAACAAAAGAAGTTTGTTAGTAGCTCAAAAGCTGCTAAAATACTTTGGTATTAAATTTAAATTTATTATAATTACCTGAGTGAATGACCGAATGTTTTCGAAGATCCGATTTATACGAGAAGGCTTTTTGGCACACGGTACAATGAAAAGGTTTCGTTTTGTCATGTAACAAGTTATGCTGCAGGAGGGCATCCTTCCCGGGGAAGAAATCTCCACAGGTGAGGCAGGTCTGGGTGTTTGGCGCAGCGTGCTCCTTCCAATGGGACTTCAGGGAGGCCTTGTCCTTCTCCACCACATCGCAGAAGTCGCAGGGAAAAGGTCCTTCCTAAAGGAAATATAAAAAATTAGCTATTAATTCACTTAATATGGTAAATAAATTTCATATGGTAAAACGAGTGCAAAAGGCTGGAAATCATGATAAATGGGAGAAAAAAACAACATAAAAGATGAGAATATTAGAAAAATATATCACTCACCTGTGTGTGTATCAAAACGTGCCTGTTGAGCTGTTCGAAAATATTCAAAATGTTTATTGCAAGTCGGGCAATTCAATTCATTATCCTCTGAATCGCTAAAACAGAAGGAGAAAAATACTTTCTATAATGAAAAGTGATACAAAAATCAGTTTAACTCTAGTTAAACAAGAAGAAAAATTCTATACTATTATTATTAAGGCTATTATATAACTCAGCGTGTTGAATTCATACAAACTACACATGTTGATTTGTTTATTTATATATATATATATATATATATATATATATATATATATATATATATATATATATATATAAGAGCAACAAGATTATTTTCTAAGCAATAAACAGAAGATTCCAAAAACCTGAGACACTAAAATAACAGGTACCATATCATATTTTGACAATATTGGTAATAGTGTGTGGTAAGTCTAGCGCTAAAATGAATATTCGTAAGGAACTGAAACTGCATATGTAAAACAACTATGCCTGAGATGTTACAGAAACTTTTTCATCAAATTCGGCTAACCATAATAGCCACTTTATACCATGCATTTTGCACCTTTTTTTAATTTTCTCAAAAACAACTGCAACGATTTTGATTAAACTCGACATATTGTTGTAAAATTAAATGGGCTTTGATACGATGTGTGTTTCATTCTGATTAAAACAGTCTGACAGGGCTTAAACGCCAAAATTTTAAATATTGTTCCTCTAAAGTACCCTCGATTTCGTAGATTCGAAAAAATTAACTATATCCTTATGTTAGTATTGATAAAAATAGGTTGATATATAAATTGAATCAATTAGATATTTAACTAAAGGAGAACAAAGGAAAAATATTTGTTTAATGCAATTTTTATGTTTTTCAACATATGAACGAACATCGATAAAATATATATGCATAAAATATTTATTTTGTATTCTAAATTCCTCAGAAACTTTCTTCAATCATTATTTATATTTGTTAATAAGTGTTTCTGATTATTTGTATTAAAAAGAAAAACAATATGTTCTGTACAGTTATAACAGAGTGGATTTAAAGTTTGTGATTATTACCTATTATTGTATTTGTTATTACCTAACTAGTTTTACCTTTTACCTTGTACCAGATTTACCTATTATACCTTTTAGCAATTACTCATTTATTTATTTCTGCAATCATCAATTTATCTATTTGACAATGCATAAATTAAAATCAAGAAACAAATTCTTGAATTACCAGGCAAAGCGTAAGGACATCCAAAGGACGACCTCACTGGCCCCAACAGTCCGGGTGGCGGTCAGTAAATGAAACAACTAAATAGTTTCAACTATTTGTTTCGATTCGCCCACCACAAGACCTGATGATGACCCACAATGGAGGTCAAAACGTTGGTAAGCAATAAATAGTTGAAACTATTTAGTTGTATCATTTACTGACCACCACCCGGACTAATTCCATCCAATAAAATAATTTAATGTTCAGTCATTACCATTGAGGATCATCGCTTCCTTCAGTTTTAACGTCGTTACATTCAAAGTTGTTGTCCTTCTTCAAGTCATCTGTGTCTTCAGAAGAATAGAAGCTCTCAGCATGTCCGTTGTATTGAGTACCAGATGACAAATCAAAATTATTCGAAGATACTACCCCTCCTTCATTCTAAAAATAAATAAATACAATTAGCAAAATTTCATTGGGTAAATATGCTCTAAATAAAATAATTAACAAAGGATTTTTTCCACATATGTTAATTTTACATGATGACAATGATGTATGTTCAGCTCCAATACAAAATGTACATCTTATACTCCAGTAAGCATGCTATCTATAGGGTAATTGAACAACCAGGTGTCATCAATAAAAAAAATTATTAAGTGTTTGAAACACAAGATTAATATATACTGAAATAAATACAGCATAAAGAAAAAACTAGGCTTGCTTTTATAAAAAAATAATGAATAAAACAATAAATGAAATAGAGATGAAAATTTTCCCAACTCTCAAACTTTGGCTCTTATCAAATGTACCATAATATTTCTTTCATCTAACGTTTTTTTTTTTTTTTTTTTAATTTTACTTTCATAAATCATATTTTATAAGTCCTCATCTTAACAGAAAAAAAATCAATATGTGTAATTAATTTCCTTATTGCAAGAATTGAAACGTTGAGTTCCAAAAGGTACTATATCCATTCTAGGAAATTTTACAGGAAATGCAAAAATTTCTCATTTGTGTATTATTAAATCAACTTATTTGTTTCATTTCGCATTAAAATATATACATTTTTTTTTTTTTTACTATATTAATAACATCTTTAAAGTTATGGAATGAAATGTTTTAATATTATTTGGAACGAAACTAAATAGTGTAATCAGTCCTTTAGAAATTACTTGCATTTCTAATGCGTTTTTAAAGGACTTGAGTGTTCATTAGATAAAATTAAATAGAAGATTTAGATAAAACTAAATGATGAGAACACAAATATGCAAAATATCAATTTTTGGAAAAAAAAATGTCCTTTCTTATTGTAGTCTTTCTTATGGATATCAACGTCTCAATTGTTTCAATACAAAAATTAATTTTCAAGTTGAGCAATAGTAATAGTTAAATACAATCCTAATGAACTTGAACAACAAAAAATATTATTTCATCCAACTTATGGAATAAATAAACATCACATTGCAGTGAACAACAGTTGTTAATAATAAGAAATATACTAAAAAAAGTAGTAGTTTTATGAATTAAGATAATTTTAATGGTAGAGAAGAAAACATTAAACATAATCTCAAATTTCTTTAAGTATAATGATAAATAAAATACCTGAAGAGCCAGATATTGACGTAGCAGGGCGTCAGACTGTTCACAGAGTACTTTAAACTCATTCGCCTTTTCTATATGATAGAGGCACCGGTGGCATATTAATGAGGGGAGTCCATCACCTTCACGCATCTAAAATTATAAAATAAAAGAACCAAAGTAGAAGTAGCAGCTATGTAATAAATATGAAACAAATAAAACATTAACAACAGAAATATTGTTTAAGAATAAACTTTTTTTTTGTGGGAAATTCTTCTGTTTGCTTGTGTCATTTTGGGAAGTGAGAAGGAGCTAAAAAAGGAGGGATTTGATTTAAGAAAGGGAAGAAGTATGGTGAATGTTTGACAGAAGGGAATTCCAAAAATATGGATGGGTTCCTTCCTAAACATGACTATTGCCAAATAATAATAATTTAAAACATAAAATTAAGCAGCATGTATATATTTCCTCCACTTCGACTATTATTGTGACCTCTTGACTATTTTGAGGACAGGTAAAAGCTAATTATGAACATATTTTTAAGTTTTATCTTCGGAACTCAGATGAGATCTCATGACACCCACTTACAATGCAAGTTAAAGTGGCTCCTTCCCTTCAGCCATATATAGCATTTCCAAGTCAATTGTAACCTTTTCCAAGTCAAATGTAACTTTTTCCAAGTCAAATGTAACCTTTTCCAAGTCAAATGTAACCCTTTCCATTTCAAATGTCACCTTTTCCATTTCAAATGTTACCTTTTCCAAGTCAAATGTCACCTTTTCCATTTCAAATGTTACCTTTTCCAAGTCAAATGTCACCTTTTTCTTCACTTCTAGCCTTAAATATTCCGTTTTATTTATTGAAAAATAATTAGTTTAATTAATATTATGACATTTTTAATAATTTTGGCATATCATATCACTGTTTTTTTTAGATATTTGATATCGAGTTCTGTTTTTTACGAACTAATATTTAAAAAAATACTTAGTTTTAAAATAGTTGTTGATTTTGAATTTTTAGAGGGCAGGGATAGTTTTTGGGAATAATTAATGTGTTTTCGGGTATTATAATTACGTTTTTCGAGATGTATTTTTTATTGCTCGCGTGCATATTAACTCGCATTTACTTTTAATGTTTTTTATTGATATAGGGATTAATTAATGTGTTTTCGGGTATTATAATTACGTTTTTCGAGATGTATTTTTTATCGCTCATGCGTATTTCAACTCGCATTTACTGTTAATGCTTTTTATCGATATAGGCATTAATTATTGTGCTTTCGGGTGGTAATGATTACGTTTTTCGAGCTGTATTTTTTATCGCTCATGCGTATTTCAACTCGCATTTACTTTTAATGTTTTTTATTGATATAGGGATGAATTATTGTGCATTCGGGTGGTTATGATTACGTTTTTTGAGCTCTATCTTTTATCGCTCATGCGTATTTCAACTTGCACTTACTTTTAATGTTTTTTATTGATATAGGCATTAATTGTTGTGCTTTCGGGTGGTTATGATTATGTTTTTCGAGCTGCATTTTTTATCGCTCATGCGTATTTCAACTCGTATTAACTTTGAATGTTTTTTATTGATATAGGGATTAATTATTGTGCTTTCGGGTGGTTATGGTTACGTTTTTTGAGCTCTATCTTTTATCGCTCATGCGTATTTTAACTCACATTTACTTTTAATGTTTTTTATTGATATATAGGTTGTTAATTGTATTTGTGGGTCTTGTAATTACGCTTTTTGAGCTGTATTTATTGTCGCTGGTTCGCATTTCAACTTGCATTTACTTCTAATCTTTTTATTGTTATAGGGATCTATACTCGTGTTTTTGGGTGGTTATGAAAAAACTTTTTTTGGACTGCTTATTCTATAGCTCGCGCACGTTTCAACTTAGTGCTAATATCATTTTATATTTTGATAGAGTGGTCTTTCTTTGTTTTTGTTTTAGGGGATTTTGATTACGTGTTTTGAACATTTTATGCGCTTGCGAATTTCTATATACCGTAGATATTATGTTATAATTTGAAGTAAAAATTATTTATTGTGTTTTTGCACGTTCTGATTACGTTTTTTAACAGGATGTTACATCGCGATTGCGCATTGTTCTAGATCACTTTTTATTTAAGTTAAAATGTGCACTAGCTATAAAAAAATATCATAAACTCTATTAGTATTCCCCAAAACACTATAAACGATCCCTCTATCAAATATTTATGAAATAGGAACAGTAAATTGAAATGAGTAAAACCGATAACAAATAAGGTTCAAATAATGTTACAAGAACACCCGAATATAGAATAGACGATTCCTCAATTAAATTATCAAATAATTGTAAGAACAAGTGAGGAAGTGGGTCCATTATAAAATATTTAGTTAAAAAAACTTACTAAGGACGCTAGAAAAGGAACTATAACTAATCCTTTTATAAAAAAAAAATAATAATAAAAATAATAAAATAAAAATAAATAAATAAATAAAAAAAGCTAAATGATGTATATTCCAGCAACGATATAATGAGAACTAAAAACAAAATAATCAATCCCAATATCAATCAAAAACGTAATCATAACCACCCGAAAGCACAACAATTAATCCCTATATCAATAAAAAACATTAAAAGTTAATGCGAGTTGAAATACGCATGAGCGATAAAAAATACAGCTCGAAAAACGTAATCATAACCACCCGAAAGCACAATAATTCATCCCTATATCAATAAAAAACATTAAAAGTTAATGCGAGTTGAAATACGCATGAGCGATAAAACATACAGCTCGAAAAACGTAATCATAACCACCCGAAAGCACAATAATTCATCCCTATATCAATAAAAAACATTAAAAGTTAATGCGAGTTGAAATACGCATGAGCGATAAAAAATACAGCTCGAAAAACGTAATCATAACCACCCGAAAGCACAATAATTCATCCCTATATCAATAAAAAACATTAAAAGTTAATGCGAGTTGAAATACGCATGAGCGATAAAACATACAGCTCGAAAAACGTAATCATAACCACCCGAAAGCACAATAATTCATCCCTATATCAATAAAAAACATTAAAAGTTAATGCGAGTTGAAATACGCATGAGCGATAAAAAATACAGCTCGAAAAACGTAATCATAACCACCCGAAAGCACAATAATTCATCCCTATATCAATAAAAAACATTAAAAGTTAATGCGAGTTGAAATACGCATGAGCGATAAAACATACAGCTCGAAAAACGTAATCATAACCACCCGAAAGCACAATAATTCATCCCTATATCAATAAAAAACATTAAAAGTTAATGCGAGTTGAAATACGCATGAGCGATAAAACATACAGCTCGAAAAACGTAATCATAACCACCCGAAAGCACAATAATTCATCCCTATATCAATAAAAAACATTAAAAGTTAATGCGAGTTGAAATACGCATGAGCGATAAAAAATACAGCTCGAAAAACGTAATCATAACCACCCGAAAGCACAACAATTAATCCCTATATCAATAAAAAACATTAAAAGTAAGTGCAAGTTGAAATACGCATGATTGATAAAAAATACATCTCGAAAAACGTAATTATAATACCCGAAAACACATTAATTAATCCCTATATCAATAAAAAACATTAAAAGTAAATGCGAGTTAATATGCACGCGAGCAATAAAAAATACATCTCGAAAAACGTAATTATAATACCCGAAAACACATTAATTATTCCCAAAAACTATCCCTGCCCTCTAAAAATTCAAAATCAACAACTATTTTAAAACTAAGTATTTTTTTAAATATTAGTTCGTAAAAAACAGAACTCGATATCAAATATCTAAAAAAAACAGTGATATGATATGCCAAAATTATTAAAAATGTCATAATATTAATTAAACTAATTATTTTTCAATAAATAAATAAATAAAACGGAATATTTAAGGCTAGAAGTGAAGAAAAAGGTGACATTTGACTTGGAAAAGGTAACATTTGAAATGGAAAAGGTGACATTTGACTTGGAAAAGGTAACATTTGAAATGGAAAAGGTGACATTTGAAATGGAAAGGGTTACATTTGACTTGGAAAAGGTTACATTTGACTTGGAAAAAGTTACATTTGACTTGGAAAAGGTTACAATTGACTTGGAAATGCTATAAAACCTTTCTAAGGATCATACCTTTACCAAGCTATTAATTCCCTTCATACATCCAGTCTCCTTCAATTCACAACTCCCTTGCAAGAAAATTGCAATATTCTGACCTTCCCATTCCTACTCATGGAATTAAAACTTTTGATCATTCCTTACTTGCCAACTTCTACTACTCTCTAGAATACCCTACCAACTTATATCCTCCATGATTCTCCTTAATCATCATTCAGGTTCAAGCTGTTTATTTATCTACTAATTCAAGCTGTTCATTCATCTACTATTTTAAGCTGTTCATTTATTCAGGAAAATAAACAACAAAGTTATAATTTTTTACTACTATATCATATTAGGTATCAAAATAAATAGAAGAGGTTTCAAACAACCAAATATAATCTTTAAGGAGAAATTAAACCATAAATATGTAATTGTTCAATAATAAAAAGCTTGAAAAATAAGTATTTTGAAGAAATGTTCTAATAAAAAAAAGTAAAATATTGATGGGTATCGATTAATAATACAAGTTTTTATCAGTTTTATCTTATTTTATTATTGTAGTTTAAATTAAATAGACATTAAACCAAGGAGAAATTAAACCAAAACAATAAATAAGTAATTGTTCACTAATAAAAAGCTTGAAAAATAAGTACTTTGAAGAAATGTTCTAATAAAAAAAAGTAAAATATTGATGGTACCGATTAATAATACAAATTTTTATCAGTTTTATATTATTTTATTATCGTAGCTTAAATTAAATAGACTGAGATATATTTAACAAATGGTGAATTGTTTAATTCAGAAACAAATGAAAAAAGTATATAGGAAAATAAGTGATTCGAGTTATCATTTTTTATTACTTTGGTTTAAACGACTGAGGTATATTTGTCTGATAAAAATGACTGAATTTATAATGGATGCGGATTATTAATGGGTTTTATCTTATTTATTACAAACACTTAAAAAGTTAAAATTAAGTATGCTAGGATGGATGATAAATTATCAAGGAATTAATTTTTTAACACATGAAATTATTCTCTAGTAAAATAAAAACTAAGTTATAATTTTCAATTACTATTTCATATTGGGAATCAAAATAAACAGAAGAGGCTTCAAACAAACAAATATGTAGCTTATGGAGAAATTTAACCCAAAACAAAAAGTACGCTAAAATGTTTCTGAAACTTGGTAATAGGTATTATAATAAATAATTGTTTGTTTTAATAAAAATTGGTTAATTTTGTGATGGATACAGGTTAATATGTTTTCATCAGTTTTTAGTATCATTACATTTTAATATAAAATTAATAAAATTACTTTTCATTTCATTTCATTTAATTTTAAATTAAAATGACTGGGATGTATAAAAGGAATGATCAAGGAATGGATGTTGTAATAAATTAATTTATTTTCTAGTAAAATGAACAACTAAATTATAACATTGGGTTACTATATCATAGTAGGTATCAAAATAAACAGAAGAGTTTTCAAACAAACATAAGGGGTACTCACTACGTTTGCTATAGCATGCTATTTGTGTTATTTTGCTAAACCCGTCGAGTTTCTACAGTAGGGGTACTCACTACGTTTGCTATAGCATGCTATTTGTGTTATTTTGCTAAACCCGTCGAGTTTCTACAGTTATTTCCTGTATAAAATTGATGGGTTTAGCACAATAGCACAAATAGCATGCTATAGCAAACGTAGTGAGTACCCCTATTATTTCCTGTATAAAATTGATGGGTTTAGCACAATAGCACAAATAGCATATATATAGCAAATGTAGTGAGTACCTCTATAATATACTTTTAGGAGAAATGTAAGGCAAAACAATACATAAGTAATTGTTTAACATCAAAATATTTTTGGGAAGTTTGAAATAGATATTTTGAAGAATGTTTTTAATAAAAATTGGTGAATTTTTTATAGATAAAGGTTAATATGTTTTCATTAGTTGTTTAATAGTACATGAAAGTTTCAATTTAAACGAGTGAGGTATACTTAATGAATGGTTAAGGATTTTGATAAGAAAATGATACAATTATATAAAGGAAAATAAGCGACTATTTTATCATTTTCTATTACTATTTCATATTTGGAGTCAAAATAAACAGAAGAGATTTCAAACAAACAAATATGTAGTTTATGGAGAAATTTGGCCCAAAAACAAAAAGCACACTAAAATGTTTTTGAAACTTTGTAAAAGATATTTTGATAAACAGTTGTTTGTTTTATTAAAAGTATAAATTAAGTAGACAGGGATATAGTTAATGTATGGTCAATTTGATTTGTAAACAAATGACAAAATTGTGTAGGAAAATAAGGGACTAAGTTATAATTTTTTATTACTATTTCATATTAGGTATCAACATAAACAGAAGAGGTTTCAAACAAACAATTATAATGTACTTTTAAGAGAAATATAACCGAAAACAATACCTGAATAATTGTTTACAACTAAAATGTTTGGAATAGGTATTTTGAAGAATGTTTTTAATGAAAACTTGGTGAATTTTTTATAGATAAAGTAAACATGTTTTGATTAGTTGTTTCATATTATTACATTAAAGTTTAAATTTGAACGACTGAGGTATATTTAATGAATGGTTCAGGATTTTTATTTGTTAACAAACAATTTAATTATACAAAGTAAAATAAGTGAGTTGTCTCAGGTTATAAACAATGTTTTATCTTATTTATTATAAATATAGTTTAAATTTAGTAGGATGCGGTATATTATAAGGAAATGAATTTGTAACAAATTGAATTATTTTCGGGGAAAATAAACAAGTGTCATATTAGGTGTCAAAAAAAAACAAAAGAGGTTTTTAAACAAACGAGTATGTAGCTTATGGAGAAATTAAAACCCTAAAAAATACATAAGTAATTGTTCACAACTTAAGTCTTTTAAATAATTTGGAAAATGTATTTTGAAAAATTATTTTAATAAAAATGATTGAATTGATAAATGAGGTTTTATCTTATTTATTATAAACGCATTAAAAGTTTAGATTAAGTAGACTGGGATATATTTAAAGGAATTGATTTGAAATAAATACAATTATTTTCTGGCTAAATAAAGTACCAAGTTATGTTTTATTGGTATGTCATATAGGCATCAAAATAAACAGAAGAGGTTTCAAACAAACAAATGTAATGTTCTTTTAGGAGAAATTTAACCATACATAAGTAACTGTTCACTCACTATCAACATGTTTTTGTAATGGAATAGGTATTATGAAGATTATTTTAATAAAAATGATAAAGGTTTGATATATACAGGTTATTATGTGGTTTTGTCTTATTAATTATAAACACATTAAAAGTTTAAATTAAATTAAGTAGCATGTGTTATGTGGAATTGATTTTGTAACAAATAAAATTATTTCTTGGGAAATACAAACAACTAAGTTATATTAAGTATAAAACTTAACAGGTATAAAAATAAACAAAAGAGGTTTCAAACAAACAAATATTATGTAATATCATGGGAAGGTTAATATTAAGAGAAAAACAATAGGATTGGTGGGACTATACCTTCCCAATGTTTACGAATCAATGATGAGCATGTGTGTATGTGTGTGTGTGTGTGTGTGTGTGTGTGTGTGTGTGTGTTTGTTTATGTTTCTCTCACGGGGTTATACCTAACCTGGAAATATGACTCAATAGACTCACCTGTACGTTTGCGAAGTTCATAATCCTCGTGGATAATGGTATGGTGGTATCCACACCGGTTGAACTGTAAATATAAGACATGACACCGCGGGAGGTCCGGCATAGCCTACAGATCTCGTCGAAATTAACATCTTGAGGTGCTTGAAGGAACTGGAAGACGTTGTCCATCCTTGTCCTCCCAAGGACGCGGCGGAAGAAAGGATCTCGAAGGACGAAATAAAAATATTTTTTAAAATATCCTGCGTGATAATAAAATCAATAAGAGGGCGAGTAGAGGATTGAGGCGCCGCCCTAGTGGTTTGGGGCCCCGGGCCCCCTTCCCCTAGGCTCCATCTGCTGCCAGCGCCACTTTTTAAATAACTACCTCCCTATACGGGTCCGAGGGTCAGCAAAAAAACAGAGGGGTGTTTATTTATTAAATAATAAATTTCTATCACTAATTTTACAACTTGAAACCAGAAAAATAAATAAATTAAAAATTGGAAATTATTTCAATAAAAGTTATATTGAAAAAACCTGGTGCGCGCAACACACATGTATCACGTATAGGCCGCGCCACACGGCGAGAGAAGCATGTGGAAATAGGTGAAATGCCGCTTTTCACCGTGTGAGTAGGGGAAAGCAAAATATGAAAATGTGTGAGTTCCCGATTAGAAGTCAGCGATAGTGAATTATCATACAGTTTCAATTATAATAAACTAGCTACAGTGAGTGTCAAAAGTATTCAGAATTCGTACTTCTTTTAATTTAATAAGTATATTTCACAACTATTAATTTATATAATTCTTTTTCACTCATAAATCTTTTTAAGAGACTCCTACAAACAAAAATGACAGGAAATTAAACAAAAAAAAAGATTTCACAATTTTAGCTTTAACTAAAGGAAATAAACTAATGATTAACTTACAAAGAGCTCTTAACTTGAAATCAAATGTCTTTTAGGAAGGTCTGCGAAATCACACGGTTCCCGAACGCTGTGTAAACTTCCTTTTCTCACAAAATCATGTATGGTACTTTTCATAATAATCTTGTGGTTATTTATTATGGATTATGGAGATATCGAGCGCGTCGCTACACTCCCATAAAGAAAATCACTGACCAGATAACCGAAAAGTTTATTGCTTTTAAAAATATCTGATTAATAATGTAAAATTATAATAATTTTATGTTCTCAACAATTCGTCTCCCTCATGTAACTTATACCCAACCTTGGAAAGGATATTTTTTTAAAATAAGACCCTAAAATAAAAACGCAACGATCGAACAATGGCTACGAATAATTTTTAAAAGAGAAATAGTTGAAATGTTAAAAATAATGGTTGAAAATATGTGGTTGACTATGTATAGTGTAGATAAAATAATAATAGAACAGTAATATCTATGATAAATCACTATAATTCAAAATTAAAAGCATTGATTTATTATTATTATTAAATAAATATATGATGATCGGTACACATAAATTTATAAATATATTTTGGTTTATTATTTTCAATAATAAACCTTTGTAATCGACTATAAAATTTGAGGTTTCTAGATAAGTAGAATCCGAATAACAAATTTTTTAAAAAAAATCTGTTTCTCCATTGTTTAAGTTAATAAATAAATACCAAATATTTTTGTTTTTAGGGATATTCGAAAAAAAAAGAAGATAAAGTAAAATCGAAAATACGGTTATTGCAGATACATATATATGGTCATCTCGTTAGCTCAAAAAATGACTGGTTGTAAGACTGAAATTTTTAATGGAGGTTCCTCTCAAACGCCTACACGTGCAATAAGTCTGGGTTTGGTATAACTAGTCCTCTATGTAGTTGAAACTTATTTTGTTTTAAAACCTTTTACATCACTAGATAAATTATATTGAATGAAAGATATTCTAATTCTAACAGCATTGAAGCAAAATCATCTTATTCTGACCAGTATTAGCTTCTGAATGGATTCTAAATTTATAACAAATATTTATTAAAGCATATTGATTTCGTATCCATGTTTTATTATAAGAACCTTTAATTGTTTTTGAAAAATTAAAATAATTTTATGCTACTAAAAAACATTTCGCTATTAGCTATTATCCACCTAAATGTTTTCTGATTTTGCCCAGTATGCGGCGATAGTGACATATCATACAATTTCAACTTATTATAATAAATATGTAATAACCGTGTTTTATATTTTAATTTTTTTACTATAAATAATGTTTAATTGCTAAAATTGAGTTTCTGAATTTTTAAAAATCTGCTGAGAGCCACAAATAACTTTCACATACCTCGGTTGTTAAAATAAATTTAAGAACTATTAAATAAAGTTTAAAGAATTATATTAAGTTTCGTTGGAAATATATGTTTTAGACTAAATAATATAAAATGGTTATACACAACAATCATTAAAATTCATGTCCTATTCGTCACTTTACATTACCTTCTACAACTGTATACAAAAGATAACATTTTTTATAAAATATCTAGATTTCCAACGGTATATTATACATCTATATTAAGGGATCACTTGTAGCTGGGTGGCTAGCGTAACAGCCTCCTATGCCATAGGTCACGGGTTCAAACCCGCAGGTGGTCCTAGGATTTTTTAATGGGAGTAAAAAATCCTTAGTTATGACGTCCTTCGGAGTGGACTTTAAAAGATCCCGAGCCTGTGCGATGCCAGGTACTCATTAAAGATCCCTATCCTAATAAAACCTGGATAGGCGAAATTTAAGACTCCCACTGTAGCATCGTCCGCTTAGCCACAGTAGCATTAAGTGACGTTAAATAAATAAACAAACATCTATATTACTATTCTTTTGTTCGGAAAAAAATAGATTGAACAACAAAAAAAAAAGTCTTCTCTAGTTAGTTATCAAATTAGATCACTATGGATATTTAACAGTTGCTTTTTTACAATGCTTCCACTTTTATCTTATCTTAGCTTCGATTGAATTTTATGTCGTCAAATTTTGTTGTAAAAATAATTGTATAAGTTTTCAATGACATTCCATATAGTTCCAACGGGAATATCAATAAATAATTTTGAAGGAAATTATTATCAAATAGATTTAATTATTCGGACGTTTGCTGCTATCTGATGCCTAATTTGTCATTTGTTTTCATCATTCGTACATCATTTATTATTAGTGGAAATGTAATTGTTTATTCATTTAACTTCACTTTATGCTACTGTGGCTAATCGGATGATGCTGTAGTGTGAGTCCTAAATTTTGCCTTTTAAGATTTGATTGGTCTAAGTTCTACCGCTGGGTAGTTTCTTCACAAGCCTTTTCACGCCCTTTATAATAATTCAACACTTTTACTAGTTGTATTTCTGTTATATATATTTGTAAAATTCAATTAAATATAATAATTAAAAAAATGATTGGAATAATGATCGTTGACAAGTAGTATATCTTACAGGCTTGGGACCACCATTTTATTTTACGTTCCCTCCGACGGACGGTATATCCAAGGACTTTTTGCTCCCTTTTAAAGATCCTAGGGTCATCTGCCGGATTTGAACCTACGACCGAGGGCATAGAAGGCTGTGAAGTATGCACTACACCACAGGTGACCCCACCACAAAGATTCTCATATCAACTTCTACTTATACAAACAGGCGTATTATATCATAGTAACTCACTAGCATTGGTACTAACGAGTATTTTTAATTAAGACTTGCGAGTCACCTGTTGTGTAGTGATTAGCACGACAGCCGTCTGATCCAGGTTCTAACGCACGTTCAAACCTGGCAGATGACCCTAGGATATTTAATGGGAGTAAAAAATCCTTATACCGTCCTTTGTAGGTGCCGTAAAACGGTGGTCCTAAGCCTGTGCGATAGCAAGTACTCGCTAAAAATCCCTATCCTGATTAAACCTGGATTGAAGAAAATTATGACTCCCAATTTAGCATTGTCCGAATGGCCACAGTAGCATGAAAGTGACGTTTAGTGAATCGTATAATTAAGACATGAACATTTTTTCCGTGATATGGATCTTGCACTAAGAGAAATGAATATATAATATGGATGACATGTACAGAATGTAGAGAAGGCATTGGTCAGGGATGACTTCACGAAGAGTTGAGGAGGCCAAGGTTCCTGAGTAGCCTACCGCAGCGGATCGATCCGTCAATATTACAATGTCAGCGAATATAGGGCTCAGAAACTAAATGTGAGAACATTCAGTGCGACATAACTCAACAAACAGTTGATTTTTAAAGTTGTACTGACATACCAGAGACAGCACCACCTAATTAATTGGTTCACCCATCTCTGGGTCTAGGTTTTTTTTTTTAAATATAGGCCAACACATTAAAATAAATATTATAATTACTTAATTTTAGTTTTCTTTATCGCTTCATTAAGCACACGTAAAAAAAAAAAAAAAAAAAAAAAAAAAAAAAAAATGTATAGCATTAGGAAAGGATATATTGTGAGATACATAGGAAAAGATGTTGAAAAAAAAGTTACACAAAAAGTCAAATATATTTCAGATTCACATCCAGAACATAGAAGTATAATTATTTAACAATAAACCGTAGATCAATAAGTTTTGGAGTAGTTGGATTTCTCCTTCAAAACGTCTGAAGGTAATGTGAAGTAAGTCATTAAAGGCCTCGCTACACGATGATGATAAAGACAGACAAGTGAAGTACGTCAAAGCACTCTCATGATAGTAAGTGAGAGGAATGCATAATTTTTACTTTCCCTTACTATATAAGTAAGGGAAAGGAAAGTATTGCGATCGTGAAAATTTTCGAATTCCAGTTTTCAACGGAAATACACATTTTAGGGTCCCCTGAGTCCAAATAACCAAGTCCCGCTAAAAGGTCTGTGTGTGTGTGTGTGTGTGTGTGTGTGTGGTAACTCCCGGGCGGTCCTATGCAACTGAAATTTCATATTTAAGACAAATATCCGCCCGAGACGTTACAAAACCTTTTTCATCAAAATGAGCTTATCAGAAGAGCCGCTTTATACCATGCATTTTGCACTTTTTTTCGATTTTCTCGAAAACGGTTCCGACGATTTTGATTAAACTCGCTATATCGATGTAAAATTTAATGGGCTTTAATACCATGTAGGTTTCATTCTGATTAAAATGTTCTGACAGGGTTTAAATGCCGATATTTTAAATTTTCTTTCTCTAAACTACCTTTAATTTTGTTGATTATATAAAAATAACTATATTATCTTGTTACCACTGATGAAAAACAGGTAAATATATTAAGGTAAATATAAATAAATTGAATGAATTCGATACCCAACTAAAGGAGAAAACAGAAAAAATATTTTTTTAATGCAATTTTTTGTTTTTGAACATAAGAGCAGTAATATACATGTATGATATACCGTTGGAAAGCTAAAGATTTAAAAAAAAAAATTATATTATACTCAAAATTTTAAAAGTTAATTGAGAGTGATGAAAAGAAGATAAAACTAACTGATTATTTTAGATAATAATATAATAGATTTTTTAATAAAACATATGTTTTTTATATGCATTCATTTTAATTAATTCTTAAATAGTTTCACGTATGTTTGTCTCTAACTGTATTTGAAAATTCTTTAATTGATTTTAACAACGGCAAGTGAAAGTCATGTGTTGCCCGCACCAGATTTTTTTATATAACGTCGGATAATAACATCAAAGACGTTAAAAGGTGGTCCTGTGCGATGTCAGGTACTCGTTAAAGATCCCTTTCATAATTAAACCTGACCAGGCAAAATTTAGGACTCCCACTGTAGACCATCGTCCTCTAAGCCACAGCAGCATAAAGTGAAGTTAAATAAATAAACAGACATTGAGTTCATATAGAAACATGTGTTTTATTAAATAACCTATTATATTATTATCTAAAACAATCAGTTACTTTTGTCGGCTTTTCATCGCTCTCCATTATCTTTTACAACTTTGTGTATAAGATAATATTTTTTTTAAATCTTTAGCTTTCCAACGGTATATTACACATCCAAGTTACTGTTCTTGTGTTAAAAAAAAAAAAAATTAACTAACAAAATATTTTCGCTCTTTTCTCCTTTACGTGATATGCTTCATTTTTTCGAATCTACACAATGAAAGGCACTTAAGATAAAGAAAATTTACAATATAGGCATTTAAACCAGTCCAGATTATTTCAATCAGAATGAAGCCTACACAATATTATAGACCATTAATTTTTACATAGATTTAGCGAGTTTAATCAAAATCGTTTTCGAGAAAATGGTAAAAAGGAGGAAAGTGCATGGTATAAAGTGGCGCTTCTGGTTCGCATCTCGGGCGTATAGTTGTCTTAAATATAATATTTCAGTTCTCTTATGACTTTTCGTTTGTACTAGACTTAACACACACAGACCTTTTAGTGGGAATTGGGTCATTGGGACTCGGAGGGCCATAAAACGTGTACTTCTGTTGAAAACTGGAATTCGACATCTTTACGATCTTTCCCTTCATGAATTGGTAAGTGAAAGTAAAAATTTAATCCTAATGTAATTTTATTTAAAAATTCTTATATAAAACTCCCATCGTGTATGGCGGCCTTAAGTTACGTTGAAGCTTGCTATGGTTATGGGTAGTGGAGTCGTCGGTGGTTGAGTGCTGTTGCGTGGAGACTTGGTGGGTGGTGGTGGGCTGTTGCTCTGGTCCCCGAACTGTATCAGGATCACCAGGTAGGTAGTGGCAGCTGCGATCATCTGCAACATATGTATATAAATATAAATATATATATATATATATATATATATATATATATATATATATATAATTTTATTATTTTTATGAATATATAAATCGTGTTGACAAAATCTGGGGTGTGATGGGTTTGTCTAACTTATATTAGACGCATGCGTAGTGTTAGTAGTTTAGCAGAAGAGCCCCGTCTTCGTTGAAATACAATTTAGACTAATCAATAATCGATTGCTTACAGAATTACCAAAAGATATATAGACATATAGTAGACGCCTATTAATGGGGTGTATAAAAAAATGACCGTTTTTCAACCAAATATTTGTATTATTGTATGTTTGATATAAAGTACTATTAATACTCCAAGTATATTCCATTGTTATCTAGCTTTATTGGCCATTTGCTATATCCCACATTGAAACCGTTCTTTAGAATGGCCGTCAAAGAGCTTTTGGACCGCAAGTTTAACTTTTCTTCCTTGAAGAAAATAGACCATGCATCGTCATAGACATGTGTGAGGGCAAGCGTTTTCTTCCTGGAATGAAACTATTTTTCGGTTGATCAAAGCAGCATAACGCTCTGACAACTTCGCCTACAATCTTTAAAGTTTTTCGCTTTAAAGTAGAGTTCAGAAATCATAGAGCATTCATCAGGAACTTATCCGTGACGAATAATGTCTTCAAAATTTAAAGTCTTACAGCAACCGCAAAGTTTGACGACCTCTAGCCATTACTCAAGGGTATTCGGATTTCTCCAGTAAACCCACTTTTTTTTTCATGTTTGGTTCCAAAGGTTACTTTTTTATGATATATATGTATTAAAGAAAACAATTAATAATTAGAACAAAAAAAAAAAAAATGAACAGAAAAATAAAATTATAAAAAAAAAAAAAAAAAAGTCTATACTGGTCTGTGATGAACGTCGGTGGGATTCTTGATGGATGGTCGCTCGCTGCACTTCCAAAAGGTCGCTGTGGCGATGTATAGTGTAGCGGTGGTGGGCGGCTGGATTGGCTTTATTCTTGGTATTAATTAAACACTGCACTTTGTACTAATAAAATACTGATAACAGATGAGGTCTTGCTGGGGGCAAAGGCTGAGCGAGGAGAGAGAGTCGAGAGTAGAGACTACGCTATCGTCTCTATGTTTTTAAAAAACAATCGAATTGCTACTATTTTATATCTACATTTAATGTTAAAAAATATATATTATATTCTTTTGATTTCAGTTTTAAACAAACTTTTATAAAAAATTAAATGAATCACAATTGAATAATAATAAATAAAATTAAATCTAGTTGGGCTTGAACAGAAAATAATAAATCAAAAATATGCGTGAACGTTTGAACGCAGACCCAAGATTCATGATTCCACCAGACAGAAAAAAACTCTGTACCACAACAACCATTAAGAGTCGGGCTCAGTACATATAGAAATTCTTACTGTTTCTAGGCCAATGGCCATGCAATGACGGTTGGGCCGAGATCACAATCAGCCGCCAGGTTTTTTCCCAATTTTGTGGGTACCCGCTTTAAGAGGCTAGTTCTGCCCCAGGAGGGTAATATCATATAAATAATATTCTGCCGAGATTCGAACACAGGACCTGGAGAACAGCATACTAGTGCTCTATCCACTATACCACGACGCTCCCTGCCGAGTCAGACAAAAGCTTAACGTATACACTTATTTATTAAAACAAATATGGACTTAAGCTTGCAAAATTTGCGGACAAGCTAAAAAGACACACATTCGAAAAATACATACCTTTCGTCACAAATTTTAACTCACCACCTTATGTTTCAAACGAAAACCTTCATACCGGCTTACGTATTCCAAACAAAACAAACCACATTCGAATGACTTACAAACAATTTCAGGACAAACTACATTGAACACACAACTTGTTCAAAACATGGCTACTACTCCAGAACATAAAATATGACATAAATACATAAGAATATAATATAGATATATAACATAGAAGTATAATTATATTGCTGACATCCCTGAATTGATTCTGCACAGGCTGAAGAGGAGTTGGATGAGAGATCTCATGACCAGAAAATATGATTATGAAAAATGTAAGAATACACCACCTGTCTCTGTCATGCCTAACCATACCATGTCTATGACGTAGAACTCATTTGCTGATTGTAATATATTTTTACTAGTGAAAATAAAATTATTAAGTAAAAAAAAATCTGGTGCGGGCGACACACGACTTTCACTTACTTCGACTGTTAAAATCAATTTAAAAATTATTAAATATAATTAATAATAATAATAGGCTTAGCGAACCCGAAGGTTCGATGCCGATACCACCAAATTCCGCCTACACAGACTCGTCCAATGTGCACCATTCAAGCCCAAGCCCCCGAGATCAGCCTTAACGCAATCCTCCCATCTACGCTTCGGCCTACCTTTCGGACGCCTACCAGTCGGCTCAGCAAATACCAACTTTCTCGGAATCCGCTCGCCATCGAGCCCAACAACTTAACTCGCCCATTTGAGTCTCCGCGATGCAATCAGCTCAATTATATTCACATGATACAAGTGCCGCAATTCCGCGTTGTGCAACCTTCTAAACTCCCCAGTGGCCTCATCTCTCTTCGGACCAAATATTTTACGCAATACCTTATTTTCGAAAACCTTAAGCCGTTGTTCATCCTTCAAAGTAAGCGGCCACGTCTCACACCCGTAAAGAACCGTCGGAAGAATAATAGTTTTATAAATTCTAACCTTTAAGTTTTTAGATAGAAGCCGCGAACTAAGTAGCTTAGCAACTGAATAATAACACGCATTTCCCACCTTTAACCGGGACTTTATTTCTTCCTGGATTTCATTTTTTCTAGTTCTAATTGAACCTAAATACTTGAATTTCTCTACTTGTTCAAAAGTATGCCCTGATACATTAAATTAATATACATTATATTAAATATACTTAAATTTGAAAAATATTTTAAGCTAATTTTAATAAAACGTGTATTTATTTTCGTTGGAAACATATGGTTTAGGTTAAATAATATAACTATATTAAATTATTATTCTGTAATAAGTTTATTCTTTATTCGTCAATTTGTATCACCTTTTACAACTTTGTGTATAAGATAATCTTTTTCTAAAATCGTTCTCTTTCCAACGATATATTATACGTCCGTATTACTGTTCATTTTATCAAATGACCAAAAATTACAGAAAACAATAGTTTAACTCTTTTATCCTTTAGTTGGTCATCAGATTCGTCCAACTTGTATATTAGGCCGACCTTCTCCAATGTCATTAAGATGATAAGGTTAATCTTTTGGAATGTACAAAATTAAAGGTACTTTACAGGAAGCAAATTTAAACTATCGGATTTAAGTCCTGTCAGGCTATTTCAATCAGAATGAAACCTGCATAATATTATAGCCCATTAAATTTTACATTAATATAGCGAGTTTAATCAAAATGGTTACAGCGGTTTTTGAGAAAATCGTAAAAAGATGTAAAATTCATAGTATAAAGTGGTTTCTCGGGTAAGCCGATTTTGATGAAAAGGTTGCTGTAACATCTCAGGCATAGACACTCTTATAATATAAATTTTCAGATTTATATAACGCATCGTTTCCGCGCTAAACTTACCACTTCACGATAGCAATACTTTTGCTTTCTATATATTTCATATACAGGTAAGCGAAAGTATAAGTTTAACAAATTCATGATAAGTAAATTATTAGTATTATAAATGTTATTGGGATGGGGCGTTATCTTATTAAAGCACCAGCTTTGTGAACAACTAATCATTAATCTAGGAGGCACATTCTTTTATTTTTAATTTATTTACAGCTAGGCAGGATTAACTTACCGAGTGAACCAAAGTGTAATCCAGTGGGAAGAAACCACAAGCTGTAAAGACAACTTCCCTCTTCATCGAGATATGAAGTCGTAACTTTTTCTGAAAAATAAAAAATAATATTAGTATTCGATACTAAAATAATCGAATTTTATTTCAAATAATAATATTGAGATATTACTCACGTTGTTTGAAATATCATTCGTTTTGTCATCAATCATCAGCTGGTAGAGAAGCGTGTTAAATTCCGTCGCCTAAAAGAAAATTATTTATAGATTTACTTTTTTTTTACAAATTTATTACATTCATAAAGGGACTACACATGATGACAGTGGCTGACATAGGCCCTACAATGATAGTATTCCTCCATCAAGCAAAATTTGATTTTAGTTCAGACAGTAATCTTGCGATAGAAGGAAAGGAAGGAATATTATTCTAATAAAGCCTTACAACTACATTAAAAAAGTATAGTGCGCCAAACACACGATTATCACTTCCCTCTATAGTTAAAAACAATTTAAGGACTTTTAAATAAAGTTAGAGTTAAAAAAAGGTTAAAGAATAGCATCGAGTTTCGAGGGAAACGTAAGTTTCAGATTATACAATATAGCAATAAAAATTGTTATCTATAACAATCAATAAGTTTTATTCGCTCCTTTCATCATACAACAATGTACATAAGATAAATAGTTTTCTAAAATCATTAGCTTTCTAACGGTATATTATAACGTAGGTATACATTAATTCCTATCCTTATGCTGGGGAAAAAAATTTACCAAAAAAATTAAATTTTTTTATTAGTTCTTTTCTCCTCCAGTAGGCTATAAAATTCGTTCAACTTTTATGTTTTGTCGTTTTTAATCAATACAAATAAGATGATATGGTTAATTTTTTCGAATCTACAAAATTAAAGGTACTTTAAATTAATAAAAAAAAAAGCTGCAAATTATTACACAAAGGTTTATTGTTTCCAAATAACCATATTAGGGTATAATAACTGTTTATAGGCAATTAACTAATTTGAAAAGCAATACATGATTTAAAAGAAAACGGTAAATCATCGCTGGTAATTTCAAAACGCTATATCCGCCTTTTTCCTTTGAATTATTTATATTACTTAATCATATCACCTAATTGCCTATCTGCAGCTATATAAACAGTTATACCGTAATATTGTTATTGGGAAATAATAAACCATTGTGTAATAATTTGTAGCGTTTTTTTTTTTTTTTATTCGTAATTCGGATTCTGCACATCATGAAACGTAAGCCCTCAAATTTTGAGGGAGGGGTATTTTTTTAATCTATTACAAAGGTTCATTATTAAAAATAATAAACCAATATAAATATATTGGTATAGAAATCGAATAATTAAATAACAACGACCTTAGTATACTAATGAAAGGGGGGGGAAGGCCCTTTTTATGTTCCTGTATCTCTTTACCCCTGATGATGACCCACAATGTGGACCTACAAAGATTGGCAAGGAATAAATAGTTAAAACTATTTAATTGTTTCATTTACTGACCACCACCCGGACTAATTACTTCCTGTGATTCTCAACGGTCAACTAATTACATCCATTAAAATTTCTGCTTTTAGATTATGTCCAGAGGTCTCTTAGAACTTTTGCCGTTATATTTGCTAACATATGTATACTTATTAAATCAATTTTTATCTAAAATGTTAACTGAGAGTTTCACTTAGCGCGAAACGGATTTTTTTAGTACAAACATATTTTATAAATCATGGTATTTGTATAGAACTTTGTATGGAAATTAAGAGTTGAAACATACCTGGTCTTGCATACCGACGCATGATGTCACCATGGTCCACACTTCATAAGCCCTCACGACAATCCGATAACAAATCATCAAAAATATATCCATTCCGCCAAAATGACGAAGAGTAATCAACTCAACAGTTTTCAAGATGACACTGTAGAGGTAAGACGTAGACAGGACAAAGATGGAGGACAGAATTATGAGAATTTGAAGCGAATAGAGACCGTTGATGTTTTCGCAAACTGTTACAAGAGAGCTATGAGTCGAAAGAAGTGTCTGAAACTTGCTAGTTTTCATAAAGCCGTCGGAAAGCGCAAATTGGTTTAATTTCACTATCAGCAAGCGCATCCTCCTCTGAACCAAATTGAGCAAAACAATGAACTGCACTTGAACAATATTGCCAAGGAGCACGGTGACCAACATGGCGTAAGCGTGGAGTATACTACGCCAAGTACGGTAAACGTTGATCTCCCAAAGATCGCAGAGGAAGAGTGTGAAGACGAGAAACACTCGAGTAAGCATGACGGTGAACATGTCGAGCCTCTGGTGCTGAACGTGCACTCCGATCCTAGAAAGGTTCGAATCCAAAGTATCCAATTTGTTCATGACCCAACGTATAGTAGTCACATTAGTGACGGACTTCACAATGGATACGACGAGAGACAGTTCCAGAATGAAGAGCTGCAACCTGTCCAGGATGAGGGAGAAGTCCGAGTTGCTCTCCAACTTGAAGGTCAGGTAGCAAGCAATGGCGAGGCTGACTAACAAGAAGAGGGTGGAATACGCGAGGTGTTGGACGGAAAGGAGAAAAGCGTCAGTGTAAGGTGCGACTCCGACGATCTTGGAGACGGAGAACATGGGGTATGCCTCCCAGTAGATGTTCCCTGACTTCGGCATGGCGGAGGAATACGTAATGGAGGAATGGTGTCAGTTATATCTTCGAGCTTCAAGGTCAAGCGCACTACATTCGTCTTTCACCGTGACTGGGCCTCTTCTGTCGCCATGGTAACCTCTTCACAAAGCCTTTGTCACCTGTTTACGGATTCGCTGAACCGGAAATCAACTTCTATAATGCTTTATTTCAATCCTAATGTTTATTTTCCATTTATTGATTTTTTTTTTTTATTCTCCAGATCTTTTACTTTAGTAATATAATGCAATAAACCCAAATCTATACTAATATTATAAAGCTGAAGATTTTGTTTGTTAGAACGCGCTAATCTCAGAAACTACTGGTTCGAATAAAAAAATTCTTTTTGTGTTGGATAGTCCATTTATCGAGGAAGGTTATAGGCTATATCACTCTGCGACCAGTGAAGAATCAGTGGAAAATTTGGAAAAAAACGGGGAAAATTAGGGAAAAAAAAATCTCGCATCCCAATAATTCCAAATGATATACCTTTTAATTTAAAAATAATACAATTTCCCGTTAATTTATCTTTTGTCGTAACAATTAATAAATCACAGGTGTAAACATTTAAACACGTAGGAGTCGATTTACGTCAAGATCGGGTTGCAGAGAAAATCAGTATGTTCTTCTGCCACAAGAAAATAAAACTAAAAATTCCCTTTACGCGGAAGTACTTTAAAATATTGTCTTTTAAAAACTTCTTAATAGCGATAACAGAAATTGACGTAGACGAAGTCGTTTCAAAATGTCAAAGAAAAGGTGATGTGTACTGAGAAAGGTTTAAATCTGGCTGATAAAACCCGGTTCTGGGAAACGCCGATGATTTGGTACTGCTAGGGGAAGACACGGAAACTATACAACTAAATACAAGTGTGTTAATAAAATAGGACTCGAAATAAATACCGATAAGAGAAATATACGATTAGCAGCAGATACAGTGGCGAACTTAGTGATATTGATATATCAGGGCATAATTTTGAACACGTAGAGGAATTTAAGTATTTAGGTTCAATGATGGCGAGAAAAAAATAAATCAAGGAGGAAATAAAGTCCCGGTCAAAGGGGGGAAATGCGTGTTATTATTCTGTTGCGAAATTACTTAGCTCGCGACTTCTGTCTAAAAACTTAAAGGTTAGAATTTATAAAATATTATTCTTCCGACGGTCCTTTACGGATGAGAAACGTGGCCGCTTACTTTGAAGGACGAACAACGGCTAAAAGTTTTCGAAAATAAGGTACTACAGGTAAAACATTTGGTCCAAAGAGAGATGAGGTCACTGGGGAGTATAGAAGGTTGCACAACGCAGAATTCCGCAGCCTATATTTATATCATTCTATATTATTATATAAGTC
Source organism: Piezodorus guildinii (assembly GCA_023052935.1). Classification (NCBI taxonomy): domain Eukaryota; kingdom Metazoa; phylum Arthropoda; class Insecta; order Hemiptera; family Pentatomidae; genus Piezodorus; species Piezodorus guildinii. The sequence goes on along the minus strand of CM041292.1, from coordinate 177,885,737 downwards.
ATGTTTTATTTCAAGAGTCATTTTTAACTTTAATGGTTATTACCTTGAATCATATACATTTATAAATTTAAAGAATTTATTATTTCTTTTGATTTATTCGAGTATAATTATCAGAACTATTATTTATCCTTTTAACTTTTATTAGCTGTATGTCTATATTTATAAAAGAAAGTACCAATATTCTGGTCATCGCAATATCTAAAAATTGACGATGGTTTTGAAGCTAAATTTCTTCCTGGAGGTTCGTCTTAGTGTCTAGATGGGCAAAAAGGCTGGGTTTGAAAATCTCGACTTACAGGTGGTTGAAAGGTCTAAAACCCTTTTACAAAATTGGTTTTGGAATAAAACAAAAACTAAACGTCTCCTAAAAAATTACTCACTTAAAATTACCACAATATATTCATATACATCCTTTTCGGGCGTAAAAGGTTTTTTTTTTACTCCCATTAAAAAATCTTAAGGGAACCAGGCTAAACGATACTGCATTTCATATCTGTTTCGTGTGTAGGTTCCTATGAAAATACAATAAATTGTTATTTATTTTTTTTTAATTATTTCAATTGGCTAAAAAAATATTAGTTTCAAGAACATAATAGAACATTACTTCTAAATTCTAAAAAAAAAAAACGGGAGTGATTCAGGTGTAAGGTTTCGCCGATAAATATCAATAATTCACATTTAGGTTGTCAACGGTTTGTGACGATTATTTTTACATATTAAGTGATTATGGGTATAACCACTTCTACTGGTTTGCTATTGTAAATTTGACAGGAAGAAGTCTAGATCGGGCTTTAAATGATAACAAAGAGTAGCTGATAGTTGATATTTATTATAGCCAATCTTACCATTAACGCACATAAATTAATACGAAATGCAATATTCGCGAGCAAAGCTGCGGGTCACAGCTAGTATAAGTAATAAGCGTGAGTGCTCTAAGACTCTATTCTCGACTTGTATGCAAAGACAAATGATTTTAAAAATCTGGTGCGTGCAACACACAGCATTCACTTACCTCTCTCCTTGATATCAACATTTAAATTGACATAAACTTGATAAAAGAATTATATTGCTCCAATCCAATATTGCTTTTATTTTAGATTAAATTATATAATGGGATCCTCTGTAACATAATAGCTAGCATAACAGCCTTATATGCCAAAGGTCACGTGTTCAAACCCTCAGATGGTCCTAGGATTTTTAATGGGAGTAAAAAATCCATAGTCATACCGTACTTTGGAGAGGACGTAAAAAGGTGGTCCCGAGCCTGCACGATGTCAGCTACTCGATAAGATCCCTATTCTAATTAAACCTGGATAGGCAAAATTTAGGACACTGTAGCACTGTGGCATCATCCAATTAGTCATAGTAGCATAAAGCGACGTTAAATAAATAAACAAACAAATTATGACGGTCCCCCATAGCGTAGTGGCTAGCATAACAGCTTTCTATGCCGAATTTCGCGGATTTAAACCTGTGGGTGGCCCCAGGATTTTTTAATGGGAGTAAAAAATCCTTAGTTATGCCGTCCTTCGAAGGGGACGTAAAAAGGTGGTCCCGAGCCTGTGCGATGTCAGGTACTCGTTGAAGATTCCAATCCTAATAAAACCTGGATAGGCAAAATTTAGGACTCCCACTGTAGCATCGTCCGATTAGCCATAGTAGCATAAAAGTGACGTTAAACGAATAAACAACAACAAACAAATTATGTAACAATGTAAAGTATTATCTACAACAATGATATAAGTTTCTTCCTTTCCCCTTTCTTCTTCAGCATTACCTTATTTTTATATTGTTCCAAGCTTAATCTTGTATTAAATATGAAATATCAATTTCTTATTGTTTTTCATCTTATTAAATAAACACATACATCCAGAGGACATTTTGCAGGACTTGGTAATTTGGACCCTAAACTTTTATTTCAATTGAAAACTTTTTCTATCCCTTGGGGAAGCAGGGTGCACTAGACCAAATATTAACCCTAAATCCAAAATATTAGATATATATATATATATATATATATATATATATATATATATATATATATATATATATATAGAGAGAGAGAGAGAGAGAGAGAGAGAGATTTTTAGTGGGCTACACCATATCACATACATTGCGTTTGAAATACTTCTAAGGAAACTCTATATTCTAGAATTGGCCTAGTGCTGAACTTGGCAGATGGTCCTAGAATATTTTTTAAAGGGAGTGAAAAATATTTCATGATTCCTTCCTTCAGAGGGAACGTAAAATGGTGGTCCAGAGCCTTTCCTAAGTCAGATACTTGTTAACAATTCCAATCCTTATTAAACCAGAATAGACAAAATGTAGGGCTTTCACTTTAATATCATCCAATAGCCACTAAAACTTAAAATGAATAAAAATTACTTAAGATTTAAAACTTATACATGAAGGTATTTATTCAAATACTCATAAAAAAATAGAATAATCTTCATTATCTTCTGCAATACATCATAGATATTTTTGTTCTTTAAGCTCATTATTTTCTATGAGTTTGAAAATGACCAATTTTAAGGTTGTGATTGTAAACAGTAGCAATAAACACAATTATATCACTTAAAATGTTAAATTTTTCCGTGTAGAGGAATTGATTTTTATTAAAAGCCAAGGCTTCACAAATATTTTACGTTAAGGTAATTGAAAATTATTTCCCAATGACATCTCTTGGACCCCCTGAACATTGTCTGTGGACCCTCAGGGGTGTGCGGACCACCAGTTGGCAACCACTACCCTAGGTGGTTGAAACGGCAGTGGCCCCAAGACCTCTTGTAAACAACTAGTGAATAGAGGCTACTGTTCTCCTGACACAGGTTCGAATTCTGGGTGAGGCAGGATTATTAACTTTGTTATTTCAGCCGTGGAACGACCCTGGGGTAAAAGATCCTCCTGTGGCACACTCAGCCCCTATAAAGTGGTACCCAAAATTGGGAGAAAAACCTGGCGACAGAGCGTGATTTAGGCTCTTATCATCTAGTGGTACGGTCATTGGCCATGAAACAGTACGAATATCTATGAGTACTGAACCCAGATCATTCATGGGTTGTAGAGATGCAGGTTTTTTTTTTCAATACTTTCCCCTACTATTGGGTTTAAAATAAGTCTGTAGCATTTTTCAATATTTCAATTTAATCTTCTCTGAGTTTATAAAATCATGTTTACTTGGTCAATAATGTTTACATATTTAAAAAAAGTATTAGTTAAGGTGTTTTTGTCCATCAGTTTCAACTGAGATTCCTCATCTTTGAGTGGTATTTTGGTTGCTCGAAGATGAAAAGAAAAAAAATCATGTTCGCCATCACATGATTTTTTATTTCCATATATCCATAAATCCGTTTCACAGACGGTTATCAAAATTTGCTGTGTGTATGGCGATGAGAAAGCACCTTAAGTAATTTGCATATAACTGAAAGTGGTTTGCTCTGTTCAGAACCAGAAATTTTGACTTGGAAGAAGCAAAGCGCTCATGTCATCCTTCAACTGTTGATGACCAAATTCCAAAAGTTACCTGAAAGATGCAACATGTAATAGGTCAAAATTGGTCATATGTAATTGATTACAAATATTTAGAAGAATCTGAAGTTTTTATTTAAATCAACAGTAATAAAACGCTATGAACGTACTTTACAACCCAAAATTTTTCATTAGCCGAGGGAAAGTGAAAAAAGACTGATAGAAATGCTATATTCCACACCATGGTGGCCAAATACAGTGGTTTGCTATATACGTGTACTACAGGGCATACTGAATCAATCTAATATAAATATAATTTAATAGATCCCCCTCAGCTATTTTTTCATTTATGAATAATTAATTCATAATAGTTATTAAAACTTGAATACACTTTTTAATTAACTAATATCTAATTATTACTCATCCCTCTTAATCTAAATGTCTCTTAAATTAAAAAAAACAAAAAAAACAATAATCTTTCCACTCTTACTTGATAATTAGAAAATAAGTAAATAAACAAAAATGGAATGAACAAATACTTAACTGTAAATGTGATGATCGATAATTCACAGACAGTCCATAATTGTATTTTTGGATGAAATTGGGATGTCTTCTACAAATAGCAAGCTCTTTTTGGCTTCAGGATCGATCCGTATTTAATTATTCTCAACAATTAAAATATTTCCATTTACTAAATATTAAAACAATATTTCGGAAACAAACTCCCATTAGAATCCATTATAAACTTATATTGTATAAAAAACATCAGAATGCAGTAAATATATTTTATTCCTTTTCTGAAGAATTGTTTGAACTACCATCTGCTATATAGAATACAAATATTATGCTTAGTTCTGAGCTTAGAGATATTTACAAAAATTCACATCAGTCCATCATGCATTTTTGATCTCCTACAATTCAAATCCTCTGTCCATCCCTGTTGTACATGCTTCAGGCCTTCAGATTTATACAGTAAGGCCCACAGAACTGCATATTTCAACAGATCCTTTCTCATTCGATCCTCAATCCTATGGAACTCTATCCCTCCTTCCATCCATCACTCCATACTAACTTACCGTAGAAACACATTCTTAAAATAAATAAATAATTTAAGAAAATTAACAACATCAAAATATAGATACAGAAGAACAAAACATATACTCATATAAAACTTGTGCAGTGCTGAGTTTTAATATTTTGATTTTATTTTTTCTCTGTTTGGTTCTTTACAATTGATACCAAATACAAAAAAAAAAAATGTTTATGTATAATTTTATATAATGTTTAATAATAATTAATTAAATAAAACTCATACATACAACATCTTCTAACAAATTTTAAATTAGATTTAATAAATCTAACCTCTGGTTTCCCAACTGTGTATGATACATATATATACTACCATACTTAATTATTGAAATTTTCTTCGATCTAAGTATTCTTTGTATATTTATTCATTAAACGACACTTTATGCTAATGTAGCTTATTGGATGATGCTACATTAAAAGTCATAAATTGAATCTAAAATATTTCTCTTTAGAGTAATTATAAAATTCTTTTTGAGTTTATAGTTATCAATTTTTCATTACTGGAGAGAGAAATCTCCATTATGATCGGCAACCTCAACTTTGCTGAGTTGCTATGAACAAACAGCACGCTGAATCGACCCTGAAGACATTCTCAAGAAACAACAAAGGGAGCTATATTGCCAAATAAATAACTATAGCCACATTACTTACATCAAAATTGGTCTTGGAAATTTAAAGCCAGCCTTTATTTAATGTAGCCTGGAAAAATATTCGTGTTGTTTTCTTTGTTAGTTGGGTATAAAATTCTTACATATTTTATACTCACCCATTTCAATACTAACAATACAATCAATATTAATAATTTGAATACTAACAAAGGCAATTGGTTAATTATTACGATTTAGCAAAATTGAGGAGGAATTAATTTTAAACAATTCGTATTTAAATCAGAATAAAACCTGAAATTGGAAGGAAATAGTGGTCGAGTCGCAAGAAGAAAGCTCTTTATCAGTAAGAACGCAGCTCTAATTAGCTAGGGAGTTTGTAAATAAATTCCTGAATTTCTGGAAAAGGGTCATATTCTCTGAGAAATCCGAATTTCATATTTTTGGGCCAGATGGAAGGTAAAAAGTAGCAAATTTCTCCAATTCCTTAACTTAAATTTATCCTATTATATTTGAGTGTATAGAAACTTTTATGAGTAAGAGTACACACAAATAAAATAATCTCAAATGTGACACCATTAATGCCTCAATTTTCACAACTTAAATTGTCTTATTTTTTTTATTACTTTCACTTATCTGTATATGAAATATATAGTAAGGAAAAGTATTGGGGTAAAATTTTGGAATTACAGTTTTCAAGAGAAATACACGTTTTATTATAATTATTAGGACTCCTTGAGTCCAAATGACCAAGTCCTGCAAAAAGATCTGTGTGTGTGGTAACTCCAGCGCATAAACGAAAAGTCCTGTAAAATTGAAATTTCATATTTAAGACAACTATACACCCGCCCGTGATGTTACAACAACTTTTTCATCAAAATCAGCTTACCAGAAGCGCCATTTTTAAACCACGCATTTTGCACTTTTTATGATTTTCTAAAAAACAGCTGTAATGATTTTAATTAAACTCGATAAAACAGTGTACAAATTAATGGGCTTTCGCATCATATAGGTTTCGTCCTGATTGAAACAGTCTAACAGTAAATAAATTCCGATATTTTAAATTTGCTTCATCTAAAGTACCTTTAATTTTGTAAAATCTATAAAAATAACCATATAATCTGATTAGTATTGCTAAAAAACGGTTAAATATACAAGTTGAACGTATTTGATTACCAACTATAGTAGAAAAGAGTAAAAATATTTTTTTAATGCAATTTTTGTGTTTTGAAAATTTGAATAAACGTATAATATACCGTTGGAAAGCTGAAGATTTTAGAAAACATATTATCCTATATACTAGGTTGTAAATGTTAATAAATAGTTACAAAAAGCCAAAGAAACTAACTGATTGTTTTAGATAATAATATTATCGATTTTTTAATCAAACACATGTTTCTGTAGAAATTACATTTAAATAATTCTTTATTAGTTTCACTCATTATTATCTCTAATCTATTTGAAAATTCTTTAATCGATTTTAACAACGTAGGTAAGTGAAAGTCGCGTGTTGCCTGCACTAGATTTTTTTTTTCAAATAATTTCGAATAATATTGCTTTCTGTCGTGGTAATACTGTTTCTACACCAATTGCAGTTCTTGGAGACAGGCCAAGATCATGCCAAGTTAACACGTTTTTTTACGCGTTATTCCGCCTTCAACCACGACTTTATTTCCTCTTACATTTCGTTTTTCTAGTCATCAAATATCCTTAATAACTAAATGTATCCACATTTCAAACTTATACCCTGATATACCGATATCACCGAGACTATTATCGTTTCATCTACTAACCATATCTGTTTTTATTTCAAACCCTATCTCTTTACCGGCTTTCGTTAAAGTGCTTGGGTTAAATTCAATAATTTCCGTCTATTCGCCTAGCAGTGCTAAATCTTTAGCGTACCCTTAAACCGTAATTTTACCTCCCAAATTTAAACATTTGTCCCTAATCAATGACGTATTGTTGAGTGCTAAATTAAATAAAACAATGTTCCAAACCAGGATTAGTAAAGCGAAAGATGGACTGGCCCTCACGGAGATCAGAAGACACCAGAGCGATAACGGTGGGGTATAATGGTTGTAGGTACTCTCAGTGCCTATAGTGAACAGTCCAGTCCACCTTTAGGCAGGCTTAACACACCTGCTCATTGTTAACATAGGCATGAGACGATGCCTGCGTTAAGAAAATCTGCTACCATCATCACACATATTTCTTTAGCCTCTCTTGAACGATATTAAAAGCTTAATTTCAAGACAACTTTTAGTTTCTATGGAAACATCTATTTTATAAAATAATTTGCCTATCTAGGTTTAATTAGGATAGGGATCTATAAGGAGTACCTGACATCACACAGGCCCGAGACCACTATTTTACGTTCCCTCCAAAGGGCGGTATAGATAAAGATTTTTTACTTCCATAAAAAAATTCTATTTTCATCTGGCAGGCTTGAACCCGCGACCTTGGGCGTAGAAGGCAGTTAAAAAAGAGATATGGATGTATAATACTGTCCCTTTAAGCCCGGCCGGTTTCAAACCCGTGATCATTTGCTAGCCACTATACCACGGGTGATCCCCCTTCTTAAGTAGATATCTTTAAACAAAAATCCTTTCACCTATAGAAAACAAAGAACTGTCATTGAGGGATGGCAATTTTAACCAACACAAATCAAGCCCGGGAGACCTTCTTTGGCCTTCTCGCAATCTCAACACCCGCTAAAAGTAATGGTGTTGCTTTCCTCAGTTCGCTGTTAGGTGACACGCTACTGCCCTAGCAAATCAATTGCAGTGAAAACAAGGCCTAAGACCTCTACTGTTCTCTGTGACCTCACTTGCCTTGATGGGGTCACCTATGGTGTAGTGGATACAATAACAGCCTTCTTACCCAGGGTCGCAGGTTCAAACCATACAGGTGGCTTTAGGATTTTTTAAAAGAAGTAAAAAATCCTTAGTTATGCCGTCCTTTGAGGAGGACGTAAAATGGTGGTACTGAGCCTGTGCGATGTCAGGTACTCCATAAAGATCCTAATTAAACCTGGATTGACGAAAATTTAGGACTTCCATCGTAGCATCGTTCTATTAGCCGCAGCAGCATAATGTGATGTCTAATAAGTAAACAAACAACTTTCCGGGATTATGGCTTTCAATGTTAAAAAAAATATCGAATTTTAAAAAGGGCACAATTGACTTCCAAAAAACGATATTTTATTGGGATGGAGATATTCTCAGGCATAGAATAAATTATCAATGAAGTTTGTTAGTAGTTCAGTTATATAAATTACATTTAATAAGTATTTTTAAAGTAAAAATATTTATTATAACATGTCATAATATAATTAACAATCAGTGTATGGGTTAATAGTCACTTGATAAGCAAAACTTGTTGTATTTGTGTGTCGACATTTCGTCCTAAATTTTAGGCCTTCATCAGAGCTTAGAAAAAACTTAGCTTAGATAACAACCAATAAAATTAACCAATTACACTACTGTTATTACTATAACACTCATTACTGTTATGTTATAATTTTTCCTGTTACATTGTATTTTATTTTTAATTGAATTGAATTCTCGGCTAGGTACAAGCGAAAATGTTTCAGAAACCTTATTTTTGATTTTTTTAGTTGAAAAAAAAAAAATGGCAACACTACTTCGCTTCCCTTTTCACTTAGCTTTATTGTCAAAATCAATTTAACAAGTAATGAAGTTCAAAAAGGTTTAATGTATAATAGGGATCACTTGTAGCTGGGTGGCTAACATAATAGCCTCCTAGGCCAGAGGTCACGGGTTCAACCCTCAGATGGTCCTAGGATTTTTAATGGGAGTAAAAAATCTTTAGTCATGCCGTCCTTCGGAGAGGACGTAAATAGGTGGAAAATAGTTTTAGGATCAGCAAAGTGCGATAAAAAAAAAAAATAATAATAAAATAGCAAACATTTTAACCAAAAAAACGGGAATAATTATTTAATAGAGAAAAAGAAATGAAAAAAAAAATTGAAATTTTACACATAAATACGCTCATAACTCAGTTATTTTTGACGATAGAAACCAGTATGTATTGAATTTTAGAATCACAAAAGCGCGATAATAAAAAAAAAAAAAAAAAAAAAAAAGGAAAAATTCATATGTACACGTATATTCAAGTAAAATATTATAATAGATGTAATTACATCAAAATTCGGTTATTATTGAAGATGGAGAAAAATTGAAAAAAAAAGTTTGAGATCAAGACAACGCGATTAACAAAGAGTAAAAAATGCTTTAAATGTAGTACAGATGTATTGTATAATACACCGTTGGATAGCTAATGATTTTAGAAAAAATATTACCTAATACAAGGATTGTAAAAGTTAATGGAGAGTAAAACTAACTAATTGTTTTAGATAACAATATAATAGATTATTTAATAAAACAAATGCTTATTTTTTATTTATTTATTTAACGTCACTATGGCTAATCGGACGATGCTACAGTGGGAGTCTTAAATTTTGCCTATCCAGGTTTTATTAGGATAGGAATCTTTAACGAGTACCTGACATCGCACAGGCTCGGGACCACCTTTTAACGTCCCCTCCGAAGGGCGACGTAACTAAGGATTTTTTACTCCCATTAAAAAATCGTAGGACCACCTGCGGGTTTGAACCCGTGACCTTTAGCATGGGAGGCTGTCTCGCTAGCCAACCCAGCTACAAGTGATCCCTAAAACAAATGCTTGTATCGAAACTTTATTTAATTAATTCTTTGAACCGTTTTCATTTCTTAGTTTATTCAAAAATTCTCAAATTAATTTCAACAACGGAGGTAAGTGAAAGTCGTTTGTTGCGCGCACCAGATTTTTTTTCATTGCATGTAAATGAATGATTTAGTTGCTTTAAGAAAATTAAGAAAAACTAAGGGCAAGCTTAATTAAAATGGTTCCAGCAGTTTTCGGAGAGAGAATTGTAAAAAATTGTAGTTTTTCGAATAACAGGAACAATACAATCAGTATATTTAAGAATTGAGACATTACATTTTTAAGGGGTACTACATCAAGGTGTCATCTGAGGTGTAGTGGTTGGCATAACAGTTTCCTATGCCTAAGGTTGCGGGTTCAAACCTGGCAGGTTGGCCTTGGATATATTTATGTGAAAACACAATCCTTGGTTAAGCCGTCAGGAGGAGTCGTAAATGGTGGGCTCGAGCCTTTATGATTTCAGGAACTAGTTAAAGTTCCTTATCTTCATTAAACCTGAATAGGCAGAACTTAGGAATCCCACTTGACCAAATTGACGTCAAATGAATAAACAAATAACAATTGAGAGATTAATAGTATAACAGGAACAGTATAAAAAAAATTGGATATTCGCTTTATAGAGACTGAGTGAGCCCCAGAGAGGTTTTTAACAGTGGAATAAATAATTATCCTGCCTCGGCCGGATTCGAAACTGGGCCACAAAACCATGAGTGCTCTAGTGCAAGGGTACATAAGTAAATGAAAGTAAAAATGTTTTAATAAGAACTTACTTGGTGAACTTAAAAATAAAAAATAATTAGTATTTTTCAGTTTTTATAATAATATAGATCATTCCTATAGAAACGTTACATATTTTGAAGTTTTGAATAAACAATGTCTCTAAATTATATTACCAAAAATGTTTGATTAAGAAATTTAAAGTACTTAATAAACATCGGAAATAAGTTCAGAAATCATCTAAATATATGATAAATATAACATTACCTCGAATCTTTAGCTTCATTATAATTCAAGGCGAAGAAGCATTAAGAATGTCCTAGCAGATGGTGCTTTTTAAATACAAAAGCTAGATTGAGAATATTCGAGTAATATCTATTCCCGCCAATTCTCTACTGCCATCATGATTGCTTAGGAACAGTTGTCATAGGCACAAATATTTAAGTTTGCTATATATTATTAAATATCAATTTTCAAAATAAAAACACTTGTAATTGTTATTAATTAAATAATCTTCTATATTATGGTAATATGAAGCTTTATAGAACATTTTAATTTTTTTTTTTCACGATCATGTTATTTGTCCATTTTTGCCTCCATTCTAATTTCCAAACGTATGGGTTATTAGTCTTGGAGCACCGCTCTATCCCGTACTTTTCATTTATTGTTTAATAACCGATGTAAACACCCTTGAAATTTTGACTCTCCAAAGTCTTCGATAATGTATTCGTGCTGTTTACTTAGTGTCTGTGCGTCTTGATAGTATTTAGCGCTTAGTGTTAAGGCAACCAGGTATAGCCTAATTACTCTTGCCTTTGTAACTATCCATGCTCCTCTTTCTCTCAACTATTTCTTGCTGGTATTAAAATGCCTCTATTGCACAAGAAGCCGTTTAATCCCAATAAACATCCACCGGACTTGAAGGAAAATGAAGAGGTTTTCTTTTGCAGGCTAACTCTAGAAATATTTCGAGATTATGAGTAAGTTGATTCTGTTTAGTTTCCTAGATCGGTTTGACCCTACTGATACGTTCTCCTTTGCAGCCCACCATTTTCTCATGCATTTTCTACTACTATTAATAAGTTGATTGATCAAAAATGATGCAAGTTTCAAATGACAACATTGTTATTATCTATCTTAAACTTATTTTTCCTTTTTTATATTAGTGAACTTCATGTGGTCTTTCTCAGTTGTGAAAATTTATAATATTCAACTAAAGTTTAAATGAAAATATCTCATGTCAAATTGGTTTTTAGGTTTAAATAATTTATTTATCTATTATACCTTATCACTCCATTCATAAAATTAATAAGTTCTTGGGTTAAAAATTGGGATCACTATTATATTATTTTTTTTAACTGTTTACATTTTTATTATACCATGTTTAGTTCCATTTTGCAGATTTTTAGGTGATGTTTTCCTCCTTTTAACGATAGTTTGTCTTTAGGGAGTTTTGTGAACGAGTCATATTGTGTAACTCATTGGTTTGGTCATGTTCACTCACTGGGCGGTCTCATCTTACATATCAAGAAGCTGCGGCCAGCGAAGAGAAGGTCAAAAGGCTTTTAAAACGATTTCCGATGGAGGTAAGTTCACCCGATGAATTTATATTTTGTTGTTATTAATACTCGCATAACTTACCCATCAGTTTTATTTAATAAATATTTGTTGCCAAACATTGTAAAATAACTATGTTTAAATACTTATTTTCCTCTGTAATTTTTCCTCAATTGATTGTTGATGTGTTAAATTCATAATGCAATTTAAGTTTTAAACATAAATATTCAAGTTATAATTTTACTAATTATAAGATTTTTGGTAAATAATACTGCACTCCATTTATATAATTAAAACAGTTATTCATGGTCACTATAATATTTATATTTAGACCGAGCTACTTTAAATAATCTAGTTTTCCTGCTGCCTTTTAACTTATAACTTATTCTTTTTAATTTATATTATCATCATAATTATAATTAAATACAATCTAAGTATAATCACATGTGTCTGAGTTCTTTATTTATTGATGTTATTGTCTTATAATGTTCATACTTCAGGTTAATACAAAATTTCAATAGTTATGAAATATTGCAATAAACCTGGTAATCAAAAAGCAAACATAACTAGGATTATTGATTTTTTGGAATGTTGAGCAAGGTCAGATTCTGTGTTTAAGGACAGATATGGCCATATAGGACCTCGATCTTATTTTCTGTTAGTTTCATAAAAATAGAGTTATATTCTATCCTTATGTTATTAACCTTGACCTTAGTTTATGTAATATTTACTATTATTATTTATCTGATAGCAATAGTTGAATTTTAATTATCCTAAAATCCAATTATAACCATTAAAATATATTAAACATTAACTTAATGATGGCGTTTTAATATGGTGATGAAGTCTGAATATTTTAAAAAAGCGACTAATGTTTTAAATATGACCTGGTTTTCAGTTTTTGTTCGATTTAAGTGAATTGAGTTTACCTTAATTCTATGTACCTTTACCGTAACTTTTGTAATATTTTTTTTTATTATTTATCTTGTGGATGTTGTATGATTTTAATTGTTTTAGAATTAAATTATTGCTAAGGAAAACTCTAATTAAACCATGATTTAATTTTGCCTTCTGTCTAGTCAGAAAAACTGGTTACTAATTGTTTTATTTAATATGATCTGACATTAATTTAATATCACAAGAATGGTGTTATTTTACCTTTATTTACCTTTGCCGTAACTTATATAATATTTACTATTAGTATTTTTCTTGTAGAATTAGTCTTATTTTTATTTCTTAGAAGCTAACTAAAGTAACAAAAGAATCTGATGGATTGACTTAATATTTCCTTTCCATCTATCTGGTCAGAAAAAAATGTGAGACTTATTGAGACGTTGATTTTCTAAAGGTACTAAGGGACATTTTATTTGAAATTGATATTTTGACATAGTTTTTTCTAACGGTTTAAATTTTTTAAAGTAGGCAATCAGACGCCATCTAAAGATCACACAAGTTCTTTATAAAACGCAATTTAGTAATGCAATCCTGAAGATGATTCTTAATCTAAAGGTGCAAATTACACATTTAATTTCATTCTTAACTTGGCTTTCCATAACTGAAAAATAATGTTATTGATATGTCTGGAAAAAAAAAAAAAAATTATAGATTTTAATGCAAAATAATCAAATAAATTAGTTTAATAATACATACTCATGAGAAATTTATGCTCGTACTGTAATATTGGCCAGATAAAATGGATATAGTACCTTTTTGTAGTACCTCACAATTGTTGAAATATTGCTGGTTTATTTGCACTGTATCTGATATATGCTCATTATCTGTTTGTCCTGATGAATATTTGATTTGTTCATAGCCTTCTTTATTAAAAAAAATAATAATTTTTAAGGTATCTGATTGAGGTAGTGAGTTATAATATAATAATAATTATATTAATTGGATTGAACAAATAACAATAAAACTGAATACTTTAACTTCCTCGTGTTAATTTATTACCAACATTATTAAGGTCTACTTTAGTCAAGTTTTAAGCGAAGAAAATTTGAGAATTTGCAGTAGCACTGAAATGAGCATGTCTTGTTGAACCCAGTTCCCTATCTATTGCAATGGATTGAGCAATTTACATGTTGTTTTTTAAAGGTACTATACCCATAGATTAAATATGATGACATTTTGATTAAACCTGAACTAGTAGAATCCAATATCAGTTTATTAAAAAATGTCCTATGGTATATTTATTTAATTAACTTTACAATTTATTGCCAAAATTAATAAGTTCAACCCATTTAACACGTTCACGCCGGGATGACCCACAGGTGGGTCACACTTGACTATTCCGTGGGGTGGAGGGCATTTAGGCATGGAACTATTGTGATCTTAAGTTCAAACTTAAAAACAGTGTTGCCCAGCCTCACGCAAAACATAGATATTTGCCCCACCATGAACTTGATGAGCAAGTCTTGTTCCGTTATTGATTGCAATAGATTTGCACTTTTTGCTTTTACTTGCTTGCCTTTGTCATAGTGTATTGCGACTCATTCTTACTACTCATATTTAGTAATGTTGTTTACTTATTGCTTCATTATTTTCAATAATGAACATTTGTTATCGACCTAAAAGAATTACCACCTTCAAAATTAGAAGGTTTACATTTCAAGATGCGTAGAACCTGAATAACAAATTTTAAAAAAACTCTTTTTGTCTGCTGTACGCTGTCCGTGGCATTTCTCCGAAACTACTGGACCAATTTTTTTTAAATTCTCCACAAAAATAGTCGGAACGATGATCCTAACACCTTAACCTTGATATCAGCTGTGTATTTTTAAAATGGCCCCGATTAAAAGTGATTTAATTCAATAATTCAGTTATTTTTGAAGATAAAGAAAAACTTTTTAGTGTTTATTAACCAAAAAACTGCGAATAATTATAAAAAAGGAAAGAACAAAAATTAAAATCTTAACCATAAATACGCCCATAACTCAGTTATTTTTGAAGATAGAGAAAAATGTGTATAAAGTTTTAGAATCAGTAAAACACAATAAACAAGAAAAAGAAAACAAAAAATTAAAATCTTGCCCATGTGTATACCCAGAACACAGTTATTTTTAAAGATAGAGAAAATATTTATTAGTATTTTTAACCAAAAAATTGCAAATTATTATAAAGAAGAAATGAAAAAACATCCTATCTAAAGCTTTTTAAACATTTATACCATAATATCATTATTTGGAAATGATGAACCATTGTGTAATAATTTGTAGCATTGTTTTTTTATTATATTGGTTACCTTGTTTATCTATGGTATTGATTATCTCAGGACTCTAATGGATGATTATTGATAGACTTAATTTTGTTATAGAATCATCATCTTAAAGTCGTGTTCTTTTTTATTTTTCCCGAATGATCATTATATTTTTGTTTATTGCACTAGTTAGGAAGTTAAATGACTGCATAGTAGAAGACCTTACATAAATACTTTGGGGCTGAGAAACCCTCCATAGTCTCACCCAGCCTGTATGAAGTGAGTACCTGTAATTGGATAAAAACCGGATGGTTGAACATGATCTTGACCGAATTACTGTTAATCTTGTAGCCATACAGTACAGTCCCTGCTATGTACTGTCATGACCCTTCATGGGTCGTTGTGGAACAAAGAAAGAGAACAGGTGTTACTATAAATAACAAAAAAAAAAGTTTTTTATAATTTTTAGTTCTCTGAATTATATTTTTAAATCATGACAAATTTATACAACTTCAAAGTCACTTTATGTTGAAATTGGTGTAATTAGAAATAAATATAGTTAACAATATTAATTTTATTATTTTTAATTTCATCAATAATCATATAAAGTGGCATGAATAGTTGTACAAACGTGTTTTTTTTTTTTTGTTTTTTTTAGCTAGACACCACCAAAACCCATACTACATTGTAAGACTTGATTTTTTGGACTTCAGAAGCTTTAAAACATGTATTTACAACGAAGATTTGAAATTCAAAACATTTACTATCTCAATACTTGAATTTGAATTTCATAATTAATTAATTAAACTTGATTGTATGTTAACATATCTTATTCAATCAGAGTCATTCAAAAGCTGCCATTTTTAATTAATCTCAATAACAGGCATTAACAATATCACTACACAATTGAGACGTTGAGTTCCAAAAGGTACTATATCCACTTTAGACAATTTTACAGGAAACACAAAATTATTTTTATGACCGATTTGCTTGATTATTTTTTTATTCAAATCTAAAGTTGATGTTTTACTGTATTAGCAATGTATTTTTCCAAATTATTGCACTTTTCCGATGACTTTTAAACAATATAATATGGATATAGTACTTTTCGGAATGAAACATGGATATAGTACTGTTTGGAAAGAATTAAAAGGGATATAGTACTTTTTGGATGAATATAACATGCGATAATGAATATAACAGTCACTAAAACCTTCATGATACATTACCGATTACTAAAGTCTTTATATTTTTAATTACTAAATTATGTATTAGTCTCTCATGCCACAGGTTCTGAGTTTGAATCCCAGTCCCGGCAGGGCTTTTATAAGGATGTAAAAAAATGTGGATTCACTCACAACCTCTCCCCCCGGGTATGGGAGACCCGTCAGCCAAAGGGTGGCCGCTCACAAAATTAGTCGTAGGGAGTGATGACCCTACACTGAAACTTGCATCGTGAAACGTGAGTGTAAACTCGCAGGAGTTTACACCACGAGGCCCAGGACCTACACGGCCTGTCGCGACCTACACTGGAAGAAATTATGTATATTTCCTTATTCTTCCTATGAGAAAAGATAGATCAGGCACGGTTTTTCCTCATATTTAGCAAGTTTGTGGAGTGCTAATTCCTAGTATTTGGTTGATCAAATGCCATTATTCTATTAAAATGTGAGTTTCTGAAATTTTTTAAACTAAATTTATGTTGGTGCAAGAAGAAATACTATAAAAAAACATAATTTAATTGACAACCTACGAGAACCAAAGCAACGCAATTAAGTTGTTTAAAACAGCCTAAAACTGATTATTAGGTTTAAAATATTGATCAAAATAATAGCGGTAATCCAAGATTTGTTAAATGAACCAATAAAAATGGCGAAATGAAGAAAACAATAAATTATTGGATATATATTACGGGGTTAGGTGCTTCTGCTGTATAGTTGGAAATATGGTACCTTTTGGAAGGAAATATCAATTAATAAGTAGTCTACTTTTATCTATGATTTATACCAAAGAATCTCATCATGATTCAGAAGTATAATTATAATTTTTTTCCCCATTATTTATTATTAACATCTGTTCCACAACAACCCATGAAGGGTCAAGGTTTAAATTTAAGCAAGGACTGTAGTACCACAATACTAACCGCTTAACAAGGAGTTAACTGGGCGAAGATTGTGGTCTACCTGGAGATTTTCAACCAATCAATGGTACCCACTTTATAGCCTAGGTGAGCCACTGAATTATAAAATATTTACTTAGTGCCATTTATTATGCATTTATATCAATTTAATTATACCAAAGTTATGCAATAAACAAAAATATAATCATAAGAACGATCATTGAGGGGGAAAAAATAAAGGAAAAACCAGAGCATAACTTTTAAATGATAATCTATGAAATAATTACGTCAATAAATAATCAAGGATTAGAGTCCTAAGATAATCAATACCATCCTAAGATAAACAAAATCCTATATAATACAAAAATAAATAAATAACTTATAACTAAAATGAAACAATAACATTAGAAGATATAGTATTTGGTCAATCCCAAATTAAATTAATTTTATTTCATAATTTACTATTTTTTGGCCTCTGGGGCCATCCAAGTGCCTATTATGGATATTTATTCCATATAAAATGTTTCACCGCTTTTTCAGCAGTATCGTCTGTTTTCACTCATCTACACCTCACCATATGATTTTGATGATCCATTACTTTTGTAATTGGCCAACAAATATATCTTACAAGTATTAAACCAAAAGAAAAATTAGGATTATGATGAGAAAATATTGAGGATGTATAGTCGACTGTAGAAACTATTATAGGTGGAATAATCAGGAGTCATTCTTTTTCTAAATATTTTAAATTTTGCCCACGTTTCGGCTCAAGTTTGTGTGCCATCATCTAGGCATTACTGAGCCATGTCCAATCATAAACTGCTTGAAATGAGAAAATAACATTAAAAATTATATTTATAATTTCAAATGCAATACTAAGGACTGCGATTGACAAACACAATAGAAAGGTTAAAAGTTTCATTCCATTGCAATAAATAATGGTTCAAGACCTTTGAGTGCATGAGCAAAGTGAACATTTTCTGCATTTATAACTTGATATGGGTTGAACTTATTAATGTTCGTAATTGATTACGAAGATGATTCCTAGCATATATTATAGGACAGTTTTGTGCATGAACATATGTTATTGGTAAAGAGGGTGATTATAATAGTTCAATAAAACTAGTTACATACCATTGGTTAGTCGAAGAGTTAAGAACTATAGTTATGTTACAAATTAAAAGTTGAACAGCTATATATAGAGATTCAAGAAAAGCTGTCTGAATAATATGTTATAAGATTTTAAGGTTCATTCTCACAGAACTTACAAACCTGAATGAACGTGTACTACATGTTTTTTCATTAATGTTTTATATTTAAATGATCAGATTTTATTAATTGAGCAATATGTGTATATATAATAATGCATCAACGTTACAAAATAAATATAATATTATCTTGCTAAGACACTTTTATTCATGGCAAACTAAAAATCCCAAACCGATAAACTTTAAATCGCCTTAACAGTTGTTAACAGTAAACATTAATGATAAATGACACCGCATTCAAATTGCACCCGTGCGAAACTGGGAGGGTTGCTTGTGTATACTTATTTTATTATTTAACAAATTATTTTCATTCATATTTTTTTTTTTTTTTTTTTTTTTTTTTTTTTTTAGTTGAGAATTCCAGTGCTGTATTTATCTTCATTATGTGATAGACGTTCCCTTGTGGAATTAGCCGAAGACGTATTTTCCTTTGTCAAAGATCGATTCTTTATTGGTGAAACCGTTGAGGTCAATCTTTCCGATGGGCAATCTGAAACGTGAGTATTTGAAAATGTTCTTCTTAGTTTGTAATGCTCAAGAGTTTTTTGACAGAGTTGCCAGTGCTCTATAACACAGTATAGTAAATATGGCAATATGTTCTAAGTTAATGTTTTCGTTTGTTACTCTAGCATCAGAGCTCTGTCCAAAAACTTTAGCATTTTACAAAAGCTTAACATTAATACATATTTTTCATTTTTATTATCTTATGTTTTCTTCTTGCTTCTTATTTAGTTAATGATTTTTCTTGTGTTTCAGTGTTAAATGTCATGTTCTTGCTGTTAATCCCCCAACCAAAGAGGAAATTGAAAATTATGAAGCGAAGAATGTGAAGTAAGTTCTATTTATTACTTTTACTTATATGTAATGAATTATACAGTGCTGTAATCGTGAACATTTTAAAACAGAAATAGTTTGTATATGGGTATGTGTATTAAGTCTAACTCAAAAACAAGAAGTTATCCAAAATTGAAAATTCATAATTAAGACCAGCTTATGTCTGGGCATATCACAGAAACTTTTTCAGAAAATTTTTGTCAGCTCATATTTAATCATGGATGCGTGTCAAGTGCAAGGGAAAAAATTTCTATCCTTTGTGAATTCATATGATACTGTTGATTCTTGCAAAAGTTTATTGACAAAAATCTGAGGAAGTCATAAGTTCAACTTTTTTTTTTTAATAATTGAATATTTATTACATTTAGCTGTCTATAATGAACAAATGTATGTATACATTCAATTGTTTGATTACTTAAATTTTCCATTTGTCTTATCTGAATTGCTCTTTGTAGAAACGGTGAGAGGTATCCATGGATCCCAGCTCCGTTGTACAGGTACGAAGTTGAGCGAATGGACACATCCGAAGAGGCTGAAGTCAGCGCCGATCTTGTCTCCCGCAAGAAGTCGTCCTACACTAAAGACAAGAACAGGCTTTATATCAAGCAGTTTGTTCATCTTGAAAATGGATTTTGGAGATTAAAAGTAAGAATGATACTTTATTAATCACTTTATAATAAATATCTAACTGCTTTACCTTAATACTAGACTATGTATACAGCTAAACTGCTGTCTATGTAATTTTGTATTTAAATGAAGGCAAATCAAGGAATGATATACAAGGGTGTCTCATCTGTGGTCATATTGTGAGAGCAGGTACTATACCTTAAGTGGAACAAATAAGGTCATATGACCCATAGTTCTTTTCTCAACGGTCTAGGAGGGTATCCATACCCCAGAATTGCTTTACAGCTGAAATAACAGAATAAATAATATTCTGTCACAGCCGAGATTCAAACCCATGACCTAGGGAACAGTAGGCTAATGCTTTTTCCACAAGACCTCCCTTAAATGGTAGATCAATGGCTCATGATAATTTTTCATTTCAAAATTTAACTGTTTTTTCAGGAAAGCTCAAATATGAAGTATGGAATTTCAAAAGTGAAGTTTGACCAAATTTTTTGCGGTCCCGCTCCTGAAATGAATGTTCTAAAAACTCCCAACGGTATCGAGAAGAAGAAAGGATTCGGTGCAAAAAAGCAAGAAACTCTAAACAAGTTAGTATATTTGAAATTATTTTGATTACATTGTAGATTAAATTAATATTTAAAAAATAAATAAAATGTTTATGATTACAGATATTTCAAATCTTCTGATAAAAAATATAACATCCCTCCTAAGAAGAGCCCGAAAAGAGTGGCGAGTTCTTGGACAGGCGCAACGGTGGAGTCATCAGGAAGAGGAGGACCAAAAAGGAGATGGAAGAAGCTCACAGGTTCACTATTATTATAAATTTTTGAGATTTGTCTATGCTTTGTTAAAATGTAGTATACATTCTTCTTTAATATAAATCAATTTCTGATAAATGGGGTCTCCCATGGTGTAGTGGCTAGCATAACAGCTTTCTATAACCAAGGTCAGAGGTTGAAGACCTGGAAGATGGCTCTAGGACTTTTCATAGAGAACAAAAAATACTTGGTTTTGCTGTCCTTTTGAAGAGACATAAAATGGTGGTCCCTCATTAAAGATCTCTATAATAATTAAACCTGAATAGGCAAAATTAAGAACCCTCTCTATAGCACTGTCTGATTAGCCATAGTAGAATGAAAATGAAATTGAATGGATAAACAAATGAACATCTTTGATAACTCTCATTATCCTTAGCGTGAGAGATATTTCCTCTATCAGACTTCTCCACTGAACAAGATGAGAGTAAAAAATCTTTGGTTTTACTGTCCTTTAGAGGGAAAATAAAAGGGAGGTCCTGAACCATGTCAGCTACTCATGAATAATAATACTAATAGGCTTACCGAACCCAAAGGTTTGATGCCGATACCACCAAATTTCCGCTTACACAGGTTCGTCCAATGATCACCATTCAAGCCCCTAAGATCAGCCTTAACTTAATCCTCCCACCAATGCTTCGGTCTACCTTTCAGACGCCTACCAGTAGGTTTAGCGTATACCAATTTTCTCGGAATCTGTTCCTCACCGAGCCCAACTACTTTACAAGCCCATCTGAGTCTCCGCGATGCTATCAACTCAATTATATTCACAGGGTATAAGCTCCGTAGTTCCGCGTTGTGCAACCTTCTGAGCTCCCCAGTGACCTCTTCTCTCTTCGGACCAAATATTTTACGCAGTACCTTATTTTCGAAAATCTTAAGCCACTGTTCATCCTTCAAAATAAGTGGCAATGTTTCACATCCGTAAAGGATCGTCGGAAAAATAATAGCTTTATAAATTCTAACCTTTAATTTTTTTGACAGAAGCCGCAAGCCAAGTAATTTAGCAACTGAATAATAACACGCATTTCCCGCCTTTAACCGGGACTTTATTTCCTCCTGGATTTCATTTTTTCTTGTTATCATTGAACCTTGATACTTAATTTTCTTAACTTGTTCAAAAAAGTATGTCCTGATATATCAATATCACAAAGATCGTCACCGTTTCTACTACTTATCCTATATTTCGTCTTATCGGTATTTATTTTGAGTCCTATTTCTTTACCGGTTTTTATTGACGCACTTGTATTTAGTTATGTAGTTTCCATTTCTTCACCTAGCAGTACCAAATCATCAGCTTATCCCAAAACCGGAATTTTATCACCCATATTTAAACGTTTCCCAGTACACATCATCTTTTCTATGACATATTCTAAAGCTATATTAAATAAAACAGGTGAAAGGGAGTCACCCCGTTTCAGGCCTGATCGCATTTAAAATCTCTCGGAGTAATTATGACACGAGGTCCACTTTATCCAAATACCACTCATAAAAGACTACTATTTTAATTACACCTGGATACGCAAAATTTAGGACTCCCACACCACTGTAGGATAAAGTGACATTAAATGCCCAGATTATGTCCCACAAAATAATAGAAATATGAAAATATTAAAGAAAATGAAAATAGCACAATCAACTTCCACAAAACAACATTTTATTCAGACAGAGGAATAGTTGGCCATAGAATAAATTATTTGAAGAAGAGTATGGTAGAGGTTCACTCATCATTTAGAGCATACTTAATAAGTTTTTTTAACTTAAAATCTTTATTCATACCTACTTAATTAGTAAACTTACTATAATAGTGCCAAGATAAACAGACAAACATTTCTGATTATTCTCATTTTGCAGATATTTATGAATTTATTATTTAAGCGGTATTTCCTCCATTATACTCCTATATGATGATGGTACATTGAGTATCATAAACCTAGGAATAAAGGACTCTTAAGTGAGAACGAGATGAGGCTAAATAGATAAATAAACTGCTTTATAAGATTTATTTAAGGCTTTCCAGACACTCACTTTTCTTCCTGGTGTTCTGGTCTGGTCTTAGCTTTATTCTGATTCCTGAACAAAATACTTACTTGGTCTCTTCTTATTCCCATCTTTAAGAGTTAAAAGATCTTCCTATATCCTTGACCTTCTCACTCCTCATATCCTAAACACAAAATCACAATATCTTAACATCTCTTTGAAAAGTCCTTTATTACCCATGCTACCATACTTTAGAACTTCTTTCCTATCTTCCTTTGTAAATATAATCACTAACCATATTCAAAAACCATGTATTTCTTGTCCATCTCCTCAAAGATAAATGTTTCCGCACATATGTTTTGAGTTGTGACATTAATCAGGAATTTCGCACAACTGAATTCATACAAAATTTTCATGTTTTTATTTGTGTCTAGATAATTAAGTATTTAAATAAATTCAGACAAACTGTGCTTTTTATATTCATTATTCTTAAGGGACAGAATGTCCCGGAATAAAAATAATTTTCATTCGTTTAAATATGTATTTGTTTTAATAGGCTCAACAAACTTGGCCCGAAATACAAATCATCATCTGTTGAAGCAAAGCAAAAGGAAAAACAGGAGAAAAGGGAGAAAAAGAAGAATTTGGCAGAATTTTTAAAAGAGTGGAACATGAAAAGAGAAGATTTAGAATGCGAAGATCTCAAGGTAAAATTTTTAATTTTTATAAAGCTTAACTTATTGGCTAGCTTCAGGTGAAATATCTATTTTCACAGGAAAGGTCTATTAGTCAAATAATTTCATATGAAATCTAAATATTTCACTAATTTTCAATGCATTTTTTCCTATTTGTTTTAATATAAAATTTTCAATCCCAGGATTGACGTTCTCATGTTAAAGTGAACTTAAGTGGTTTAATTTGAATTGAACATTTACCAAAAAACACAATTTACATTAGCATATAAGAATTAACTTGTACTAATATTATAAAAGTCATGGATTTATAAATAAATGGTCGTGGATTTTCCACCGTCTGACAATTTGGCCCAGTTTTTGACGCGCTCTAGTGGCAAAATGACCGATTCTACAATAAAACTTCACAAATAAAAAGTGTAGCCAATTTTGTTCACTTTAGTTGTGTTCCTATTAAGTTTTGTCCAAAAACCCTTTGTTTTCGAGACAAAGTAAAAAATAAAAAACAGAAGTGCCAAAATTTTGGCTAAAAGTGTGAAAAAACTATGTTCTGAGCAAATTTTTGCCAGCAAATTTCAGATTCGTGTTCAGCCACCCGAAAAACATATAGGGTGAAAAAATCAAAACTGGATCATAACTTTACCATGAAAATGCTAATATGCCTAGCCTACATTTTTGACAAGCTCTAGCGGCAAAACGGTTGGTCCCACGATAAAACTTTTTGCATAAAAAATGGAGGAAATTTTAATTACTTGGATTGTGCACCTAGTACGTTTTGTCCAAAAACCCTTTGTTTTTGAGATGTAGTAAAAAAACCAGAAAAGTATGAAAAAAGAACGTGTTATAGACAAAATTTTTGCCTACAAACTTCAGATTCGTATTCAGCGACCCAAAAAACATAAAGGGTGAAAAAAATCAAAACTTTCCCATGAAATCTCTAATATAACTAGCCTATGGTGAGAGAAGGTGAAAGTAAAATATATGAAGGTTCGATGATATGTCAATACACTCTCACATACCTTCAATACATTATTAATAAATATGCATTAACCATATTTTTTTTTTTTTTTTTTTTTTTTTTTTTTTTTTTTTTATACTTTTGCTGTAAATAATGTTTAATTTCTTAAAATGGAGTTTCTGCATTAAAAAAGCATATTTTCTTAATGTGTCTTATTACAATTGTTTGATTTGATAACACTCTATTATTTAGTTTTATTGTATTTTTAAAAAAATATATATTTTATGATATTATAGGGTTTTTATGTTAACCGAATTTATTTAAAAAAATTATATCTTCCCTTCTCCTACTACTTCGGAGAACTTTGGCGAATTTTTATCTACCTCTTCTCTCACCATGTAGCCTCGAGTACCTCGAACTAAATTGCTGGTGAAGGTCTTCCACTGGATTGGTTATCCAAAACTTTGTCACTAGTCATTAATTTTCTGACTGTAGCATCATCTAATTAGCCACAACAGCATAAGGTGATATTACACAAATTAACAATTAGTGAATATTAACAAAAGAGAGGATTAATAACAGTTTATATAATCTGTAAACGTTTCATATTATAGGATCCAATACCTTACGCTAAAATTATCATATTTTATATATAACCAAATAAATTGTTAATATTTATGCCCAGAAAATGTCAACGATTTCTGTTTTCTTTTTAGGATTTACCAGTTCCGACACCGGTGAACAGTAAACTTTCAGACGTAAGGTTTGGTGATGCCGTGATGATAATGGAATTTCTGTTTTCCTTCAGGAATATATTACCTGTAAAAGACTTCTTCCCGAATGGTGTCACATTCGATTTAGTTGAAAGAGCTCTCATTGAAAACGAAATATCAGGTAAATTGATTATATGAAGATTTAATAATTTAAAGTACTTTTATAAATGTTAGGAATCCTAATAGCCTAAATAATGAGATGTAAAGTTAGTAGAGATATAGATTCTCACTCAATAGTTGATTTGTAAAATAGGCAACACGGAAAGACTCAGTATTTTACTTTCAATTATTGCGTGAAATTTCGCAGACAAATATTAATAGTATTCGCTAGTATATTATAATAATATAAGGCTATTATTATTATATATAATTTTTGGATTTGAGTCAAAACTAATTACTTAATTTCCTATTTTTGTTCTTTATTTAGGTCCATTGAGTGATCTCGTTCAACTTCTTCTCCAAGGGATATTTGACCTTCTCGATCAAGAAGCGGACGAAACCAAAGATACTGACGTGAAGATAACACGTTAGTAAATGATTTATTTTAATTTTATTAGTTATAAGTTCCACTGTTGACTACTTACTTGATTTTATTTAGGTTGTTGAATGAGATTGCAGATACTGAATGACATAAGAGTAGTAATATAGATGTATAATATACCATTGTATGAATTAAAAAATCAGGTGGACTTAAAACACGACTTTCACTTATGTTCAAATATTTTTTAGAACTTTTAAATAAAGTAACTCTCACACTTAATGAAGGCGGTCAACACCATAAAGTGTGTACCCGTGTCTTGAGAGCTTCTTGTCTACGTAGTCTACACAGTGAATTGTTTGAAAGTCCAAGCTTAAACATGTGGTAATTGAGTTATTAGAATCCCCAAAAGATAGCAGTAATTGTTTTGAAAGAAGCCCTTCTCATACTTAGTAGGCACTTGCTTCTTTTAATACTAGGACCATCTAAAAATCTAAGTGAGTGCTGCTGTCCTTTGTTTAACCAAAGTTGCTTAAATTTAGTTAAGTAGGGTTTTTTAACACATTTACGCAATCACCGATTTTCTATGTCTGCTCTGTGGGGCAGCGCTCGAATTTATGCCAAATTTCATTTATTATTGCCGTTCAGACTTGCATACAAGTTGTATGTTAACTAACAGTCTAATAATGCACAGGGGTTCTGGTGTTACAGGAATAATTTCTGAAACTTTCCTGGCCAGTGAGTCGGCTTTTTCATTGCTGCTAATTCCGGTGTGTCTTACAGCTTTGTATATAAGATAATATTTTTTCAAAAATCTTTAAGTTTCCAATGGTATATTATATATCTGTATTATTATTCTTATGTTAAGAAACTTATGAACCATTACCTTACAATACCTGCCTTTCTGTCGCAGCCGGCTTGGTGTTCACCCGAGGAGAGGCAGACATGGTGAGCGTGGTAAAGGCGGCCACAGCCTCTGAGGCGTGGATCAGGAAGCACCACTCCCTTCCGCTGAGCCAACTCACCGTCGACCCGACCACCCTTACCGAAGTCCTCAGGTTACACTTCCTCAGTTCTGGGGCAGCTCCTGCCAGGAGTAAAACAGCAAAATGGAGGTGAGTACTTCAAACTTAAATAAATAGTCTATTTGTTGTCTGCTCTCAAACTTAAATAAATAGTCTATTTGTTGTCTGCTCTGTCGGTAGAAACGATCTGTAAAGGGAAGGCACCAAATCACAATGCTATTTTAAGTTGAATTTTATTCTGTACTAGTCCCACTAATGAATCTTGACTTTCTGACAGCCTTAAATAGGATTGGAAAGTATGTTTAATAATAAAATTTGATATTTAACTTTATTATTACAAAGTTATATTATTGTTACTATAATGCCAATGGTTCAGGGATTTTCCCCATCAGGAAAAACCTGGTGGCAGAGTGTGTTCTCGACCTTATCACCTCATTGCGTGGCCGTTGGCCTAGAATCAGTATGAATCTCTATTTGTTCTGAGCCCAAGACCCTTCACGGGTTGTAGAGGTACAGTTTTTTTAATTTTTATTATTATTTTTTTGTTTATAATAATAATAATAATAATAAGATAGTAAATAAAAATGAATAAAATTACGTTTATGCATACAATTTTTTCAAGTTTCAAATTATTGAGGATATCTTGAAGAAGGTATGATACATATTATTAAGTGTTTTATGTATGTAATGCTCAAGAGAGCATTTATTTTAATTGCCTATCCTTTTATTGGGGCTTCAGAGAGCCCTTAGTTTTTCGTAAATATGTCTCTGTTCGGGATAAATCTAGTTCTAGTATTGAGTGAAGTTTCAAGTGTGCAGTAATTGTGGATATTTTTGTGTAGCAAGAGTAATTTTTAAATATTCTCATGCATAGATTTTGGATTTTTTCTAGCTTTTTGTTGTAAATTGTCTTAAGATGTGTCTATTTCATATACGATCTTCATTGTTACAACTAACTATAATAGAGGTTGTATTCAATTCTAATGAAATTAATTTGAGTAAATATTAAGAGGGTCGTGTCACTCTGCCTAAAATGTGACATATAACAAAGGCCATTGTGAAAACCTAAACGGTAAGCCCGGAACAGTCATAGCAGGGGAAATTGTATCGTCCCTAACCTGTTGTTTCTTATTAAGTTTTAGCTTTATAATCTCTTTATTTCTCTGTAATATTTTCTTAATTTAAAATAATATATATTATTTGTTTTTTTACATTTCTTGCAGATATCAAGCAAGAGGTGGATATTGTAACAACGATGACCCCGGTGTTCTCTTCAAATTGAGAAAACCTCACATCATCGAGAAGCTAGGGCAATCGAATATTTGCGATTTCTCCATAGGTAAGTGGTCTTTTAAATAATTTTAATTCTATAGCATTTCTTTTAATTTAAAGCTAAATAATTTATTTTAAAATAATGAAAGAATATTACGTGAAAAATTTGAAAATTTGACTTAAGTCTTGTTTTCATGAAACCTTTCTGGTTTTGACCTTGCTTTGAATATCTTTGCCAACAAATGCCTGCCAGGTTCTTCTATGTTCTATGTAATAATTATATGCTGCGATGTCTGATGAAATATTGGTAAAGAAATCAATGGCATGGTCGAATACAGAAAAAGTTTATGAAGACAGTAATGATACACTAAATAAAAGCATTAAAGTGTATTCAACACTTAAGTATTTTTTAAAATTATATTTCATATCAAATGTTCTCAATTAATGTGATTTTTTTTTGGAAAATAAGTGAACCTGATGGATCAATTGAGATGTTGATTTCCAAAAAGGTACTATATCCACTTTAGAAAATTGGACCAAAATTAAATGTGTAATTATTAGCATTATAAAATAATTGCATTTCTAAATCCTGTTTTTAAAAGACTTGAATGTTCATTTAATAAAATCAAATATAAGATTTAGGTAAAACTAAATGATGAGGATACAAATATGCTAAAATGTCCTTTAGTTCCTTAACTAGTAACCAACGTCTCAATTATAAAATTAAAACTGAGTGTTAGGATCCTTTTGCATTTCTATTCTTTAATTGTCGAATCTGAGCTTTGTTTTATTATCTTCAACAATGTATCTTTCTAGCCAACCAAGCGAATATCACATTTTATTTTATTTTTGTTACCACAGATGAAAAGGTCTCAGTTATAAACTGCCTCATGGAACAGATCCTGACTTATTCGGCGCCTCGGGATATCATCGAAGAAGGTTGTGACAAAGCAAGGTCCGCTCGTATTGAGCTGAGGTCTGTCAGGGCTGCCGAAGTCAGAAAAGGAAAAGAAGAAGCTATGAGGTTTGTGGAAGAAACTTATAATATTTGTTATTAATTATTAATGTAGTTAGGTTTATTATTATTATGGAAGTACAAATTTCTTTGCTTGTTAATTAAATAAAATTATTGTCTGTTTATTAAGTAGTGTTTATGTGTTTGGTCATTTTATTATCGTTGAAACAGAAAATCGCATGAAACTGAAATTACTTGTTAAGTAATGTCTGAAATCTTGCAGTAGAATATTTGCTGAAATCAAATTACCGTAAATGTCAGTTTATATAATTGATTTTATACATTTTTACTGAAGGGGTATTCCCAATGTTATTTTAATTGTTAAATGGCTACAAAATTTTAATTTCAGGACAAGTTCTGTCTATCCTATGTTGTAGGGGTACTAAGAGTTATATTTTCTTGTGTTTGTTAAAGCTTTTTTATTTATTAATAGCTACTATATATAGGATATGATTAAATTGAAATAACTTATGATTATAAAAAAAAAAAATAAAAAAAAAAAAAAAAAAAAAACCCATTAAAAAGACCATCTGAGACACATAACCCACCAAACAAAGCTTCAGGCAATATTGTGGTCATGTTAGATGATATAACAGTGGGTGTGATATCTGTATTACAATAGAATAATAAGCTATTTCCATAACTTCATGTCGAATTATATTGATAGTTTAACTGATGCCAATCTTGATAGTTTAAAGAAACAAAAAAGTTCTAAAATTGTATGTGTTAAACTTTTCTTCAATGCACCGTTACGGTTCTGATGGATTGGTTTATTAAAGACGTTTTAAGCACATGTACATGGTAGTTGATTTGATACAATACAATTAAAATTTTTGGCTAGCTTATACAGAGAAAACTTAAAAAAATAAAATAAAAATTGACTCTATACTTTTTACTTATATTAAGATACTCCTATTATATATTTCATGGTTTCCCTTTATTATAATTCCATAAATAGGATTTATTATATTATGAATATAAATAATAGTTTCATTATTAAATACATTTATATGAATACAATTATGTTTAAGTTATGAATTCAGTTTTATTATCAAAGTATAGTGAAGGTGCTGGAAGGTCAGCTCCATTGAAATTTGTGCTTCCTTGATAACTTGATTTGGTATGCCTTTAGAATCGTAAATTTTAATTGAATATATCAGATGTGTTTTTGTTCCTCAGACTATACCCTACCCTGAAGTTTTATTGTTGGCTTCCTTTCCAGTCCCTTTCCTGTTGTTATCCTACAGTAAGTGTTCTCCTTATCCTTCCTTTTCCTTAAGTCTTAATCCTATTAATATTTTAGATCTTTATTGCGGTTAATAAAAAAAAAGAAGATAACCAATAAAAACAATTAGTCGAAGGGAATATAAAACAAAATGATAAAATATCAGCCATAAAACATGATTATATTAACAAACAGTAATATAAGATGAATTTTTATATGAAAATATAGCAAGATGGTTAAGTTCTAACAAAACAAACAGTAATTATAACTTAAGAATATTTGTTATATAATTTTGTAGTGATTAAATGTAGTATATGAAGGATTAATTAGAGGAAATATATGTTATGTTCACATATGTTTCTCCATAATACACTGTTGTGTTTCACATTTTACTACTTAAGCTTTTAATATATTTTGATGCTAATATTTCCACTGGGGTCACCTGTAGTGTAGTGGCTAGCATAAATAACAGCCTTCTTTACCATTGTTCTGGAGTGAATTCCGACAGACGGCTGAAGGATTTTTTAAAGTGAGTAAAAGATCCTTGGTTATACTGTACTTCCGAGAGGACATAAAATGATGGTTTACTGAGCCTGTATGATTTCAGGTTCTTTTTAAACATCCTTATCCTAATAAAATCTGGATAGGCAAAATTTAGGATTCCCAGTGTAGTCTTGTCCAATCAGCCACCATTGCATATAAGTGATGTAAAATGAATAAAAAAACATAATTCATCTTATATTATTGTTTCTTGCCATACCATATTTTATTACTGCTATCTTAATTATTTTCCAATTATTTATTTTGTTATTGGTTGTAAACGTTTTTTCTTAGCCCTGATTTAGACCTAAAATTTACACTGAAACTTGGACACAATAAAATTAGCTTCATTATTTAAGTGCAATATTTATTCAATGCCCTCAATCCTAACTAATTTTTTCAATTTATATGATAACGAAGTGTTTTATTTTTGTCCCTTAGATTAATTTTTTTTTTTAAAATAGACAACTATTAAGATGTTCATTTCTGTCAGTATTTTATGTAATGGCTACTTTTTTTTTTACTCACATAAAATAATTTATTTTTCGCAGGTTAAAGGCAGTGAAAAAAGGTGTTGAACCGATACTGAAAGAGAAAGAATCTGAAAAGTCAGCTGAAGCCATCGCCCGTGAGTTGAGATCTGGGCAAGGGGCAGCCGGGAAGAGAGACTTGCCAGAAATTCTTAAAGAAATTCGCAAAGCTCTCGCGGGTGCTCAGCTGTCTCCTCTCGGAACTGATCGAGCATACAGGAGGTTATTATTTTATTTCATTTTTATGAATCAGTATATTAGATTATTTAAATATGAAAATTAAAATATTAAATGATACTAATTATCTGATCTGATGTGTTTTATTTTAGATTCTGGATCTTCAGCTCCATTCCTGGTCTCTTTGTCGAAGAAGGAGACGATGAACCTGGATCTTGCTTACCCAAGTGAGTTCATATTATTAAGAAATTATTTCTATTATTAACAACATAATTCATACTGTTCATGTTGTGTAGTCATCTTTAAATTATCTTAGTATCAGTCATAGAATGGTGCAGCTCAGTGAATGTGCAGGTGCACTAATAATTTCCGAGTCTTTAGTTCCAACTTGGCTGTGAAAGGAAATATTAGCACTGTTATTTCAGCTACTGGGCTACTCAATGATAACAATAATAGGCCTACCGAAGCTGAAGATTCAGTGCCGATACCAGCAAATATTGCCTACACCGATCCGTCCAATGATCACCGTTCAAGCCCAAGTCCCCGAAATCAGACTTTAAACAATCCTCCCATCGATGCTTTGCTCTACCTCTCGGATGCCTATTAGTCGGTACTATGTGCTAATATAATAATTACATTTTGATAGAAAATATCTTCATAATAAGGGCGATTTAGGGAGGTAAACAAGGTGGCTTAGCACGAGCTCGGCCTAATCACCTCTTTCCACCGATGTTGTCCTTGAAACAGAACAAATGAAACTATGACCCTTCTCTTTACCCGTTAATTAATTATACTGCTACAGCTGGGTTTGAACCCAGGACCTAGAGAGCGGTAGTTGAGTGCCAATGTCAACAAAATAGAATAAGAAAATTTTGAAATAAAAAATGGTGGGTAGATCAGGTCTTTTGGTTCATCATCAACAATAATGAACCTTTGGAATCAACCAAAAATAAATAACCCTCCCTCAAAATTTGAGGGCTTCCGTTTCAAGATACTCAGAGCCTGATTGACGAATAAAAAAAATCCATTGTCTACCATACCCTATATGCCCTGATTAATAAATAAATACCAAAATTGTTGCTGTTATTGCCAATCGACAGAGAATTAAATTTCCTAAAAAACAAAAAATCATTGAAATAGGTTTCGAAATAGCAGAGATCTAGTGTTTCGAAAGCAGTGTTGATAGGCCATTTTCCTTGGTATAATTTATTGATTTTCATCTTAGTTTATTGCCTATAAATAGCTTTTTAAAACAGTTATACCCTAATATAGTTATTAGGAAATGATAAACCATTGTATAATAATTTTCAGGATTTTTTATTTATTTTACATTTACAGGTTTTTAAAATCCTCAGTGCATGCTATAGCGCCATGATATCAATGATTAGTATTCTGTTACTATTAGATGGGTTTATAATTTTATTATTTTAGTATTAATCCTGTTTTAGGAGAAGTTGACAAATTCCAATTTGTCTAAAGCAGCCTTCTTTTTTAACTTTGCCAAATCGCTGCTGAATGTTACGAAAGTCCGTGCACAAATTCCAGGTTTTTCAATATTAAAATGATCATTTTGGGAACAATACAAAAGCTTAAAGCCACAAACAGCAAAGACACCAGGTTCCAATGGATTTTCCACTGCAATTTTGATTAAAATTAATGTTAAAATATTAAGAATGTACGGTCAACTGTTCAAATTATCATAGGTAGAAATAATCGGTTAGTGAAAGAAAGGCTAAAAACATCAGAGCAACAAAAGTGATACATATCAGTAAAATATTTCTATCTATTTTATCGATTATTTCTACATATGTTAATAAAAAAATATTAATCAGCACATTAAATGAGAACTATAAATAGCTTCAATTAAATATAATTATGTTTCAAGCATTGACAAATCTATTTCACACATCTTTGCTCCCATCTGCTGTTTCTTTGTAATCTCACTCCTTCGCTCTCAAAACGTTCATCACATTATCATTATTTTACATAATATGATATTTGCAGGTTTTATTTGCAGAATTACTTAATTTTATTTCTTATTTTCCAGTGGTACACCTTACTTCCCATCCGACGGGGATGGCGAGGAAGATCATTTAGCCTATGTGAGAAGGTTGTTCGAAGAATCGTCCAAAGATAAAGAGAATGTTCCTGATCGAGGGCCCCTTCAACGACTGAGTAGTCCAGGAAAGAGGCATCATCTTGGCGAAAAGAACGGGGATGAGAATCATCTAAATCAGGAGGAAGAGTAAGTATTTACCCCCTACCACCACTTTTTTTTTTTAACTTTTTGACTATTGCTGTACTGTGTTATGGATACATTTGCTGGCTATTGTGTGTACGGGGAGGACGGAGGGGTCACTAGTGATCTTGATATTCAGGGCACCTCTGTCACCCAATTCTACAAAGTCAAAGAGGCTTTACCCTTCCTGCTGTTTACGTTTAACCCTAAGTACTTCCTGGCATCCTTTCTCTACCAAAGTATCTCACCAATCTCGCCTTCCATTGTATACCTCAATTATCCTTTTATTCAAAGCTTTGATTTATTTCCACAATACCCGTTCTTAGCCTTCAGACTTGTAGATAATGCCCCAACCAACCGCAGCTTTGTATTGTATTGACCCAGTTTTAATTCCTTTTATTTTTCAAATTATTAATGTTTGAAATTTGCCCTGAAGTTATTATTTTTCACTTTTATCAGTTTATTTTATTGTTTATGTCAACATACTCTAAGGCAGTGGTCCCCTTCATACAATCATTTTAGTGGCCCTAAGTCCTAATGTATATATATTAAGGTTTTTGGTGGGCTATACCATGTACATTGCATACGAAATACCTCTACCAAAATTCAGTATTCTAGAAATTGCCTAGTTGGAGAAATAGAAACGAAGAAAAAAGAATTAGGCACTATGAGTTTACTTCAATCCACAGAACATCAAATAACTAAAAGTTTGTTAAACCAGATGGTTCTAAAAATTTTTAAAGGAACGAAAAATCCTTTACTATGATGTCCTTCAGAGGATACTTAAAATGGTAGTCCAGAGCCTGTACTAAGTCATGCACTTGTTTAAGATCCTCATCCTAATAAAACCTGTATAGGCACAATTTAGGACTTCCACTTTAATACCATCCTATAGCCACAGTAGTATAAAATGATCCAATCTGAATAAAAATAACCTAAAAATTAAAACTTATATAAGAAGGTATTTATTTGCATATTCATAAAGAAATCAAATATTGTTCATTATCTTCTGTGATACATCTTCTGCTCTTTAAGCTCATGGTTTTCGAAATGTTAGAAAATGCCCAATTTTAAGGTCGTGATTGTGCGGTTGCAAGCATCTGCCAGTAAAGACATTATATCTCTTAGAATGTTTAATTTGTCTATGAAGAGCATGTGATTCTTATTAAAAGCCAAGGCTTCACAAATAGTTTATGTCAAGGTAATTTAAAATTAATTTGACCTGTTGACCACTAGTTAAGCTTGATTTTAATGTATTCCATAGGTATTTTTCCCAGACTAAATAAAGAATTTATTATTATACATAATTTTGGAAATGATGTTTCTTCTGTTTGTTTGAAGGGATAAAAACAACGAATTGGAAAGGTCGCGTCTGATCTGCTCTGGCGATTACGAGAGTTGTTATGTCCACGGCAAGAGCCGCTCCAAGAGGTGGTCGTTCTATGACGACGCTAACCAGATCGATCAGCTGATCAGCAGCCTCAACAGGCGTGGGATCAGGGAGAAGAAGCTGAGGCAGGCGCTGATACAGGAGAGGGACGTCATTATCACCAGGCTGGCCACCTGTCCGGCTGATAACATCAATCAGCTCGTCTCCAACGGCGCAGTGAGTTATAGTGTTATTTTGCAAAACTACCAATTGTTTATATGTAGATACAAAAGGCACTGTGGTATAGTCCAGGAACCTAAGGCACTTAATGCAAAGGACAGACGTATACCTACAAATATCCTTAATCAATATTCCTCATCAAGTACTGGAAGGCGTCTCAGGTCTTATTATTGTAGACCGATCATGGGCACTTCTGTTGAAATTTGGCCTCAAAGTAATCAAAAACCTTATTAGTTTTTGTTAGTTTTTCTCGTTTAGCTCAGATTTCATAATATTCATTAATTAGCTACTACTTAAAGATTTTACGTAATCTGCGTCTGAAGTTGATATTAGTTTGAACTTAAATGTGGGGCTGAATGAGATATCACCAAGGTTTAGCTTTACTTAGGCTAATATCACTGAAATCTTTCCATGAAGATACATATGTATATTTTTCTACTTTATATTACATTAAACTCACTTTAATTTGAGTGGTATTAAACATTTGTAGAAACCAACCACCGATGTAAACATCTTGCCGTAAACTTAGAGCTTTGTTCCTCTCATCAAAACAATTTCTAAAAATAGGAATTATAATATGAAATCGAATATGTTGATAGTTACAGCAATAGAGTTACTACCACAGAAACTAGCATTGTATATTTTGCCGATAGCAACAAGCAATAAGGAAATTGCATTAAGCTTTAAAATTATATTAATTTTATAACAAACCACCAGAGCACAAGTTGTAACAAGAGAACATAAAAATAGTTGTGTTACGAATTTGTAAATTTAACATTTTTGGATAAAATTATTATTATTCCCTCTAGAAAAGAATCACACATTCCATTAT
The DNA here is from genome assembly GCA_023052935.1 of Piezodorus guildinii. Lineage (NCBI taxonomy): Eukaryota > Metazoa > Arthropoda > Insecta > Hemiptera > Pentatomidae > Piezodorus > Piezodorus guildinii. The sequence goes on along the minus strand of CM041292.1, from coordinate 177,849,363 downwards.
CAGTTCATTTGATTTAAAAAGGGTCTATAAATGCCTATGAACATTAAAGTATACCATCAGTTTGGTATGTTTGATTTCTAGTGACAGTATATTATTTGTTATTTGAATTATAAGATAAAATAATCAGATGTTTTATGTAACTCTTTCTCCTTTCATTATTATTGGTTACTAATGTTGTTGTTTTTTCTGTAGAAAATATTCACTGAAGTGAGGAATAAATCTATGAAGCAATACGACGTGGCTGCTCAGAACTATCCTCCCGACATGTCAATCGATGATATTATGGAATCGTCGCTTCGAGATCTTATTCTTGAAACTGAAGAGAAAATTACCAACGGAGCGTTGGGTTATTTAGATGTAAGTATTCTTAAATGTTTTATTAATACAATAAAACCTCTCCCATCCTACATCCCTTACATTTTACAACCTTTAAATCCCTTTTAAAGAGCTCACCTAACCGTATTTCTATTACAGAGAAATTAAGTTATATTTACTCCCTTAGATGGAAACTTTATAAATATCATCAAGAAACACATTAATTTTTTTAATATGTAGGAATATCAAAATATTCAGATATTTCAAAGTTAACCTTATTTATTAATTAATAAAAAGAAGAAAAGTTGTATTTATATATTGGCAAAATATAAATAATTTGTTAATTATAAATGGTGGTCGACCAGGTGGATTCTAATTATAATGTTTTGAGAATTAGGCTTAGGGGGCCTTTGACTATTTTTACTTTCACTTACCTATATATTAAATAAATACGCTCATAACTCTGTTATTTTTGAAGATACAGAAAAATGTATTAGTGGTTTTAACCTAAAACTGCGAATAATTATTCAATATTAAATTTTACCCTTAAGTACGCCCATAACTCAATTATTCTTAAAGAAAGAGAAAAAATTATTTGTGTTTTTAACCAAATAACCGCTAATGATCTATAAACAAAAATTGAAATTTTACTGATAAATACGCCCATAACTCAGTTATTTTTGAAGATGGAGAAAAATATATAGAGAGTTTTAGAACCCTAAAGCATGATAAACAAAAACAACAGAAAAAGTTGATCAATATATTCCTAAAATATGAAAAAAGAATCATTGAAATCGGTTCAGAACTAGTAGGGACGTCGGCATTTTGAAATTAGCAGAGGCAATATACCATTTTTCTTTGAATTATTTATTGCTTTTCATATTAGTTGATTTCCTAGAAACAGTTATACCCTGATATAATTATTTGGAAATAATAAACCATTGTGTAATAATTTGCAGAGTTTTATTATAATATAGAGTCAAGTAATAAGTACTTCAGTTCATGATTATGTTGTAAAAAAAAAAAATTGTATTTCAGGTTAAGAGTCGAGAGTTATGGAGGAAGGCAATTCAGAACAAAGGCTACGACCGCCAGTGTAAAAAGCTCGTCTGGGGCAGCAATATATCGGTAAGCATTAATTTGACTTATGGATTATGGTTGAAGGTTATCTTTAATGATGGGTTTACACCAAAATCTTCGTCATGAAACTTTTTCTAAATGTTAATGATTACTGCATGCTACAAACATTTTCAATGTATTTGTATCTCTTAAATTAATCAAGCTATATCAGTTATTGAAATAATTCGTAAGAAAATCTTTAAAACTTGCTTCATAACATGTTAATAGTCCTATAATCATAATTTAAGTGTTCTGATGACTGCACCCAGAATTAACTTTTCCCTAATATCTACATACAGTCAACCATTATTATATTTATTTATGTACCATTTTTAATTTTTTATAGGAAGATGATGGGAACATCAAAACTGAACCTATGGACGAAGAGATTAAAAAAGAAGGTATAAAAAAATAAATAAAAATTTAATATTTGCCTATTTGTAAGATATCGGAGGTGGTTAGTATTTATGTGGTTATTGTTTCTTATTTAAATCAGACGAAGAGAGCCGAGCATCTACACCATCACTGGACGACGCGCCCCCCGTCGTCTGGCCTGGTTTCCAAGACGTCCCCCAGAGGCCCGTCATCTTTGATATGGCTTCTGCGATATTGCAGATTGCGCAAGGGGTCGAGCATAAGTATCTCAAGAGACCGCTAGGTGGGTGATAAATTTTTTTTTTAATTTAATTATATTATTGATCAAAGGCTAAAAAGAACTTTAAATTAAAATATTTGTACATGCTTGGACTAACAAGTATGAAGTGGGCTAGTTCTTTTCTATTTTATTTTAATTGGTTGAAGTATGTGATAATGAAATAAATATTAACACATAATGACAATGTTTATTATTATGGCAATTGTGTAATACAGATAACAAGTAATTTGATAAAAATGACCTGTATTATTTTAATATGGAAACAATTTTTTTAATCAATATTTCTGAAGATGAGGCAGTCATAGACCTCGAAACGTTAAGGGGTTTGAATTGATTTATTAATATAACGTTAAATAAATTTAAATATAAGAGAAAGTTCTATTCAATTAAAGAATACAATTATACTCTTCATAATTATCAAATTGAAATAAATAAAATTTCTGTGTTTATATTATTTTCTGGGGGTAAATAGTTTCCATAAAAGCTGAACATAAACTTTTAACATTTGTTTCAAATAGATAAGTGAAAGTTGTGTGTGTGATGCTCACCCCTGATTTTTAAACTATTGTTTTTCCTATCGCAGGCCTTGACCAGAAGGAAAGAGAGAGGGGAGAGATGAAGATGCCGACGCCCGCAATGGAGCGCTGGGAGAAGGCTTTGATGGAATCCACAACCTTCCCTCAGCTGTTTCTGTATCTATCCACGCTCGGTAAGTTTATTTGGAACTTTTTCAAAATTACATATTTTACTGTTAAGTGATTAATAAGATCAACTTATTAACATTATTATATTTATAATACTTAGAAAATTCCGTACACTGGGAACGCTCAGCAATCAACGCATCTTGCCGTATTTGCCGAAGAATGAAAGATCCAGAAAGTATGCTCCTCTGTGATACATGTAACAAAGGGCACCACATGTACTGCCTTAAACCAAAACTTACGGTGAGTCTTTTGTAAAGTAAATGTTACTATCGTTTAGTATTTACAATTACTCATAAAATGTTGTTTACACCAAAATAATCTGTCTTTAAACAAGGACAAAGTATGCCATATTTACAAATGATAACAATACTGTGTTCCTCACTCCTAGAAAGTAATCTTAATCTAACCACAGTTTTTAAGAAACCTTATTAAAAGTTTTGTTTTGACGGGATTATTAATTTTTTAGGGTTTCAACAAAGCATTAAACTTAAATATTTTATTACACTTTGAAATAGGGTAATTTTGACACCAAACTTGTTTTTCATGCCCAAACTTTCATAAATAATTTTTTTATGCGACTCTTGGGGAGCAATGGCCCCCAATATTTTGCTAAGTCTAATGGTTTAACACGTTCACGCTGGCACCGATTTTCAATGTCTGCTCTGTAGGGCGGCGCTCGAATTTATGTCATCTTTCATCGATTATTGCCTGTTCAGACCTTTATACAAGTTGTACATTTGCTAACAGTCTAGTTAGTACTTATTTTGAAATTAATGTAATTCGTGCGGTTATTTTCATCCTCAGCTCAGATTTCTGCAAATAATTATCACTTGAAAGGCAGTTACAATATTGTTTTTTTTTTTTTGCCCATATAAATAATTGATTACATGGAAATGGTATGCGCCTTCTGATAAGACTAGTGTGGGCCACTGGTGGCATGCCCCATCATGAACGTGTTAATGTATAGTGTTCCCTTGAAAAAATTCATAAAAATTGGTGGATACATTTCTGATCTTTTCCTTGTAAGTTCAAAATGCCATAGCTCATCTAATACTTCTTCTTCATCCTCGTTCTTCCTGTCAGATTGACACATCCTTTGGTAGGAAAAGAAGGAAATCTGTAGTCCTCTAGAGGTCTTCCATAATCCGTTTGAGCTTGGCTTCCAATGATTGTACCAAAGCTTAGTCTCATCGAAAAAGGCACAGCTCAGAAGAACGTGCTCAGCAGCCTGCTCTCCCAATTAAATTTAGTTATTCATAATATTTCTTCTTGCAGCCACATAGATTTTTATAAAAATCTTAAGAAACTCACATTTTAATAGAATAATAGTATTTTATCCAGAAAATGGTTGGAATTAGAATTCCCTGACCTTGCTAAATTTTATAATATTTGCTATAAATATTTATAGTTAAATATTGTATACTCGTAGTTAATAATATAAATACATTTGTTAAATTCACTGAAAGAATAAGTAAAAGTTCAAAACAAATTTCATAATTACGTACTTTCTTATTATAGTGTCAAAAATAAATAAAAGTTCCTTTAAATATTCGCTTTCTATATGAAAAATAGACAATAAAATCTAGTTAACCGACAAGGAAAGGTATTTCTCAGAGTGATAATAGAGAAATATACCTAACTTAGTAATTAACCTTATAAAGACGTTCGTTATGAGTAATGATGTATGAGGAAGGTTATGATGATTATTATCTCACATTATATGCTTCCAAAAAGTATTATATTCCTTTTAATTTGTTCCAAAAAGTACTATATCCACGTTTCATTTCAAAAAGTACCAAATCCATTTTATATTGTTAAAAAGTCATGAGAAAAGTGCAATAATTTAGAAAAATAAGTTGTTAATAAAGTATAAAATCAAATTGAGATTAAAAAAAAAAAAAATAAAATAATCAAGTTAATTAGTCCAGTAATAAATAAATGACAGGTTTTTGTGATTCCAGTAAAATTGTCTAAAGTGGATATAGTACCTTTTGGAACTCAACGTCTCAATTTTTGCCTTGTCCAGCAAAAGATATGGGCATCTATCTGTTGTTTTTGCCTTTGCCAATTTATCTGCCATTTCATTGCCCCTGATACCACAGTGAGCAGAAATCTATTGCATAATCAAATTTTTGCTGATGTTCAGCTTCTTTTGCTGTGATGCCAGTTTATTGCACCTTTTTCCCCAATTAATTTTCAATGCACCAAGGACTGATGCAGGTGCCATCTGTCAAGAGCACTATTCTTAGTCTAGTAATAAATGCTTTTGGTTTATTATTTTTAATAATGAACCTTTGTAATCAACCAAAAAAAAAATGATCCTCCCCTCAAAATTTGAGAACTTAAATTTTCAAGATATGTAGAATACAAATAACAAATGAAAAAAAATCCGTTCGTTCACTGTTCAAATTAATTTTTAAACACAAAAAGTTTAGTTATTAGTGCTATTCGATAGAGAATAAAATTTCTACAAAAGGAAAAAAGAATCGCCTATAAACAACTACATAAACAGTTATACCCTAACACAGTTATTTTGAAATAATAAACCATTATATTGTAATATTCAGTTTTTATTTGTAGTTAAATAAACATACAATACAGAGTGATGACCATAGCCATGCTAATACCGAGGGCATTGAGATGCTCGCTGAGTTAAAATAAACTTCTTTTCTCAGTCTGACTGTATTGTATCAACTAATAATAGCTTTGTGTATCATAATTGTTGCTACATGTCCACTAATTTTGTTAATTGTATAATAAAAAAAAACATCTTCTCAGTATCCTTTCAGTAGAGCTAGGTATTGTTGCCAACAGCTGCCTTATTCCACATATAGCTGTGGAATAAACGTGGAGGTTAACTAGTAAAACCCTTCCTTGAGATGATGTTGGCTCTCTCATTACCTAGAATGTCAGAGAGACCAGGCACCCTGAGTTCTTGGACCTTGTTCAGTTGTGAAAATATGTTCAGATTTTCTTAGCACCCCCTACTATACAATGAGACATGTAGCTACCCAGAGCTCCACTAGGTTTATCAGTATAGATAGTTAAAAGTCTGTCTCTCACCCCATCTGAAATTAGGGTGATGTTTTTGCTATTACTTCAGCCTGAAGATTTGATTTTGCTGGCCTAGAGAGATGGATATTCATTCCCTCCCTGTGTTTTCCATTATCCATATTCATATCCATCAATCTTGTCCTGTTTCTTGACCTGAAAATCTGAGTGTATAGCAGTGAATCTTTACCAATCCTTAAACGGGTTCATACCTGACAGATGGCCCTAGGATTTTTTAATGGAAGTAAAAAACAAAACAAAAAAACTTAGCTCTGCTATACTTTGGAGGAGGGGTTAAATGGTGGTCTCAAGTCAGGTACTCATTTAAGATTCCCACTATAGCAACACCTGATTATCAATAGCACTCTAACACAGTTATTTGGAAATAATAAACCATTGTATTGTAATATGCAGCTTTTATTTGTAGTTAAATAAACATACAATACAGAGTGATGACTATAGCCATGCTAATACCGAGGGCATTGAGATGCTCGCTGAGTTAAAATAAACTTCTTCTCTCAGTCTGACTGTATTGTATCAACTAGTAATAGCTTTGTATATCATAATTGTTGCTACATGTTCACTAATTTTGTTTATTGTATAATAAAAAAACACATCTTCTCAATATCCCTTCAGTAGAGTTTGGCTCTGTCACCAGCAGCCGCCGTGATCAAACTTTTCGCATAGCTGAGGCTTATTTAAAGAATAACTCAGGTATGAAGGGTAACTAAGCAGTGCCCTTCGTGTGACATTTGAGCCAAATATTAAATAATATCCATCCCAATAATTTTGGATAAAAGTCGCTAATGGCAGACTAACATATTACTTTTTCTTTCAATATTTGGAATTCTACATTTCTTGAAACTTGAGACCTTAAACTTAGTGAAAAGAATATACATTGAAAATAGTATTCCAAAGAATCTATCATAAGCAGGTTATTCATTTATTTCTTTTCCCTTTTTGTGTAGGTTTTCTCTCAATGTTTATTTTTTACTATCGTAAATTATTTTAGATTTATATATTATGTTAAATTTATTCATATGTTTTATATATATGTTAAATTTAGTATTAAATCAAAAATGATTATGGTTGAACGGACATAATCTTTAAAATAGTGTAAGTGATCATTTTATAATTGTAAATTTTTTCTTAAATCATTCACAATTATTTATTACTGTAATTATTTTATCTCTTTCGATGTATTATAATTGTTGTTTCCATGGTTACCGAGTATGTCAGGTTAGGTTAAACAGTATTTGCTGTCATTGTTGTGTTTTAAAAATATTATCTCCTTATGGGTAATAGTTTGTCTTTAATTACTACGGTAAGTATTAGAAAAATAAGGATTCCATTATCATTATCGAGACAACATTGATAACATGTTGACATTGGTTTGTAATAATTACATTTTTGTATTATGTATTATATTCACTTCAAGAGTTATTTTGTTCTTCTTATGTTCCCATTATTAACAATTTGTTTAGTGAATTTTTGATTAATGATTAAGTTCCAATAATGATTATGGAATTAAGAGAAGTATTAGGAATATAAGAATTCTATAATCATTATGAAGGCAACACTGATAACATGTTAACATTGTTTTTTGTTTGGTATGTTTGATAGTTAACAGTCTTGTAACCTTTTGTTCCTTGATAATAAGTGTGTTTTCTCTCTCGCTTATTATTATAATATTTCAATAGTAAGTGTGTTGCAATACATTATTTACACAAGATCTGGCCATTATAAAATCTTTAGATTAATCAAGTGAAAAACATTAATAAATTAACTATTCAAAATCAGTTTTTATTTGGAAAAATAGTTTCTTAAATTACATATTAAAGTCATACTCATACAACTGCGGCTATAAAATGGTTTTGTCATCTGTTTGTGATAGCTGGGAACATATTGTCTTTTATTAAAGTGCTAAACGATGATAGAGACAGATGAATGAAAGCTGAATTTGTAATCTCACGATAGTAGCAGAGAAGGGAATTGTGGTTATATTTAACAAGATTTTATTATGACCTTAAATATTGCTTTTTAAAATACTTATTTTATCATTAAATATTATATGAAAACTCACAAAACTATATAGTTAAGTTACATCAACAAAAAAATGGTTATTACTCATTTTAGAAACATTTTTACTCTCATTTAACTATATATGAAATATATAGTAAGGGAAAACATTGCAATCTTAAGCATTTTTTAATTATAGTATTCAACGGAAATACAGGGTAGCAGAATGTTCTGTATAAAGCATCTCAAAAGATTTGACATCAATTAATTAAATATCAAATTTTCTGGAGTAGATATCCTTTTTCTTCCTCCCAGAATTCCTATGTGTTGTCCTCAAAAATGCTCTGATCTATGTTTTTTCAATTAAATAGAGTGACTATTTTTAATTTTTAATTGAAGTTCTTATTTTGACAAGATAATTACTAATTTTTATATTATTTTTCAGAGAATACCACCTGGTGACTGGCATTGCCCTAGATGCCAACGTAGTAAACCATCAGATAAACTTCCAACGCCTGCGAAGAAACGACGACTCTTTTCCGAGGATTCAGAAGGAGAAGAGGAAAATCTAGAAGAGTAAGTCACAATTTTTGTGGAATTTTAATCAGTAAATAAAATTAGATTGAGACCATGAGATAATAATTTTTAATAGCAATTAATTTGGCATAAGTAGTTGGGAACTCTTATTTTTATTCTAAGTTTCTGTTTGGTAACCCAATAAGCCTCCTGAACATCTGTTATCCTATCGTCCTATCTCTCTTTTGCCCATTATGGGCAAAATCCTAGAAATACTCCTCCTAAAACGCCTTTATCCTATCCTAGAAATGAATCTCCTAGGAATGAAGTGGATGTAGTGTCCTCTACATTAAAGCACGGAATATACTGCACTGGAGCCTTTCTTGATGTAGAACAAGCATTTGACCGAGTCTGGCACCATGCACCTCACCCCTACATATTTCCTATTAATGCCTTCCTACTTTACTATCAGAACCTTTAAGGTTAACCATAACTTTTCCTACTCATCTATATTTTCCCAATCTGCTGGAGTGCCTCAAGGTAGTATCTTAGGCCCTATCCTCTACTCCCTTTACACAGCTGACATTCCACTCCATCCTCATACTATCCTCAATACTTATGCTGATGACACATGTGTTTTATCCGTCCATAATGATCCATCTACTGCATCCCAAACCCTTCAGTCCCACATCACAGTCATTGAAGAATGTTGTCAAAATTGGAGGATTAAAATAAACCCCAACAAATCCCACCAAATCACCTTTACCCTTCGTCGCAAACCAATGAGTTCCTGCCCCCCCCAGTATCCTTTAATAACATTCCCCTTACTCCTGTTGAAGAAATTCGATACCTAGGTCTCCTTCTTGACAAGTGCCTTACTTGGAATCCTCACACAAGACTGAAACAACAAGAAACTGCTTGAAGATATCGATTACTACAACACTTACTAGACAAACGTTCAAAACTTCCAGTATATTACAAAAGACTCATCTACATCACAACAATATATTATTTAAATAATGTAATCTAATGTTCCTTGGTCTGGCTAGGAGTATATGCAAAGTGTGTGAGGGGAGCGGGGCCCAGCTGCAATGCGGAACCTGCGACTCACGCCTCCACCTGGCTTGCGTAGTGCCCCCGATGAGGAGGGTACCCAAGTCCAAATGGTTCTGTCACGACTGCAGGAATGCCAACTCTCTCCAGAACACCTCTACGAGCAACAGGAAATCTACTGGTGAGTAAAGTTTATTTATAAGAAAATATAAAACCATCATACTGTAGTCGAGTCATTGAAAGGATTGCCAGAAAAGATAGCTTCACAATAAATTTATTTTCAAGGCTTTAATATAATTTTATTTGTTAAATAATATGCAATACAGAGTGATGACTATAGCCATGCTAATACCGAGGGCATTGAGATGCTCGCTGAGTTAAAATTAACTTCTTTTCTCAGTCTGACTGTATTGTATCAACTAATAATAGCTTTGTATATTATAACTAGCTGTAACCCGCGGCTTTGCTCGCGAATATTTTATCTTGTTATTATGTAAATTTGCATAAATGCGTTTAATAGTAGTAACTATAAAACGCATATGATAGAGCAGTTGTTATTTTTTTCTTACTGGTGTGTTTTCTTGGTGGCTGCACCCTCAACCAACTTCTCCAGCATATAGTCAAAACGGTCAACAACTATTCCATTATCATAAGACCTATACATTTTCAAGAAATATAAATATTATATTTCTTGAAAATGTATACGTCTTATATCGTATTATATTGTATACGTCCTTCAGTAGAGCTTGGTTTTGTCGCCACCAGCTTCCTTATTCCACATATAGCTGTGGAATAGACGTAGAGGCTAACTAGTAAAACCCTTCCTTGAGACGATATTGGCTCTCTCATTACTTATAATGCCAGAAAGACCAGGCACCATGAGTTCTTGGACCTTGTTTAGTTGTGAAAATGTGTTAAGATTTTCCTTGCATCCCCCTACTATTTTGAAATGTGTCATGTAGCTACCCAGAACTCCAATAGATGCTTGTTTATCAGTATAGATAGTTACAAGTCTGTCTCTCACCCCATCTGAAATTAGGGTGATGTTTTTGCAATTACTTCAGCCTGAAGACTGGATTTTGTTGGCCTAGAGAAATGGATATTCCCTCCCTGTGTTTTTCCATTCCCCATATTTACATCCATCAATGGTGCCCTATTTCTTGACCTGAAAATCTGAATGTTTAGCAGTGAATCTTTATCAATCCTTTAACGGGTTTCGTACCTGACAGATGGCTCTAGGATTTTCTAATGGAAGTAAAAAAAGAAAAACAACCTTAGTTCTGCTGTCCTTTGGATGAGGGGGTAAAATGGAGGTCCCAAGCCAGGTACTCATTTTAGATTCCCACCATAGCAATACCTGATTAGTTATAGTCGCATAAAGTGACGTTAAATGCATAAACAAACCTTCTGTCCCAGAGAGCCTAGGGATTCAGTTCTTGAGCCTAACTCAAAAACCATTGTTTATTAATTTACTCTGTATATGTCAATAAAAATACATTAAATTGCTTGTAGATGCCAATTACTACTATATTTTAAACATTTACTTCACAAACACTCTAACACTCTAAACTTCTATAAGAATTTTCATCATCAATCTGTTTCTTATGACTTTGATGTGATTTAGGTACAGTGGAAATAAAAGAAGAACCAGAGGAAGTTGATGTGAAGCCAGTGGTGAAGCAGGAACAGACGAGCAACAGCAAATCGAGGCGTAGCGCCCAAGAGGCGTCTAAGAAGGGGAGAGAGAGAGAGGCCAAGGAAAAGGCAGCAGAGTCTCCTAAGCTCAACGGATATGTCAATGGCATCAAGAGGCATGGTAAGGTCTTAGATCTTTAATATCTGCTATCTAGATAGCTTTGTCATAGTTGTTAAGATTTAAATCATTAGCATTACTTGAATATCGATGGAGTGATCTTATGCAAATAATGAAGGATCAAATGATTCTTGTGGAGGTCAATTAATGATAACCAAAAATAGTGTAAAATAATTAAAATGAAAGCAACTTTTGTAGCTTCACATTCTGGGTTTTCTAATTGCTGAAAAGTAACTAGATGCAATGTAACATTTGTTTACAGCAATGTATGACAGAATATTTTCATGAAAAATATAATAAATTTTAAACAAATAATATATATAAAATCACTGAGTACTGTTTTTATTAATAGATAGATTGGAAAAATAACATTAATATAGAACTAAGTCCCTAAGGAATAACAAACAGTGCAATTAAAATATACTATATAATATATCTCTAGGGAGGAGCATTGATAGAGCATTAGGCTACTTTCTCTAAGTACCTGGTTCGAACTCCAGCTGTGATTGAATTATTTATTCTGTCATTTGAGCCGTACAATGACCATGGGGTACGGAGACCTTCCTGGGCACACCCAGCCTCTATAAAATGGTTACCCAAAATTGGGAAAAACTGGTGGCTGAGCATGATTTATGCCTCATCACCTCCTTAAGAGTCGTTGGCCTTAGGCTCAGTACGAATCAGTATCTAGATATACAAGTTTTTTTAAATACAATATATTTGGTTGAGGAACTGAAAAAATCCATTAATTTTTTATTTTCTTGTCAAGACAGGCCACTTAATATAGTAAGCTTCAAACAATTTTTGTTTGACATGGGCTATTTGGTTTGACAGTAAATAGTTTACACTATATTTTTGCTAATCATTTATTGACTTCCTCTTGAACTATATCCTCCTTTGAATGTTACATTTTTTGCCTAGAGTATTTCCTGTGGTCAATTAATTTATCTTATTCTCACTAACTTATATTTTCATTACTAACATTTATTTTTTATCTGGTTATATGAAATGAAATGTCAGTTTTGAGTGATGGTGTTATAGACGCGAAGTATTGTCTGAAATATCAACACCAAGAAAGAATTTTTCCAATATAGCCTGAAAACTTTCCTAACCTGGCAACATAGTCATTGTTCTGCATTCTAGGCCTTCCTCTGGGTCTTTTTCCCGTTGAAAAAGCCCCCATTATTTTTCTTGGCTTTTGGTTTTTGTTCGTTCTGCACTCATGCCTGAACCAACTCAGTTGGCACTTCTGTAAGGCGGTTTTCAATGTTAGTATGACCAGCTGCTCTCTTGGTTTCGTTCCTTATCCGGCATTACCCGCCACCCTATGCAGCTACCTTATTTCTATAGCAGTCTTTAAGGCTGAAATTTCTCAGAGCCATACAGTAGGGTTGGCAGGAAGACTGCTTTGTATATTATATGTAGAGCTTGATCTGGTTTTTGGGCTCTCTTCTGCCTACTATAGTGTTCCAGATGTGATAGGATATTTTATTTGCTTTTGTAATTCTGTTTGACACTTCTTTATCAACAGTGGCAGTGTTACTAACCACGGTTCTGAGGTATTTATAGTCACCAAATACCTCAAGCTCCTCATCGTTACAGAACAGGTGAACATCTTCCTCTTTCAATAACTCTTCTTGCCATTCAATCAGAGCTTGCCACCGTTTTCCTTTGGCATCACAGACAAGAACAATATTGTCTGCGAATAAATATCCATGTACTGACTGATGTTGTTCTTAAATTTCACTTCTCTATTGCAGTCCTTCTCTTACATATCTTGTGTATTTTATCCAATAATATAAGGAAAAGAAAGAGGGCTAAGACTCTCTCCTTATTAAACTCCTAATGTCATAGGAAAGGATTTCGAACACACACCATTTATTCTTACAATACCGTTTAGGTCTGGTTATGCAGGTTTTTTATTGTTCTTATGACAAGTAGCTCATAGCTTTAAACTGATCATCAGAAGAATGATCATGACATAAACAGAAATCCATAGACTTGCGTAAATGTTTCCTGGAATAAACATTTTAAAATCAGTTATAAGCAATGTTAAGAAGAATTCCGAAAACTATTCCAATATCAAATGTTCAAGAAGAAAGTTGGAATCAAATCCCAAAATCCTTGATTAGTCAAATCATCAGGATTGGTTAGAGAAGTGGGTGTTGGAATGAAACAAAAGAGAAATATATGCATAAGTTCATTTATCTCTTAAACTTAACATTTCATCATATATAACCAGTTGTACCAACCAGTGTAGTAATCTAGAGATAACATAAATTCTTTGAAGCTTGTTATTTTTAACATTATTTTTTTTTTCAATTTTAATAACAAAAATGGATGTTTCTACCGTCGAATAGTTCAAATTTGCCAATTTACTCTAAGCATATGTTGTAATTATAGATCTAACAATTGGCGATTTCTCGTGGAGTTTAAAATTGATGAATTTATGATTATTTTCAATACATTGACATTAATATTTTTCCTTTAAATATATTAATATGTTCAGCATTATTAAAACTCTTTTTAAATATATGTATTCATTAAATGATGAAGGCTTAGTTTTAAGCAAAATCGAGTTACATGTCTTTTTTCATGTTTCCAAAGTTAATATTTTTCTTGTAAAAGAGGAGGAATATGCATTTTTCCATAGAAATATTTGTTTGTCTACTCAACACTTTTTTTTTTAAATCATGAGTTTTTTGTATGTATCCTACTTTTAACGAGAACATCAACATAAATATGTCCAAGGATGCTTCTTTCAAAAACCAGGAGTTCCTGTTCACAAGCCCAGGAAGTGATCCCAAGTCTCACAACCATATGACAAGACAGGGCACACTATCGTCTTAAAGACTTATTGTTGCTCTTCTGGAGAGAGACTTACTCCGGAACTGTTTAGCCATAGAGAAATAGCATCGATTTGCTGCTACTATTCTATGTGGGACTTTCTTGTTCAGGGGCATTGTCCTGAGTTACCTATATCTCGGCTCGATATACATTAGCATTGGTCTTTTCGACTTGATATTCACCAAAGCTCACCTCCTCTCCAGGGGCCTTGGTTCCTCTCCTGTAACCATGTATTTTGTTTTGGCAGCATTTTTTTGGTAACTAGGTGCTCCAAGCTTGTACCATTTTTAAGGCTGTGCTACCCAATGAGAGAACTGGTAGGTGAATATTCATGAGATTTGCTGCTTGTGAATTATCATACACTCTCAAATACTTTCAACGTATTAAAATAAATATTCAATTACCATATTTTCTATTAAACTACATCATTTGTTTTGTTTTCAACTTTTATTATAAATAATGTTTAATTTCTTAAAATGGAGTTTCTACACTAAATAAACAGGTTTTCAAGTTGTTAAGTCTTTTAATAATAATCAATAATATAGGAATTTTTCAAAAGTAATATGTGATGTTATTATCCTAATTTATTTTTTAAATATGCCTTCACTTCCCCCCCACTACATTTTTGAACTCTCACAATACCTCATTCTCATGAATGTTTACCTACCTCTTTTCTCATTGTGTAGTGTGGCCTTAAAAATTTAAAAATGGAGCAAGCTTGGAGCACCTAGTTACCCAAAAAGATTCTAGTGCCATATTGTCTGATATCTAAGTTGTCTGAGATTTTTGTATTTTTGTCTGTTTATCAACACTTATTTAAATATTAATCATACTCCATAGTAGTTATTTGTATGTATATATATATATATATATATATATATATATATATATATATATATATATATAATTGCTTGTAACAAGTAACAAATACATTTTACAAAGTTGAATTGGCTTAAATGAAATTGTTCCAACTTTTGCCATGCATTGCTCCTCTAAATCTGGATTGCAACATACTTTCAAGGTTAATCTTTAGAGGAGTCAAAGAAGGTACTCGACAATGCTTAGATGGAGGGCAGTGCCCTTTGAGATAAAAACTCTATTTGGGAGGGTGCAAACCCACACCTACCAACTAGCAGGGGGTATCAGGCATGAGAATAAAATGTCTCAATTGGCAGGTTTTGATCAAACCAATTTTGCAATTTCAAAGTGCTGTTTCTTGTCAATCAAATTCTAAAATTGTAAGCTTCCTATTTTATCGCTTAGGCCTTGTTTATATTAAAAGTGATAACTAAGTTGAGTAAGGAGTAGGAGGAGTGACTTAAAAGGTATAGGTTATACTATTTTACAGATTGATGATGATTTTCATTTGAGTATCATCTTAAAGAAGTCAAGAATTTTTACTCTATAATAGTTTCTATGAAATATTAATCAAACTCCTGATGCTTAACAAAGAAATCGGAACTGAAAAAAAAAACTCTTCAGTGTAACCTTTACTTTCTTAGAGTTTTCTACTCTTTACTAGCTAATCGCTCCATGTATAAGCAAGGCTTAACAGTATGGTGAGTGGGAATCAAACTATAGGTAAAGCTCTCTGTCTGTTGCATTTCTACCTTGAGCACACTTCTCTCCTTCTTCTGGAATTTTCTTATCTTTCACATTTATTTTCCTTTTGAGCTTTATTAATCTCCTCTTTGGTGCATTGCAAATAGTACTACAAAAGTTTTGAAATACCGCTTTATCTATTTAATTTTCTCTAAGTAATTTTCACCCCGTTCAGTACACTTATCCATTTATTGAAATCAGTTTGCCATCTTGATCCAGCTCTACCAAGTTTATCTTGGACACCTAATCACACAATGAATCATTTCATCTTCTGTAAGAATGCAAGGAACCCAGAGACGACCATGTTTCTTTATTATAAAATGGTCTCTCAGGATTGAATGAATAGCTGGTGCTTGAAATTATAATGTCTCCTGTATCTCTTGATATGTCACACACTTTTCCTCACAGTAGAAGTGTTTAGTTCTATTACCAATGTTCATGGTCTTCCTTCTTAGTATCCTCCAGAGTGGTAATTTCACTTTCAAATCATCTCTGCTACCTGAATATTGTCGTACAATGCGGACGATCATTATTTAATACAAGCTCAGTTTCTTCTAAGCAAAATTATGTCTCGAAACTGAAACATGATTATAATGCTGTCGAGGTATGGTTATTATTATGGATGACAGAAGGCCTCTACAATGTGTGTTCATTATAGGAAGAGAGGAAGTTGGAGGTCGGTGCCCGCTATGGTTGAAGCACATAATGCAGCACCAGAAATGAGGTTACCCTGCCAGGTAGTGGGACAAACCCGCTCCTACCAGTTAGTAGAGAGGTCCGGTTAGGAAGGAAATGCCCTGTGAGTTAGAAGCCAAGTATCCCATCCTATGTGGGAGAAGAGTAGGAATAAGGAGAGAAGGTAGATGAAAGATGATAATAAAGATATACCACATTTAGGATACAAAGGCAGAGATACTCTGACCTAGGGAGATACCACCTGGTAGAAGCAGGTTGGTGATCTGAAGTGCTGAGCTGACTCCTGGGGATTTTAGCCCACAATGTTATTAATTGATGGGGAGAGCTTCTCTACCAGGCTAGTGTCTCGGCCCTAGGTTAAGATACCTTGCAAGGTTTATTTATTATCATAAAATAGTACCATGAACGAAAATATTTACAATGGTATTAATAATTTGCAATATACAATATTATATAGGGTCTTCTTTTGTCTGTCTGTGACTTTAGTTTAGGTTTAAATTAGATATATTATTTATAAAATGAATAATTACTGCAATAAAACATATCAAAAGTGCTACCTGTGAGAGAGCCTGTGAAGCATCCGCTACAATGCCATAGTACGAACTTTAATCTGTCACCCCTAAAGAACAACTGAGCTGAGAGATGTGTTACTGTGTGCTACTATGGATATATCTTAATACGCTGCAAATTGTAGTATCCTTGGTGTTAGTTTCTTTTAAGTTACATGGCAAAACTTTTGTAGTATCATTTGAATTTCTTCATATTTTCTGGATCCTCTGCTTCCTGTATATATTCAAGCTTACATTTTATAATAGTTTTGTTCCCTCATCACTTGAAGATTGGGCAGATCATATACATATTTTTCCATTCCAACAGGTCCTGACCAGGACGAAAAAATGTGGTGAAGGTACAGACCAGAGATGCGTAAATTCTCAAATACTGTGATAGTATTCTTCCTCAGTACTTTTTATTTTCTCCATGTATGACAGAATTATTATACTTTAAGTATTTGAGTAGTTGATCATAGAAGGCTATTAGAGTAGAGTTTATTATCTAAACATAATTACCTATTTTAAATTTCGTCCATTTTGAAATCTATTAATTTTTCCTATTATCGATTTCAAAACAGATTAGTCTTCAAGTCTTTTTAAGTCATTGATATAGTTCATGCTTGAGCTGAAACATCTGCAAACTTAAAATATTTTCAAATGACTGACTCCAGGTTATTTCTTCCTATGATTGTAGATAATATGTTCAAAAATATAGCCAAAATTAATGGACCACAAAATCTTAAATTTGTATTATACCTTCATTAGTCCTATAAAAAAAAAACTACTTAAATACTCAAAGGAGAAAATGTAAAGTCTTGAAGAGGAAGGCCTCAGTAGTTATCATCTTAGTCACCAGATGGAGTCTGGAGTAAAGACCTGTACTGTATCAGGTTCTTTGATAGTCTGATAGTTTGAGTATTTTACCATCTCTGGATCAGACTTCATGTTAAACTTGAATAATAATCGTATTCTTGACCAGCTTTTTTCCATGTGCTACTGAATGGATTCACAATGTATTTATATTAAATCCAATAATTTTATTATCAATTGAAGAGTTGGAAAGGTTTGGAACTTTCTCTTATTTATTTTTTTTTATTAATAAATCATTTATAACGTTTCGACGTCCATAATGCCTCATCTTCAGAATCAAAATTTTCCATATTGAATATAGAATCTACTTTATACTTGCTAGTCCTAACAGTGGAAATAATTAAAGTAGTCTATATATGTGATATTGAAAGTAATTGTAACTAAATAATGACTAAATTATTATGATGAGGACCATAGTTGACTTATTGAAATAAATATATGTGATAAAATTGACCTATATTAATTTAATATGGAAATTTTAATCCTGAAGATGAGGCTGACGTTGTAAATGATTTATTATTATAAAAATAAAGAAGAAGAGAAAGTTCGAAATCTTTTATTCTAATATTTGTATTCTTCTGTAACATCATTATACT
Organism: Piezodorus guildinii; assembly: GCA_023052935.1. Taxonomy (NCBI): domain Eukaryota; kingdom Metazoa; phylum Arthropoda; class Insecta; order Hemiptera; family Pentatomidae; genus Piezodorus; species Piezodorus guildinii. The sequence continues at coordinate 177,830,956 of CM041292.1, read as the reverse complement.
TTCTGTTGCACCAATCTGTCGCCACTAATACACGATGATGTATTTATTAATGATACATTTAAAAAAAAATTTACTTATCCACGAGTAGTCGCCTTAAAGGGAGTAGGTTTTAAAAATGTATGAGATATTGGGTGAGGATAATGATGTGGTAAGCAGGAGTTATGCTCACATGATTGCGCACGCAGAGCCCGCGAGCGTGGACCAGGAGGAGGAGCGCACGAGCCGCAGGAGGTGCTCTAAGGCGGCCACGGCCAAGATCTCTCGCTTTGCCAAGCAGCTTAGGAGCAACTGCTGGGATGGTTTGTATCCATTGAGAAAACGCTTTCAACGCTTCTTGCTACCACCTCCTATCATCTACCACTGACTGTCCTTTGCATAATCCCCAAGTGTGTTTGTTTTGTTTTGGTTTTTCGTTGTTTGTTTTTTTTTTTTTTTTTTTTTTTATTTAGATATTTTTTCATTTAAAATTTAAATTCATTTTCATCATTATCACATCTTTCAATAATTAATAGCCTCATTTATCAATCATTTATTAATATTTTGCTATTATTTTCAATAATGAACCTTTGTAGTCTACCAAGAAAAAAAAAAACCCACTAAACATTTGAGTTTACATTTCAAGATGAGTCCACCATCTGTAGCTTTTCTCCAGAACTACAGAATTGATTTTTTCGGAATGAGTTACAAGAATTACAGGGTATCCAATGAACCAATCCTATCATCTCGACATTGATTTACAGTTGATTAGTTTAAAAATGGCTGCCTATTAAAATTGTTTTAATTCAATAACTCAAATTATTTTTTTAAGATATAGAAAAAATGTGTAGAGTTTAAGAATCAGTACACCACGATCGGCTATAAAATAAAAAAATTAAAATTTTGACTGTATAATAGCCCATAACTCAATAATTTTTAAAATAGTGAAAACATCTTCAGTCTTAGAATCAGTATCACGGTTTATATTATAATTTAAATTTCACACTTCCTCGCCCTTATTGGGAGTATTCACTTACTCCTCGGGCTCAACTAGTTAAGGGTTAGGATCAGATTATGTTATATTTAAGAACGACTTGCTGCTAGAATCTTAGGTTCAAGTCGTTCGATGGATTCTATCTTGCTCTCAGGAATCAAGCCATTACAAGGATAATATAATTGGATCAATCCCGTAGCTATCCAATCCAGTTTCTTAAGCTTCTATGCCAGCTCCTGGTATTTCCTTTTCTATTCAGCAACTGTTTTTTGAACATTTATCATCCGATAAGATGAATATCTCAATAATCTGTGCCAGTTTTCTATTTTTATCAATGACTAAGATGTCAGGGGTGATTATTAAAAAGTGTATGGCCCGTAACAATAGGTTGATCCCAGTAAATTTTAGTTTTGTGACCAGTAGTAGAGGCTTGGGGCATTCCAGGGAACTCTCAAACATTATTATTAATAGTGAGGGCTGGTTGATTGAATATAAATGTGGACTGTATATGGAGTTATAAGTCTATTGGCTTATCAAGTTACAAACAGAATCTATGGACAAGAAATATAATGAGGGTTAGTGGTTTAGTAATTTTGAATATGGTTAATTATAACTAGAGACCGGATTTTCGTGCAGTAAAAATATTGAAAGGTGCAATATTGTGCGGTAAAAATCTCGAAATATGCAAAATACTGTGAATAGTGAAGCTAATACACGTAAGCAAATAAAACATGCAAAATCATGGAAATCCGGTCTCTAATTATTGATAAACAGCTGGCTGATGTGGGGACAGTTTCTCTCTTCTCTTGAATTCTCCTCTACGGACTGGGCAGGTCCGGCTCCTATTTCTTACTCCTCCATTAATTTGAGAAAATCTTGAGGGTAAAAATGTTCAGGCTTCACTGGGGGCACAGGTGCTCACTCACTTATCCTGAACTTCAGATCATGTCTTAGCTTGGTTATTCAGATGATCTGGCATCATAGTCCTTTCAGATTCCACTAGATGCCTCATGTGCACTTGATTGTGTTGCTGCCTTAAAATAGGTTGATATTTCCCTACTTTTCAATCCTAAGTCTATTGGATATCACAGTTCCTCACAACAGATGGGTATACCCAAGCCAACTATTATAACTTTCATGGTTATTGGTATTTTAAAAATAACAAAATAATAACTTTAATGTTTATTGGTATTTTAAAAATAACAAAATAAATACGTGCTCAATTCTGATCTTAACTATTACTTCCTGTGCATTTAAACCTGTGTCGAGGAAGTGGTTTAGGTAAGGATGTAGGATTAAGACTTTATTTTTATTTTTGAATTATCAGGCACTTTTTTAAAACTCACGTTTCTCCTCCTTTTTCCAAAATCCCTTCCTTTCATATCTTTGAAGACCTAAGTGGCCCGTAATTAAATTTACCATCACTTCCTTTTAATTAATGCTATTTAACAGGTGATGTGAATATTATAATTACATGAGTTAACTTAATTTTAAATTTTATATTTTGTATTTTAAAAATAAAAATTTTACAATACTAATTTTATAGAGCTTGAACACAAAATTATGTGTTTTTATCAACATGCATGAACAAAACTTATCATATGTACTAGATGTATTACAAAGATACCATAATACAAAAAAAAATTAATATTTTGCAAGGAATTCGTTGCCAAAACTATGTAAAGAGCTTACTTTCAAACGGCTACATAACTTTTTCTTATTTTTTTTTTTTGAATTTTGTGAATTATTTTTTATGTATTTTTTTCCTTTAATGCAAAATCATCCTAATTGGATGCCTAACTATCTCAGAACCTAAATATTTGAATTTCTCATTTTATAACTTATATCTTGCTATAACGATACCTGTGATATCATCACAATTTCTATATCTTGGCAGAAGTAGATTAAAATAGATCAAATAACCTATAACCAGCTAATCTTCATTTTACTAACATCTCGAAAAATTATTTTGTTTTGATTGTAACATTCCAATAATAAAAAATCTGGTGTTGGAAACACCCGACTTTTACTTACCTTGACTGTTAAAACCAGTTTAAAAACTATTAAATATACTTTGATTTGAAGAATATTGTAAGTTGATTTTAATAAAATGTGTATTAATTTTTGTTAAAAACATATGATTTAATTTAATAATATAACTATATTAAATTGTTAATCAGTGATGAGTTTTTTCCTTATTCGTCACTTTGCATTACCTTTTAACCTACTTTGTGTAAAAGATAATGTTTTTTCTAAAATCTTTCTCTTTCCAACGGTATATTATACATCCATATTGCTGTTCTTATCAAAAAACCAAAAATTACATTTAAAAAATAGTTTTGCTCTTTTATCCTTTAGTTGGACATCAAATGTCTAACTTGTATATTTAGCCGTCCTTCATCAATGTCATTAAGGTTATATGGTTAATATTTTGTAATGTACAAGATTAAAGGTACTTTAGAGAAAGAAAGTTTAAAATATCGGCATTAAGTCCTGTCAGACTATTTCAATCATAATGAAACCTACATGGTATTAAAGCTCATTAAATTTTACATCCATATAGCGAGTTTAATAAAAATTGTTAAAATTATAAAAAGGTGCAAAATGCATGGTAAAAGTAGCACTTTCTGTCAGCTGATTTTAGTGAAAAAGTTGCTGTGAAATTTGAAATTTCAGGTTTGTACGTCATTTCGTTTTCGCGCTATCCTTACCGCATAAGGAATCACACACACACAGTATTTCCATTAAAAACTGGAATTCGTAAACGTTCATGATCGCAATACTTTTCCTTACTGTATATTTTATATATAGGTTAGTGAAAGTAAAAATACCATCTACATCAACTGTTAGTGATATCGTCTTGAGAAATATTGTATTGTCTCATACACTTTTGTCCTGTTGAATAATTGTTTTTTTTTTTTTTCAATTAGAAGTGTGCTTACTATTATTATTGTTTTGTTTTATAGTATTTTATTTGTGAATTGTCTTAAATATATTTTTATTTCAATTTAAAGTGGTATTGAGCTATTTCATTGCATGTTGTGCATGTTGATTGGATATTATGCTTTTTTTTATTTATCCTAATCACATTTTTATTTTATTTTTTCATCAAGTTCTTACTAATCACGCTTCATGTTATCAATGATTATTAGTATGTAAGATTTTGAGTGTGCTTTTGATTAAATTTTTTAAAATTTTAATTCTACGTATGCATTATATTTAATTAGTAAAATTGTCTATATTTATATACTTTTAAAAATGTTTAATGTCAATTGACATTTGACTTATTATAGCCAAGAAAGTTTTTTAATATATGTAAAAACTTTTATACATCAAGTAGACCATCTTTATTGTATTTATATTTTAAACAGCTGAGTTTACATTTTAAACAGCTGTGGGACAGCTGATTTTATATTTTAAACAGCTGAATTTGGTTTTAAGATATTTCTTACTAGAGAATTGAGTTCTTTCTGTGATGTAATCAAAATTGGTGATTGCTAGTGGTGGGCTGTTTAGTAGCAGTCTTTTTATCTAAAACAGTTTCTTTTCATTAAACAGTATCTCTGATCGTTTTTCTAACTCTGATTATGGTTCCCACGATCTGGTCGGAAAACATTTGTAGGATTAAATAAACTCTTAAGATATTACTCCTGATTATTCATTAATAGCAATTTAGGAATTATATGGAAGTGTTTAGTTGTAATTTATTTAATCTCGTTAGGGGCAATGATCAGATTTAACTACAAGATTCTGTTGTACTCAAAACGGCTGATTCACCATTTGTATGATTAATCAGCTTTTTGCCAGACTTACTCTGGAGATATCTTGTGTGAAATGTTAGAATATCAAGTATTTTGCTTTATATCTTTGCTGATTTATTTAATTTTTTTCTCCTTTAGCCGAAGACGAGAATGGAGATGATGAAGGCGTGGATACCCCGAGCTCTAGGTCTCGCAGGGAGAGGCGCAGCACTCGGAGGTCAGAAGGGAGGAAGGGGAGGGATCTGCCGCTGGACAACGCGGCGCTACAGGAGATCCTAGAAGTCCTCATGCATGACCCTGACGCACCTCCGTTCCTAAGGCCTGTAGCCAGGTCAGAGGTATGTATTACGCTTAGTTATTTTTTATTTCTGTATTTAAATTATCTCGGTCGATTTCAAGCCAGCATATGATAACATTGAGCAAAAGGAACTATATAAGGCATTAAGTAAGTTGACTGTTCATTGCTATTTTGGGCTCTGAAAACATCTCTGCAGCCATTGGGTGACCAGTCGTACAAAAGTAGCTTTCTACAACACCCTGATTCAGCCTGTGTTATGCAACAGATCAGAAACTTGGACAATATCCTGAACTGAGGACCAGCTCCTCCTGCTGGTATTCCAGAGGAAATTGTCCCCCCATTTCATTAAGCTTGGAAAGACTGCGATGGGCTGGACATCTCGCTAAAATAGACAATCTGCCTCTAAAGAGAATTTTTACTGAGTCCCTTTTCAGTCAAAGAGTTGGAGGCCAAGACTGCGCTGGATAGATTGTGTGGCCAAATGATGCGCAAGACTACATGAACGTGCGACACTAGATGGCTGTAGCACAGGATATGGAAACGTGGTGGTTGCTGCTGGTGGAAGCCAGGACCCTTCAAGAGTTGTAGCACTAAGAAGATAGATAGAAATTAACAAAGTTATTAAAATCTGGTGCGCGCAACACACGACTTTCACTTACCTCAGTTGTTAAAATCAATTTAAGAATTTTAAAATAAATTTAGAGGTAAAAATAAATTGTTTAAGAATTAATTAAATTGAATTTCAATAAAAACATGTGTTTTATTAAATAATCTATTATATCATTATCTTCAACAATTAGTTTTCGGTTTTTTATCACTCTCTGTTAACTTTTACAATTTTTATATTAGATAATATTTTTTCTAAAATATCATCATATAAATAACATCTAGGGCGTTTAGTTGTCTTAAATATGAAATTTCAGTTCAAACAACTTTTATTTTTTGCGCTAGACTTACCTCACACACACGCTCAAACCGACCCACAGACACACTGACCTTTTTTCGGGACTTAGTTATTTGAACTCAGGAGACCCTAAAACGTGTATTTGCGTTGAAAACTGGAATTTGAAAATGTTCACGATCGCAGTACTTTCCCTTCCTATATATTTCATATATAGGTAAGTGAAACTAAAAATGATCCTTAACATTCTCCTCATTGTTCCTCAAAAAAAAAATAGTAGACTATATATTATCAAAATCCCTCATCCAATTTCCTCTTACAAAGTCATAAGTCCGTAAAAACAAGTTAACGAATTAAAGTTTTTTCCTAAGTTTCTAAGGTATTTATTGTAAATTCATATTTTATTTCATTCCCTTAACTTGAAACATCTTACATTACGTAAAAAAAAAAAAAAAAAAAAAAGATGAAAAAGTTATTTTAATTTTCAGGCGCATCTGAATAGACTTTTGTTATTGAAGTAATGGACACACGATTTAATGAGCGTGATTGAATTAAATTGTTCATCAAAGATATATGCCTGGTCCAGAATCTATGAACTGATTACAATCTGTGAATCATTGTTCTTCATGATAAAACTAAATGATTCTTCTTTATTACAAAACTAAATAATAAGGTTATATTAAAACAAACACTTACATGTTTTTTTGTTGTAGAAATGCCATTTTAAGGAATTAAACATTGTTTCAATAAAAATTAAAAAAAACAACAACAAATTATTACACAATGGTTTATTATTTCCAAATAACTATAATTTTGAGGGAGTGGTAATTTTTTTTTTGAGTCGATTACAAAGGTTCATTATTGAAAATAATAAACCAAAATGCTCAAGCTTTATAGAAAATAGGGTTATGGTATATTTATTATTAACATTAATATGTTAAAAGTGTGTGAGAGTGTATGATAAATCATTATCGCCACATTTTCATATTTTACTTTCCTACACTCTCCTCGTATAGCACTGACCTAAGGAGCCCTTAGGATGAACTAGTATGGGTTTCAAAAAATTGGCAAACCTTTAAATATTTGAAATCCATTTCGTTATTGTTCTTTTTGACCACTACCAAGATCTATTACCCTTTTTATTTATATGATATTGATTGCTTGAAATATATTTTGATCTATATTTATGTAATATGATATGTTCTATCAATGATAATTATATTTTTAACGAATTCTAATGTAATATTTTAAAACCCTTAGGCACCAGATTACCATGAAATCGTAAAGAGGCCTATGGATTTTGGAACGATCAAACACAAGCTGAATATGCTGTCTTACAGCAAGAACTCAGATCTCATAGCGGATGCTGAGCTACTCTTCGACAATTGTTGCCTATACAACGAGGAAGGCAGTGAGGTTTACAAGTGAGTATTGTATAAAAGAGATTAAACTGATTTTTCATTTTAGGTTCATGCTTGAATCAGCTTATTTTTCATATTAATTAAGCACATGCTTAAATCATTATATTACGTTAGGTTAGGTAGAGTTCTTAAGGACACTCAACTATTGAAGTCACCAGTGTCCTTCAATTTCTTTTTCTTTTTCTGCTGTAATTTCCAACCGATCTTCTTGAGGATATTGATTGTTTTTCCCTATTTTTATGCTGTATCCCCGACTAATTCTTGAAGTCTTCTTTCTATTCCTGCTTCATGAAAGTGGTGTGAAATCATTTCTGTGGAGTGCTTCTTTTTATTAGGAATTCGTGTGTTAGACATGTATGTCCAATTTTCATTCTAGTTATTACAACTTGTTCTGGCTTTGATCTGAGCTATGCCATGCTTTAGTTATTTTATTTTATTTTTTTATGCTTTTTAGCTTATTAGATTCTTCTAAATCCTTAAGATTGTCCCAGGTCATTGCTGCTTGAGGTCTTAAGGTGGCTGGGGCAGAGTGGGGTTCACATGGAGTCTGAACATTAATCACTTCTAAAGTCAGTGATGTCGCTGCTTGATCAGCCATTTCGTTTTCTTTAATCCCCACATGGGATGGGATTCAAATAATTAATAATTTTTTCTTTAAGTTGTAAATCATTAATGAGCATTCTTGAGATTTTTTATTGGTGAAAATTTCAAAGTATTAGGTATGTATGTATGTACTTCCTTAAATCATGTTAGTAATGTATATACTTATATCAGCATGGGTTGGGATAATGCTTATATTTTTGATACAATGTATTTGTATTTTAAATTAACCTAATTTTTGTATAATTTGCCTTCAGAGCTGGTGAGAAGTTGAGGAACCTGTTCTATAGCCTTTGCAAGGAGCACAACTTGAGCGTGAGCGTTGCAGACCAGGCCGATAGCGAGCCTCCCGTCAAGAAGTCTAGGACAGCACTTTGAAGGCCGACGAGAAGAAACGACGAGCATCATAATTAATAAATTATGTCATACTCTTCCCCCCAAAATGTCATATTTTCTTTAAAACACGGACAGGATCCCTATTTTATGCATAGTTATATATTTATAGAAGATATGTAAGATAAAAAAAAAAGTTAAAAAAAAATAACAATTATGATAATAATAAGAACGAAAGAAAGTAATAATAGGAAGGAAGAAGAGATTTTTAAATTTTAAGATGATTATTCCGGAGAGGAAATATGTTTGTATAGTAAAAAAAGAAAGAAAAAAAAAAAAAGGTGCATGATTTACTTTTAATTTTTTTGTTATGTTTTTATTTCTTTTTATATGTAAAATTTGATTCCTTTCTTCTTTATACACTAGTTTACCTGGCTATGATGGTTAGGTATATTATGTTTTCGAAAGGGAAAAAATTGTTGTAAATAGTTACTTTGTATGAATGAAAAAGCCCCTCTTCTTTTATATTGTCGCGCCCAGCGTTGAATCATGACTATTTAATGTGTACTATTTATATTTTTATTTATGTGTAGCACGTTGTGTTATTTTCTTTATCAGTTAAATAAAAAAAATAATTGTTTCATAAATTATATGTACATATATATATGCCTCATTTTTTTATTTATTTATTTTTTCACTTTTAATGACTTCCATTATTTCTGGATGTTTATTTATTATTACTTTTATTTTCTTTCTTTTTTTTTTTTTAAATAAATTTCATCATTGACTTTTTTGTAACATCATTCCTACATTGGAATTTGACTTTTAATTCTTGAAACTTATTTTTTACTTTTTTTTTTTTTTTTTGTATTTGTTGTGTAGGTAATTTAGAAACAAGAGGCTAGTGAGTAGTGTTTAAATTTAATATTAATTATTGTAAATATCTAAATTTATCACGAGTATTATAAAAAAATTTTACATCACTGTCAAATTTCTTTACTTTTTCTAATCTCTTTTTTTTTTCTTTTTTTTTTCTTGTTACCTTCTTAAACAAGAATGAAAATATAGGACACTTGTTGAATGAATTTATTGTCCACTTTAGGATGTATTGTTTTAATGTAAATAACACTAAAAAATTTCTTATCAGTTTTTATATATATTTTAAAAATGACATTTTTTAATGAATAACCCTCAATCCCCCATGAACGTATACTTGTATTCATTTATTTCCATTTTGGATTCGGTTAGAATTTTTTTTTTAATATTGATTTGGAAAATTCTTAACACAATAATTCGGAGCACAACACACAATCTTCACTTAGCTCTCTTGATAAAATCAATCTTGGAGCTTTAAATAAAGTTAAATTTCAAAAAAGTTGTCTTATTGTTTTGATGGAAATATTGGATTGTTAAATAAGTTCATAGCGTTTTTCAATGTTTCAATTTAATCCTCTTTGTGTTTATAAAATCATGTTTACTTGGTCAATACTGTTTATATATTCTGAAAAATAGTTAGTTTAGGTGCTATTATGCATCAGTTTCAACCAAAGTTCCTTATCTTTAGGTGGTATTTTGCTTGCTCAAAATAGAAAAGAAAAAAAAAATTAATTTTTGTCATTTAATAATTTTTTATTTCCGAAAAAAAAGTCCGTAATGTGATTGACCACGCGAAGTGGTTTGCTTGCTTCAGAACCAGAAATTTTGACTTGGAAGACACAAATTACTCGGGTAGTTTTTCACCTGTTGATAATGACCAAATTCACCCAAAATAATGAAAGATAACATGAAATAGATCAAGACAGGATATATATGATTGATTAAAAATATTTACAAGAATCTGAAGGTTTTATTCAAATCACCTATAAAAAACGCAAGCTTAGTTTTTAAATATTATTTCATTTAGATTAAATAATGTAATCATAGAAATTATTGTCTACTTTAATTTATGTGGTTCTTGTCAGTCCCTCATTTCTTTATACAGTTATTTTATTACACGTTTTACCGAAAACAAAATATTAACATGATAAAGTCTTTCATGGTTTATATTTTTACTTATTTCAAATACTAACAACTGTGATAATTATGATTTTATTTACTTATAAGCATTTAAATGTTCTAAAAAATGTTATTTGCAATAAGCAAACATAGAACAAATAAGAAGACCTTCATGTCTCCGATACCTGCTTCAAAAAAAGTACAATACATCATTTAGACCAAAGATTGATGGGGTCACCTCTAGCATAACAGCATTCTATGCCCAAGGTTATGGGTTCAAATCCACAGATGGCCCAAGGATTTGGGTGTAAGGGAGAAAAAAATCCTTAGTCATGACCTCCTTCGGAGAGGATGTTGAATGTTGGTCCCGAGCCTGTGCATTGTCAGGTACTCCTTAAGGAATCTTATCCTAATGACACCTAAAAAAACCTAATAGGAAAAATTTAGGACCCCCACAGCAGTATAAAGTGGTGTTAAATAAATAAACAATAAAACAAAAGATTTATATAGTGGACCCACCACATTGAACTTCTGATCAAATGATTTTGACTATTATCCAGGCCACTTGAGGAACAATCAAAATTATCCTTGAAAACCAACATTACTATATACAAAGTGTCTGTCAAACCCTACAAAAAATCGTTGATATATCAAATGAAATACTTCAGTTACAGATTTTTCTGTGGAATATAGAAACCTGGTGCATGCAACACATGACTTTCACTTATGTTAAAAACTATTGAAGAATTTTTAAATGAAAAAAAGAATGAATTAATTTTTTTTTTCGATATGAAAAGAGGTCAATGAATTAATTAAATCATTTCCCGCGTGTTTTTATTAAATAATTTATTATATTATCTACAACAATCAGTTAGATTTATCGGGTTTTTTTACTCTCAGTTAACTTTCATAATTGTGTGTATAAGATAACATTATTTCTAAAATCTTCAACTTTCCCACTGTATATTATACATCTATATTAATGTTCTTACATTCAAAAACGCATACAAAATATTTCGTTTAACTTTTATATTTACCCGTTTTTTTTAATCAATTTTAACATGGTGATTTGGTAAATTATTTGAAATCTATAAAATTAAAGGTACTTTAGAGGTAGAAATTTTAAGAGTATTTCAATCACAATAAAACCTAGATGATATTAATGCCCATTAAATTATACATCGAGTTTAACAATTGCATGTTACAAAGTGGCTTTCTGGTTCGCAGATTTTGATGAAAAAGTTTCTTTAACATCTCAGACTTATAAATCTAATAAATATGAAATTTTGTTTTCGTGCTGGACTTACCACACACACACCTTTTAGCGGGACTTGGTCATATTAGCGCAGGGGACACTAAAACCTGTATTTCCTTTGAAAACTGAGTGTTGATATGAACAAGTCTCGCAAAAAGGTCTGTGTGTGTACCTTGCGCGAAAAAAAATGTTCATATTCATTATATTTATACGCCCAAGATGTTACAGCAAATTTTTCATCAAAATCGCCTAACCAGAAGAGCTACTTTATACCATGCATTTTGCACCTTTTTCTGATTTTCTCAAAAACTACTCTTCACGATTTTGATTAAACTCGCTATTAGGGGTGGGCATAATCGAATGATCATCGAAGTCCGATCATCCGATTATGAAGATCATTCGATTATTCCCACCCCTACTCGCTATATCGAAGTAAAATTTAACGGGCTTTAATACGATGTAGGTTTCATTCTGATTCAAATAGTCTGACAGGGCTTAAATGGCTTTACCTTTAATTTTATACATTCTAAAAGATAATTCATATCATCTTGATGACATTGATGAAGGATGGCTAAATATAGAAGTTGGACAAATTTGATGATTATTTTTTAATGTTATTTTGATAATAAGAAAAGTAATATAGACGTATAATATACCGTTGGAAAGAGAAAGATTTTAGAAAAAAAACATTATCTTATACGCAAAGTTGTAAAAGCTAATATAAAGTGACAAATAGGAAATAAACTTATTACTGATTAACAATTTAATATAGATATATTATTTAATCTAAATCATATGTTTCCAGCGAAAATAAATACACGTTTTATTAAATTCAAGATACAATATTTTTGAAATTGAAGTATATTTAATAGTTTATAAATTGATTTTAACAGTCGAGATAAGTGAAAGTTAACGGTCCGACAACGTGTTGCCCGCACCAGACTTTTTTTCTTTTTAATATCAGTGTAACCAAATTTGTTACTGAATTTTGTAGAAATTGTTTTTCAATTCCATTTTTTTATTTTATTTTTTTATTATTGGAATGCACTATACAGAAGCCATTGTATCAGAGCTTAAGCTTTTGATTGCCACGTAATTGCCAGTTTATCAGCACTATCTGAATTATTTTTTTCCACATTTAAATTATTTATGACTACTTTTGACGTTGACTGTTTCTTATCTATAATTTACAATCCTTCTTTAGTATTTCATATTGTTATGAAAAGTCTAATATTTGTCGGAATAAACTAAAAGTAATGTCCCTAATAATTTCCTTACGTTATTATGCTGTTTGAAATGTTAAATTTAACTTTCACGACCATCGAACATTTTAATTTATGCTAAGGATAAAATAGTGCAAAGAAAAAAATCTGGTGCGAGCAACACACGACTTTAACTTACCTCGGTTGTTAGAATGAACTTTGAGTTGAAAAAAGTTTTAAGACAGTTTAATTAAAAAGTATACTTATGTTTTCGTTGGAAACATATGATTTAGATTAAATAATAAAACTATATTACATTGTTACTTATAATAATCAGTAATAAGTTTATGCTCTATTCGTCACTTAACATTACCTTTTAAATCTTTGTGAATGAGATAATATTTTTTCTAAAATCTTTCCAAGAATATATTATACGTCTATATTACTGTCCTTATTATCAGAAAACAAAACTACATCAAAACATATTTTTGCTCTTTTCTCCTTTAGTTGGCTATCGAATTCGTCCAATGTTTATTTTTAAAAGTTCTTTAAAAATTGTAATAAGATTAAATGGCTAATTTTTTCGAATCCACAAAATTAAAGGTACTTTAGAGGAAGAAATTTTGAAATATCGGCATTTAAGCCCTGTCAGACTATTTCAATCAGAATGAAACCTACATTATATTAAAGCCCATCAAATTTTCATCGATATAGCTAGTGTAATCAAAGTCGTTGGAGCCGTTTTAGAGAAAATCGTAAAAAGGTGCAAAATGCGTGGTATAAAGTGGCTCTTCTAGTTAGCTAATTTTCATGAAAAATTTGCTGTAACATCTCGGATGTATAGTCATCTTAAATATGTAGTTTCAGTTTTATAGCACTTTTTATTTTCGCGCTGGACTTACCACAAACACACATACAGACCTTTTAGCGGTACTTGGTCCTTAGGGTCACAAGGGACCCTAAAACGTGTATTTCCGTTGAAAATTCTAATTCGAAAATTTTCACGATCGAAATCCTTTCCCTTACTATATATTTCATATACAGGTAAGTGAAAGTAGAAAATCTGGTTCTGGCAACACACGACCGCCGTTTTTAAAATCGATTAAAGAATTTTCAAATACAGTTAGAGATTAAAATAAGTGAAACTATTAAACAATCAATTAAATGGAATTTCTGGATAAACATGTTTTTTATTTTAAAAAATCTATTATATTATTATCTAAAATGATGAGCTAGTTTGGACGGCTTTTCATCACTATTTATTAATCTTTACAAGCTGGTGTATCAGATAATATTTTTTCCAAAATCTTTAGCTTTCCAACGGTATATTATACATCTGTATATACATCTCTTGTGTTCAAAAACAAAAATTGCATTAAAAATATTTTTGCAGTTTTCTCCTGTTGTCATAGATCGAATTCGTTCAACTTATATATTACGTATTATTTATCAATGCAAACAAGATGGTATGCCTTATTTTTAAAAATCTACAATATTAATGATACTTTAGAGGAACAAAATTTAAATTATTAGCATTTAAGCCCTATCAGACTGTTTTAATCAGAATAAAACCTACATCAAATTAAAGTCCATTAAATGTTACATCCATATGGCGAGTTTAATCAAAATCGATATAGCCGTTTTTGAGAAAATCATAAAATGCATGGTATAAAATGGCTCTTTTGGTTAGCTTATTTTGATGAAAAAGTTTCTGTAACATCTTGGGCGTATATTCGTCCTTAATATAAAATTTCAGTTTCATAGGACTTTTTGTTTGAGTTGCTACAAACGGACACACAGACCTTTTTTAGGGACTTCGTTAATTCAAATCAGGGGACCATAAAACGTTTATTTACGTCGAAAACTGAAATTCGAAAATTTTCACGATCGCAATACTCTCCCTCACTATGTTTCATATATGGGTAAGTGAATGTGAAAATGAGTATTTATGAATGTGCGTATTGTATGAATTCGAATATTTTCACGATCGCAATACTTTCCCTTTATTTCATACATAGGTTTGGAAAGTAAAAGGAGGTTAAAGAATTGTTTGTTTATTTAACGTCACTTTATGCTACTATGGCTAATCGGACGACGCTACAGTGGGAGTCTTAAATTTTGCCTATCCAGGTTTTATTATGGTAGGGATTTATTAGGACATCGCACAGGCTCGGGACAACCTTTTAACGTCCCTCCAAATGATAGCATAACTAACGATTTTTTACTCCCATGTTTTACACCCACCAGCGGGATTGATAGAAGGCTGTTATGCTAGCCACCCTGCTATAGGTGATCATTAAGTTTAAATAATTAATTGAAATTAATTTCGATAGAACATGTATTTTATTAAATAATCTTATATTATATTATATTATATTTTTATCTACATTAATCATAAAGTTTTATAGGCTTTTTATCACTCTCTATTAAAATTTACAATTTTAGTTTATTATATTCAATAATTAACCTTTGTAATCGACCAAAAAAATAAAAAATTACCCCTGCTCAAAATTTGAGAGCTTACGTTTGAAGATGCGTATAATCCGAATAACGAATAAAAAAATCCGTTTGTCCACCGTCCGTGGCATTTTTCCAAAACTTTTTTTCGGTTGGCGCGACAGGCCTTGGAGGCCCTTGGCCGCGCGGTATGGTTTATATTCCACCGCGATACTCGATGGCATTTTATAGGGTAGGGTCATCACTCCCTACGCCTATTTTTGTGGGTGTCTATCAATTAGCTGACGGGTCCCACATACCCGGGGGAGATTGTGAGTGAATCCCCATTTATTTGTATGCTTGAAAAAAGTCCTCCTGGGACTGGGATTCGAACTCACAACTTCAGCGTGGCAGGCTAGCGCGCTAACCACTCAGCCACGGGCTCCCCGTTCTCCAAAACTACTTGACCAATTTTTTTGAAATTCGCCACAAAAGTACTAGTCCATTGAACGATGATCCTAACACCTAGACGTTGATATCAGCTGGTTTGTTTTAGAATGGCGGCCGATTAAAAGGATTTTATTCAATAACCCAGTTATTTTTGAAGATAGAAAAAAATTTATTAGTGTTTTTCAACCCCCCCAAAAAAAAAAAAAACACGCAAATAATTATATAAAAGAGAAAAAGAAAAGAAAAACAATAGAAATTTTTCACATAAATACGCTCATAACTCAGTTATTTCTGATGCTAGAGAAAAGTATGTATAGAGTTTTAGAATCAGTAAAGCGCGACAAAAAAAAAAAAAAAAAAAAAAAAAAAAAAAAAAAAAAAAAAAAAAAAAAAAAAAAAAAAAAAAAAAAAAAAAAAAAAAATTGAAATCTCGCAGAGAGGATCAAATTGAAATATTGAAAAACGCTACAAACTTATTTTACAAATCAATATAATAAATTTGTATTACAGCTTTTATTTGCAAGAAAATAAAGAGTAGTCTGGAAGAATATTTAATCGGTTTTAGAATAGAATAGAATAGAATAGAAAAATAATTTTTATTCTGGGACTGGGTCCCTTAAGAACAATATGATATGTACAATTAATATATACAATGTGTCTGGCCACAAGACCAAAGGATTATAATTAATTCTTATTTACAAAGCTTTAAGAAGAAAAGTAGGATACAATAAAACAAAAGAGTAAAATAACTAAAAGAGTAAAATAAATGAATAACTTCTGATATGTTGAACAAAACTTACCATTGAAACTGATTCATAATAAATGATCGATATAGAAACATGAACAATAAATAATAAATATTCTTTTTGAATAGATATTTGATTTGAAATATCAGGCTTGTGGAGCGTCTGTTTGAGATGACAATAGGTACTCGAACAGCTGGGACTTGAATGATGGTAGGGAAGAAGCATGGCGGATATGAGTAGGTAGGGAATTCCAGAGAGTAGTAGAGCGGACAAGAAAGGAATGTTCAAAACTTGTTGTTCTGTGGGCAGGAATATAAAGGTCAGAATGGCGCGATCTTGTTTGGAGGGAGCGGACTGACGATTTAAATTGCAGAAGTTTGTGGATATAGGGAGGTAGCTGGGAGTTGATGATTTGGTAAAGGAATGATGCAAGGAAATATTGTCTGCGGATAGAGGGAAGGAGCCACTTTAACTCACTGTATAAATGGGTCACATGAGACTTCTTCGGTGTGCCAAGGACAAATCTTAAAAATGTATTCATAATTCGCTTTAGCCTGTCCTCGAGCACAGTCGAGAGGCCACCATATACCCCGCAGCAGTAGTCAAAGTAGGGGAAAATAAGTGAGGATACAAGGAGCTTACGGGTGGATAGTGGAAGAAGATGGCGGGAGCGATAGAAAAATTTGAGGGTACTTATTGTTCTTCGGGAGATTTGGGCAATATGGGGTTTCCAGGAAAGGGTTTGGTCAATGGTAATACCTAGGTTTTGGACAGAGGAAGTGAAGGTGATTGGCTGATCATTTAGGGTTAGACTCGGAAATGTGGTATGGGATCTGAGGAGGGAATAGGAACCTATAACAATCGCCTGGGTTTTCATAGCATTTAGCCTTAGTTTATTGAGGGTTGCCCAGGCATAGATTTTATCCAGGTCTTCCTGAATTTTGGCAAATGCTACTTATGACTCAGGAGAGAAGGATAGGTAGATCTGGAAGTCATCAGCGTAAAGTGGTGGGAGCGGTGATGGCTTGCATTCGGGAAATCATTGATATAGGATAGTGTTATGGTATGATGCTTTGAATTAGTGCTTTTCATATTACTTAACTGCCTATCGACAGCCATATAAACAGTTATCCCCTAATATTGTTATTTGGAAATAATAAACCATTGTGTAATAATTTGAAGAGTTTTTTGTCTAAAATCTTTATCTTTCCAGTGGAAATGTCAGACATACATGTTACTGTTTTTCAAAAACACAATAATTGGTTTAAAATATTAAGGTTGATTTAGGGCTGAATAATTCTTCCATTAATACTCATCTTTTATTTCATGACGTTTCGGGATATTCTCCCATCTTCAGAAGTCTACAAAAAATTATATTAAGCAATTTACCATCACATTAAAAATCACCATAATGAAGTGAATGGTTTAAAAATTTATAAATTAGGAGTCAATTGATAACAAACATTTTAAAACTATTAATTAATAAATTTTAAAATCATAAGGTGGCATTAAAAGCAAAAATTTAACAATGTTACACAGTACTTAGTTAAATAAATATATAAATATTATAAAGTTACCTCGTTATATATTCTGTAATCCAAACATTTACACTTGTCACACCTTGAGCCAGGTAAAAAAGTAAAAACGTAAGTCAATATCTAAACACTTCAGATCGGAGCAAGAGTATTGCTCAGATCTTTGTCCTCAACTGGATTAAGGATTAGACCAATTTTTAAGTTGTATATAGTTATTATTATTTCATTTTGTGAAATTCTTTAAAACATTTATTATTAATTATTTATATTATATTTTTAATTTATTAATTAAATCAGAATAGTGGTAACTTAAATGTCTTGAGTCAGTTTTAAAATTCACGGTTTTATCTATATTTTTATTGATATATATAGCCTCTATGGTTTTTCTATTTTGTTTATTTTTGACTATTTCCAAAATTTGTGGTCTATTGAGATCAAACTTATGTTTCAAATGTATGCTATGTTGTGATAAAGCAGTTGTATTTATATTTTTACTGTTGTTACAATTACTTTTGTGCTGTTTAGTTCTAGTACTAACTTTTTTGGACGTTTCCCCTATGTAACATTTTTCACAGTAAGTAATAAGTAATGAAGAAAAATTAAATGTTGTATACAAAATAAATTGTCTGGACTAGGGGAAACGTCCAAAAAAGTTAGATAGCTGACACTATCACGTGTATTTACGTCTTAACGTAGCTGTTCCATTGTTTTCGTATAATAGGCGAGGGTACATTAAACTTAATGGTTTCCGAGGAATTGTTTCAAGGTATTTGGGCAACAATCGATTTGGTTATTAAGTACATTATGAATAAATTCAATGCCGGTCTTAATGCGTATCTCTTTCAAGGTTCAAAACTTCAAACACTACATAACAGTAGAATTTATGTTTCAGGCTAAGTTAGGTTTTATCATGTTATTAAATTTCATTGACTGTTTCTACTTTCTGGTACACTAAAAATAATATCTTGGGGACGATTTCAACATGAAATGGCCGTCAATTTGATTTGATATTTTAAATCAAACTTGATTAATATAAAACTTGAACCAGACTAATTATTATAAAAGCTATTCGCTGGTAATAAAATTTTATTATAAATTTGTCACAACGTTTTTATTCCATTCCTTTAAGAAGTCTGGAAGATCAGGAGCAGTATTTTTTTCCAATCAAGGAAATATTTGTACCAACACAACTTCCAAATTATCATATGTTCGCGTATGGCTTTAAAACTAAACCCGTGCACATACGTTCGAACGCGAACCCAAGATCTCTGATCAGTCAAGGTTCGAGCATACGCAGAAAAGTAATGAGGATCTTTCTGAGTTGAGGGGGAACAATCCGACAGTGAGTGTTAAAATTAATCGGAGCTCACTATCGTCTTGTAATTTATTAGCTTTTAACTTATGTTTTCTGTTTTACTTTCACTTACTATATATAGGAAGGGAAAGTATTGCGATCGTGAAAATTTTCGAATTCCAGTTTCCGACGGAAATACACGTTTTAGGGTCTTCTGAGCCCAAATGACTAAGTCCCAAAAAATGGTCTTTGTGGGGTAAGTCTAGCGCAAAAACCATTAGTGGTACGGAACAGAAATTTCATATTTAAGATTACTATACCACCAAGCCACCAAATTCCTCCCGCATCCAATCCTTGCAATCCAAAATCCTCCGAAAGATCCTAAATGCTTCGTATTTTGTCACTAATAAAACTATCCATAAAGACCTGAATATTCCGTTAGTTGCAGACTTAGCCAGAACTAGATATACCTCATTTAATTCCAAACTACCAGCCCACTCAAACCCGCTTGTCCGTATCCTCTCTTCTCCATCTATTCCTGATAATCCTCGGAGGCGTCTGAAAAGACGGTGGCCTCAAGACCTGCTAATAACATAAACATTGAAGTGCTACCGCTGGGTAGCTACTTCACAAGACTTTTCAAGCCAATTGTTACTTTTTTTTCACATTTACTTGTATTTTTTCCTATACAGTTGTAAATATCAATTAATAAATTAAAAAAAAGATTACTATACGCCCGAGATGTTACTGCAACTTTTTCACAAAAGTCGGCTGACCGGATGTCCTACTTTATACCTTGCATTTAGCACCTTTTTACGATTTTCTCAAAAAAGGCTCTAACGATTTTGATTAAATTCCTTATATCGAAGTAAAATTTAATGGGCTTTAATATCATGTAGGTTTTATTCTTATTGAAATAGTCTTGCGGGGCTTAAATCCTCTAAAGTATCTTTAATTTTGTAGATTTAAAAAATTTAGGCACATCATCGCTGTCATCGCTGTGACCAGACGTCCCGCTTTTGGCGATACAGTCCTGATTTTTCAAAATTTGTCCCGAGTTCCGCGATGTTTTTTAAAAGTCCCGACTTTTACAATTAAGTTAAATTTTATATGAAAATCATTGTTTTGCGTTCTAAGAATCCTACGGACTACGACTAACATATTGCTTTTTCTACCCAGTTAAATTGTATTTGTCTCCCAGATGATATACTTCGTGTTCGCACAGCATGCTAGCAAGCTAATTAAACAAATAAATAATACAAATCTGCTACTTACCATAGAAAATCAAGGTAATTAATTCATTTATATATTTCATAAATACATAAATTGTCTTAAACTCAGCTTAAAATACTCGTAGCCTTCATATTTTATATTGATGACAAAAATTATATCACCGACCTTAACATTAAAAGAAATTTTAGAAAGAAATATATGAATAAAATGTTACCAATATTTAAAGTCAATCAAACTAATTTCGTTATAAACAACAATAAAATATGTTCATGTAAATTATGTTTAAGGCAAATTAATTCGGCGAAATTTTGCCGATGTGAAACGCATATTTGTACTGTATGTGTTTATAACATTTTAGTAATTTTTTTAATTCTCATAGTCATATAATATTGTAATTTACTAAATAGCAGTTAAATAATCACAAATTAATTTAAGATTTGAATTTTGATTTGAATCTTTAAGAATCAAAACATATAATTATAAGTTTTTCTACAGTGAATCAAATGTGGACATCAGAAAAATGAAAATTAAGTGTTTAAACTTTGAAAGCCATTTTATGTGTCAAATGTTATTTGACAAATTCTTGTGAAGATTTTTTACAATATTTTAAAAAATTACAACAATTTAATGAAACAAATTCAATCAAATGAAAAGTATGTCAAGGAATAAAATATAATACATTTATGATATTTATAAATTGTACTTATGTTAAAAAATATATATATTGAGATATTATTTTTATTCCGTATGAAATTTTTTTGTTGATACCCCTCCCCCCCTCCACTCCCTCCTTCTCATCTAAAAATCTAATCACCTTATTTTAACACGGAGTGATGAAAAGCCGAAAAAAACACTGAATTTCGAAGATAATATTATAACATATTATTTAATAACATCTTTCTATAAACATCAAATGTAAATAATTCTTTAACTATTCATTTTCGTTTCTAAATTTGTTTAAAAATTCTTAAATTTATATTAATAACAGAGGTAAGTGAAAGTCGTGTGTTGCGAGCACCAGATTTTTTTAAGAGTTTTTACCGAATTTATTATGTTCGAAGGAAGGTATACCATTGCTAAAACCTAAACTCACGACAAAAATAATTTTATTTTTAACGGTTTGTAAGTTCATTTATGAAAAAACGAAAAATAGAAGTATCATAAGTTATCGGAATTACGTGATTTCCTAATTATATTAATATATTAATCATATGCAAACATTCAGTTGGTAAACCTCTGTGTATAATTATACTTTTTAACGTATTAGGAATCGATCTAACTAATTAATAATTTGTTTGTTGTGAAGTAGTGTCCCACTTAAGCACTCATTGTTCCTTGAGGAAATTTCCATTTTGAATATTGTATTTCCTCGTTTTACTTTTTAATGGGGCTCAAAAATAGTTAATTAACTTTAAAAGAAATAATGGAAGAGGGTTTTCGAGAACTTTTAGAATATTATGCTGCAACCAAATCCCAATAGACAACCTGACTTATAGTTGCGCTAAAGTTGAAAATTTGATTTATTAGTGATTTCTCTTCTTCTTTTGAATACTGAAAAAATCTAAAAATCTATCTATAGTTCTGTCCAGAAATCCAAGCTTATCAACCTTATTTTTAAAAAATTTGGTGCGGGCAACATACGACTTTCACTTACCTTCGTGTTAAAAATCAATTAAAGAATTTTCAAATACAGTTAGAGATAAAAATGAGTGAAACCATTAAATAATTAATTAAATTGGGTTTCTATAGAAACATGTGAATTATTTAAAAAAAAAACTATTATATTATTATCTAAAATAATCAGTTAGTTTTATCTGATTTTCATCACTTTTTATTAACTTTTACAATCTTCTGTAGTAGATAGTATTTTTTCTAAAAGCTTTAGATTTCCAACGGTATATTATACATGTATAATGCTGTTCTTATGTTCAAAAATAAAAAATTGCATTAACAAATATTTTTTTAGTTTGGTCCTTTACATAGAAGAACTAGGGTTCAGTGTGCGACACGTCTCTTGTATCATCCATCACACAGAAAAATTTCCTTTACCCCTATTCTTTGTAGATCTCGAGCCTGCTACCATAAATTCTGAAATATTTAAAGTTAACAGGCTAGTTTATTCCTGTATAAAATTCGAAGAGCCAAGGCAGAAAGATGAGGTAGTACAGTGCACAAACTGTCAAAATCTTGGACATACGAAAGGCTACTGTCATCATCCAGCCAGATGTGCTAAATGTGCAGGCCCACATGCTTCTAGCACCTGTTTAAAGCCTCGGGACACCCCAGCAAAATGCGCACTGTGCAGTGAAGGTCATCCTGCTGGTTATAAAGGCTGCATAGTTTACAAAAACATGCTGAAACAAAAAAACCTAAACATAGCCTCCAGAACCCTACAGCAGACCTCAAGCGCTACTAGTGAAGCACCCGGCCCTTCAACCAGGACTACGCCGATCGTCAATCGAGCTCCAGGAGTCACCGCATACCAACAACCATCGAGTTCTAACAAATCCACCTATTGTGTAGCCACCAAACCTCAGCCCCGACCTCAGTCGCCTCAAACCTCCACATCACAGCCTCAAATATCCCATCCTCAACCCCAGATTCCCTATTACCAGCCACAGACCTTAAAATCACAGCCCCAGAGAACTCATCCTAAACCTCTAAATTCCCATCCTCAGACGAAAATGCCAATAAGTGATCCTAAATCTGCTTCTCTGAGGGTAAAGTTACCACCACTAATCCCTTCACAGACCAATCCCAAACATCCACCTTCATTAATGCCCATAGTTCAAGACAATCTCTCATTAGAAGCTCCTATATTATATGCTGAACCTCATCAACTCCCTCAGAGAAAAATCCCAACCACTCCGAAAGAGTTTAATCCTTTATCCCTCGACACCCCTGCCTATTCCTATCAACCTCCAACTGATATCACATCAATTCTTTCATCCTTCCGTCTTGACCTCCAAAACACCATCAAACCACTCATCAATCTCCTTACAAGTCTCCTATCACAGATCCCGCTTAATATCCCAAGATGAACAAACAGACCCTAGCTATTCTACTATGGAATTCCAATGGTCTGAATAATCACAGAAACGAACTTGACATCTTTCTTCACGACAATCACATTGACATTGCCCTGATTACTGAAACTCATTTCACAACTCATTCTCACTTTTACATACGGGACTACATCACTTGCAGATCAAATCATCCAGATAACACATCCCATGCAGGCTCATGTATCCTTATTCACAAATCCTTACCCCACTCCCTCATTCCCTCTACTCCAACTGACACCATTCAGTAAACCTCTATCACCTTATCCTGCCACTCCTTTACCACAACGATCTCAGCTGTATACTGCCCTCCTGGTAATTCCCTATCCTATAATCACCTAGATACCTTATTCAGATCCTTTGGTCCGCGCTTCATTGCTGGTGGTGACTACAACGCCAAAGACCAACGGTGGGGATGTCGAACATCCAATACTCGTGGCAGGATTCTTTCCCAGGTCACACATTCCAATAGCTATTCCGTCCTATCACCATCAGACCCTACTTATTGGCCAACATCCCTTAAAAAACGCCCCGATATACTCGATATATTCGTTACATCCCAAATACCTACAACCCAATCCACGATAAAAACCTTAGATGACCTCTCCTCAGATCACAGTCCAGTTCTGCTTCTCATGCACTCCTATCCTCTTCCCAAACCTTCTTTTCCTTCACTGATTACTGGACATGTTAACTGGGACAATTTTCGGCTTGACATGGAAAGCAAACTTGACTTGACAATTCCATTAAAAACCAAACAACACATTGACTCAGCCATTGAACAACTCACAAAAACAATTGAGACAGTTATCCATGACAATACATCACACCCTACAAACAAAAACACTCAAGACCTTAACAATAACTTGCCACGACATATCCGAACACTTCTAAAAGAAAAACGACTAGCAAGGACTAAGTGGCATAAAACTAGGTACCCATCTGACAAAGCTCGTTACACCCAACTTACTAACAAATTAAAAAAAGAAATAAGAAAATTTAAAGTACAGACTTTACAGAAATTTACAGAAAACCTCAACATCTCTGATAAATCCTTATGGATAACAACCAAAAAACTCCTTAAATTTAAATCCTTTAATCACCCACTCCTCACTGAATCCAATAACTGGTCCCGATCAGATCAAGAAAAGTCACAAGTATTTGGTAAACACCTCTTCAATATTTTTAACCCTCATCCAGATATCCTAAATCCAACCCACATTGAACATGTTGAGGCAGAACTAACTATCCCCCTCCCAATGTCCCTTCCTCCTAAAGCCTTTCATCCATCTAAAGTCATAAACATAATTAAAAAATTACCCTCTCAAAAAGCCCCAGGCCATGATCTTATCACACCTCACATCCTTAAACAACTTCCTCGCAAAGCCGTACTTTTCCTTACCTATATATACAATGCAACTCTCAGATCCACGTATTTTCCTACTTCTTGGAAACTTTCAATAATAAAAATGATACAAAAACCCAATAAGCCTCCTGAACATCCGTTTTTCTATCGTCCTATCTCTCTTTTGCCCATTATGGGCAAAATCCTAGAAAAACTCCTCCTAAAACGATTTTATCCTATCCTAGAAAAGAATCACGTTATCCCTGACCACCAGTTTGGATTTCGAACATCCCATTCTACAATACAGCAATGTCACCGCGTGGTGGATGGAGTGTCCTCTACATTGGAGCGCGGAATGTACTGCACTGGAGCCTTTCTTGATGTAGAACAAGCATTTGATCGAGTCTGGCACCAGGGACTGCTTTACAAACTCCGTCAATTCCTCACCCCTACATATTTCCTATTAATGCGTTCCTTACTTACTGGCAGAACCTTTCAGTTTAACCATAACTTTTCCTACTCATCCATATTTTCCCAATCTGCTGGAGTGCCTCAAGGTAGTATCTTAGGTCCTATCCTCTATTCCCTTTATACAGCTGACATTCCACTCCATCCTCATACTGTCCTCAATACTTATGCTGACGACACGTGTGTCTTATCTGTCCATAATGATCCAACTACTGCATCCCAAACCCTTCAGTCCCACATCACAGCCATTGAAGAACGGTGTCTAAATTGGAGGATTAAAATAAACCCTAACAAATCCCACCAAATCACCTTTACCCTTCGTCGCAAACCGATGAGTTCCTGCCCCCCAGTATCTTTTAATAACATTACCCTTACTCCTGTTGAGCAAATCCGATACCTAGGTCTCCATCTTGACAAGCGCCTTACTTGGAATCCTCACACCAGACTGAAACGACAAGAAACTGCTCGAAGATATCGATTACTACAACACTTACTAGACAAACGTTCAAAACTTCCAGTATATTACAAAAGACTCATTTACACCACTATTATCAGACCTATTTGGACGTATGGAATCGAGCTTTGGGGCTCTACGAAACCATCTAATTCCTCCCGCATCAAGTCCTTACAATCCAAAATCCTTCGAAAAATCCTGAATGCTCCTTATTTTGTTACAAATCAACTCATTCATAATAACCTTAACATCCCATTTGTTGCAGACATAGCCCGTGATAGATACTCCTCTTTTCATTCTAAACTCCCTGCCCATACAAATCCACTTGTCCGTAATTTATCTTCCTTAGATATCCCAGATAATCCTCCAAGGCGACTGAAAAGAAGGTGGCCTCGGGACCTACTGAGTTAAAATAGTTAGTGAAGTGCTACCACTGGGTTGTTCTTTCTCAAGACATTTTCATGACATTTTTTTTTCATTCCTCATATTTACTTATTGTGTTGTTTAATACAGTTGTAAATTACAATAAATAAATAAAAAAAAAAAAAAAAAGTTTGGTCCTTTAATTGGATATCGAATTTGTTTAACTTTATATATTTACCTGTTTTTAAGCAATGCTAATGAGGCGATGTGGTTAATTTTTTCAAATCTACAAAATTAAAGGTACTTTAGAGAAAAAAATTTTGAAATATCGGCATTTAAGCCCTGTCAGACTACTTAAATCGGAATGAAACCTGCATTATATTAAAGTCCGTCAAATTTTACATCGATATATTGAGTGTAATTGAAATCTATAGAGCCGTTATTGAGAAAAATGTTCAAAATTCATGGTATAAAGTGACTCTTCTGGTTAATAGCCCAATAAAATAACGCCAAAATTCGAGGTTTATGGAAATTAATCCGGACAAAGCTGGAAATTGTTTGAATACCTCTTAATGGTCCTAAATAAAATTAATATATAATATATAATATATGATATATAT
Source organism: Piezodorus guildinii (assembly GCA_023052935.1). Classification (NCBI taxonomy): domain Eukaryota; kingdom Metazoa; phylum Arthropoda; class Insecta; order Hemiptera; family Pentatomidae; genus Piezodorus; species Piezodorus guildinii. The sequence goes on along the minus strand of CM041292.1, from coordinate 177,804,214 downwards.
ATATATATATATATATATATATATATATATATATATATATATATATATATATATATATATATATATATATATATGGATTGTTATATCCCCTAACATTTCAACTATTTCTCTTTAAGAAATTATTTGAAGCCATTGTTCGGTTATTGCGATATTATGTTAGGGCCTTAATATAAAAATAAAATAAAAAAACTTTTTAAGGTTGGGTATATGTTACACGAGGGAGAAGAATTGTTAATAACATAAAATTATGTCGACGATTAGTGAAAATGTGGACATTTGATCCATTAAACAACATGATATTACTATTTACGAATACTTTTGACACTGAATGATCTTGTAATTTTACATTATTAATCAGATATTTTTAAAAACAATAAACTTTTCGGTTATCTGGTCAGTAATCTTTCTTTATGGGATTTTCTTTTATAGATTTATGAGTGAAACGGAATTATATAAATTCATAGTGGTGAAATATACTTATTAATAAAAGAAATACAAATTCCGAATACTTTTGATACTCGCTGTAGGTAAATTATCGTGAGAGGTAGGTCTTGAGTTCACAAAAGTAGCGGGAGAGGGAGAAGGCATAATTAAAAAAAAATAAATTTGGATAATAACTGAATAAAATTTAATTATTATATAATATATTATTATATAATTAAATTTAATAAAAAAATAAACGATCAAGTTATATCAAAACAAATAAGTGTGATATACACATCATGAAAACATTTTTTTTTTTAATGTAGAAACTTCATTTTAAGAAATTAAACATTATAGTACAAGTATAAACAAATATTTGTGAAGTTTTATAGAAAATTCGGTAATTGAATATTTATTTATATAATGTTGAAAGTATGTAGGAGTGTATGATAATTTACTCTCACCAAATCACACGATATATTACCTACCTGTTTTTCTCACCGTGTAGAAAGATGCACCTAAAAGGCAAGGAAAATAAGTAATCAGGTAAGAAAAAAACTAAGAAAATATTTCATTAGTTATGTTCCAACATAGCCTATTGCGCCTAGGGCGCTTGCGCAGTACAGCTTTTCTGCCCTAAACCTATACTGCCCATGCGCAGCAGGTTAAACAGAAACAGGGAACAGACTGGTTACAGATGTAGGAGGAAAAAACAAAACAGGCATGACACTCGAGTAGGATGGAGAGATGCATTTTTTAATTTACTAAAGTGCTGCAAATAAACAACATATTTGTGACCTTAATGTATAAATATGACTTACATGATTAATAAATATATCCTTTTCCGCATGATGATACCCTTAAAAAAAAATCTTGTGATTTTAAAAATCTTAGCTTTCTTGATTCTCTCTACTCTTCATTGGATTTATCTTACCTAAACGTATTAGATTTTATCACATGTGATGTCAGATGGAGGTTTGTCTTTAGCAACATATGAGATAATAATAATTAGAGAAGATATTAATTGTGATTCTCTAGGTTAATGTTTATTATTTAAAGATTTCCTAATAAAAAAAAAAAAAATAATAAAAAAAAAAAAAAAGACGAAGAAAAAATCAATTTATCAGTATCTAATCAATAAACTCGTGTAATGGCCTTAAACTGTTTGTTTTTTTAATTCGAGTTATTAAACCTAGTGACGCCTAACGAAATACCTTTCAGGTATTTATTTCGTTTAGATTTCAATTATGAAAACGTAGTTTAAAGGAAAGTTATTAATAATTAGAAAGGCATATAAGTTTAAATGTATATTATTATTTATTAATAATTTAAATAATTTTTTAAATAGAATAGTAATAGAACAAGATAATTATTAAAGAATAAATCGATTTTATTTTAATTTATCTTTAAAATATTCACGCATTTGCAGTCACAGTTTTTTTAAATGTAATTTATTCAATTAAAGAAGCTAAATGATCCCCCCCTTCTTTAAATTCCGATTTACTTTCAACCAGCCTTATATCTTGCAAACATATGTAGTTGTCTCTTCTTGATATTATATAAATTTGTTTCTAAATTTATTTGTATAATCTTTACTTTCATAATATTTAAATAAAATATAATGAAGTTTTATCAAAAAAAGTTATTTATGGTTACACTGGCCTTGTTAAGAATGAGATTGTAGTATGGAGGAATTTCTATGTGGAAATTTGTTGTTCGGTTATAGTAACATTTAGCTGAAATGCCGCTTATATTGTGGCTTGCAGAATGGGAGGATGTATAGGAATAAACCGTCATAGAAGAAGTGGAAATGACAATTCTAACGAAAATGTTTCCCGTCCTGTTTCAGGTAACCTAGATGTTTTGACAGTTAATATTATCTTTTTATGAGTGCATTCAGTGGTTATTTGAAATTTTAGTATCATTATACGGTTTGTGAGAATGTTTTGATTTGGTTTCTGTTCATGTGTAAGTATCGTTGTATACATGTGGCCTATCTCTTGTATCAGGAAGTACAAGGAAGAATCATCCTCTGTGTCATGAAACAATACGGTGGAGATCAGATGTGCCACTAACCGAAGGCCAGTTGCGGAGTAAGAGAGATGAGTTTTGGGAAACGGCTCCGGCTTTTGAAGGCCGAAAAGAAATATGGGATGCCTTGCGTGCAGCAGCAGTTGCTGCTGAAGCTCTCGACTTTCAGCTTGCCCAAGCCATCCTCGATGGTGCAAATATTTCCGTGCCAAATGGTAATTATATTTATATTATTACTATCTACTTAGTCTCAATGTTCCTCGCTTACTTATCTTTCAAATTGTCCCAACAATAACTACTGTAACAAATGTGTAATTATCAACATTTTTGTTAATCTGTGAATTCAATTTGTTCATTATTATTTACTGTAAGAATAGCATGTTTGTATCTTTGTGGTATATAGTATTATAACTTATGTGGAAGATTACCACAAGGTAGTAAAGGACATTTTTTACAAAACTGATATTATGTCATATTTGTATTCTCATCATTTAGTTTTATGGAAATGTTTTTCGATTTTATCTAATCAAAACTAAAGTCCTTTAATAACAAAAATTAGAAATGCTATTATTTTCTAAAGATACTCATTACAAATTTACTTTAAATCCAAATCATACCAAAACATTTCATTAAATAAGTTTTATATGGTGTTATTAATTATAGTAAAAAAAAATTTCTTGTTTCTAATGCGAAAATGGTAATCAGAGATTTTGGTGCTAACTGTAAAATTTCCTAGAATGGATGCAGTACCTTTTGGAACTCAACGTCTCAATTGTTTATACACAATTAGATGTTCCTAAAAATAAACACTGGTAAACAACAAATCTAGTTGACATTTTGCTGATTAGGACATCTTCAGGAAAGAGTAATAAGAAAGCTTATACACTAAAAAATACTTCATTTTAATTATTATGTGAAGATCTCTTGGATTATTATTATTATTTTATTTATATTTCTTGCGTAACGGTAATTATGTTTATATCATTTTTATCTCTCTAGTCTTTATGTTCTTAGTTTGCCTATTTACTATCTGATTATAATCCAAATCTCAAAAACAATTTGATACGATTTTAAGATCAAATTCAATGAATAGAGTATCAAGACTCCACTGACATAAATGTCAGTTGTATGTTTATTGTCAGTAAAAAAATAAAAACAGCTGATTTTTTTCCAATTAAGGCAAAGACTATTAAGAAAGCTCATATATGGTCAAAAGTTTGAGTCGACCTATGGTTTACATCAATAAATCATGAATAACCTTTACGAATACCTAAATAAAATATAGGTATTTTATTATTATTTATATAGTAACAAATTTGCTATTTAAATGCAATAAAGGTTTTTTACTGTCGTAAGTAACAAGAGATCATTTGATTGAATCTAGTTATTACTGAGACTTTTAACATGATAAGAATAAACAATGTGATTTGGGGATCAACTGTAGCAGGGTGGCTAGCATAACAGCCTTCTATGCCCCAAAGATCATGGGTTCAAACCCGCATGTGGTCCTAGGCTTTTTTAATGGGAGTAAAAAATCCTTAGTTATGCCATTCTTCGCAGAGGACGTAGAAAGGTGGTCCCGAGCCTGTGCGATGTCAGATACTCCTTAAAGATCCCTATCCTAACAAAACCTGGATGGACAAAATTTAGGACTCCCATGTTTTCCACTCCACTAGTATCATCTAATTAGCCACAGTAGCATAAAGTGACATTAAATGAACAAGCAAACAAACAGTGTGATTTTTGTGTCTGGAGTTTTATTTAGTCTATTAATCCTGTTAGGAGAATTGAGAAGATACATTTTATTCTTAGTTTGATTTATTAATTTTTTGACTGCCAAAGTTGTAAGAATTTCACTGCACAGGTAATTTTTATTGTTTGTTATTCATTAAAGAATGACTTTTCCGTTGAATTGGGTAGTGCAACCCACATACAAACAAAGAGACAAATTCTGTTTGTTAAAGTGCAGCACAACAAAAAATTCAAACAGAATAATTTATGTTAATCATAGGTGGTCTCAAAATTTTGATCTGCAATGTATGTAGATAGAATCCTTTTTGTGGAAATGTCAAGGTGTTTTATCTATCTAGCTTGTATGTTTGTGATAATTATGTGGTATGTGTTCTTGCAACAGTTTGTAAAACAAATGTTGTTATATTGTCATTGATGATATTCATCCGTACATCAAATTAGAATAAAATAATGTATGTAATGTTAAATATTATCACTTTTAAAGATGATTTAAAGAAACAAAAGAATTGATTGTTTGTTTATGTATTCATTTAACGTCACTTTATGCTACTATAGCTGATCGGACCATACTGTAGTGGGAGTCCTAAATTTTGCCTTTCCAGGTTTTATTATAATAGGGATATTTAACGAGGAACTGATATCGCACAGGCTTGGGACTACCTTTTTATGTTCCCTCCGAAGGACAGCATAACCAAGGATTTTTTTACTCCCATTAAAAAATCCTAGGGGCACCTGAAGGTTTGAACCCGTAACCTAGAAGTCTTTTATGCTATAGGTGACCCCGACAAAAGAATTGTTCGTACATCGTCAGTAATCTGTTATGTTTAAACGTTAAAATCTCATACTGGTCCACTATTCTCTAATTACTCCTATGCTTCCCAATCAAATGGACTTGTTGTTTCACTTAATTCATTTATGACATTTCGAGATAATTTATTTCCCTAATGATACAGATTTTGTATTGACAACGATATTAAGTATTATCTCTTGTGTAAAAGAGCATTTAAGAAGGATTTTAATGATTGAATGATTTTAAAAACAAAGTATTTTAAATACAGGTAAACAGTTGACATTTTGATAATTTAAAGTTGAATATAAAAACATGCAGATAAAATATATTATCTTAATTAATATGTGTGAAAATATCTTGGATTGAGGTTCATTCTCTATTTATCTTAATAAAATTAAAATTAGACCATTTCTCTTATATGAAACGTTTATTTTTATTTTTACAATAATATATTCATATGATTTTTACGTTTTGAAGTCAGCTACTTCATTTTCTAAATTGTGCAATAAAGTGCTTCTTGATGTTCACTTAAAATTGTTTTTAGTTCGATTACTAAAGTTCTTGTTACACTTCTTATATGGTGTTCTGAATCCATATTATAGATTATTAATATTAAAATAATAAAACAAAGAGTATAAATTTATTTATAAAATTAAAATTAGAACATTTATCTTCTCAAAAACCTTTTATTTATTCTCACAATAATATATTCATATCAGTTTAACGTTTTGAAGTCAACTGCTTCATTTTCAAAATTGTGTGACAAATTGCTTCTTGATGTTCACTTGAAATTTTTTTAGTTCCATCACTAAATGAGAAGTGTAAGAAAGACTTTAGTGATCAATATGAACTGATATGAATATATTATTGTTATAATAAATAAAAAGTTTTTTAGGAGAGAAGTGTTCTAATTTTAATTATATAAATAAATATATACTCTTTGTGTTAACTTCATTAATGTTCCTGGTCATTCCGATCTTGTTCTGGCTGAGTTTAAACTTATAAAATAAAATTATACTAAAATCGTGCATTGAAACTGCATCATTTCCAAGTAGTGAAATGCTGCAGAGGTAAGCCAAGCATTTTCTTTTGGAAAGGGATTAATAAGTGTTTACATTCATACAAATGATAGATCCAGCAAATGTATACAATTTATTATATAGAAAGTATATAAAGGAAAACCTGTGATCTGCAATTATTTTCCAGAATGTACTTTAACAATATTATACATGTCATTGGTTCCCTAATAGTGGTCTGTGGGTCCCTGGGGTCCTGCAGATGATATTCAGGGTGTCTGCGATGGATCATTGGTAATTAATTTTCAATGAACTTAACATAAAATATATCTGAAGCCTTGGCTTTTAATAAGAATCACACTCTCTACGCTGATAAATCCAACATTTTTAAGTGATAATTGCAATTTTTTGAACTTCTAAGTGATCACTGACAGGTGACTGCTATTGCACTATTACAACCTAAAAATGGTTATTTTCTAACATTTCGAAAATAATGAGTTCAAAGGACAGATGCAACTTGTTTAAGAGTATTTGAATGTATAAATGCCTATCTTGAATAAGTTTAAATTTTAGTTCATTTTTTTGCTACAGTGGCTTATGCTACGTTATGAGTCCTAAATTTTGCCTATCCAGGTTTTATTAGGATAGGGACCTTTAATGAGTACCTGACATAGCACAGGCTTGGGACCGCCATATTTCCCTTTAAAAAATCCTAGGGCCATCTGTGGGGTTAAGCATTAAATTTTAGTAGTTTAATGTTTCTGCGATTGAAGTAAAATCCTAGAGCCTGGTCCTTTTTTTCATTTCCATTTCTCCTAATAGGCCATTTCCAGAATACTAAGTTCCGGTAGTGGTAATTCACTTGTGATATAGTGTGGCCCACTGTGAATATAATGTTTAGAATTTAGAGGGCCCTTTACCCTTAAAATGATTGGATGAAGGGGTCTGCCAAAAATGTTTGTTTGGAATCAGTGATATATGCCATATCATTTCTCATTTATTCATACCATACAAGTAATGCTTTGTATTTCATCCGTTTTTTTAATTATTTCTCTTAACTTTTTAAATGTCAATTTTACTCTGGCCGACAATTAAATGAATAGTCAGTCTCAAAACAAGGTTGGTACACATTATAAAGTCATAAGTCATTCTAATACAATGAATAGGCTATCATTTGAATTACAATTTCACTCTCGTAAGTAATTATTATTGTTTCACATACAAATGAAGTAGATTTAAACATCATAAAATATATATTATATTGGGTTGTAAAATAAGTTGTTAGTGTTTTTTTATTGGTGATTTCAATAGAAACTTCAGATTCGTTTAAATATTTTTAATCAGTTATATATGACCCATTTTGATCTATTGCATGTGGCCATCTTTCATCATTTTAGTTGAATTTGGTCATCATCAACAGTTTAAGGACATCTCCAAAGTCAAAATGTCCGGTTCTGAACCAAGCAAACCACTTACGAACGAACGGTGCTATCTCCTAAAGTATCATCGCTATACACACTGCAAACTATGTTAACTGTCTTTGTAGCATATTTTTCTTTTCAATTGTTGAATGACAAAAACAATTTTTTTCTCTTCCATTTTGAGCAAGCAAAATACCACTTAAAAGATAAGGAATCTCGGTTGAAACTGATGATTTTAAGCACCTTAACTAATTCCTTTTTAGAATATCTTAACATTATTGACTTGATTTTATAAAATATGAATTATTTAATTACACTACAAACTTATTTTACTGCCCAATATTAAAAAAATCTATTATTACAATTTGATCCGTTATTTTTTTTGTTTTATTTATTTATACATATATTTTCTATTTAGGTTACTTGACTGAATGTTACGACGAACTTGGGACTCGCTATCAGGTTCCAGTCTACTGCTTGTCTTATCCGATCAATATAGTCAAAGAGGATTCTGGTAGGGATTCTCCAGGAGAAAATTCAGGTAAGATGATCAGGTGTCATTAATGTATCATTTGGTTTGTTTGTTTAATTATTTAATGTCACTTTATGCTACTATGGCTACAGTGGAAGTCCTAAATTTTGCCTATCCAGATTTTATTAGGATAGGGATCTTTAACGAGTACCTGACATCGCACAGGCTCGGTACCACCTTTTAATGCCCCCTCCGAAGGACGGCGTAACCAAGGATTTTTTACTCCCATTAAAAAACCGTAGGACCAATTGTGGATTTGAATCCATGACCTTTGGCATAGGAGGCTGTTACACTAGCCACCCAGCTACAAGTGATCCATGTATCATTTTTATTTAGTTTATTGAAACAGCTGTTTCACAGCTGATGTGATTGATAAATTAGGGTAAAAAAGTATGTATTTAATAAATATTTACCCTTAGCCTTGATATTGTAAAGTGGATAGGGCCCTGGACTACTAATATGGGTGTCCTAGGTTAAAACCTGGCTGTGGCAATATTTCAGCCTTGGAATAACATTCTTCATGGGTTGTGGAGGGATGTTTTTGTATTAAATATAATTCTTCTAATATGTTTGCTATTTATGTTTCCTCTCAATCTGCTGGTGTCCCTCAAGGGAGCATCATCGGACCTGGACCCATTCTTTATACAGTGTATACAGCTGATAATAAATAAATAAACTCATCCATAAAGACATTAATGTTCCATATGTTACTAAATTAGCCCGAACCACCATAAAGTGGTTTTAAATACACAAACAAACAAATATAGAGTTAATAAGTATTTGTCACTAGTTTATTCATTCTCGACTGCTGTCTAGATTATCTTATATTATATATTATTTGTGTTTATATATAATTATGTAATATAACTATCTGCTTGCAGAGCCCGTTGAAGGAGGCACTGAGATCACTCTTAAACTACGACTCTCATCTACATGCCAGGATGTCAAACTGCCCATATTCACGACAGACACTATCGGAACTGCCAAGAGAAAGTTACAGGTAAACTATCAATATATTTACAAAAATAATTCTTCTCAATGGTATCATCCCCTACCGTTGATCAGTATATAGACTTCTACATTATAGAACTTCCCCCAGGTTCCTCTTATCATGGACCTGCCACCCCAATTCCTATATCCACTCCATGCTCCTCCCCTCGGAAGCCACCTCTGACGCCACCATCCCATGTCTTTCGGGATCTTCCTCTTGCCCTTTTTCTATCCACTCTCACCTTGTACACTATTTTGGCCATCCTATCCTCCTGAATTCTTTTTACATGGCAAAACCAGCATAGTCTATTTTCTTCTACCGTATTTTTGACAGGCTTTACACCAATTTTATGCCTTATTGTGTCGTTTCTTATCCTATTTATTTTTGCCTTCTAAAATCTTTCTATTTCCAACGGTTTATTATACGTCTATATTACTGTTCTTATTATAAAAAAAACAAAAATTACGTTAAATAATAGTTTCACTCTTTTATCCTTTGGTTGGTCATCAAATTCATTCAACTTGTATATTTAGCCGTCCTTCATCAGTGTCATTAAGATGATGTGGTTATTCTTTTGGAATGGACAAAATTAAAGGTAGTTTAAAGGAAGAAAATTTAAAATATCAGCATTTAAGCCCTGTCACACTACTTAAATCGGAATGAAATCTACATGATATTTTAAAGTCCATTAAATTTTACATCGATACAGTGAGTTTAATAAAAATTGTTAAAGCCGTTTTTGAGAAAATGCAAAATGCATGGTATAAAGTGGCTTTTTTTGTAGGCGATTTAGATGAAAAAGTTGCTGTAACATTCAGGCGTATAGCTGTCTTAAATATGAAATTTCAGTTTCGTAAGACATATGGTTTTTGCGCTAGACTTACCATACACACACACACACAAGTTGTTCGCTCAATACATATATACTCAAGGTGGTCAACTCCAAAAAGTGTGTACTTGAGAAGCTCTCGCAACAGTATATTATATGAAAAGATGTTTCATCTTCTTGTCTGCACAGAAGTATAAGCTTGAAGAGAATGTTTGAAAGTATAAGCTTAAACATGTGATAATTGAGTTTGCCGTGTCCTGTATTTGTTTTTAGCAATATAGCAGTTTCTAGAGAGGTCCTACTCATACTAATTAGGCACTTGCTACTATTAATACTGGGACCATCAAAAAATCTAAGCTAATACCGCAAACGGGTTCCGGTGTTATGGGAATGATTACTGAGCCTTTCCTGGCCAGTGAGTCGGCTTTTTCATTGCCGCTAATTCCAGTGTGTCAAGGTACAGATTCGATGCTCTCTATTGCTACGAGCAAAATTATTTAGGATTTGATTACATTCTTCAACAACCTTTGAGGTTGTATGATTATTGAGTGAAAATATTTGTCCCTTGGTGTACAAATCATCTGGATTCTACTGCCCATTTAAAAAAATGCTTCAGATTATTACACAATGGTTTATTATTTCCAAATAACAATATTAGGGTATAAGGGTTTATATGGCCCCTAGTTTATATGGTTATTAATACCCCTGTATATATACCCCAATTAGGTAATATGAAGAACTAATTCTAAGCATCATATCATCAGACTACCACTGATTTTAAAATGCACTATGTCATCTAGTTGTTAACCGATTTCAATGATTCTTTTTTCATTTTGTCGAAAATTTAATTCTCTATAGAATGGCACTAAAAGCAAAAAAAAAAAAAAGTTTGGTATTTATTTATTTATTAGGAGAAACGGATTTTTTTTATTCGTTATTCGTATTCTACGCAGCTTCAAATGTAAGCTCTCAAATTTTGAGGTGGGTTATTTTATTTTATTTTTTTGGTTGATTACATAGGTTCATTATTGAAAATAATAAACCAAAAGCATTTACACAGGACTGGGTTACTATTTCCTTTTCTTTTCTTTTAACTTTTATTCAAATAATTCAAATAAAATTTCCTGATTCTAGAAAACCTTACATTTCATCTTTTTCAGCAATAATAACTGAGTTATCAGGGAGCACATCTCTTATAAGTTGTGGCTTGACCATATAAGATGATCTATATATACATATATATATTTTTTTTTTTTTTTTGCATTTTGTTTGTTGTGTTTCTCTATGTTCAATAATAACCAACTTTTGGTGTTATTACATCTATTATAATTTGTTGCTTAAATATACATATGAATTTTTTTAAATTAAATTTAATTTTTTTTATTTATTTATTTTTTTTTTTATTACGCTTTACTGATTCTAAAATACTATACATACTTTTCTCTATCTTCAAAAATAACTGAGTTACAAGCGTTTATTTAGACAAGATTTCAATTTTTTTCTATTTTGTTTTTGTTTATCGTTCTTTAATGATTCTATATACATATTTTTTATTAATGTTTCTCTGTACATGATTTTCTCTATGTTCCAAAATCACATAGCTGTGGGTGTATTTAATTGTAAAATTTCAATTTTTTTTCTTTTCTTTTTAATAATTATTTGCAGTTTTTTGGTTAAAAATAATTGAATTATTGAATTTAATCGTGCCACCATTTTAAAAATAACCAGCTGATTTCAACGTCTAGGTGTTAGGATCATTGATGCATGCCCTACTATTTTTGTAGCAATTAAAAAAAAAAAAATTGGTCCAGTAGTTTCTGAGAAATGTCACGTACTGCAGACAAATTGTTTTTTAAATTTTATTTTATGTATCTTGAAATGTAAACCCTCAAATTTTAAGGAAGGGGGTATTCATTTTTTTTTTTGGTCAATTACTAAGGTTCCTTATTGAAAATAATAAACCTTAAGTAACTTTATTATTTTTGCTTTGTTTTTTTCAGTATCAAGAAGGCCTCGAGCCATCTCGGCAAAGGTGGTTCTTTGGTGGCAAACTCCTCGGGGACAAGCTCCACATAGAAGACGCCAAGATCAGCCCTGGCTATGTCGTACAGGTTATAGTCAACCCGTCGGAGGCCGCTAGCAGCTAGGCGACGGAAGCACTTTCAAATTGTTGTACCCAATTAAAGACAGATGTATTATATAAAGGAGGCTCGCCATTCGGAGACCGTCTCCTTTTCAGTTCTTTTTTTTTTTTTTTTTTTTAATTTTGTTTATGTTTAAACTTTTTTTTTCTCTCGATAGCATGGCTTGTAGTCAATGGGATCTTAACAGATTCGACAAGTAACAAGGATAGGATTCCAAATGTGTCTCACCAATTTTGATGAAACTTTTTATTGGTAAAACTAGATTAAACGATTAGACTCTATGAAATATTAGGGGCCAACGCCCCCCTAGGATTCACTTTTAAAATAAATCGGAAAATTTGCGTGTTAAAAACAAATTTTATTTAATATCTCTGGTTCTAGTGTAGGTAGAGAAATAAGTTTGGTGTTGAAATTACCCTATTTCAAAGCCGAATAATTAAAAAAATAATGATTTGTAATAACTCTAAAAATATAAATAATTTTACCTAAACAGTACTTTTAATAAGGTTTCTTAAAAACTATATTCCTCACTCCTAAAAAGGAATCTTAATCTGAGCACAGTTTTTAAAAAACCTTATTGGAAGTAATGTTTTGACAAGATTATTTATATTTTTAGGGTTATTACAAATCATAAAACTTAAATATTTTAATGGCTTGTTTTTTTAAATTATTCTGCTTTGAAATAGTATAATTTTGACACCTTTACTAGATCCAGAGATATTAAATAAAATGTGTTTTTCTTGCATAAATTTCTGTTTCTTTTCCTCCACTCGTGAGTCCCTAATATTTTGCAGAGTCAAATGGTTTAATGTCTATATTTACCTAGAAAAATTTCATCAAAATCGGTGAGACACATTTGGGATACTTTCCTTGTAGGCTCTTAATTCTTCGTCTATAACTTTTTTTTTTTTCTCGATAGCCTGCCACTTCTTTATAATGTTTTAATATTTTCTTGGCTGGAGCTTTTTTTAATATAGGACTTCGTGACGTTAATATGCATTTCGATAACAATTAAAGTCGCATATATATTTATAAAAATTCATTTTCAATTATCTATAATACACCCACTCACACACACCTCCGCAAACATAAAACAATTTATGTATGTCTTAAAAAAAAATGAGTTTATAAATTAATTTTAACTGACATAAAGCGTATAAATGATTTTCAGGCTTTTAAAATGCTTTAAAAATTTATTTAAATAAGCATCATGGAAGATAAGATGGTTTCAGGTGGTGGTGGTCAATAAATGATAACAAAATTAGTGATTACTATTTATTATACAAATAACGTTCCAAACCAGTTTGCAAGTTTTCATCAGAATTAATTTTTAGCTTTGATGAAGACCTTCAGTGTGAGTTTAAAATGTTGAATGCGTAATAAATAATTTTTCAATATATTTTTTTAATCCTTAAGTGACCATCACCCAAACCATCTCATTGTTCATAATAATCACAAGATCAACTATTTAATATTCAATATGTTATAAAGGTATCATTTATTGAATTTTTTTCAACATTTTCTTATAACCTCAACTGTTCTCATATTACGATTTCATCATTACTCCTATAACGCCTGCTAACACTAATTTTTTTTTTTTTTTCCCCCCATCTATATATATAAATATATATATATATATATATTTAAGGATTTAATAATGAAACTTTGACAACGTTAAAAATTTTAAATAACTTAAATCGATAAGATTGCAACGTGTACAAATCTAAGCAATGGCTAATCCAAAGATAAGAATACTGTCCAATAAAATAAAATATTAAAAAAAAAAAAAAAGAAAAGAAAAATATTTCATATCGTGACATTATTATATCATAATACTCAGTTTTTATTAGAAGATATTTTTATTTTTTAAAAAGTAACCTTTTTTTTACAATTATTAAAAATAGTAATTAGGTTAATTGATTTATTGGTGCTTGAAGTTTTTTTTCTCCCCCGTCATTTGTTTCTTTTTTTTTGTTTTTTTTGATTGGCAGAACTGTTTATATGTACATCGAAAAAATAATTTCTCTTTGATTAATTATTATTGTATTTACATTTATTATTAATTTTATAACGGTTATTTTTTTATCTTAGCAACGAATCCAAAAATGAAAACTGACCATTTATCGTATATAAACCAAATGAACTTAATTTATTTTATTATTATATATATATATTTACATATATATTTTATGAGATTATGTAAGGGAAATATTATTAATAATTGCTATATTATGAACTTAAGTATATTATATTATGTATTAGTTATGGGTAGCCTTTGAATTTATGTAATATATTTCTTATTTTTCGCTCAGCTCTACAACCTGCAAGCGAGTCTTGTCCTGCCCACCTTAACTTACCTGCCTCGATAATCGCAACAATGTCAGGCATGCTATAGAGACCATTAGATCTCTACATTCCTACGCCTTCTCCATTTTCCATCACCACAGATGGGCCCGTAGATTTTCCTTTCAAATGTTAGGAGGTTTCTCACATTTGCTTTTGTAGTGGTCCAGGTCTCAGAACCATAAGTCATAACAGGGGGGATGAGGGTTTTGTAGAGAATTACCTTAATGTGTTGCGAGACAAGTTTGCTTAATAAGTGTAAGTGAAGTCCATAATAGCAATGATTCAGTGATATTCTTCTGTTGAATACAGTGCCTGTAATTTGGTGCATATGTTCACCTGCACCACTTATTATTTCAGTTTTTACAGGTTCATCTAAATTAAGAAATATTCAATATAATCAAAGGTTACCCAAACATATTGGTGCAATAGATGCGGGATTCATGTACTTAGGCTACTTATATTTTTTAAATTGCTTTATTTTATTTAGTTTAGCCTTTATATTAAATAGTTAAAACTGCGTTTTATATATATACATATTGTTTTTTTTAATAATTTGTGTGTATGTGTATAGATATATGTACACGCACACATAAATATGCATTTTTTTTTAAAAAGGAAGAATATGAAAAAAAAGAAGCAATATTTGTTATTCAGGATTTTTTAAAATTTTATTTATTATAAAAATCAGTTCTCTGAAACCAAAGATATAAACAGAAAACATTTAAGAAAATATTGTTTCTATTAATAAAGCAGTGAGTCTCTCACTGGTCCCTTAATTTTTCTCTATGAGAAAATGAAAATGCAAAAAGAAATATATTATTAGCACATTGAAGGTAAAGAAATAAAAAGTCTACTTTAAATTTTTAACGTTATTTTTTGTTGAGTATATATTTTTATTACAATTAATCTATTGATTTTATCACATCGTTTTCGAAGTCTTAATAAATCATGAAATAAATATTGAAAAAAAAAAATCACAATTTTATTTTAACAAAGAAATATTTACCTTGTAATTAGAAATATTCAGCGTTTAAAGTGCTATCTCGCTGCAAATTTATTACGAAACTGGATATTGATGAAATTAATACTAATGGCATCTATATTCGATTTCATCGAAAGTCCATAATGGCTTCTTCATTAAAAAGACATCTTCACCTTCAAAAACACGCACCAAAAATATGGCTTCAGCCGTTGTTAAAGCGTTTTTCTTGTAATTTTCCAATGAGAAAAGTCATTTTAGTCAAACAATTTTTATTTTATTTTTTAATTATTTTGGAAAATTGAATGTTAAGCAAACGATTCAATTTATGAAATGAACTGAAGAGTACCATTTTGAAGATACAGTAGGCTAAGGAAGATAAATATAAACTTGACAAGCCACTTCATTTTTTTTTTTTTCATTTCAATTTATAAACCGATTAGTCCGATATGAAAAAGTGCTGATTTCTAAGGTGCTTTTCTCTTCTTTTTTTGTAAATTTATTTTCATTACAAACTATCAAAATGTGGCTAAAATGAATGGATGTTCAACAGGTGTATTCTGTATGACTATTCTTTAATTTGGAAATTAATATTTGTATGTTTAAAATTTTAAACAGGCTTTTATATCCAACCATTCGAGTCTGTATGTTTGGTGTTAAACATATCTTACTCCAAATTTTTTTTCTCTGTTTGGTGTGATCAGGACTCTAACTTGTTCCAATCCTTGAATATAAAAAATTGGCACCCGAATCAGTTTCATTCTTCGCATTTGTTGAACATTTTATTCATTTATGAACTGTATTTGGTGAACTTTCAGTGGTATATTTTTATTATTATTCTATAACAATTATTTAAATTATGTCATATATTACATCCATTGTATAGTTTATACTTTATATTATTATTTTATTGTTAATGTATATATATATTATATAATTTTTTTTTTAAATAGCTATTTTAGGAATTATATATTATCATATTTATTACTTGTAACATTTTCATTTTTTATTATACCACTGATATTAGGAGACTGACATTCAAATAGGGATTATTTTTATTTATCTTAATAATATTAATTAATATCAAGATTCAAACCAAGCATTAAAGTTAACAATTAGATAATAATAATTGTTATTTTTGTATATATATAATATTATTATTGTTATGTACAGGTTTTATTTTCTGTCTTTATTTTTTTTAAAAAGGTGTTTTGTTTTTGACAATTTATTTTAAACTGCTAGAAAAAAAAAAAAAAAATCTTAGGATCGAATTTTTTTCTCGATTACATCTTAATTTATAGTTGTATATTTTATTTTATTTTTTAATTTTTAGAACGACGGTGACAGAAGTATCGATTAAGTAAGCTAAAACACAAACACGAACAGCTCGTTAAGACTGATGATGGTAGCGAATACCGACGTAGATAAATCATAATTACGATAACATCAAATTATATATGTATGTATTGAATCGGAAATGAACCTATCAAGGATTCATATGTGCTCTGTTTCATTTTTTCACCTTAAATATTTAAAAATAAAGGTGTATATAAATGAACATTAAGAAATAAATTCAAAGTCCCATCAATTTTTACTATACATGTAAATATATATTAAAGCTTTTTTCATGAAATAA
The DNA here is from genome assembly GCA_023052935.1 of Piezodorus guildinii. NCBI lineage: Eukaryota > Metazoa > Arthropoda > Insecta > Hemiptera > Pentatomidae > Piezodorus > Piezodorus guildinii. The sequence goes on along the minus strand of CM041292.1, from coordinate 177,787,324 downwards.
AAGTGTGTTATATATAAACTGGTTGTTTGATCTTGTGTATTTGTAGATTAACAATTATACTTTATATAACTTATTCTTTGATATCTTATTCCTGATTTATTTAGTATTTAGTTTTATTCAATTGTAAAAATATCTTAAAAGGCACTACTTCTGAGTTAAAATAACCTCGTCTCACAATATAGTCTGTGTGTATGGTAAATCAAACTCAAAAATGAAAATTTTTAAGAAACTTAAATTTCATATTTCTTTGTTTGTTTATTTGTTTAACTTTATGCTACTGAGACTAATTGGACGATGCTACAGTGGTAGTCCTAAACTTTGCCTATCCAGGTTTAATTAGGATAGGGATCTTAAACTAGTACCTAACATCGCACAGGCTAAGGTCCACCTTTTTACTTCCCCTCCAAACAACGCCATAACTAAGGATTTTTTACTTCCATTAGGATCCATAATCCTAGGACCACCTGCGGGTTTGAACCCATGGCCTTGGGCATAGAGGCTGTTATGTCAGCCACTATGCTCAGGTGACCCCAATTTCATATTTAAGACAACTATATACCATGCATATTACACATTTTTACGACTCAAAACTGATCTAATAATTTTGATTAAACTCATTGTACTGATGTAAATAAATTGGAGTAGGCTTTTATTTAGGTTTTATTGTTAATGAAATAATCTTACGATTCCTAAATACCAAATTTTCAAAATTTATTCCTCATGGATTACCGGAAATTTTATTTATTAGAAATACTTAACCATTTCTGCTTGTAAGGCCTTGCTACATGGCGAGAGAACAGGTTGGTGATAGTGAATTTTGATACTCTCAAATACTTTAATGTATTATATTAAATTTTCAAATACCGTATTTTCTATGAACTTAATCATTTATTTTTTTAACTTTTTATTTTCTAATCAGGTATCGTCCACTAAGAACCATGGGAATATCATTGGTTTAATAATTCTTTATGAGTCTTGATTTTCTTGCTTCGGACCTCTTTGTATCCCTCTTTTTCTCTCATCCTAATTGATGAGATTTTTCAGTGTTTTCCTGTATGTGTCTCTATCTAGACACAGAGATAGACCTGGCCCAGTGCTTCCAACAAGTGGTCCATGGACCCTCGGGGGTCCGCAGACGCTGTCAAGATGTCACATTTACAAGATGCGAGATGTTATCGGGGAATAATTTTGAATTACCTTAACGTAAAATATTTGTAAGTCCCTGGCATTTTAATAAGAATCACACGCTCATCAGGGACAAATTTAACATTCCAAGTGATATAATTGCTTGTGTTTACTGACAGATGCCTTCTACCGCACACTCACAACCTTAATATTGGTAATAATACAATGTTTGATTTCTTGATGAGTATTTGTATAAGTTTTAAATTATAGATTATTTGTATTCATTTAACGTTATTCGACGCGATATAGTGGTCCTAAATTTTGCCTGTCCATGCTTAATTAGGATGGGGATTTTTAAAGAGTACCTGAAATGGTACAGGCTCTGGATCACCCTTTTACATTCTGTTTGAAGGGCTGCATAACGAAGGATTTATCACTCCTTTTAAAAAATCTTAGGACCACCTGCAATTTTTCGCGGATTGAAGTAGACTCCTAGAGCCTGGTTCTTATATCTTCATTACATTTTCCTAACTAAGCCATTTCAAGAATATATAGTTTTGGTATTGGATTGTTTTACATGAAATGTCCGTTTTTATAGTTTCTGAAATACATAGAGGATTTTGCAGGTCTCCGTTGTCTTCTGAATGTTTACATATTTAAATTAAACAGTTACTAATCCTCTACTTTTGGATTATAAACATTAGCTTCCCAATCAATTCTATCTATCTATCGGCGCTATGGTCCTTGTAGGACCTTGGCCTCCTCAACAATCCTCCTCCATTCTGACCTGTCTTCGGCAGCTCTTCTCCATCCGCTGACTCCTAACGACCGAAGGTCCTCCTCTACGTCCTGCAGCCAACGAAGTCTAGGTCTGCCCCTGCTCCTCTTTCCACCAGGGTGTCCCTCCATCATCATTTTGGGCAGCCTCCTACTTTCCATTCTCTGTACATGCCCCAGCCATCTTATTCTGGCACTCTTGATTTTGGCAACTATATCAGGTGTTTGATACAGAGTTCTAATTTCCTCATTCGTCTTCATTCGCCAACGATCTCCTTCTTTTGTAGGACCAAAGATTTTTCTGAGAATTTTCCTTTCCCACATGTTTAGTAGTCCCAATCAATTACCCGCTTTTTAGTATACCTCCAAATATGAACATGGAAACACGCGATTTTCTAGTAATATTTTTGTACGAGTTTAAACTCGGCCATTCAGCAGCTGAGGCCGCTAGAAATATTTGCAAGGCGTTTGGGGAAGGGGGTGTTAATGAACGGACCATTCGCCGTTGGTTTGCTAAGTTTTCAGCTGGTTATACCGACTTGGTAAACTTGCCCCGAGGAAGACCTCCGTCCGTAATAGACAACGATGTCCTCAAACATACAGTCGAAGGAAAACCCTACCAAACAGTTAAAGGACTCTCAGCACAACTAAATGCAAGCGCATCTACCGTTTCCAGACATTTAAAGTGTATTGGGAAAGTAAAAAAGCTCGATACGTGGGTACCTCCTGATCTCACTGAGCGGCAGCATTTGAAACGCCTTGAGACCTGCGTTTATTTGCTTGCGAGGCAAAAAACCGAGCCTTTCCTGGAAAGAATAATTACCTGCGATGAAAAATGGATCGCATATGACAATCAGCGTCGGTCAGGACAGTGGTTGAACATCGACGAAACCCGGGGCAAAACCGAATTTGCATCCCAAAAAATTGATGGTTACAGTATGGTGGTCCATGGCTGGGATAATTCATTATTTCTTTTTATCTAGAGGTGAAACCATTACCTCTACAACGTACTGCAATGAAATTGACCAAATGCAAACAAAATTATTAAAAGAATATCCTGGATTGGGAAATCGGAAGGGTCCTATACTCTTACACGACAACGCTATACCCCATGTTCCAAAACATAATGTGCAAAAATTGAAAGAACTGGGCTATGAAGTTCTTCCGCACCCACCATATTCTCCCGACTTGTCTCCAACAGTATTTGTTTGCTACGATCCTTTTTTCCAAATCAAAATTGACTTTGATAATATATACCAAAGTAATTAGTACGTAACTAGTATTTGAAAAACAAATATTGTCAGTTGAATAATTTAAAGAGTTATACTTATAATTCAAGCTCATTATTGTGATAATTATGCCATTTATTAGACAGATTTGTCAAATAATGATAGTGCCTATCATAAATATAAGACTTGTTTGTTAGCATTCTTAAATAATTTAACATTATTGTAATCACGATTCCCATCTCAGTAAATTACTCAAGGTTAATTATATTTGATTTTATGAATAAACTTAATAAATTAATTGAACTATCTGAGAAAGTGAAATTTGTGAAGACATGAGCAGTAACGTAGTCAGTCTTCCTATGGTAAATTTATTAAAAACTGTCAGTATGTCAGCAGGCTCGAAGGGTAGAAAACATCGCTGAAAATATATCCTCTCAACTGTTCGACAAAAATGGACATGTTGAGTGTTTTCCTTTGGCCTTGGATGAGCCAACGGATGTGTCAGATTCTGCTCAGGTGTTGATTTATATTCGAGGAGTAGATAAAAGCTATGAGGTGCCTGAAGAACTTGTTGATATGTATAGTATTCATGGAACAACTGCTGGGACAAATATTTTTAAAGGAGTTGAAACGGCCATTAATCAAAAGAATCTTCCATGGAAAAACTTGAAATGTATTACAACTGATGGAGACAAAAACATGAGTGGGGAAGATAAAGGAGTGGTCGCTCTTGTGTCAAAGGCTGTAGAAAATGACGGTGGTTAAAAACCACTGTTACATTGTATCATTCATCAACATTCTTTGTGCGGAAAATGTTTGGATATTTCTGAAGTTCTGAAACCAGTCATATCATGTTAATTTTATCAGATCTTTTGGGCTGAATCACCGACAATTCCGACAATTTATTGAAAAGATTGGAGAAAATGACTTACCTTATCTACTGCGTTGGCTTAGTTATGGGAAAGTCCTTCAGCGCTTTTTTGAACTTCGAGCAGTGATCGAAATATTTTTGAATGAAAAGCATCACCCTCTTACTGAATTACAAAACAACGCATGGCTGTGGAAGTTAGCATTCTATGTTGATTTGACAAAACATATGAACGAAATGAATTTGAGATTGCAAGGAGAAAACCAGCATCTTCCTGATTTATATGCTAAGATCAAATCATTCCGGAAGAAATTGGTACTGTTTCAATCACAACTAATGTTTTTCACATTTTAAGACATGTGAAATATTCAGCCACACCACTGAGACTGAGTTTCCTATCGATTTTGCAATAGAAACTTTGAGTGCTTTGAAAATAAATTTTGATACTCGTTTCTCGGACTTTGATGCCTTTGCGAATCAAATTAATATTTTTCAGAATCCTTTTGATACTGACATTGAAACCCTAGCCCCGGAACTTCAAATGGAAATGATTGATCTATAGTGCAATGACACAATTAAGAACAAATATAAAAACTCATCTTTGTTGGAATTTTATAAGAGTCTTCCACTGACACAATTTGATAATTTGCTCTTGGGCTGTTTTCTGTTTTTGGTACTACTTATTTGTGTGAGAAGACCTTCTCCAAAATGAAGTACACAAAAATATTTAAAGATCTAAATTAACTGATGAGCATCTTAAATCACTTTTAATAATTGGTACAAGTAAAAATAGTCCACAACTACAAACTATTGTCAGTGGAAAATCTCAATTGCATAAATCTCATGAGTATTTCATATGTCATTATGCTTGTTATGAGTTATGTTTTTATTTAAAATGTATAAAATGTTAGTTGGATTTATTTCAATAATTTGTAAGTTATTATATACTGAAGTTAAGTTTTCTGCATATGACACATGTCTTACTCATTACAATTCTGTGTTTCTTTATCCAACTCATTACAAAAACAATAACAATAAGCATACAGCAATGTTATGATTAGTTAGCCCATGACCATATCAATGTAAATGTCATATAAAGATTATTCAACATAAAATTAGAGTACTTCAGTAAACTAAATTTAATTTGCTATGAAAAATATGTTCTCTAATTTTCAAATATGCTAGCTCTCCGCGGGCCGGATGTGGCCCTCGGGCCGTAGTTTGGAGACCCCTGGAATAAAGTATAGCGGTTAGCGGTGGTATTTGATTCATCTGCCTGTCAACCTCGTCCACACCGTCATCATAGCTCCATCGTCAGCCCCAACCTTATGTGCACAATCCAATACCAGTTTTTTGAATTTGGTCATCATCAACAGTTGGAAGGAACGACGCTGTGCTCCATGTCAAAACTTCTGGCTTTTTTTTTTCTTTTAATTATTTATTGATATATACAGCTGTATTATACAACACAGCTAGTAAATAGGCTTAACGAAATTAGACATGAACAAGACTTGTAGAGAAGCTACACATCGGCAGAACTCTAAAAATAATCTAAACTAGAAGATCTCGACGCCATCTTCTTTTCAGAAAGATAAAAGGAGAGGCTAGTGGTTCGGGCCAAATCAGCAACATACAGAAAATTAAGGCCATTATGGATGAGCTTGTTTGTGACAAAGTAGGGAGCGTTGATGATTTTACGAAGGATTTTTTATTGTAAGGATTGAATACGAAGAGAGTTTGATGGTTTAGTAGAGCACCAAAGCTCAATTCCATACATCCAGATTTGCCTTATAATAGTCACGTAAATGAGCCGTTTGTAGTTTAGTGGAAGATTAGAACGTTTGCCTAGTAAGTGTTGAAGTAGTCGAAAACGTCGAGCAGTTTCTTCCCGTTTCAGTCTTGTATGAGAATTTCAAGTAAGTCGTTTTTCAAGATGGAGTCCTAGGTATCGGATATGTTCAACAGGGACTTGTGGAGAGTGATTAAAGAATAATGTAGGGCAGGAAGCCTTAGCTTTACGGCGAAGGGTAAAGGATATTTGATGGGATTTATTGGAGTTTATTTTGATTCTCAAATTTTGACACCATTGCTCAAGGTCTCTGATGTGGGATTGAAGAGTTTGGGAAGCAGAATTTGTATCATTATTTACTGATAACACACAAGTGACATCAGCATCGGTAGTTTCGGAACTTTCCCCTAAGGCGTCATCGCCATACACACTGCAAATTGTGTTAACTGTCCGTGCATTGGATTTTTCTTTTCGGAAATAAAAAATCATTACATGAAGAAGATTTTTTTTTTCCTCTTCTATTTATAGTCATCAAAATATCACTTAAAGATAAGGAATTTCGGTTGAAACTGATGCATAAAAGCACTTAACTAATACTTTTTTAGAATATGTAAACATTATTGAGCAAGTAAACATGTTTTCATAAACACAGAGAGGATTAAATTGAAAGACTGAAAAACGTCACGAACTTATTTTTGAGGGAGTTACCTGTGGTACTAATTACTTTGGTATATATTATCAAAGTCAATTTTGATCTGGGAAAAAGGATCGTAGCAAACAGATAGTGTTAATCTCGCCACCTGCCAGTCGACTTGTAATGGAGATATAAACAGCCCGCTGCTGGAAAGGCCCTTCTAGCTTCTACACTTGTCGGCTTCATTTTCAGCAAACAATCATCAAAAGCCTACTGTTTAAACAGCTGTTACAATGTTACTTATTTTACGTTAAATTTTATTTTTTTGTTCTATGTCTGACCCTAACATAACTTTTATTTTATAAACATCCTACTATGAGCACAAACTCGAATAACTCACATCTAGTTCATCTTGTACCGAAAGGCGAAAATCAACCTAATTTTGTCGACCCATCCGGATTGCAATCCCTAATTGAGGCATGAGTTGGGGCGTTATCATGGAGAAGAATAAGTAATTGCCTGTTTAACAGTGCCGGCTGTTCCTCGACCAGAGTTTGAAGCTTTTGGTCGATTTTTTAGCTTTAAGATGTCGATTTAATTGTTTTTCTCTTTGGTAGGAAAGAAAAATAAATAAATGACCCTGGCCATATACACCATACAGTAACCATATATGGAGATTCTGTTAAGGCACGTGCCCAGGAAGCTGATCGGCATCTAACCATTGACCTTACCGGCGTCAAGAGATGATCCACTTTTCGTTAGAAGTTATTGAAAAATCACACGTCTCAAGATGTTTCAACTGTTGACGTTCGTTAAGCTCGCGAGGGAACCAGAAATCGAACTATTTTTTTTACCTTTTCAGACAAATTTTAAATGCCTGGAGACTGTGACATTACCTGTGCCTAGCTCTTAGCTCTGACGCTATTTCTCTGACTATTTAATTAGCGCCTTCTTCAACTTTCTTTAGATCTTCGTGCAACATTGATGTTCGTCCCCGTCCACGGGACATATTTATTATCTAATGTCACATCTGAAGAAAATTTGTAAACCAATGACGGATGTTCTTTCGTTAGACTTCCTTCACTAAACGCAGAAATGATATTACATGCCGGAATGGCCAAATTTGTTATTTAAAAAATCGAGCAGATATCGCATGTTTCCTTGGGCACTACTAAAGTTATACTAACATTTGTATGCCTACTTGGGAAAAAAATAAACTTAATTTGTAAATAGAGGATTAACAAGTGTTTGTAGAGGTCCTCTGAGGTGTAGTGACCAGCTTAAGAACCTTCTATGACTACTACGTAGCTTCAAACCTACGGCTTTAAGTTTTTTAATGGGTATAAAAAATTCTTATTCATGCCGTCCTTCGGAGGGAACGTAAAAATGTTGTGCCAAGTCTTTGCAATGTGAGGTACTCGTTAAAGATCCCTAATTAAATCTGGATGGGCAAAATTTAGATTCCCACCATAGCATTGCCCGAATCGCCACAGCAGCATAAAGTGACGTTAAACAAATAAACAAACAAAGAAATATGAAATTTAAGTTTCTTAAAAATTTTCATTTTTCAGTATGGTTTACCATACACACAGACTATATTTTGAGACGAGGTTATTTTAACTCATCAAATTAAATTAATTAACAAACAAGTGTTTTACAACCGATGCTTAATATTTTGATAGGAATTGACAAAGAACGGTTTAATTCTTTATAAATATTAAGATTTTTTTTAAATTGGACAATTAATGTGTCACTACCTAATATGTAATTTTATTTTCGAACGTCTGGTTTTTTATTACGCACGCACACAAAAATCGCAATGCTCTCATTTACTTTATATTTCATATGTATTTAAGTGAAAGTGAAATAATATAATAATATTTATGTATGAAAGCTATCCGGAGCAATTATCATTTCATGTTACGAAACCAGATAAAGGACAAAATACCTAGATTTTCCCCAAGGTATGACCCTCAGTTTTCTATATTATTTTTATTTTTCTATGTGGAATCAGATAATGACAGAACATTCCGTGCCTCTGCGTAACCTCGATAACTTCCCGTGACTAAATAATATTTCCTCTTTATTCAAATATAATATATATAGAAGGCAGATAGATACATATGGCATTGTTCAAGTGCACTTCACGATCAAGTCAGCCATGACACCTCTGTGCTCTCTACTCGTCAGCCTTGGAATAGTGGTAATGTACTCAATAATAATAGTAGGCTTAGTGAACCCAAAGGCTCGGTGCCGATACCACCTGATTTGGCAACACGATTCCAAGCCCAAGCTATCAAGATCTGACTGAAGTCAAAGTTATTCTTGATAGCTAAAAGCTAAAAAATTCCTTATTCTTGTTTATTTAATGCCACTTTATACTACTGTGGCTAATCGGACAATGCTACAGTAGGAGTCCTTGACTATACCTATTTAAGTTTAAAACTCCCTATGTTGGTGTAAAATTTAATGGGCCTTAATATCATGTAGGTTTTATTCTGATTGAAATAGTCTGACAGGGCTTAAATGCAGATTAAATTTTCTTTCTCTAAACTGCCTTTAATTTTGCATATTCCAAAAGATTAATCATATTAATGACATTGTTATAGGACGACTAAATTTACAAGTTGGGCGAATTTGATGACCAACTAAAATTATTTTTAAATTATTATTAATGAAAAATTATTTTATTATGTAATTTTTGTTTTTTTTATATTAAAAACAGTAAGATGGACGTATAATATATCGCTGGAAAGAGAAAGATTTTAGAAAAAATATTATCTGATACAAAAAGTTGTAAAAGGTAATAAAAAGTGAAGAATAGGGAATAAACTTATTACTGATTAACAATTTAATATAGTTATATTATTTATTCTAAAGCATATGTTTCCAACGAAAATTAATTCACGTTTTATTGAAATCAACTTAGAATATTTTTTAAATTGAAGTATATTTAATAGTTTTTAAATTGATTTTAACAGTCGAGGTAAGTGAAATTTGTGAGTTGCCCGCACCAGATTTTTTATTATTATTTTTTTTTTGGTTTACCCCTACCTCGCCTTTGAAGGCTTTACTGGGGTTTCTTGGACCGGGCGGGAGACTATATCTAATTAATATAATAGTTATCAAAGAATTTCCACCCCTCAGTATTCTCAATGCATTATGTGTTTTGTTTTTTAAATATATTTGTCTTTATTGAACTCATCCTTCAACTATTGAAAAAGTAATTACTGTGTCTTTCACCTCTTACCACACACCTATGATCTCCAAAGTTCTTACAATAATTAAAGAGTGGTTATTTTAAACCTTCACATTTATCATTTCACAAGTTCATTTCTGAAAATGATAAATGGAAAAGGAATGCAGCCAATTATAAACGTATACAGGAATATATTTTGTTTGTTTCAGGTTTAATTAGGATAGGGATCTTTAACGAGTACCTGACATCGCACAGGCTCGGGACCACCTTTTAAAGTCCCCTCCGAAGGACCGCATAACTAAGGATTTTTTACTCCCATTAAAAAATCCTTGGACCATTACGGGTTTGAACCCGTGACCTTTGGCACAGGAGGCTATTATGCTAGCCACCCTGCTTCGGGTTATCGCTCAAGAATTATTATTACGTACCTAACTTATCATTAATTTTCTAATTGCATTGGTTGTCATCTTGTTTCTCTTAGCCCTGATGAAGGCCCACAATGTAGGCCGAAACGTCTGCACACAATTAAAATAACTACTTGTTATTCTAGGTTTTTTTTTGTTTATACCATTACCGCACCTCCAACCATCTCCCTCATCTAGATAAGACTTTTCAGTATCTGGAAATATAGCCATATTGACATTGGCGAACTATACTTCCTGATGACTAACTCAATCTGTTATGTAACATTCAAAACGGACATCCTTTCTGAAAGGATATCCCCACTTTGGGTAAATGACAACAATTATATCCCTGAGTGTGGTATTACAGAGCACATGCATAACACGTCGTCCGCCATAGTCGGGTTTCAATGTCGACTTCTCATAAAATTTTTCGTATTGATTATCTCATTTTCTACATTTTAAAGGATGGTCTTCGTAGGCCGCGTTACCCACTCGTCTCGTAAAAATTCTTGGGACATGTTATAGTAACGAAAAAGGGGCCACCCATAGCGTAGTGGCTAGCATAACAGCTTTCTATGCCAAAGGTCGCGGGTTCGAACCCGCAGGTGGCTCTAGGATTTTTTAATGGAAGTAAAAAATCCTTAGTTATGCCGTCCTTCGGAGGGGAAGTTAAAAGGTGGTCCCGAGCCTGTGCGATGTGAGGTACTCGTTAAAGATCCCTATCCTTATAAAACCTGGATAGGCAAAATTTAGGACTTCCACTGTAGCATCGTCCGATTAGCCATAGCAGCATAAAAGTGACGTTAAAGAAATAAACAAACTAAAGTAACGAAAACAATAATAAAAAAATCACGTGCATGCAACTCACGACTTTCACTCAATTCGGTTGTTGAAATCAGCTCAATAACTATTAACTAAAGTTAATTTTTTTAAGAACATAAAAGTTGAGGAAGTATTAAAAAATGTTATTCATTTCGTTGGAAACATTTGTTTTACATTACATAATACAACAATATAAATTTTTTATGTAGAATAATTACTCAAGTTTATACCATATTCTCTACAACACATTACCCTCTACAACTTTGTATAGAAAATAACATTATTTCTAAAATCTTCAGCTTTCTCATGGTATATTATACATTTATACATTATAAATGAGTGTTAGATAATTAGATTTTTATCAGACCATTTCAAGTGGTCTCATAGCGTCATTTCTAACGACGCCGTCCAAATATTTCTCGATGGGGAATTCACTTTGTTCTGGCTCCTCAGACTTTTTCTCTTCGTTGGTCCGATAGGCAACCTACTTTTTAGCCTGAACATCTTCGGCCTGGAAGCTGAGGACGATGCAAGAAACCAGGAGGAATAGGAATGAATTCTTCCACCAAGCCACCAAAGAGGATTTATAGAGGTTTTAAAACCTCCCATTTCACTGTATAGCTCATTATTCGAATGATTAGGAACATTAATTTCGCTTCACTCCACTGATTTCGGAACAATTGTCTTTTGCTTAATGATTGATCATGAATAAAGAATTGAAAAAATTATCATTCGAAATAATTATTTATATAATCAAATTTAAAATCGCTCTACAGTTACATGACATTTGCTATTTTTACTTTAACTTACCTATATATGAATTATATACTAAGGGGAGAGTATTGCGATCTTAAAAATTTTCGAATTCCCGGTCCTCTGAGTCCAAATAACCAAGTCCCACAAAAATGAAAAGTTGTACGAAACAGAAATTTCATTTTTAAGACAACTATTGTCACCAGAATCGACTGACCGATGGTGCTACTTTATACGATGCATTTTTCATATTATTACTAACGATTTTGATTAAACTCTCTACATAGATGTAAAATTGAATGGGAATCAATATGATATAGGTTTCATTCTGATTGTCTAACATTCTAACAGGGTTTAAATGTCCAACTTTTGAATTTCCTTCTTCTAAAGTACCTTTGATTTTTTTTTTTTTTTTTTTAATAATCATATCATCTCATAAGGATCGATAAAAAGTGCCTAAATATACAAATTTAACGAATTTGATAAACAACCAACGAAGAAATGAGCTTACAAATTAATAAAAATGTAATTTTTGGTATTTTTTAAATAAGAACAGTAACATAGATGTGTAATACACCGTTGAAAAGCTAAAGATTTTGGAAAAATATTATCTCATACACGGAATTGTAAAAGTTAATGGAGGGCGATGAAAACCCGATAAAACTGACTGATTTTTGTAGATAATAATAAAATAGATAGGTTTAATAAAACACATTTTTATATCGAAATTCAATTAAATTAATTATTTTACCTTTTAATTTCAATTACCTAAATATATTTTATCTTTAAGTGTACTTAAAAATTCTTAAATTGATTTTAACAACTGAGGTAAGTGAAAGTCGTGTGTTTCTCGCACCAGATTTTTTTATATTTTGAACTATCTTGAAGGTATGGTTTATCTGGTGAGGGCAACACACGACTTTCACTCACCTTCGTTGTTAAGAATTATGTTATTAACATCTGATTATTAAATCTAAAAAACAGGTAAATATAGCATTTCCAAGTCAAATTCAACCTTTTCCAAGTCAAATTCAACCTTTTCCAAGTCAAATTCAACCTTTTTCAAGTCAAATTCAACCTTATCCAAGTCAAATTCAACCTTTTCCAAGTCAAATTCAACCTTTTCCAAGTCAAATTCAACCTTTTCCAAGTCAAATTCAACCTTTTCCAAGTCAAATTCAACCTTTTCCAAGTCAAATTCAACCTTTTCCAAGTCAAATTCAACCTTTTCCATTTCAAATTCAACCTTTTTCGATTTCAATAAAATAATAAAAATCAAATTAACATGATTTTATGTTTTAATGGTTATTTTAATTACACCTTGTGTTTTTAACCCTTGTGGCTTGTTAAATGTTCCCAGGGGCCTTTCTACATATAATTAGTCACGAATATAATAATAAGTATAACCGATACTTTAATTTTAAGACATTTGCGATACAAGGTCTGGTAGTCGGATTAGCGGGATTCGTTTTATTTTAGTTTTATAATCGCGGGCGAAAATATTATCAATAGAGGTTTATTTTAACTTTTTCGTATTTATTGGATAGTAGGCTCAGCAGATGCGTTCCCAAAGGTTCGTTACCGATTATACTATTAATTTTAATCGCGCTCGCTCAAATATGGGTTTATTATAACTTTTTCGTATTTATTGGATACAAGGCTCAGTAGCTGCGTTCCCAAAGGTTCGTTACCGATTACACTATTAATTTTAATCGCGCTCGCTCAAATATGGTTTTATTATGACTTTTTCGTATTTATTGGATACTGGGCTCAGTAGCTGCGTTCCCAAAGGTTCATTACCCATTACACTATTAATTTTAATCGCGCTCCCTCAAATATCGGTATATTATAACTTTTTCGTATTTATTGGATACTAGGCTCAGTAGCTGCGTTCCCAAAGGTTCGTTACCGATTACACTATTAATTTTAATCGCGCTCGCTCAAATATGGGTTTATTATAACTTTTTCGTATTTATTGGATACTAGGCACAGTAGCTGCGTTACGGGGGGTTCTTTCCCGACCATTCTATTAATTATTCGTGCGCTCGCTCAAATATGGGTTTATTATAACTGTTTCGTATTTATTGGATACTAGGCTCAGTTGCTGCGTAACGGGGGGTTCTTTCCCGACCATTCTATTAATTATTCGTGCGCTCACTCAAATATGGGTTTATTATAACTTTTTCGTATATATAGGATACTAGGCTCAGTTGCTGCGTTACGGGGGGTTCTTTCCCGACCATTCTATTAATTATTCGTACGCTCGCGCAAATATGGGTTTATTATAACTTTTTCGTATTTATTCGCTATTAGGCTCAGTTGATGCGTTGCGGAGGTTGCTATCCCAATTATTCAATTTATTTTAAGTGCTCTCGCTCAAGAAGAGGTTTATTTTAAGTTGTTCGTATTTACTGCATACTAGGCTCAGTCGCTGCGTAACCAAGGACTCGTTACAGATTATACTATTAATTTTAATTGCGCTAACTCAAGTAGAGGTTTATCAAATAAGAATGTACTTATAAAATCGTTCTGCTTAGCTGATTATTATCAAACTCCAAAATATTAACCAAAAAGATAACTTACTATCCTGAAAAAAAGGATAAGCGGTAACCCAATACATGAAAAGTTACAAAAGACACGAAATAAAGATACATTAGACCAACTGACTAAAAAAACATTAACACATTCACTAACAAAACTCCCGAAACACAAATACAGAAATTAGCATAGAAAAGAAACACGAATTTATAATAAACCCATATTTGAGTGAGCGCACGAATAATTAATAGAATGGTCGGGAAAGAACCCCCCGTTACGCAGCAACTGAGCCTAGTATCCAATAAATACGAAACAGTTATAATAAACCCATATTTGAGCGAGCGCACGAATAATTAATAGAATGGTCGGGAAAGAACCCCCCGTAACGCAGCTACTGTGCCTAGTATCCAATAAATACGAAAAAGTTATAATAAACCCATATTTGAGCGAGCGCGATTAAAATTAATAGTGTAATCGGTAACGAACCTTTGGGAACGCAGCTACTGAGCCTAGTATCCAATAAATACGAAAAAGTTATAATAAACCCATATTTGAGCGAGCGCGATTAAAATTAATAGTGTAATGGGTAATGAACCTTTGGGAACGCAGCTACTGAGCCTTGTATCCAATAAATACGAAAAAGTTATAATAAACCCATATTTGAGCGAGCGCTATTGAAATTAATAGTGTAGTCGGTAACGAACCTTTGGGAACGCAGCTACTGAGCCTTGTATCCAATAAATACGAAAAAGTTATAATAAACCCATATTTGAGCGAGCGCGATTAAAATTAATAGTATAATCGGTAACGAATCTTTGGGAACGCATCTGCTGAGCCTACTATCCAATAAATACGAAAAAGTTAAAATAAACCTCTATTGATAATATTTTCGCCCGCGATTATAAAACTAAAATAAAACGAATCCCGCTAATCCGACTACCAGACCTTGTATCACAAATGTCTTAAAATTAAAGTATCGGTTATACTTATTATTATATTCGTGACTAATTATATGTAGAAAGGCCCCTGGGAACATTTAACAAGCCACAAGGGTTAAAAACACAAGGTGTAATTAAAATAACCATTAAAACATAAAATCATGTTAATTTGATTTTTATTATTTTATTGAAATCGAAAAAGGTTGAATTTGAAATGGAAAAGGTTGAATTTGACATGGAAAAGGTTGAATTTGACTTGGAAAAGGTTGAATTTGACTTGGAAAAGGTTGAATTTGACTTGGAAAATGTTGAATTTGACTTGGAAAAGGTTTAATTTGACTTGGAAAAGGTTGAATTTGACTTGGAAAAGGTTGAATTTGACTTGGAAAAGGTTGAATTTGACTTGGAAATGCTATATATAAAGTTAATCGAATTCAATAACCAACTAAAGATAACTGCAAAAATATTTTGTTAATGCAATTTTTTGTGTTTTAACAAAGAACTTAAGAACATTTTTAACATACATTTTTAATATACCGTTGGAATGCTAAAGATTTTAGAAAAAAATATTATCTTATTCATACTATTGTAAAAGTTAACGGATAGTGATGAAAAACCGATAAACTAACCGATTGTCGTAGATAATAATATAATAGATTATTAAATAAAATACATGTTTTTTTTAAAAACCAATGTTAATAATTATTTGATAATTTATTTTCGATTCTAAATTTGTTTTATAATTCTCAAATCGATATCAATAACGAAGGTAAGTGAAAGTCGTGTGCTGTGCCCACCAGATTTTTTTGTTTTGCTATTGAGGATTTTAGGTATGGATAACAAGATAATATGGACATTTTTAATAGAATATAC
Source organism: Piezodorus guildinii (assembly GCA_023052935.1). Classification (NCBI taxonomy): domain Eukaryota; kingdom Metazoa; phylum Arthropoda; class Insecta; order Hemiptera; family Pentatomidae; genus Piezodorus; species Piezodorus guildinii. The sequence goes on along the minus strand of CM041292.1, from coordinate 177,771,375 downwards.
AAACTTAAAGGTACTTTAGAGGAAGAAAAGTTAAAATATCTGCATATTTAATCAGAATTAAACCTACAACATATTAAATCCCATTAAATTTTGCATCGATATAGCGAGTTTAATCAAAATTCTTTAGAGCCGTTTTGGAGGAAATACGTGAAAAGTAACTTAAATTTAGTATCGTTTACAGTGAAATGCATTATAACCAATAGAGTATCAATTTTTAAACACTGCAAAGAATTAAGAGGAAATTTGGATGAATTTTAGAGGACCTGACCAGAAAATGTAGTACATACAATCATACATAAAAATCAGAATTCCGCACTTTTTTCCAGCCAACTCCCTTTTTTTTGTGCTAATTCTATCGTTCGTTTTGGATTTGAGAATTGAGAAAAAAATTCTTCAGGAGATGTATCCGAGAAATAGTAATTTTCCGGATTGAAGGATGTTTGTGGTAAACTGTAATGAGTGATATGGAAGATGAGAAGAGGTTCTGCGGAGTAGGAATTTAGTTCATCGCTTTTCCTGAAATTACTCGAACAAATTGCCGGAAAGTGAGATGAAAAATGTTACGCATCGAAAATTTGCTAGGTCTTGGACTATTACATTGGGCTGTAAAATAATTTCTTAGCGTGATTTTTAAGTGGTTTCATTAAAAACCTCACATTTTTACTTTTCCTATCTATATATGAAATATATAGTAAGGGAAAGTATTACGATGTTGAAAATGTTCGATTTCCAGTTTTCGACGAAAAGACACGTTTTAGGATCCTCCGAATCTAAATAACCAAGCCCCGCAAAAATGTCTGTGTGTGTGTCTGTATGTTGTAAGTCTAGCGCAAAAACTAAAAGTTGTGAGAAAATGTATTTTCACCTTTGAGAAAATTATACACCAGAGATGTAACAGCAACTTTTTCATCAAAATCAGCTAACCAGAAGAGCCACTTTATACCATGCATTTTAGACCTTTTTACGATTTTCTCAAAAACGGCTCCAACGATTTTGATTAAACTCAAGCTGGTAAAAGTTAATGAAGAGTGATGAAAAGCTGATAAAACTATAAACAATCAGGCTAGGTATTAATTTTTTTTTTTTTTACTCAAGTGACCTCCAAAATTTGAAACCAAATCCTATATGGTCAATACACGTTTAGCATAACTTGATAAAAAGTATTAGGCTACGGAACCTCCCCTCCCCCCCAAAAAAAAAATATATATAATAAATTAAGTAAATAGAGAATGAAATAAAAGAGGGAAGAAGGATGCTCATAAGAGGAGGGAAAATAAAATAATAATATTATTAAAAAGAAAATAAATTAATATAATTTATTTTTCTCATAAAACACATGTTTCAATAGGATTTCAATTTAATTAATTCTATCTTAGTTTCACTCATTTTCATCTCTAACTGTATTTGAAAATTCTTTAATCGATTTTAACAACGGAGGTAAATGGAAGTCGTGTGTTACCCGCACCAGTTTTTTAGAATATTTAAACATTATTGACCAAATAAACATGATTTTTTAAACGTAGAGTATTAAATTTAACTACTGAAAACACTACTAACTTATTTTAAAACACAATATCAATTTAATGATGACGAAAGTAACAGCTAGTTCTGTATAAAATCATAAAAAATACGAATCTCATAAATAATTTTAATGTTTATTAGACTTTATAAATTTAATGAAAGAAAAAAAAAGTATTTTTCTATTTTTACTTCTATTCTTTAATAGAAGTAAAAATAGTGTATATTATTTTGTCATTTAGTGAGCTGTATTTACTGAACACGTCCTGATTGTTAAGGAAGCAATAACGATCAACCAGATCTAATGTGAAGATATAAGTTTCCAAAATTTGAAAAAGGAATATAAAAAGAAATGAGATTGTGAATAACAAAAGGCGCTATTTACGTTTCAGGAAAATTTGCAAGAAGCACATAAATCTGTCTTCACTTTCCTATTGAATCGATTTATTTGTTCTTTTAGGATTTGATCTATGATTGTTTTTACTTCCACTTACATACAAATGAAATTTATGAGAATGAGATTATCGCGATCGTGAAAGTTCTCCAATTCCAGTTTACGACGGAAATACATGTTTTAAGGCCCCTTGAGCCCTTATAACCAAGCCCCGCAAAAAGGTCTGTGTGTCCCCGCGAGTCTGCATGTTTGTGGTAAGTCCTTTACAAAAAAGAAAACTTGTACGAAACTGAAATTTCATATTTAAGACAACCATACGCCCAAGATTTTACAACATCTTCACTGAAATCGGAGGACTAGAAGTGGTACTTTATACCATGCATTTTGCACCGTTTTGCAATTTACTCCAAAACGGCTCTAACGATTTTGATTAAACTCACCGTATCGACGTAAAATTTAGAGGACTTTAATATGGTAGTTTCATTCTGATTGAAATAGTCTTACACGGCTTAAATGACGTATTTTGTATTTTATTTCTCCAAAGTACATTTAATTTTGTGCATCCTAAAAGATTAACCATATCATCTTTTCAACAATGACAAATAACGACTTAATATACAAGTTGAACGAATTTTATGACCGACTAAATGATAAAAGAGAAGAAGTATTAGTTTAATATAATTTTTTAAAATATATATTAAGAACATTAATATAGACGTATTATATACCATTGGAAAGAGAAAGATTTTAGAAGAAACATTATCTTATACACAAACTTATAAATGGTAATGTTAGGTGACGAGGAGAGCATAAACTTACTACTTGTTTGTTTATTTATTTAACGCGACTTTATGCTACTGTAGCTAATCGGACGATGATATTGCGGGAGTCCTAAATTTTGCCTATCCAGGTTTTCCTAAGATAAGGATTTTTAATGAGTACCTGAGATCGCACAGGCTCGGAACCACCTTTTAACATCTCCGAAGGACGGCATAACTATGGATTTTTTACTCCTATTTAAAAATTCTAGGACCACCTGTAACCTTTGGCATAGGAGGCTGTTATGCTAGCCACCCTGCTACAGGTGGTCTCTAAACTTATTACTGATTATTACGTAACAATTTAATATTGTTATATTATTTAATCTAAATCATACGTTTCAAATAAAACTGAATACACTTTTTATTTAAGTTAACTTAAAACTTTTCATAATCTTTAACTTTATGTAATAGTTCTTACATTAATTTTAACAGCCGAGGTAAGTGAAACTAGTGAGTTGCTCGCACTAGATTGTTTACCATTTACTTTGAATAAAGCAATAATTTTCACTGAAAAACAGCTAGAAGCTATTCAATGTTCTAATATATTAGTAAAGGAGGTTTGTAGCTAACCGACATCATTTTACAACGTCTCATGAAAAGAAATTTCATTTCACGAGTCATTTGAACTGAAATATAATTATTTCTTTTATACTTTCAAGTAATAAAAATAAAACATGGCGTGTTTTTAACTACATCATTAAAATACCTTGTCGGATTATGAACTCTACAACAGTTATTGCGTATATCGACATCACAAGATGGTTTTCCTCAGAGGCTGCTTGTTCGTCTTCTTGGTATCCACCATCGTAATCAGCTTGTTTGATGGAGTCTTCGGGGCGACCGACCGCGACAAAGAAGTGGATGAAGAGGAAGACACACCTTCGGAGTTCCACGCGGTCAACGAAATCGCAGAGGGATTGTTGAGGAACGCAATGTCCGCGTTGCACAGGTCCAAGGGTGTCTTGGAAGAACTGGAAGCCCTGATTACGGATTTGGAGTCTATCGGCTTGCCCAGGTTCTTCTCAACATTCCATGGCAACTTTACACACCAAGATGGAAGGTTCGAAACATTTTATAGTAAGGAAACAATTAATGAGGTGAATGCCTAGTTTTATTTATTAATAGTGTGACATCAGAAAATATTTGAATTGTTTTATAAACTTGTAGCTAAAGAAATAAATGTTATTGTCCTTTTTGGTTTTATATGATTCAGCCAAATATCACAACAATATTTTTACAATATCTGCATTAATGTTAAAGTAGTTTGGGTTTTATTAAATTCATACCTGGAACACTGCAAATGATTACACAATGGTTTATTATTTCTAAACATCTATTTTAGGGTATAACTGTTTATATAGCTGTTGCCAATATTTTCGATTTTTCTCTATCTTCAATAATAACCATGTTTTGGTGGAATCACATCTTTTATAATTTGTAACTTGAATGTATAGATCACTTTTAATTATTATTTTAATTTATTTTATCTCGCTTTAGTAAATCTAAAACTCTGTGCATATTTTTTTCTACCTTCAAAAGTTATAGCCTAACATTTGGCTCAAAGGGTAAAATTTAATTTTTTTTTCTATCGCTCTTTACTGATTATAAAACACTATACATCTCCTCCTTCTGTTTTATAATATTCGCCGTTTTTTGCTCAAATAAACACTGATAAATTTATTTTATTTTATTTGTTTTTCGGCAGGGAGCCCGTGGCTGAGTGGCTAGCGCGCTAGTCTCTCATGTTACAGGTTCTGAGTTCGAATCCCAGTCCCGGAGGGGCTTTTATAAGGATAAAAAAAAATGTGGATTCACTCACAACCTCTCCCCCGGGTATGTGAGACCCGTCAACCAGAGGGTGGCCATTCACAAAATTAGTCGTAGGCAGAGTTGGGCAAAATTTATCTATAGATAATAGATAACGAATAAATTATCTGTTATTCGAAAGTTTCGAATAAATTGTAGATGATTTATTCGTTATTCGAAAGTTTCGAATAACGGATGATTTGTCCACAGATAAAAAGTTATTCGAATAACGAATAAATGATTTATCTGTCGTCCGTTATTCGATATTTTCGAATAACGGATGATTTGTCCACAGATAAAAATTTATTCGAATAACGAATAAATGATTTATCTGTCGTCCGTTATTCGATATTTTAGAATAACGGATGATTTGTCCACAGATAAAAAGTTATTCGAATAACGAATAAATGATTTATCTGTTGTCCGTTATTCGATATTTTCGAATAACGGATGAATTGTCCACAGATAAAAAGTTATTCGAATAACGAATAAATTATTTATCTGTTATTCGTTATTCGAATAAAAATTATTCGAATAACGCCCAACTCTGGTCGTAGGGAGTGATGACCCTACACTATGAAACGTGAGTGTAAACTCGCAGGAGTTTACACCGCGAGGCCCAGGGCCTACACGGCCTGTCGTGCCACTGGAAGAAGCTGGAAGAATTTTATTTTCTATCATCGAAAATAGATTAGAAGGGTATATATAAGCAAAATTACATACTTTTTTTATAATTTATCACGCTATACTGATTCTCAAACTCTACACATGTTTTTCTATATCCTATAAAATAACTGAGCATGGGCTTATTTATCTGTAAAATTTCAATTTTTTTCCATTTTTTATAATATTATTTTTGATTAAAAAACATTCATTATTTTTTTTTTCAAATGTAATTTTTTTTTTTTTTTCAAATAAGTTATTGAATTAAATAACGCTTAATCGGCCGCCACTTTAAAAATAATCAAATGAGGAAGATGGTTGGGGGTGCGGTCATAAATTAAAACCACACAATTAAAAATAAGCGTTATTTTTATTATGTGCCGACGTTTCGGCCTACAATGTGGGCCTTTATCAGGGCTAAAAGAAACAAGATAACAACCAATGTAATTATAGATTTAATAATGCGTTAGGTATATAATAATAATATGACAGTAATAAATTATGGGAACATAAATAATATTAAATGTAAAATGATAATAAGATGACAATTATAAAGTATGGAAATAAGGTGACAGTTATAAAGTATGGAAATAAACAAAATTAAGATAATAGTTATAAAGTATGGAAGTAGACATAATTGAGATGATAATATTGTAATGAGAATATATAAATAGAGACTAAGTAAATGGAAAAAAAAAAAAAAAATGATAAAGGAAAAATATGTGAACAATTAAAAGTTTAAATATTAACAATTTTGAGTTGATATATGACGGTAATATATTAAAAACATAGTTAAGAGTATAGGTAATATATAAAAAAAAAAAAAAAAATATTAATTCATTAAATATTAAATTAAACATTAAATATTAATAAAATATTACCTATACTCTTAACTATGTTTTTAATATATTACCGTCATATATCAACTCAAAATTGTTAATATTTAAAATTTTAATTGTTCACATAATTTTCCTTTATCATTTTTTTTTTTTTTTTCATTTACTGAGTCTCTATTTATATATTCTCATTACAATATTATCATCTCAATTATGTCTACTTCCATACTTTATAACTATCATCTTAATTTTGTTTATTTCCATACTTTATAACTGTCACCTTATTTCCATACTTTATAATTGTCATCTTATTATCATTTTACATTTAATATTATTTATGTTCCCATAATTTATTACTGTCATATTATTATTATATACCTTATTATATACCTTCTTTTAGCCCTGATGAAGGCCCACATTGTAGGCCGAAACGTCGGCACATAATAAAAATAACGCTTATTTTTAATTGTGTGGTTTTAATTTATGACCGCACCCCCAACCATCTTCCTCATCTAATTTCTCTACGGTCAACAAAACTCCATCATTAAAAATAATCAACTGATATAAACGTCTTGTTGTTCGGATCATCCTTGCATGTCCTAGTATTTTTGTAGCAAATTACGAAAAAAAGTTGGTCCAGCAGTTTCGGAGAAATGCCGCGGACGGCCGACGAACGAATATTTATTCTTTATTAGGTTATTAGGGTTAAACGTATCTTGAAACGTAAGCCCTCAAATTTTATGGGGGAAGGAAGAGGGAAGGGGATAATTTATTTTGGTCGATTACAAAGGTTCATTATTGAATAAATTAAATAATAAACCAAATAATGGCAGCCGATTACTCGTTTATTTACAAACATAAAAATCATGTACCAAGTATTTTGGAATCAAGGCATTAGCAAGCAAGTCTGTCGATTCAATTCAATCAATTCTAGAATTTTTAAATACAGTTTAAGATAAAAGTAAAAAGATAAAAGAATTAATTAAATTGAGTTTCGATTATATTATTATCATAAAGAGAAAACTCCATAGAATTAATCCAACTTGTATATTTACCTGTTGTTTATAAATTATAACAAAATCATATTGTTATTTTTATAGAATAGATAAAATTAAAGATACTTTAGAGGAAGAAAATTGAAAATATCGGCATTTAAGCCCTGTCAGACTATTTTAATCGGAATGAAACCTATACAATATCCAAACCCATTAAATTCTACATCGTTATATCTAGTTTGATCAAAATCGGTAGAGCCGTTTTACAAAATCGTAAAGAGGTGCAAAATGCGCGGTATAAAGTGGCTCTTCTAGTTCGCTGATTTTGATGAAAAAGTTGCTGTAACATCTCGGGCGTATAGTTGTCTTAAATATGAAGTTTCAGTTTCAGAAGAATTTTTTTTTCACACTAGACTCACCACACACGGACATGCAGACCTTTTTGCGGGACTTCGTCATTTGGAGTCTAAGACATTTATTTCCAAATCAAAATCGACTAAAAAAATGTTCTCGATCGCATTACTTTTCCTTTCTAGATATTTCATACATAAGTGAAAGTTATAATGTTTTCACTTTATTCTAACACTGCTCTATCAATGTTTTCCAGTCCATGGCTTTTGGTGCTGCAACACCAGATGAATGCGATGTCACTGGAAGTGAAGCTGTAAGTACTTAAAAGCATATATATATTAACAGTTTTTAGAAGGATGTTGATAAAATTCAAAGCTTATTACAATAATATAATAATTTGAGATTAACCTTAATTTTATACATAATTTTTAAAATTTTATTCCCACAATGCATGAAAATCTGTCAGAATCTTCACAATTCATTTTTTTTTAATGTCTACACGTCCACAACCTGACATAAATGCATTCAAAATTTATTTCAACATAAGATCCTATTCGTCAGAGAGTTGCGCTCTGTTCTTTTACACTTCCAATAACCAAATCAAAGAATCATTTTTAAAAATACATTTTATTGGTTTTATTATTTTATATAAACAAATACAATAAGTAAAATAGCTGAATAACATTAACAGGCATGAATAGACATGCGAAGAATCTACCCAGTGGTAGTACTTCAAAGTTTATTGTATGAGCAGGTCTCGAGGCCACCGTCTTTTCAGGCGCCTCGGAGGACAAATAATCGTATATTTGTTCCTACACAACATCCCTATTGTTAGAGAGTTGCGCTCAGAGAGAATTGAATAAATGTACAAATGTATTGTATACAATCGTCCAAAACCTGTAACAAATTATCGCTCTCACAAGCTCCAAGCTTGCCCCCTTTTCAGGCTGCGCTACACTGCGAGAAAACAGGTTAGTGAAAATTCGTGAGATTTGGTGATAGTGGATTCGCTTACACTCTGACATACTTTCAATCTATAAATAGCCCTCGCAATACATGACTTTATCGAATTTTCACCTACCTCTTCTCTCAATGTATAGCGCAACTTTAATGTAAAAAGAGGGCAAGTTTGGAGCAAATAACTAGAAAAAAAGGCGCTAGATATTTTTTCACAGGTGTAGACGTTTGTCAGATGTACACACTAGATCTCACATCCAAGATCGGTCAACGCTCGAGCATGCGCAGAAGACATGATATTTCTTGTGAACATGAACTATTGTGACCATGAACTATGAATGGTCTACTAGCAGCTTTCATGCGGTTTTGGAATAAACATTATATACTTCTGCGCTTATCAATGACAAGTGGTAAACTCATTTCATATCCGTTTTACATCCATTCATTTATTATTTTAAACTTTGAACAGGCTCAATCGTGCTGCAATCACAAAAGGGAACTGGAAACCAAAGAGAAACAAGAGGTTTATGAAAACAATATGAAAACTTGCTTCACGAAGTATTTTGGTGACGTCGAAGAACGTAAGTTTTTTTTTCTTTTATCACAATAATTGAGACTTTGAGTTCCAAAAGATACTATATCCACTTTAGACAATTTTACAGGAAATACAAAAATCTGTCATTTATTTATTATTGGACCAATTTACTTGATTCTTTTTTTATTAAAATCTAAAGTTGATTATTTTACTGTATTAACTACTTATTTTTCCAAATTATTGCTCTTTTCCCATGACTTTTTAACAATATAGTATGGATATAATTTACTTTTTGGAAGGAATTAAAAGGGATATTGTACATTTTGGAAGAATATAACGCGAGATAACAGTCATCATAATCTTCCTCATACAACATTGCTCATGACTAACCTCTTATAATGTTAATTAATAAGTTATGTATATTTCTACATTCTCACTCTCAGAAATATCGTTCCTTGTTGGTTGGCTAGGAAAGTGAATATTTACTTTTTCTTTCTGTGAATTAAACAAATGTATTTATATTATTACCTAACTGGTGTAAACAATATTTAACTATAAATACTGATAAATAAATTTTATTGTGGTCTTTTACCTTTTCCAAAAAAATAAATGAATAAAAAATAATTAAAAAAAAAACAGGGATCACTTCTAGCAGGCTGCTGGCTAGCATAACAGCCTCCTATGCCAAAGGTCAGCTCAAACTTCAGGTTCAACTCACAGGCGGTCCTAAGATTTTTTAATGGGAGGAAAAAATCCTTAGTTATGCCGTCCTTCGGAGGGGACGTTAAAAGGTGGTCCCGAGCCTGTGCGATGTGAGGTACTCGTTAAAGATCCCTCTCCTAATAAAACCTGAATAGGAAAAATTTAGGACTCCCACTGTAGCATCGTACTATTAGCCATAGTAACATAAAGTGACGATAAATAAATAAAACAAAAAAATAAAATAAAAATTCTATTAGGTTAGATAATAGGCACGGTTTTTCTTCTCATGTTTAGTAAGGTCGGGGAATTCTAATTCCAACCATTTACTGGATGAAATACCATTATTCTATGGTGGATTTCTGAAAATTTTGATATCAAATTTATGTGGCTGCAAGAAGAAATACAATGAAAAAACTTAATTTAATTGAGAACTTACGAGAACCACAGCGAGGCAATTAAGTTGTTTAAAACGGCCTAAAAACTGATAATTAGGTTAAAACTATTGATAAAAATAATAGCGGTGATTCAAGAAGTGCTAAATGAACCAATAAAAATGCACAAAATGATGAAAACAATAAATCAATGGTAATATATTACGAGATTAGGTGCTTCTGTCCTACAGTAGGAAATATAGGAATGAAATAAAATGTGGGTTTAGTACCTTTTGGAATAAAATGAATAAAAAAAAATGTTATATCTGTCTACAGAGGATATTGTACTTTATGGAAGGAAACGTTTTTAGTAACTTTTGGAACGAAATGAAATGTGGATTTAGTACCCTTTGGAATGAAATGCAATTTTCAAAAGCGTTCTTTAGATACAATTTTAAAATCCCCCACCCTCACCCTCGGTCCGGGAAACCCCCTTATAGCCTTCAAAGCCGAGGTAGAGGTGAATGAAAAAAAAAAAAAAAAAAAACTAAATGGAGGCAGGGTAGCTGAGTAGGTTAAGGCCCGTCATCAGTCTCCGCGATGCCCAACAACATAAAGTAAAAAAATAATCACGAGTTCGTATCTCTCTGCCGGTGGACTTTCAACTCGGCATTAATCCCATCTCCTCACCTCTGGTCTTAGAAACCTGCATATAGCCTACAACAGCAAGGTAGTGGTTAAAAAAAAGTTATAACTAAATAAAAATAATCTGTTTTGCAGAATTTATTTAATCAGTAAAAAAATAAGGGAGAATAAGAAAATTTATATAACGAAGAACGTTATTTTAGATACAAACTGATTACAAAATAATGTTGGCATATAAGTAAAGATTCTTTTGATCTTTAACTGTTCAAAGTAAAATCCCACTTCAGGAAGAAGTACGAAATTTCCGACAGTCTACCTAACCTCTTTGATTCAACTTCACACTAATTTCCTCACACTGTTTACTAAAAACTCCTATTAACTAAACAGCCTCCTATGGCCAAGGTCGCGGGTTCCTACTTTTTAGGTGACCCTAGGATTTCTTAATGGGAGTAAAAATCCTTGGTTATGCCATCCATCTTTGAAGAAGTAAAATGGTTGATTCCGAGCCTGTCCGAAGTACTCGTTAATGGTCTTAATTAAACCTGGACAGGTAAAATTTAGGACTCCCACTGTTTATGTAACTACTATATGTTTATGTAATATATGGGCCTGTTGGGTCCATATATTTTTTTTTTTATGGAATACAAAGGTTCATTATTGAAAATAATAAACCAATGAGAATTGCAAATGACATCTTTCATTAAGTAAACATTGTTTTCTTTTAGCTCCAGCAGACGATGTTAAAATGTCGCTAATGGAGGTGAGGCTCGTGTTATTTGTTAATTATTTTTATACTAATTCTAGAGTATTTTTAAATTTTGAATTAATATATTTTCTATTTTACAGTGTGTCGGTGAATGTTTCTTCAACGCTTCTGGCTTATTGGTATGCTTCATTATTATTTAGGTCCCTTCCCACACGACTATTTCGTCGGCTGAGTTTGCACAGTGTAGTTTTCCGTTTCTATTAGTTATTCTCTAATCTACACTGCGCATGCGTTGACAGTGTACGGCGCAGTCAGGGCGAAATGGTCATTTTTTTTTTAAATTTATTAATTTTGTTTTTGTTTTCTAGCATTCTGTATTATTAATATGCAGAGGGGTATAAAAAGTAATTTAATTAATCAAATTTAACTGAGTAAATGAGACTTATATCATTAGTTTCCTATAAATGTATTTTTCTTTTACAACTTCTTTCATATTAAATAAATATGTCATTTATTTATTTCAGACTCCAGATATGAAGTTGAGCATGGAAAAAATTAATACTAATGGTGATATGATCGACCCTGACCCGAAATGGAAAGCGATTGACGAAGCAGCGATTAAAGCATGCTTTGATAAAAGTGGTGAGAATAACTAGTTACTTATCAACTTTATTTTTACTTTCACTTACCGATGTATGGAATGTATAGCAAGGGTGAGTATTGCGATAGTGAAAATTTCAGTTTTCACTAGAAATACACGTTTTTAGTCCTTATGACCACGTCCCACAAAAAGGTGTGTGTGTGTGTGTGATAAGTCTAGCTAAAAAAAACGATAAACTGTATAAAACTGAAATTTCATATTTCAGAAGCATATATGCCAGAAATGTTACATCAACCTTTCTATCAAAATTGGCTAACTAGAAGAGCCACTTTATGCCAACTTTTGCGGAATTCCTTTTGACTCAAAAACAGCTCAACCGATTTTAATTAAAATCGCTATTTCGTTGTAACATTAGATGGGCTTTAATTCATTCTTTTTTTTCTGATTGAAATAGCCTAAGAGGGCTTTTAATGTCTTCCCCTAAAGTACATTTAATTCTGTAGATTTCATTAGAAAAATTAACCTTTTCGTATTACTAGCATTGATAAAAAACGGGTAAATATACAAGTCAGAAGAATCTGATTAACAACCGAAAGAGGAAAGCGCAAATATATTTTGGTAAGTAATTTGTATTTTTAAACATAAGAATAGTAATACAGACGTATAATATAACGTTGGAAAGCTTTTAGAAAAATATTATCTTATACACGAAGTTGTAAATGGTACTGGAGAATTATGAAAAGCTGATAAAAATAAGTGATTAGTGTAGATAATAATATATCAGATTCACATGAATTTGTCGAAACTCAATATAATTTTTTAATCTTTAACTTTATTTAAAAGTTCTTTAATTGATTTTAACAAAGGAATTAAACGAAATTCGAGTGTTGCGCACCAGATAATTTTTTTTGCAGTCAAAATTATAATTTTTTTTACATATATTTTTTTAAAGTCATTTTATCAATATCTTATAAACCATGAATGAGGTATTCACTTAGTACTTTTCATAAAAGTATCTTAAATAATACATTTTAATGAGAAGATATATATTTTCAGTTGCTGAAGGAAACGGATCTGCGAAATGTAAGAGTGGATCATTCCAACTTTTCAGATGCGTACTTAGGGAAAGGTTTTTGGTAAGTAATTTAACAATTATTAAAAATATTTTCTGGTTGTTTAGTTATTAGAAAAATATTAATGTTTAATTTTATTCAATAAATAGATTAATTGACATTTCTATTTAGTTTTAAACATATAATGTTTAAATATAATTATTTTCTGGGTTGATTACAAAGATTAATGATTGGAAATAATGAACCTTTTTTTTTTTTCTTTTTTTTTATCTCTGTGTTCTGATCCTAAGACTTAATGCATCGTTTTCTTCATCTTCAAAATTAAACTGAGTGTATAGGCATATAGGACGGTAAAATTTCAATTTTTTTTTCTTATTTATAGGGGGGGAGCGGCGTGGTCTAGTGGATAGAGCACTAGTCTGCTGTGCTCCGGGTCCTGGGTTCGAATCCCGGCTGTGGCAGAAATATTATTTATTCTGTTAATTCAGTCGGGGGGCGACCTTAGGGTATGGAGACCCTCCTGGGTCAGACCCAGCCTCTATAAAGTGGGTACCCAAATGAATTGGGGAAAAACCTGGCGGCTGAGCGTGATTAAGGCCTAATCACCTCATTGCACTGCCGTTGGCCTAGAAACAGTACGAATCTCTATATGTACTGAGCCCAAGACCAAGACAGGATTTTTTTTTGTTTATTCGTTATTTAGGTTTAGCGTATATTGAAACCTATACCTGAAATTTAGAGGGTGGAGGGTATTTTTTTTTTCATGTAAGCTCTTGGTTAGATCCTTAATATTTCCCCACTTTGACTACTGCTGTTCGTTGTATGAGGGTTTCCCTGGGGATCTCGGGGCAAAACTAAAACGAATGTTTAATTTCTTTATACGTTTCATCTTTGGGATATCCAGAGGCATCTTCTTCATCCTATTCTACGAAGAGTTGAAGTGGCTTTACCCTTCCTTCCGCCGTAAGGACTTCCTGGCATCCTTCTTCTACCAAGTTATCCAATCCCGATGTCCGTTTCACATCTCCGATCTCCTTAAATTCAAATCCTCCGTCCGTTCCCGTAACACCCGCTCGCGGCCTTCGATAGATCATTCTTAATCCGATTCGCATCCCTACGGAACTCCATTCCTTCCAATATCCGTGACTCCCAAACTCTTTCAACATTTAAATCCCGTCTATTCAGCCATTTCCTGTCAATTCAATTCCCAAATAATCCCAATTAGATGCTAATTTCAAGGAAAATCAACAAATAAAGCAGACAAATAATAAGCACTCCAAACTTGTATCAGGACACAACATTACGTTCATTTTGGTAGAGTTTTCAATCATTTTTGATCGTATGGCTGGAATACCAATACTTATTTGCCCACTGAACACATCAAAAATAAATTTAATATATACATTTGTGTGTGTGTGTGTATTTTTTTTTTTTTTTTTTTAATTTTTCTTCATAATAATTGTATCCTAAAATATATATATTTTTTTTATGAATTTCAGAACTGCCCGAAGGATGTGTGGACTGAAAGTAATAATGATTCATTTTCAAATTTAATTAAATGTAATACAAATTTTAAATACCATAACTAATTTTTTTTTCTCGTTTGTGACAGATGCTGAGTGTACTAAATACAAAGGAGTCGTAAAAAATGACGAATGTCATCCAAGTGTCGCTTGAAGCAACAAAAGAAGAAATGTTATTTGTTTATTATAGATAATAGATGTATAAATAAATGATTTATTGTTTACCTAATATTTAATAAATATCCTTTTATTACTTGATGTGCTATAGTATCCTTTCACAATATTACTATCGTTCCTGTTGAACCTATCCGATATGGAGATAGAGTCCTAGAATCTTGATAAACTCTAACTTGGAATCCTCAAACATGACAAAAAGTATTTTTTTTCCTTCATAGAATCATTTCAATGTCAAGGACCTCCTAAATCTGAGTGTTAGGTTTTTAGTGTGCTACACCGTATCACGTACATTGCATGCGAAATACCTCAACCGAAACTCCGTATTCTAAGAATGGCCTACTTGAAGAAATGGAAATGAAGAAAAAAAAAACAGGCTGTAGGAGTTTACTTCAATCCGTAAAACATTGAATAACTACATTTCAACTCTTTTAGTGGCGGATGACAAACGAATGCCTATGCGAAGATACCCGGCTGAATTTGACAAATATGCAACAATTGGGAAAAACGCTTATAAAACCAAACTACAAATGATATTTACATGCTTAAAAATGCCACGTATTCGAGAAGAAATGGAGAATAAAGCAATTATAATGATTCTCCAATATGAATTGAAAATATTATGAATAACACAATTATAAATAATATAAAAATTGAGTGTCCATCTCATCGCTCCAGCGTAAACAGAGTCTCAGCACACTCCGGTATAGAATGTTTAAAATGCCAGATCCAAACCGGTTTACAGATTTTTTTTCAACGAAATTTGATCCTTTACAATCAAATTAGATCATTAAGAGATTAAGTTTTCTCGCAATGCAAAGAATAAGGCGCTATTACACGCATGATATATTGTCGTCCGGCACTAAAATGGTTAATGTTGAACCTGGCAGATGGCACTATTTTCTAAAGGAATTGAAAAATCCTTCGTTATGCCGTCATTCAGAGGAGACGTAAAATGATAATCCAGAGCCTGTGCTGAGTCAGATACTTGTAAAAGATCACCATCCTAATTAAACCTGGAAAGGCAAAATGTAGAGCTTCCGCTTTAATACTGTCCGATAGCCATAATAGCGTAAAATGAATTAAAATAATCTAAAATTTAAAACTTATACAAGAAGGTATTTATTCAGATACTCATTAAATATTATTCATTGTCTTCTGCGATACATCATTTGTTCACGAAGCTCATCATTTTTTGAAATAATACAAAATGAACAATTTTAAGGTTGTGATTGTGCAGTAGCAGGCACCCGCCAGTAAACGCAGGCTTAGAATGTTAAATTTGTTTTTGTTTTCTCCTTGTTATTTAGTTTTCTTCCAGTTTCTTAGTTTTGGTATTTAAGCATAAACAGTTTTAATATTTGAGCATAAACGCAGGCCTCTTACCATATAGATCCGCACAGGAAGTATTAGTTTATATATTTTAAAAGGTAAGTAAAATGAAATAAAGTTATAGTAAAATCTTGGAGGTATGGTTGTCTGAAATATGAAATTTCATTTCGTACTACTTTACGTTTTCCTTCTAGACTTACCACACACACACACACACACAGAGCTTTTTTTTCGTCTTGGTCTTTTAGACTTAGGTAACCCCAAAACGTGCATTTCCGGTGAACACTCGAATCCTAAAAGTTTTATATAATCGCAATATTTTCCCTTAATCAATATTCCATATGTAATTAAAAAATCTGGTGCGTGCAACACACGACTTTAAAGCCCATCAAATTTTACATTGATATAGAGAGTTCAATCAAAATCGTCACAGCCGTTTTCGAGGAAAACGTAAAAAAGTGCAAAATTCATGGTATGAAGTGGCTTTTCTGGTTAGCTGATTTTGATGAAAAAGTTTTTGTAACATCTCGGGCGTAAGTTGTCTTAAATATGAAATTTCAGTTTCATAGGACTTTTCGTTTACGCACTGGAGTTACCACACACACACACCGACCTTTTTGCGGGACTTTGTTTTTTTGGACTCAGGGGACTCTAAAACGTGTATTTCCGTTGAAAACTGGAATTCTAAAATTTTCACGATCGCAATACTTTCCCTTACTATATATGAAATATGTAGGCAAGTGAAAGTAAAAACAAAGGACCTGTTCCTCTACAACCCTTGAAGGGTCTTAGGCAATACATATAGGCCTATAGCCGTGAAATAAGGCGATTAGGCTGAGACAACACTCAGGCGCCAGGTTATTTCCCAATTTTGGATACCTACTTTCTGGGAACAACAAGAAACTGCCCAACGTTTTCGGCTACTTCAACACTTACTGGACAAACGCTGTAATCTTCCTCTGAACTACAAAACGCTCGTCCAAATAACTATCATAAGACCGATATGGACTTACGGAGTAGAGCTAGTGAGCTCTACAAAACCATCTAATTCTTCCCGCCTCCAATTCTTAAAATCCAAAATTCTTCGAAAAATCCTGACTGCTCCTTACTTTGTCAGGAATAAGCTACTCTATAAAGAGCTTAATATTCCCTATGTCGCTGACTTGGCCCGAACCAGGTACAACTCCTTTCATGACAAACTCCATACGCACCCCAAGTAGTTTCAAACCCTGCTACCTCTACAATCCCTGAGAATCTCCTGAGGCGTCTGAAAAGAAGATGGTCCCGAGACCTTCTAGTTTATCATAGTTTTTGGAGAGCTGCCAACCAGTAGTATTACAAACCCTATATGTAAATCATGACAATATAATCTTATAATTCTTACTAATCAATATAACGTTTTTAACCCTTTGTCACCTATTCCCATATGAAATCTGAAGCTCCTCGTTACTTCTTTAATATTTCCCTACTGCTGTACGACTACTCGAGGTAAAACTAAAACCCTTCATTAATTGCTTTGTTCGATGCATCTTCGAGGTCCCTAGGTAAACCTGCGTCTTCCAATTTTTTGACGACTTGAAGTAGCTTTACCTTTCCAATCTTCACAAGGATTTCCTTGCATCATTTCTTTACCAAATTATCCGATTCCGGATACTTACTCTTATGGAGTTATATTCCTCTTTTTAACTCTCTTTCTACCTTTAAATCCGGCTGGTTTAATCATCTCATGACCATCCAATCACAATAGAATTGTAAATAATACGTAAATTTTCTATTAGCTTTATTAACATGTTTTTATTAATTTTATTTAATTCAAGGCTCTGAATCCCATTTTCTATATTATATAAATCTTATTCCAAAGAGACTTTTCCATGGATAATGAGGAATTTATTTATTTGTTTAACATTCTTGAGGATTTCACACTATATAGGCGGCGTGGTCTAGTGGATAGAGCATTAGGCTACTGTTCTTCGGGTCCTGGGTTTGATCCCCGGCGGAGGCAGAATTATTTATTTTCTTCTTTCAGCGGAGGGCAATCCTGGGGTAGGAGACCATCCCGGGGCACACCCAGCGTTTATAAAGTAGGCATCCAAAATTGGAGGAAAAACTTGGCGGCCGAGCGTGATTTAGACCTATTCATCTTCTTTTACAGAAGTAGGTAAACATTACGAATCTATATATATACTGAGCTCAAGACCCTTAATAGTTCTTAAAGTTACAGGTGCATAGTGACAATTTAAAAAAGTAATTTTGTCAGAAACTGTTTTTTCAAAGATCTTGTAATTTAATTTTTAAAAAGCATATTATCTTATTCCTTGAAATTCTAGCTTTTACACATCGAGTATGGTTCATCGCCGACAACCTCCAACCTCAGCGTACCGTGACAAATCCCCCACTAACAACTTCCGATGAGCCGCGTGGATCCAGTTAATTCCTGAACATCAGTCGCTATGGATTCGGCACTGGATGTTAAGTCGCTCGTACTCTGCGCTGCTTGTTTTGTGGTATTGTATATGTTATTTAAGATATTTCATCATATTTAATGTTTTATGGTATTTGGTTGTAACACTTTAAATGTCCGACTTTTTAAAACTTATTCGATCTTATAATGATTAAAGCGTTGTCTGTAGATACATAAAAATATTTACATACGTAATAAACACTTGTTTATTTGTTTTGTTTTTTCCCAAGTAGGTGTACAGATTTGAGAATAATTTTAATCTATCTTATGTCGTCGTGAAACTTGCGATTTCTGAACTTTTTCTTTTACAATAGTACAAACTCGATCATTCGGCTGCCTGGCAGCAAGGTGTATTAATCACGTTATTGGTGAAGGAATCTCCGATTAAACTTTATTTATTTATTTCTTCACCCTACCTTGCAAAATATGCAACATGGATTATGGCTACATAAACTTGCGGATTATGCTAGCAAGTTAATGTTGTCAATTAACTTCGGATTGTAAAACAAGTTCGTAGCGTTTTTCAATATTTCAATTGCGTTTATAAAATCATTTTTACTTGCTCAATAATGTTTACATATTCTAAAAAAGTAATTATTAAAGTGCTTTTATGCTTCAGTTTCAACCGAGATTTCTTGTCTGTAAGTGGTATTTTGCTTGCTAAAAATGGAAGAGAAAAAAATTAATTTTCATCATTTAATGATCTTTTATTTCCGAAAAGAAAAATCCGCTTCACAAAAGGTTAACAAAAATTACAGTGTGTATGGCGATGATCCCTTAGAAAAAACCACCGAACGTAAGTGGTTTGCTCAGAAATTTTGACTTGGAAGACGCAAAGCGCTCGGGTCGTCCTTTAACTGTTGATGACAAAATTCAAATAACTAACTGAAAAATGGCAATATGTAATAGATCTAAATGGTTTATATATAGTTGATTAAAATGTTTACAAGAATTGGAAGTTTTTATTGAAATCACCTTTAAAAACGCTACAAACTTGCAACCCGATAGTTTATCGTTTATGGTGCGCCTCTTATGCCTGGTATCCTCCTGGGCGGCGTTCTTTCTAAGTTAATATGAGCCCACAGCCGTTTTCGATCCGTACACAAAGTATTTGTAGAACGGATAGTTAATTTCCGTCATCAGCTAAGGAAAATCGTCCTCTGACATAGAGTCCGGTTTACTTCAGCAGTATGGTCCTTTCAGCTTCGAAGTCGGTTCAAGTTGACAGCATTTGCGCAGCGGACCCTAGGAACACCGTAGCTGGGGCAACGGGTTCCATATATATCCCGAATCCTGAAAACTTGGCCCTGAAGCCCTCATGCATTGTGTGAAATTGTGAGAACCAATAGTCCGGGAGGACCATTTTGCATCTAGATGAGACTGGACGGTGGGGAAGTACTTTCTCAAGATAAAGCCTTTTTTAATTGTCTCCCACCGTCAGTTCCACTCTTTTATAGTATTCTTCCGGAGAATGCTTTTCCATTTTCTGGGATCCTCGTCAATCCTCACCTGAACGTTCACTGCCATTCTTGCTCCTTCTCCCTCAAACGAGTACCACAATCCATCTTCTCGCAGAACTAGGTGAAGAGGTACCGCTCTTGCTTGGACTTGCGCCACCCCATGTGACACAGCCCGCCAGTACCCTAGTATATACAGGAGAGCCTTTATTTGGATCGTTGCTAACCTTCTTCTCAGGTTCTTATACCTAATAAAAGAACCATCTACCGTTGGTTTATAAAATTTTCTTCCAGATTAAAGGGATTTCAATTTGATCGGAAAGGCATAAAAGCTCGATTTCTTGGTCTCAAACGAGCTCAACGAACGTCAACTGTTAAAACGTCAACTGTGTTTCTCTTGTCAAGAAACGGACCATTTCTGGGACGCGTGACGAAATGTGGATTATGTATGACAATCGACGCCGATCAGATTCATGGTCAGATGACGATCAGCTACCTGGGCACATGATAAAACTAAATCTTCATCCGAAAAAGTTAAAAGATTAGATGGTTAGGATCGTGGTCGATGACTGTTTATCAAAAATAGTTAACCAAAAAAATGTAATTTTGCCAAATAATCTCTATCTTTATTAGTAACTGTGTGCGTGTAACATATCTAGACAAAACATTTTCCTTCCTGTAATTCTCAAAGATCGACTAATTATAACCATTTTTCTTGCTCAATTACGAAGGCTTGTTATTATGAATCAGGTACTCTACTAATCTTATACTTAAAAGTAAGGCTTAATTCCTCAAAGATATGTATCATTATAAGTTACTTATAGTTGTTATTTTCTTACTATCCATTTAAAGAAAAACAAAATAAAATGTTTCTATCTCTTTAGTATTTCTGATCCATTTCTGTGATGGAACACATGTTTAGGCCGAAACGTTGGCAAAATTAAGACTGACGTCTGGTTACTTCTTTCAATTTTAGACAAGAAAAAAAAAGACACTGAACCATATATTCATACATGTTGTTATTGTTTATTTATTTAAGGTCACTTTGTGCTGCTGTGGCTAGCAGAACGAAGCTACAGTGGGAGTCCTAAATTTTGCCTAACCAGATTTAATTTGGATAGGGATCTTTTCATCCCCTCGGAATAACGAGGACAGCATAGCCAAGGAGTTTTTACTCTGTTTAAAAATCCTAGGGTCATCTGTTGGGTTTGAACATATAATCTGAGGCAATAACATAGAACATAGAAGGCAATCATGCTAGCCACTAAACTACAAGTGACCCCAGAAAATCATATTCTATTAATGATGGTTAAAAAAACTAGATTAAATTGTGAGAACTTAGTGTCAAATAAAAAAAGAAACAAACAAATGTCCCAGTATAATGTTAAAATGTAGTTAAATGTGCAGGAGAATTGGAAAATTAATTCGAGTATTTTTCCAGACAAACATATTAAACTTCTTATTCATGTTTTCTTATCAGATTTTATCCCTTAAAATTGATTTCTAAAATTGAACATATTTCAATTCTATCTATATTAAAACAATGAGGTAATTATAATAAAAACTATAATTTTAGGGCATTGCTTACGGAGCAGTGATTATTGACGAATGTACTTCTGTTCAAGAAAGACCTGTAAGTATTCCTAGATTATGTATTAATTTCTAATATTGTTGAATACTTATAACTATCTTATCAAGTTCTATAATATTTATATTTTCCAATGAAGCCTCCATTGTGCTGTCGGTATGGTGACGGAATGAATGACAAAGATAAAGAAGAAGAGATGGAAAGGAACATGAAAATTTGTTTGAATAATTACATGGGAGCACTTTCAAGAAGTAAGTCGTTTACAAACAAATTTCATAAATATAAATCTTCAATTATAATTTTTACTTTATTAATAATAAAACTTAGGTTTTGATAGCCGAGTAAGCTAAAGTGTAGTAATTCATTTATTTAGTCTTTGGTTTATTTAGGGACGAGTCTTGTTAAAAAATAAATATTGTGGATAAGGTAGACTGGAATTACAAGGAAAGCATCCCAAATGTGTCTCCGATTTTGATGAAATTTTATTAGAATGAAACTAGACATTAAACGATTAGCATCTGCAAAAAAATGGGGGCCGACATTCACCAGGTGTCAAAATCACACATTTTCAAAGTGGAATAATAAATAAAGCCATTAATATATTTAAGTTTTACGCTTGGTTATAATCCTAAAAGTATAAATAATCTCATCAAAACAGTACTTTTAACAAGATTTCTTAAAAACTGTACTCAAATTAAGATTCCTCACTCCTAAAAAAAAATTATTACAATTTTTTATTAAAATTTAATTTAATTTTGTACTTTATATAATTTTATTAGCTTAATACTAAAATATATTAATGGCTTATTTTTTCATTATTCCACTTTGAAATAGAGTAATTTTGACACCAAAATTATTTTTCTACCTTCACTAGAACCAGATATTAAATAAAATATGTTTTTCGTGATCAAATACATAGACAATAAGGGCCAAGAGATGTTCCTCCCTCTTTTAAACATGGTTTGGAAAAAGAAGAAAATTCCTAGAGACTGGGAAGTAGCGGTGATTGTGCCCATCTATAAAAAGGGGGACAATAGGGAATGCAGCAACCATAGGGGAATATCCCTTCTCAGTGTGCCTGCAAAGATCTTCTCTAGGATCCTAGAAACAAGAGTAAGGAAAATAGTCGATTGCCAACTAGGAGAGGAATGATATGGCTTCAGGAATCAGAGAAGTACGCAGGATCTCATCTTCACAATGAGACAAATAACAGAAAAGACTGTTGAGGAGGATAAAGATCTCTCCATCTGCTTCATGGACCTCCAGAAGGTTTCGACAGAGTGAAGAAAGAAGATATAGAGATGGCACTGTCAGAGCGGGGTGTAGATCGTGAAACAACCTTGGCGGTGATGAGTCTCTATAAAAAGATGAGGAATGTGATCAGAACCAGAAACCACATTTCAAAAGAATTCGAGACGGCATTGAGAATCAGGCATGGCTCTAGCTTGAGTCCGTTACTTTTCATAATGGTTCTGGACTTGGCACTAAGGAGAGCCAAGCCTATAATGAGGAAATTCCAGCTAGGGAACAGAAACTTGCACCCCACCAGATTTTTATTCCCTATTAGGGTATAATATTCTAATATTATTCCCTATTAGCCTTCGCTGACGACCTCATTCTGCTAGCTGACCATGATTCTATTCCATATTCTCAAAATTATGATTCTATATTATAAATTTATCAATAAATTATTAATAAAATAAATACATTTTTTCAGCTCCCAGAGGAGAAGAAAGACTCTCGTTAATGGAAGTAAGTTATAATTTATTGATTTACTTTTAAAAAATGGATATCATGAAGTGTTATACACTGGTTTAACTCCAGGCTGGATTAATTTTATTTATCTATAGGATAATTAATTGGAGAGGAAAGGGTGTAAATGATCCTAATAAACAAAAAATCAGCATGAAAAAAAATATGCAGCACTCTTTAACTTACTCCCATTCTAAAAATAATTTTATTTAACTTTTACATAAAGGAGCTGAAAATAGCTTAAATTACTAAATTATTCAGCTTCAACAGAAACATTTGTTTCAGATTAAATACTCCAACAATAGAAATTGTTATCTGAGACAATCACTTAGCTTTATCTGCCTTTCATCACTCTCCATTACTATAAACAACTTCCTATATAAGATGACATTTTCTCTAAAATTTTAAGCTTTCCAAAGATATATTATACATATTTAATATTATTTTTATGTTCAATTAAAAAAAAATCCTCTTTTCTCCTTTAGTTGCTAATCAAATTCATCCAATTTGCATATGGAGTTCTATTTATTGTTAAATTGAGTTTATTCAGTTCTGACAGAATATAGTAAACCTATTAGAATCTGCAATATTAAAGATACTTTAGTGAAAGAACATTAAAAAAATTGGCATTTAACCTCTATCACACAATTTCAATCAGAATGAAACCAGCATAATATTAAAGCCCTCTAAATTTCACATTGATATGGTAAGTTTAATAAAAAATGTGAGATTTGGGCTCAGTCGACACTAGAACATGTATTTCTGGCAATAACTGGAGATAAAAATTTTAATGATCGCAATACTTTCCCTTAAAATATAATTCATATATAAGTAAATCAAAATAAAAATAATCATGAAAAAATGTAGTTTCTTTACTCATAAAAAACTTTACATTCACTTAATTATTAGGAAAATTGAAATATATTGACATTAATTTTATTTATTTAAAACAATTTTTTTTACAGTGTGTTGGTGAATGTGTGTTCAATCATTCCAATCTATTGGTAAGTGAATTTTTTAAAAATATTTTGATTCTAGTATATATTTTATTTATGGAAAATGAATTAATTATGTTCAGAGAGTAATTCAATTCATTAAAGATAAATAACAGTTTTATTGGGAGAATCAAGTGCTCTAGTATTATTTCAAAGCTAAACACTCAAAATATAATATTATATTTAAAATAATATTCTATATTTATAATCTAAGTGTAGTTAGTTTTGTGGTGTTGAAGGAAAAACCATATCAACTGTTACCTCTTTGTTACCAACAAATCTTCATAGATATATGTTCATACATTGGGCATACGATAACATTTCTAAAAAAAAAAAAATTAATGATTTTTCTTTCTAGACACCTGATTTGAAACTGAACAAAGAAGCTCTAATGGATATGGATGATATGGTTGATGAAGATCCGAAATGGAAGGCAATTGATGAAGCAGCCTTAAACACCTGTTTTGATAAAATTGGTAAGAATGAAGAACATCATAATTTTTTTTTGTTTTGTAAATCTGAATACAATTGAGATGTTGGTTTGCAATAGGTAGTACAGAACAGTGGTTCATACAATCATTTCAATGCCAAGGACCCTCTAAATTCTAATATTAGGTATTTATATTCAGATTTTTACTAGGCTACACCATATCACACGCATGCTCCTCTACTGAACTCTGTATTCTAGAAATTGCCTAGTGGGAGAAATAGAAATGAAGAAAAAAGAACCAGGCACTAAGAGCTTACTTCAATCCACAAAACGTTTAATGACCAAAAGTTAATGTTAAACCTGGCAGATGTTCGTAGAATTTTTTAAAGTAATGAAAAATCCTTTATTGTGATGCCCTTCAGAGGGAAAGTAAAACGGTGGTCACGAGCCTGTGCTGAATCAGGTACTCGTTAATGTTTCCCGTCCTATTAAAACCTGGACAGGCAAAATTTAGGGTTTCCACTTTAATATCGTCCGACAGCAACAGTAGCATAAAATGACCTTATGTGAATAAAAATAACATAGAATTTAAAACTTATACATGAAGGTATTTATTCAAATACTCATAAAGAAATTAAAATTTGTTCATTATCTTCTGCGATACATCTGCTCTTTAAGCTCATTGTTTCTGAAATGTTAAAAAATGATCAATTTTAACGTTATGATTGTGCAGTAGTAAGCACTTGCCAGTAAATACAAACAATTATATTACTCATAACGTTAAATTTGTCTGTGTGATTCTTATTAAAAGCCAAGTCTTAAAAAATATTTTATGTTAAGTTAATATAAAATTATTTTTTAATGCATTTTGCGAACCCCCTGGACATCTTCTGGGGATCTCCAGAGGTTGGCGGACCACTAGTTGGGTGCAACTGGTATAGAAGATTTTTTTCTCTTTTTTTACAAGAATTGATAATTTGATACATGTGTAAATAAAATAATTATTACAAAAACTTCTTTAGATAAACCCAACAACAAATTGGCCATCAATTGCACAATAAAATACATAAAAAGAGTCATCTAAGGTGTAGTGGCTAACATAAAAGTCTTCTTTGCCCAAGGTCACAGATTTAAACCCAGCACCAAATTCTTCGTAGGGGATATAAAATGATGGTGCTGAGCCTGTTCAATGTCAGATATTTGTTAAAGATCCTAATTAAACAAGGCAAAGTTTAGGACTCCCACGGTACCATTGCCAGATTAGCCACAGTAGAATAAAGTTACGTTAAATGAATAACAATACATATAAACATTTTTTTAAAACCATTAACCCCACAACCCTTGATCTTCTTTCTTAGAAAGTTGGTGGAATTTCTTGTTGTCAACCTTGTTTGGTTGACATTTCATAAATTGATCATAAAATGCGACCCTTCTCTTCCGCATTATATATGTTATTTTTTCAACGTACTTATAGAGTTCCTGGTTATTTCTTTTTCTATATTCGACATTTTTCTTTACTGGGTCTAAAACCTTTCTTAAATTTAAACAAAAAACCTTATTATCAATTTATTCACTATATTTTACAGGAGGCGAAGTTGCAGAATCAGCGAAATGCAAGAGTGGTTCTTACCAGCTGGTTAGGTGCATGGTCAGGGAGAGGTTCTTTGTGAGCATGATATCATATTAAATAATATTTATAATCAAGTTGGCACAATTGAATTACATTGGGTTGTAAAATAAGTTAGTAGCGTTTTTAAATAATTTCAATTTGATCCTTTCTGTTTTTATAAAATCATGTTTACTTGGTCAATAATGTTTATATATTCTAAAAAAGGATTAGTTAGTTGATTAAAAGTGTTTATAAGAATCTGATGTTTTGATTGAAACCACCTGTAAAAAATGATATGAACTTATTTTACAACCCAATAAAATGATTAAAAACCAAACTAATAAATGGAAAAATCATTTTTCAAGTTATAGATAAAATATATTATTTATCAAAATAAATTTAACTAGATTTAATCTAGAATATATTGTTTACTAATTCATTGATGTCTATTAATTTATTTAAGTAAACACTATTTAAATTTTCATCATTCAATTTGTTTATTTTCAGAATTGCCCAAAGGATGCATGGACAGAAAGTAAGTTCATAATTTAAAATCTTAATTTTTTTTTTTTTTCATTCCACTTTTAATAAACTGCAAAATTATTTATAGGTGATGAATGCTCAGAGTACAAGGAGGTGGTTCAGAGGTGTACGGGTTTGATCCCTGAGCTCTATGAGTGAAGATTGAACAATTATTTTTCTTTCAGTATGACTTTTTTTTTTTAAAGATAAATAAAATTGTTATTGTTACGAATGGCTTGTATTTTGGTGATAATACCATTTGTGTTGAATGAGCTGAAATGAGTTATATAAAAGAATGGAGGTTAATTTTAAAAAAAAACATATTAATGGATATTTACAATTGTATTAAGAAATACATCAAGTAACTGTGATTGCAATATAATACTGTGTCATGGTTTCGTGGTTTAGGTCCCTAGGATCTTTCATCATAAATAAAATTATTGAGGTACAAAGGTTTATTTTCTTTAGCTAGTGGCATACAAGAGATAACTAATACATCGGAAAATTGGACCATAACACAAAACTAAAAGGAATAAATAATAAGTAGTTAAAAAAAAGAAGAAGGAAAATAACATCGATTAATCTTCAAAAATTTAACATAGGATGCTTACCGCTGTCTCAAAATGGGTATAAAATAATATAACAGGAAAAAAACAAAAAGAAAAAATTCTTCAACTGCTTCTGGGTATTACAGTACTGTTCTCCCATCCATGTATTCGGTAAGAGAGTGCCGACGGGAATGACTTAAAATTGGAGGGTTCCGCTATCTCATCGGTAATCATCATAGGCAGCAACACCGTACCTTCACTTATTTAGGATTAAGTTTGAACTTCGGGAGGCCGGACAGATGAAAACATTGCAGGAAAAATAAAAAACTTGTTACTATACAATGACATGAAATACATGTAGAGATAATAACTATTGGCAGCACTCTAATAGGAATTCCAATAGAAGGTCCTGCAGCCATCTTCTTCTCAGACACCTCAGAGGATTATCAGGAATCGAAGAGAATGCTAGGATAGAAACTAGTGGGTTAGAGTGGGAATGGAGTTTGTCATAAAAGGAATGGTTTCTGGTTCGGGCCAAATCAGTAACATATGGAGCGAAAGTCTATATGGATGAGTTTTTCGTAACAAAGTAAGGGATGTTGAGGATTTTGGGTTTGATACAAGAGGAATTTGATGGTTTAGTAGAGCCCAAAGCTCTTCTCCCTAAGTCCAGATCCATATCTTATGATTTTCATGTAGATGAGCCTTTTGTAGTAGAGTCGAAGATTAGAATGTTTGTCTAGTAAGTGTTGAAGTAGACAAAAACGGCCAGCACAGCTACATTTCATTTCAATTTCAGTATCTTTAATTGATCAATTCTAAAAAATCCCACCAAATTACCTTTACCCTTTGTCATAAACCTATGACATCCTGCCCTACTGTTTCCTTTAATAATATTCCGCTTGTCCCGGTGGAACAGATTCACTATCTAGGACTCCTACTTGACAAACATCTAACTTGGAATCCGCATACAATACTGAAACGACAAGAAATTTTCGGTTATTTCAACACTTACTGGACAGACACTCTAGCCTTCCACTTAACTACAAAGGCTCATCTATATCCACTATCATAAGGCCTATCTGAACATACAGAGTTGTAAGTTCAGATAGTGGGGCTCTATTAAACCATAAAATTCTTCCCATATTCAATCCTTACAATCCAAAATCCTTCAAAAAATCATCAATGCTCCTTACTTTTTAATGTATTGTGGAGGAATACATTAAAATTATATGATTGGAGCTCAAGAATAAAATTGGAATTGTGCATAGAAGTATATTTACAATTTTTAATGTACAGCACATATTTATACAAATAAACTAAATAATAATAATAAAACTAAACATTAAAAAAAAGTTAAAAAAGAATTAGTACCATATAATATATTAGGAAATAAAAACACTCTTAAACCTATGTGTCTAATTCTAGCATGTCAAGCTTTAAAGGTATAAGTAAAAAAAATATATATATTTTATTACATTGAATGTTGATCAACTGGAATTGAATATTTCAATGTTTAAAATATTATCACTTAGACATATAAGTTATAAAACAGAAACTCAAGTTCTATTCCTCAATAAAACTTCTATCTATACGGTGGTCCAACCAAAAGGCACAATGTTAATTGTAAATAAAACAAAAAAATTTCATAGAATTATATTAATATATTTCATTATGATAGTAAGATATCTGACAATTATGTGTGAAACAAAATATCGGCCTAATGCTTGCCACGGCTTCAGTGACATACCTCAATCCAATGGTCAATATTTTCAAAGACTCTGAGACATGATTGAGGTTCAATGTCAATAATTCCCCGAATTATCTCATCTTTAGCTCTTGAATTGTTCTTGGCTTATTGATGTACACTTTTTCTTTTGAATATCTCCAAAGATAGAAGTCCAACAGTGTCAAATCACATGATCGTGACAGCCAATTTATATCGCCACGTCGTGAGATAACACGGCCATTGAATTTATTGCGCAAAAGAGCCATTGTTTCATTAGCACCACCCTGCTGGAAGCACATGTTGTCCAGGTCCATTTACTCAATTTATGGCCACAATAACTCAGTTATCATCTCGCGTTGGCAAACACCATTCACTGTAACTTTTGGACGACCTCATTTTCAAAAAGTACGGGGCCGCAAGATAATAACGGACTTCTTGTGGCCAGAAATGCGAGGATATGGACCTGGATGATATGTTGTTCTAACAGGATGGTGCCACTTGCCACACCGCCAACAAAACAATGGCTCTTAGATAATTCGGTACATTAACAACACTGAACCTTAATTAGGTCTCAGAGTCATTGAAAATATTGACCAATGGATAGAGGTATGTGACCGAAACCGTGGCAAGCATTAGGCCGATATTTTGTTTCGCACATAATTGTCAGATATCCTTCTATCATAATGAAATATATTAACATCGTGCGTTTTGGTTGGACCACCCTATAGTTCCAAACGTTCATGAAAAAACCTAGGGGTTACCTTTGAACAAAACGTAACATTCCCAAATTACTAGGAAATCCATCACTATCCTCAAACAACTCCTATATTTCTGGGATTCTTTTCCTAGAAGTAGAAGCTTAATCAGATTAATTCATCATTGTTATTCTGGCCTAAGGCCACTATATTCTAATTCATGAAGAAAATACCATCTCAAATTTTTGAATGATTGAAGTTCAGTGACAAATTGTACTACTTAAGGAACTAAATGTCCCATTATAAAAATTATTTTTAATTTCAAACTTGATTATTTCTTATGACAAAAACAATAAAATGTTAAATTAATAAAATCTTAAAGAGGATCTCTTGAAAAGTAGTTAATTTTAACTTAAGCTCTTAAGCATAACATGCTAGAATTAATATTCGAAATTCTTGTTAATTATTTTTTGTTTTTGTAGCATTGTTATCATTTATCTTATTTTTTCATCCTTTCGGTTCAACAGAACTTCCTTTTTAAGCTCAGAGTATTCTTTTTCCATGAGTTCTTTTGTTCTCTCTGTCAAATCATTTATATCTTCTTCGTTCAGATCTGTAGTCTCAATAGGATCCAACAATGAAATTATAACTTTTCCTAAAATGAAAACTAGATTAATTAATTTTAAATTCTAAAATAATATAAATTTAGTTTAATGTAACTAATAAATAAAAAATGGATCTCTAAGAATGGCTATGTTGTAATACTTTTTAAAATTAATGAATACCACTTTAATCAATTTAAATAATATAGTTACGTTAAGTATCTGCCATTTTATTATGGTTTGAATTTGTTGGACTTTTGTAGATTTCTTTCCTCTAGTGAATATGTTTTAGACTGTTTATCTGGTATATACTCTGATATATGGGTATGTACCTGCCTGGAGTACTCCCAGTAAGGGGACCAAGGTAAAGAGGGTACCCAAAAATTTGGAAAAAAACTCAGTCTAATCATCTCCTTATATGGTCACTTCCCTATAAAAAGTGTCAATATCTATTTCCTCCCTTCCATGTCAAATTAACAAATGTGAATTTTTTTTTTTTGGCTACTATGTTATTGCATGGGGCAAGACATGCCTTGTGGCAAATGGTTGAATCTCTAACCCTATCAGGAATGCGGGAAACTACTTGAGCAAAAGCCTTTTTTGGAAAAAGGCTAATTTTGGGCTCACCATTAAAGGTTTTTTTTAGCTTTCCTGAAAAGTACACATTCCTTAGTTTGACGTTGTAGGGACGATATGTACTGAATCCAAGACTCTTCATCGGTAGTATGGTTTTTTTAAAGCTAGCGATTTGATATTCTTTGCACTTTTTTTTTTTTTTTAAATATCTATTATTAAATAAGTATCTGATATTTTTTAAATATCTATAAAAAGGTCTGGATCTATATATGCCCATGAGCAATTTTGAAACCAGTAAAGTCAATGTATTTCTATTTGGCAGTATCTCCCTCTATCTTTTGTCCCTAAAATTTTCTTCAAGATTGATCCGGTATGCTGTGTACTCATAGCAAATCAGCTAACTTTAGCAAAAGATCCAAATTGGAATTTCTTCTTTCTTGCTATTATATTTATAATACCCCATTAATAATTTAGAGGATTATTTCCAATATTTACTAAATCGATTTTGCAAAATTTTACATGAAATGCAAAAATCTCTCCTTAATTTATTATCGGAACAATTTGTTTGATTATTTCTGCATTAAAATCTAGAATTAAGGGGTTACCTATAGCATGGTGGTTAGCATAACAGCCTCTTATGCCCAAGGTCCCGGGTACAAACCCGCAGGTTGCCCTAGGATTTTTTAATGGGAGTAAAAGATCCTTATTTATGCCATCCTTCAGAGGGGAAAATAAACAAACAAACAAATCTAGAATTACTTTATTAATAACTTATGTATTTTTACAAAAAAGTGCAAAGAATATCAAACGCTATCAGGATAGAAAAAGGTACAATCCCCTAAATGCAGACCCATGAACAAATATGAGATTAAAAAAACCTGTAGCTCTACAACCTATTTAGGATCTTGGGCTCAGTACATATTGAGATTCCCACTGTTTCCAGGCCAACGGCCGTGCACTGAGGAGATCACGCTTAGCCGCCAGATGTTTCCCCAATATTTTTGGGTTCCTATGTTATAGATGCTAGCTCTGCCCCAGGAGGGTCTCCTTACCCCAGGGTTGCTCCACAACTGAAATAATCGAATAAATAACTCTGCATCAGCTGGGATTTAAACACGGGACCTGGGGAACAGTGTAGCTAGTGAGTGCTCTATCCACTAGACCACGCCGCTCCCCTACATTTTGATAAAACTGGATGATTATAATAACAATTATCAAAAATAACAATTTGGTAAAAATAAATTGTATATTACGTGTAACTTTTGGAGATCAGTAGATCATCCAATTCAATAGTTCTGATCAGTATCCTTGAAGCAAATAAATCCAAAAAAGTTAAAATAAACCTATAATTCAGAACGAGATCTTAAAATCAATAGTTTATGCCCTATGCATAGCCATCTCAGATAACCTAACTACAGACCCCAGTATAGATTAAATCCCAAAAGTCAATATATTTATATTTACCATTGAAAATGGTCCCCTGAGAACAATAATAAGCCATATTAGTTAAACATAAAATTGATACTGTAAAACATGTAATTATTTCAACATGATTTTATTAATTTATTGATTAGAAAAAGATTGAATTTGTCTTGGAAATGCTGTAAATTTAATCATTCCAGCCAGAATTTAAGGAGTATATAAGAATGTTTATAATATAAATAGTATATAGGAATCTATATGTTGTAAAATCAGTTAAAAAGCATACCTCCTGGAAAACTTCCTGGTTTAATGAAATAATATGGAGATATGACAACTGGTATTATAGGTCTCTTGAATTCTACAGCAATCCTGAAAGCTCCTTTCTTGAATGGTAAAAATGGTTCACCATTGCGATTTCTTGTCCCTTCTGGGTATATAACTAAATTTTTATCCTATGAAAAAATGCTTTGTTACTATAAATGTATACATTTTTAAAATAAACAATACAGTGTGAAAAAAAATATATTTATATACCAGCAAAATGATCAA
Source organism: Piezodorus guildinii (assembly GCA_023052935.1). Classification (NCBI taxonomy): domain Eukaryota; kingdom Metazoa; phylum Arthropoda; class Insecta; order Hemiptera; family Pentatomidae; genus Piezodorus; species Piezodorus guildinii. The sequence goes on along the minus strand of CM041292.1, from coordinate 177,738,437 downwards.
ATATAAAATATAATGCTACCAAAAAGGATAGTAGTGTGGTTTATTGAAAGGGAAAAAGGAAGCAAAGAAGAAATTAGATAGAAGTTATTGAATTTTGTTGTGTTTTTTTCATTTTCATTTTTTGCCTAATATTCATAAGGCTTAACACACTGGTATGATAAAAATAAATAATTAAAACTAAAATAAGTTTATCTTATTAGCTTGTTTTTCTTGATGACTGCAAACTTAATCAACTTCTACATCATATACTATTTATTACTTACATTGTCCATAAATTTCTCTTTAAGTAAAGCCTTGGCTAAATGTGTATTATTTTTCCTGTCTATAAATGCTGCATTAAATAATTTCATAGTTTGTCCAAGTGGGAATACATATTCAATTTCTTTTTTCATGACAGGAATATATTTTATGAAAGGTCTAAACGCCATAATGGATCCTGAAACAGTATTTTAATTATTTATGATGAGAACGTCATTTAAAATAATATATATATTTAAAAAATCTGTTACCTAAAAAATCAAACATTGATTGATGGTTGATTACGATTACTGTATTTTTATATTTCTCTAGAACACTTTTATTTCTTATTTCCCATTCTATACCCATCACTTTTGAAAGAAAGTCTGCCACATTTTCTCCAAACCTAAAACAATTCAATATTTTAATTAATTAAATACTAATTAACTAGCTAATTGCTAGTGATGCAAAAAATAAATATATGAAAATAAGATGTGGATGATAGATAAATGAAAATTATTTTGTGAAAATACATTGGAAAATTAAATATTTTAGAAAAAATGTTGTCTAATATACAAAGTGTATACACCATGTATGGCAACGGAGACTGATGAAAGACAGATAAAAATCAGCAATTGTTGTAGACTTCTATTGTTAGATTACATTTTTTTAAGCTGGCACAGGGTTAGCACCGCGACCAAGTTGGTCTATTGTGCGCCATAGAGTCAAAAAGTGGTGATTTTAAAACATGAATTTTGTTGCAATAGCAAACTTCAGAAAGCTATTTGGATTGACTAGTTTGTTATTCATAGGGTGTTCTAAGCGGACTTCACCAAATAGAGTGAACCTTAACTTTGCTAGCCTGTCACAGGGGCAGACTATGTGGAAAGATGTTTCATCTTCCTGTCCACATAGTCAACATAAAGGGGTATTAGAGATACCAAGTTTGAACATGTGGTAGTTGAGTTTTCCGTGTCCTGTGTAGAAAGCAGTTATGGTTTTTAGGCATGGCCTACTTATACTAAGTAGACATTTCCTTCTACTAATACTAGGACCGTCCAAAAATTTAAGGGAGTGATCAAGGGAGTGACTTTTATTTAACCAGAGTTGTTTAAATTTGATTAAGTAGGATTGTTTCATAGTCCTAAAGGCAGAACTTAAACTGATTCCACATAGAGGTTCTGGTGTGATGGGAATTGTTGCTAATCCCTTCCTAGTTAGTTCATCAGCTTTCTCATTCCCACTGAAGCCAGTGTGTCCAGGTACCCATTCAATGCTAACGCTATTATTTCTAGCAAGATTGTTTTGGGTCAGATTACATGCCTCAACGTCTTTTGAGATTGTTGTGTGATTGTTCAAGGCCCCAAGTGCCGCCTGACTATCGTATAAATGCTTATCTTTTTGCCACTAGTATTCTCGGCACATAAGTCAGTTGTACAGTGGAAAATGGCAAGACGTTCAGCTTAGAAAACCGTTCATCTCAGCTGTTGGAGTAGTCTTAATTGCCCCAGTTATCATGAGGCAAGCGAGCCTTTGCAATTTACAAAGTACATTTTTATTGTTCCCTATGTGAGCCCTGTGCCACCATATAACGAAGGAGAAAGTTAGATTACTTAATCTAAAATTAATGTTTTCTTGGAAACACTATATTATTGTTTATCCTTTTTCCAACTCTAACTTTATTCAAAAGTTTTAAATTGATTTCAATAATGGAGGTAAGTGCCAATTCATCTTCTTATTTGTGTTCACCATAAGTCTGTGCACTTACAGACACTGAATAACTAAACTTTTTTAAAATTAATTTATTCATGAAATAGAGTTAAAACAAAACATACATACCTATAAGCTATGGAGGGTACCAGAATCAGAAGTGGTAAAAGAATTAAACATGTTGTCAACGTTATCGCTACATAGCTGACGTAGCAAGAGTAAAACCTTACTGGGCTCTGTCTGGGAAGTACCATCGGTAGAAAATACAGAACAAAACATAACAAAGCAATTGTTGTCAAATCCATCTCTGAAACAATAATCAAATATTAAATTAAAATAATATACTTGAAAAAATCTGGTAGACATTACTTTCACTTACCTCCATTGTTAAAATCAATTTAAGAACTTTTAAATAAAGTTAGAGTTGAAAAAAATTTAAAGAATTACATTGAGTGTTGATGGAAACTTTTTTTCTTTAGATTAACTAACTATCACAGTGCTACAATTCGGTAACTCTTCTTGGCCTCCCCCACCAACTTCCTCCAGTCACTCCTGCTCTGGCGGCCATCATCCAGTTCCCGACTCCCAGGACATCCCTTGAATCCTTTGCCACATCGTCTGACCATCTTAGTTTTGGTCTCCCTCTTCTCATGCCATAGAGAGGTCTTGTCAAAATCTTCTTATTGATCGCTTCATTCTCCTTCCTTGCCACGTGGCCAGCCCATCTATGTCTTCCAAGCTTCATAATCAGAACGACATCTTGCTCATTAAAAATTGTATACATTTCAGCATTTGTCTGCCTTCTCCAGTTTCCATCGATCTGTACTCCTTCATGTATTCTTCGAAGAATTTTTCTCTCAAAGATTAGGAGGTCTTGTTCAATTCTTTTTGTTGTCATCCATGTTTCTGATGCGTACAAAAAAACTGGGCGGATTAATGCTTTGTAGAAAATTTTATATTACTATTATTATGTTCTAAAAAAAAAAAAACTTTGCCTACAAAATTTGTATTCTTTTCTTCTTAAGTTAGTCATGAAATTCATTTATCCATTTTCTGAAATTGGCTAATTTTTTTGAATTAACAAAATTAAAGGTACTTCAGAGGAAGAAAATTTAAAATATCAGTATTTAAGCCCTATCAGAATGAAACCTACAAGATATTATAGCCTGTTTAATCTTTGGTTGATCTAGCGAGTTAAATCTAAATGGCTAAAGCTGTTTTTGAAGAAATTTTAAAAGGTGCAAAATGTAAATATAATATGGCTCTTCTGGTTGATTTTGTTGAATAGTTGCAGTCACATATTTGGCATACACTCTTCTAAAATATGAAATTTCTGTTTTACACAACTTATTGTTTTTGAGCTAGGCCTAACAGACACAGACCTTTTTGTGAGACTTGGTCATTTGGACACGGGGAACCCCAAAACATGCACTCTAATGTTTTTGATGAAACTCATTATATTGACATGACTTTAATTTCATGTGGATTTTATTCTGATTAAAGTAGTACAAAAAAGCTTAAAGCCGAATTATCAAAATTTCTTCTGCTAAACCACCTTTAGTTTTGTTCGTAAGAAGTAATTAACCATTTCTTTTTGTTAGGGTTTATAAAATATAGCTGAATGTTAAATATGGTAGAATTTGATGACCAACTGATGAAAAAATATGTAGAAATATTTTTGCATGTTAATTTGTTTTTCCCCCATAAAATAATAGTAATGTAGATGTATGATATACTAGAAAGGTAAAGATTTCCATAAACTTAATTGATTGTTGTATATATTAATAAATTGAATAAATTATGTATATATATATATATATATATATATATATATATATATATATATATATATATATATATATATATATATATATATTAATAATAAATTAATATTAATTTCTATAGTTATATTTTTTATGTAAATTAAATGTTTCCATCAAAACAATATAATTCCACACTTAAATAAGCACACCTTAACTTCCTTTTGTAAATTATTTATTTTATTTTATAAATCTTTACATCATTTATCAACGTTTCGGGGTTCTTTCCCCATTCACAGTCAGAGTCAGCCAATGAACCCCCATGTAGACGAATAGCAGTAACCTATAAAGTGAAATAATGAATGATATATCTAAAAGTGTTTTAAAAAGTGTTGAGAATGGGGAGAGAACCCCGAAACGTTGATAAATGATGTAAACAATTATGAAATAAAATAAATAATTAACGAAAGGAAGTTAAGGTGTACTTATTTAAGTGTGTAATATTAAGAAAAACTTCCTGAAAAATTAAAAAAGAAAAGAAATATAATTCCTTGATTATGTTTATTTAAATATTGACTTCAAGAAGGGTAATAAGTAAAAGTTGGGTGTTACTTGCACCATATTTTTCAAAAATTTAATCAAGAAATTTTATGGTGGTATTATAGTATAAATTTATTTAAATACTGACAGTATTTTTTAGACAAATATTAAAACACTATTTTTAGAAACTAGATTAATCTATTCTGATAGTACAGAAACAAACTAAGCGAACAACCTAAATAAAATAAAATAAATTTGTTTTAATTTATGAAATGATTGGGCCAGTCTAAATTACAACAGTCACTGCTGCTATCTATTATTGGCCAACAGATAAAACTTTTCAAGACACCAAATAGTTTACCTTCTAAGAAATAGAGACCCAGTATATTTAAGAAAGATATTCTTACAATTTTATTCTTCTTATAGAATTATTATTTAAGTTGCCAATATTTTCATTTTTTTTAAAGCCCTTAAAATTGTAAAACTATAAATTGAAGAACTATAATTTTGTTATAACATTAAAAAACAAAACATATAAATTAATATTAAAATGTTTTGAAAATGCTTTAAAGTGGTCCAGGAAGACGAAAAAGTGTGATGTACTGATGTAAATGTATTATTTTGGACTTAAAAAAAAAAAAGGAAAAAAAAAGGCATTTATAACTCAAAAGTTTAGAAATCAGTTATCTTTACTAGAGAGAAAATACTTTATTTATAAAGGAAGCAGTGTGTAACTGCATTGGGATGCTGAATACACAGCATGCTTCAATTTCTTTATAAATATTAGTTGAAAATAATTATAATAATAAGTATAAAATTGATATAATATAATTACAATTCTTTATTTAATTTAGTCATAATCTTTTTACTTTCACTTACCTATATATGAAATATATAGTAAGGGAAAGTGTTGCGATTGTGAACATTTTCATATCCCAGTTTTCTTCAGAAAACCACTTTTCAGGGTCTCCTGAGTCCAATTGACCAAGTCCAGACAAAAGGTCTGTGAGTCCGTGTGTGTGTGTGTCTGTGAGTGTGTATGTATGTGTTTGTGTGTGTGTGTGGTAAGTTTAGCGGAAAAATTATAAGTGGTACAAAACTTTAATTTCATATTTAAGACACCTCCTTTCCCACACACGGCCTTAGTAGGATAGCGACTTCTACATGCACTGTAAAATGTATGTGTTTTGATTTAAATAAAGAAGTTTAAAAAAAAAAAAAAAAAAAAAGACAACTATGCACCCGAGATGTTCAAGCAACTTTTTCATCAAAATCCGCTAACCAGAAGAGCCACTTTATACTATGCATTTTGTAACTTTTTACGATTTTCTCAAAAATGGCTCTCGATTTTGATTAAACTCGCTATATCGATGTAAAATTTAATTGGTTTTAATATCGTATAGGTTTTATTTTAATTGAAACAGTTTGACAGGGCTTAAATGCCGATGCAATTTTTTATTTTTGAACATAAGAACAGTAATATACATTTATAATATACTGTTGGAGAGCTAGAGATTTTAGAAAAAATAAAATGTTATACATAAGCTTGTAAAAGGTTATAAAGAATGATGAAAAGCCGATAAAACTAACTGATTATTTTAGATAATAACATAATAGTTTTTTTTTAATAAAACACATGTATCTATAGAAATTCAATTAAATTGATTCTTTAATAGTTTCATTCATTTTTATTTCTAACTGTATTTGAAAATTCTTTAATCGATTTTAAAGACAGAGGTAAATGAAAGTCGTGTGTTTTTAAACTTATTAAACTATGGTATTTTAATACTAATTTACACAAATTTTACTATTAACTCATATTGATTTATTAATTAATAGCTTTATAAATTTGTATTTCTTTATTTTGTGTTGCTTTTGTTCTCACTTTTTAACTCATTAATTTTTAATCTTTATTTTTTAAAATTTTTTTGTATTAAGAACTCCTTACTTAAAAAATGATAGATAAATTATATCTTAAATGAATGAAGTCATAAAAGATACAGATTTTTTATGTAAAACTCTCAAATGTATTTTTATATTTTGACTTATAAAACAATAAATTCTTAAAAATAAAAATAGATTTGTTTAAAATATTTATTTTATTTTATCTTTGTAACACATTAGTAGAGGACGTAAGTGTTTTTATTTATATAATTGCCCGATATGGTCAAATACGTGTGCCTCCAATTACTTAAAAATTCAAATTGTATGAAATAAATCCATGAGACTGATAGGCTCTTTTCCAAGATGCACCCCCAAAATACACATGCATGAGGTTTTATGTATTCCCAAACAAAAATATGTTCCAAAACTAACAATTGATTTCTTTTACTCCTGCCACAATAACCCACATGAGCATATAAGCACGATAGTTATGTGTAAGATAATTCATGCTGCAAAAATAAAAATACAAAAGACTGAAACGTACCACATGTTTCAGTCTTTTGTGTTTTTATTTTATTTTATTTAAATTACTCTAATTTAATTTTGATAGCGTAGTTCTGGAACTTTATGTTTATTAATTGAAGTTTATTTTCTTAAAAGACAAACGGTCAAACCTTCCTTTTAACTACAAAAGGCTCATCTACATGACAATCATAAAACCAATCTTGACTAATGGAATAGAACTATGAATCCATCTCGTATCCAACCCTTAAATACAAAATCCTTTGTGAAATTCTCAATACTCCTTACTTTTCACAAATAAACTCATCCATGAATGTTGCATATGTTGCTGATTTAGCCCAAACCAGTTATCACTCCTTCCATGAAAAACTCCATTCCCACTCTAACCCACTAGTTTCTTGTGGCTTGTGTCTCTACATGTATTTCAAGTCAGCTTACTATATTTTCATCACATTTTCTTGATATATTTTATTAATATTAATAAATATGTTTAAATACAAAAGTTTGATATCTTTTAATTTAATTTTAAATCATGTAACACTATTAATTTATATTTATTAATTTAAGTTTCATTTTAATTTTGTTTAAATTGTGTTTTGTTTTTTTTATGCATGATTAATATAAATTTATTTAATTGGAACAATGTTTAATTTGTAAGTTTAAAAAAGCTAATGCTGGAATAACTTTCTATTATATAATGTCAATTGCATGTTTGATAAATAAATTAAAAAAATATCATTAATTAATAATTAAAAAAAAATCATTAAATGAATAATTTGTATTTCAACTGTGTTGTTATTTTATGTTTTTTATCTGTCAGTTATTATATTTTTCATGATATAAACTTGGCAGATTGTTCTGATTTCTTCTAATTGTATTATGAATAAGATTACTTTTTATAAAAAATCAATAAACTAAATAATAAAAAGGTTATTGATCTTTTAATGTTAAAAACCTGTGTAATAAAAACGTTTTTCATTATTAAATTATTGCTTGGATATGGTTGTAAATTGTATATCTAAATCACTAAAGTTATATGATGAATGAGTAATTAAGATTACTAAATGTTTTTGAATAAACTTGATAATTTTTGAAAATGGCCAATGGATGGAACATAAATATATTTTGGAGTAACACAGTCAATTAATGGTACAATAATAAATAGAATAAGCTTGAGGAAATAGTGGACAAAAATTAATAATTGTATTTTAAACTTTTTTTAAAAACTAAAAAAAAAATTGTGTCAAAAGAAAAAATTGTAAATTTCATTGGAAAATATAACATTCATCATACAGAAATGTTAAAACTCATTTATATTATTTTTATAGTAATACTTGAAGTTTATATTTAACTGTTAAGGTGATATTTATTATTTGTGATTAACATGTGGTAATTTAAGTTTGTTTTTATTATATTTTATTTAAATTGTTATTCTAATTTAATTTTAATAGCGTAGTTCTGGAATTTCTGTTTGATTAATTTAAGTTTGTTTTCTTTTAATTTAATTTTGAATCATGTAACAAAATTAATTTATATTCATTAATTTAAGTTTCATTTTAATTTTTTCTAAAATGTGGGAGGGATTTCCTCCACTGATTAATGTAAATTTCTTCCTTTATTTAAATTGGAACAATGTTAAATTTGTAAGTTTAAAAAAGCTAATGCTGAAAAAACGTTCTATTATTAAATTATGCCCATTGTACGTTTGGTAAATGCTAAAAGTTGTATTATTAATTAATGATGTAAAAATAAATCAATAAATGAATAATTCGGATATCATCTAAGTTGTTTTTTTAATGTCTTCTTGTCATTTAATCATTTATTACATTTTTCATGCTATAATTTGGAAGTTTGTTCTGATTTCTTCATATTGTATTATGAATAAGATAACTTTCTATAAAAAATCAATAAACTAAATAATAAAAGGTTTATTGATCCGTTAGACAAGTCGAGCCTGATTCAGTGAAGGATGTTCCACCATTATTGATCTGAAAGACCAAGGGAAGTACAATAAAAGCTAAACAAATTATCATGTAAGACTTATCAGTGCTCTCACTCACTGCTAGAACTCCACCATGTTAACATCATCTCTTTATCTAGGTATCTTTATTTTATATATTTATTTATTCATAAATTTCAAAAAATTCTAATAACAATATTTATTTATCATACCTATAATAATAATAATAATAATATAATATAATATCTATTAAATCATTTTTTATTTCTATTCCATTAACTTAGGTATGTATAGGTATTTAAAAAAATAAATTGTTTTTATTTATTGATATTTACAACTGTATAGATACAAATTCAATATTTAAAAGTGAATAAGTAAAATTTTTAAAAATTAAGACAGCAGCTTTTAAAATTAAGACGGAATAGAATTTTTCTTAAAAAATCTGGTGCGAGCAACACTTAAAATAAACCAATTCTAAATCTATTTTAGAACTATTAAATAAACTTAAAGTTGGAAAAAGTTTTAATTTAATTTAAATAAAAAGTTTATTCAGTTTCATTAGAAACATATGATGTAGATTAAATAATATTACAACATTAAACTGCTATGAATAATAATCAGTAATAATTTTATGCACTAGTTGTCGCTTTTTATACCTTTTACAATATTGTGCATCTATAATATTTTTTCTGAAATCTTTCTCTTTTCAACAGTATATTATACGTCTATATTACTGTTCTTAATATCAAAAATTACAATATAAAAATATTTTTGCTTTTTTCTTCTTTAGTTGATTATAAAATCTGTTCAACTTGTATATTTAACCGTTTTTTATCACTATTAATAAGATGATATGTTTTATTTTTTCCAATCTACAAAATTGAGAGTACTTTAGAGGAAGAAAATTTAAAGTATCGGCATTTAAGCCCTGTAAGACTATTTCAATCAGAATTAAACCTACATCATATTAAAGCCTATTAAATACTGCATCAATATAGTGAGTTTAATCAAAATGGTTTGAACTGTTTTGGAGGAAATCATGAAAAGATGTAAAATGCCTGGTATAAAATGGCTCTTCTGGTATGCCGATTTTGATGAAAAAGTTGCTGTAACATCTTGGACATATGGTTGTTCCAAATATGAATTTTCAGTTCCATACACCACACACACACACACACACACACACACAAACAACTTTTTGCAGGACTTGGTTATTTGGACTCAGGGAACCCCCATTAAAAAATTTTCACTGACACAATACTTTTTCCCTTACAATATATTTCATATATAGGCAAGTGAAAATAAAAAATTCAAATATTAATTTATTTGAGTCCTCTCTATTCTCCAACACTCTTAAATGCTTAATTATCATTTAAATTTTATTATTAAATTAAATTATTATAATTTAAATTATACAATTGTATAAATTATAATTAAACTATAATTATTATTTAAATATGGTGTTGAGCCACCAAAAGTTATTAATAAATGTTTTAAATAACACATAAGACAGCTTTTGGAGTACTAAGCCTCACTTTAAAGTAGAGTATATTATAGTTAAGTCTATTGCATTGATTTAATAGATTTTTATTTTTTTTTACTTTATTTAAATACTTAATTAAATACATTATACATAAAACATGTACCAAAAGTATACCAGTCTCTTAATTAACAACAAATTATTATTATTAATTTTTTTTATAATATGCACAAGCTTTATTTCATTAAAATACATGATTAAATAATTTTATTTTCTGTTTTCTAAACTTGAGGAAGTTTCATTTGTGATTTTTAAAATTAATTAAGTACTATTCACTTGCAATTATGTTTTATTCCTTTACCAACTTTATAAATATATATAGTTTTTTTAATAAGGTTTCGGGGTTTTACCCTAGTTTCAAGACTTTTGGTTTATGGGGCATAATTACTAATAATAAATTAGTAAGTAAATTGATATGTGTTAATTCTAAATGAATTCTATTAGCATAGTATCACTGTGAAGTGAGACTTATTAATAATTATGATACATAAATTTATAGTCTTAAAACTGTGGCAAAGCCATAAACATTGATTATTTATGGAATTTTTAACAGAATAAAACATAGTTGGAATTGAAAAGGGCTCAATTAATTGTTTTTTTAAATGTTTGCATTTTTTTTATGCTTGTAAAATTTAAAAATCAGCAGAAAAAAAAATGCTGCTAATTATAACCCAATGGTTTATTATTTCCAAGTAACAATATTAGTTATATATATATTTCTTGATAGAATATTAAGTAATAAGAAAAACAATAATTCAAAGGATAATATCATATAATGCAATATCTCAGCCTGTTCTTTACCAATTTCAATGATTCTTTTTTCATTTTCTCGAAAATTTAATTCTCTATCAAATGACACTAAAAGCAAATAAATTGGTATTTATTTAATAATTAGGAGAAACAGATTTTTTTTTATTCATTATTCGGATTTTACACATCTTGAAACGTAAGCTCTCAAATTTTGAACAGGAGATAAGTTTTTTTTTTTTTTTTTGGTCGATTACAAAGGTTCATTATTGAAAATAAATCAATATAAAATTATAGAAACATAATTATAAAAATATAATTTAGTACTATGAATGTTTAATAATAGTATATGTTTTGTTCTTATGTGTCTATATTTAGGTGTCATTGATTAATTATTACCTTTATAATTACCTATTTCATTTATAAGATTTTCAGTCAGCTGGCATTTAGGTGGGTGTAGGAATTCTTCTATTGTTCAAATATGAATTCAGTTATTTTAGTGCATGTGATACTTATTAATGTTTCTTAAACATCTCTTTTGTATCATAGTTTTATTTTTACTTACCTATATATAAAACAAATAGCAACGGAAAGTATTGCGATCGTGAAAATTTTCCAACTCCAGTTTTCAATGGAAATATACGTTTTATGGACTCCTGAGTCCCAATGACCAAGTCCTACAAAAAGGTCTGTGTTTGTGTCTGTATGTGTATCCGTGTGTGGCAACTCCAGTGTGTAAACAAAAAGTTCTAGGAAACTGAAATTTCATATTTAACACAACCATACGCCCGAGATGTTACAGAATTTTTTTAAATCAAAATCAACTAACCAGACAAGCCACTTCATACCATGCATTTTGCACCTTTATATGCATTTTTTAAAAACGGCTCTAACAATTTCGATTAAACTCACTATATGAATGTAAAATTTAATGGGCTTTAATATCATGTAATATATTAAATATTCTGTTTTAAATAGTTTGAAATGGCTTAAATGCCGATATTTTATAAAATTTTCCTCTGAAGTGCCTTTAATTTTGTACAATCTATAAAAATAACCATATCATATTGTTAACATTAATAAAAAAAGGTAAATATATGAGTTGAACGAATTCAATTTCCAACTAAAGGAGAAAACTGAAAAAATATTTTTTAATGCAAATTCTTCTTTTTTTTTATCATAAGAACAGTAATATACGAGTATATGTATAATACATCATTGGAAAGCTACAAATTTTAGACAAATATTTTTTTTATACACAAGCTTGTAAAAGTTGATAATGAGTGATGAAAAGCCGATAAAACTAAATGATTATTTTAGATAATAATATAATAGATTTTTTTAAATAAAACACATGTTTCTATAGAAATTCAATTTAACTAATTCTTTAATAGTTTCACTCATTTTTATCTCTAACTGTATTTAAAAATTCTTTAATCGATTTTAAAAACGTAGGTAAGTGAAAGTCATGTGTTGCCCACACCAGATTTTTACTTTTATTTACCTACATATGAAATAAATAGTAAGGGAAAGTACTGTGATCGTGAAAATTTTTGAATTCCAGTTTTCATCGAAAATACATTTTTTACAGCTCCCTCAGGCCTAATGAATGTGTGTGTTTAGCTTGAAAAGGATAAGCTGTATAAAACTTGAAATTCCATATCTTAGAATTGTATATCTCTGTATGCATACATGTTACAATTTTCTCAAAAACGGCTCTAACAATTTTCATTAAACTCACTAGATCGATGTCAAATGTAATCGGCTTTAATATTAAACATTCTGGACATTGCTTAAATACTAATATTTTAAAGTTTCTTCTTCTAAAATACCTTTAATTTTGTAGATTTGAAAAAATTAAACACATCTTATTACCATTGATAAAAAGCGGGTAAATATACAAGATGAAAGAATTTGATAACCAACTGAAGGAGAAAAGAGCAAACATATTTTGTTAGATAATTTTTTTTCTTTACCCAAACATACAAATAGTGGTATGGATATATAATATAATAGTGGAAAGCTAAAGATTTTAGAAAAAAAAAAATTTTACATAAAAATTCGTATAAGGCAATGGAGAGTGATGAAAAGCAGAAAAAAACTGAATGATTGTTGTAGATAATAATTTATATTGTTAGATTATTTAATGTGAAACACATTTTTCCACTGAAACTTAATGTAATTATTTAACCTATCTACAGCCCATACTTTATTAAAAAATTGTTAAATTGATATTAACAATTGAGGAAAGTAAAAGTTGTATGTTGTTCACTTAACATTTGTTTAATTTTTTTTATGTCGTTCACTAGAAATACTTTATAATTTCCATAAGCAATTTAAATATATAAATAAAACCATTAATTGGAAGAGAAAATATTAATTACTATAATACTATATATATGTTTCATTGAGAACGAAACCTGCTGGAAAGGGATAAGTAATTTAATAATTAACAAAACATTAACATAAACTAGTAAACATATGTTAATTCATAGCGGTAATAAATTATCAACTGAATGTAATTAACATAAATCATTATTCATAACAATGTATATTCAAGAGTTTTTTTTGTTTGTTTCTTTTTTTTTTTATCTGACTATAATGAGGGTTTTGTTTTAATTTTTTTTTTATTAGAAAAAAATATTTATACTATACACAATAAACCTCTCACATGAATTTATTTCCCAGATCAACAATAAAAAATCTGGTCTGGGTAACACACGACTTTCACTTACCTTGAATGTTAAAATCAATTTAAAAACTTCTAAATATACTTCAATTTGAAATTTAATAAAACGTGTATTCATTTTAGCTGAAAACATATGATTTAGATTAAATAACATAACTACATTAAATTGTTAATAAGTAATAAGTTTATTCCCTATTCGTCACTGTATATTACCTTTTACAACTTTGTGTATAAGATAATATATTTTCTAAAATCTTTCTCTTTCCAACGGTATATAATACATCTATATTACTGTTCTTATTATCAAAAAACCCAAAATTGCATAAAAATATAGTTTTGCTCTTTTGTCATTTATTTGGTCATTAAATTCATCCAACTTGTATATTTAAGCATCAATGTCATTAAGACGATATGGTTAATCTTTAAATGCAAAAAAGTAAAGGTAGTTTAGAGGAAGAAAATTTAAAATATCACCATTTAAACCCTGTCAGACTATTTCAATCAGAATGAAACATACATGATATTAAAGCCCATTAAATTTTACATCAATATAGCGAGTTTAATCAAAATTGGTAAAGCCGTTTCTGAGAAAATCATAAAAAGGTGTAAAATGCATGGTTAGACTATTTTAATCAGAATGAAACCTACATGATATTAATGCCCATTAAATATTACATCGATAGAGTGAGTTTAATCAAAATCGTTAGAGCCATTATTGATAAAATTGTAAAAAGGTGCAAAATACATGTCAGGCTTTTTCAATCAGAATGAAACCTACATGATATTAATGCCCTTATAGCCATATAGCACCAAATTTATATCACTTATATCCATCATATAGGCGCTTAATCTGTATTAGTTTCATAATTTTTCACTCAGTCCCTTTTGAGATATTTCCATGTAAACTTTGTGAATAACAAATTTTTGCCATTTTTAAAAATTCATATACAAAAAAAGTACTTTGTTCTCAAGGTCGAAATTTTACAGCAAGTGGGACTATGACTAAGCTATATAAGGAAAAAATAATCAAAGATGATTCTAGTTTCCTTTATATACTTTTAATTTGCTAAAAGTCTCGTTTTTTATTCATTTTCGAGAATTAATTTAACCGATTTCTTCACTTTTAACGTAATATGTTGTAAGGACAAAATATATAAAGCATGTCCTTATCTTATTGTTAGTTTTTGTTTTCTGAAAAATTACCAGAATTAGAGAGATTTTCCCAACACATGTTTTCAGTCGCGAAGCTGACTTAAAACGGTTGCAACACTAAAAGTATTTCCCAAAAAAAAATGTATCCACGGATTTATATTCATGAAAAGATAGAGAATAACTGGTTAAAAATCATTAAAATAAAAAATGTTGAGCGGAAAGGTCTGGACGATTTTAAATGGATTGAGCCATATTCAAGATTATTTATTTGATTACTTATTTATTTTTTCTGATATTGATGAGGTTACTTTCGATTCTTTTAACTGTTTTTAATTGTAACTACAGCGTGTAAATAAAAAAATATATATTAAAAAAAACCATAACTTTCTCATGTAAATTTATATTTAAAAAAAATTGTAATTAAAAAAAATATTGTTATTAAATAAACACAAACTTTATATAAGGAAGTATTTAAAAATATATTTATTTAAGGTTCACAACCTTGTTTCAGTTTTACAAGGTAAAGTAAGAACTATACTTTAAATTTATTTCTTAATCTTATTATTAATAATAAAGAAGATGATATGGTTACTATTATTTTTTTCAAATAAAAAAATCAAAGGTACTTCAGAGAAAAAAAAATGAAATTATCAGAATTTAAGTCAGACTATTTCAATCAGAATAAAACCAACATGATATTAACTCAGTTTTTCACAATCCCATACTTTTCCTTCCTATCTATTTCATATATAGGCAAACGAAAGTAAAAATTAAACTAATTGCCAATCAATTTTCTTTTATTTATCAATTCAACATTAGTTAATTTAGAGCTAATAAATATATTAATGATGTATTTCATTTTTCGTTAACTTATGAGTTAAATTATATTATTTATTTATTTTTATTTCTTATGTTAACAAATGTGAAAAGCTTTCATAAAATAAGGAATGAAACATCATTGTTTAGTTTAGTGTGAAAAGATTTTATAGAGAATGTTAAAAATAAGAAAAATATCTTTATAAATATACAATATATTAGTGAAATATACAGACAAATATTTTGTGTTGTTAATAAGTATGTATGGATTTCTAATTGTCTTTGCTTATTAAAATTAATTCATAATGTTTTATCTTATGTTCAATAAATTATTAAACACATTTAGTTTTGAAAAACTAACTCTATAAATACTTATCTTAACCTTATATGTAATAACTTGTTTTAATAAAATAAACATGATCTGATTAGCCACAGTAGTATAAAGTGACATTAAATGAATAACTAATAGTTGAGTAACAATTATGTGTTTTATTTCTTATTTTATAAAAGTTTTTTTATTCGTTAACATAAAAAATAAAAATAAATAATATAATTGAACTCGTAAGTTAACAATATAATTTGTTACATCAAAGGATATACTCCTCATATTGTCTCATATTTGTAATGATTTTGTATAATAAATCAGAATTTTTTAAAACATGCTAATAAGAACTCAACAATGTTTAATGTAGAATAATTGCATTAATTTTCATAAATAATTTGATTCATTCTAATGGGTTATTAGATGAGTTCTTTTATCAATATCCAAGGTAACTGCTATCTGTAAACAAAGACTCCCAGAACCAGTTGTGTGTCTCATTCAGCTTCATGCACAAGTAAGTGTGCATTTTTTTTTTTTTTTTATGATTAGTTTATTTTGTTATCTATATATTATTAATGCTTATAATATTAATTAATAAAAGTTATTATTATAAAAATAAAATCAAAAAGTAATTTAGAAAAACATTACTTTACTATTCATATAACATTATTAATATATCCTAAAAACTGCTGTTTCGTCTATAACATGAATTGTATTTTTTTTAATTTATATTAAAAAAAAATTAAAATTACTTTTTAATTTTTGTACTTTTTAAACAATAAATTAATTATTTTATTTTTAAATATATGAGAAATGTCAATTCTCCCAACAAAAAAAAATCACTTTATTTATTTTTGGGCAAGCTCATTCAAATGGAGTTGTTTTTTGTATAATACCAATAAATTAACAGTTTTTGTATTCATTCTTATTTATATTCAGAAATTTTAAAAAAAATTTTTTTTTTTTTCTTTTAAATAAGAACTGATTTGTTTTTATTTTTAAATAAACAAGAAATGTTAATTTTTGAATTTAAAAAAAAAATTTATGTAAGAAAATAAATAAATATCTTTACTCGTCTCAGAGCAATAGCATGCTTATGGATTTATTTTTTATATGGATAAATAAACAGTTTTTATGAACATTTTACTCCATAATGAACAAAAAAGAACGATTTTGTGTGTAAATAACACCTTTTTATGTTCTTTTTTATTTGTATTCCGGAAAATAAATTTTAAAATAACTTTTATATAAGAACTGAATTGTTTGTGTTTTTAAATAGATAATAAATGTTAATTAAAAAAAAATCTGGTGCGGGAAACACACGACTTTTACTTACCTCCGTTTTTAAAATTGATTAAAGAATTATCAAAAACAGTTAAAGATAAAATTCAGTGAAAATATTGAAGAACTAATTAAATTGAATTTCTATAGAAACATGTGTTTTATTAAAAAATCTATAAGATTATTATTTAAAATAATCAGTTAGTTTTATCGGCTTTTCATCACTTTTTTTTATTTTTTAACAGCTGGTGTATATGATAATATTTTTCTAAAATCTTTAGCTTTCTGTTCTTATTTTCAAAAACAAAAAATTGCACTAAAAACTTATTTTTTCAGTTTTCTCCTTTAGTTGCATATCGAATTCATTCAACTTATGTGTTTTACTTTTTTTCTATTAATGATAACAAGTTGATATGGTTATTTTTATAGAATCTACAAAATTAAAAATACTTTAGAGGAAGAAGATTTAAACTATCGGCTTATGAGCCCTGTCAGACTATCGTAATCAGAATGAAACCTACATGATATTTAAGCTAGTTCAATTTTCCGCCGATGTAGCGAGTTTAATCAAAATAGTTCTAGCTGTTTTTGAGAAAATCGTAAATAGGTACAAAGCGCATGGTATAAAGTTGCTCTGCTGGGTAGCTGATTTTGATAAAAAAGTTGCTATAACGTCTTGGATGTATATTTGTCTTAAATAGGAAATTTCAGTTTCATAGGAATTTTTGCTTTTGGGCTAGACTTACCACACACAAACACAGACACACACACACCACAGATATTTTTGCACGACTTGGTCATATGGACTCAGGGGACCCTAAAACGTGTATTTCTGTTGAAAACTCCAATTAGAATATTTTCACAATCGCAATACTTTCCCTTGCTATAAATTTCATATGTAGGCAAGTGAAAGTAAAAATGATAAATAAATAAATATTTTTATTTGTTATTGGGTAATCCTATACAAATAGAGTTAAGTTTTGTATATTACAAACTAATCAGATGTTTTGCATCATTGTAAATAAAACACTATTTTTTTTTCCTTTACTAAAACTTAATAAAATAAGTTACATACGAGAAAAAATTATAAATTCTTTAATATTAACATTGGAAATGAAAAAAATCAGTTGTACTTTTCAATTTTTATAAGAATGATACAAGTCAATTAAGATTTAATGATCAATTTAGAGCTGATCAAAGACCAATAAATTATATGTAAATATTTTTTGTCAATATCCAAAGAGAAAACAACAATGTTATTAAAAAAAAAAATTTAAGCTTTAAAAAAAAACAACAACAAAATATTAATAAATCCTAACTTGATGAAATTGATTAACCTTACTTTTTAATCAATAAATTTGTTTGAAGCAGTATTAAACATAAATTATATTAAGAAGATAAAAAAATTTATAGTTGAGCTATATGTTCTGTTTCATTTCATATTTTAAGTAATTTTTCCATTTATTAGGAAAAATAGAATTCTTAATTGATAAGCTAACAACAAAAACTATCTTTTTTTTTTTTTTATTATTATTATTTTTTTTTTTGCAAGAATATTTCAAACTTTTGAAATTGAACGTTCAAATCATACAGTTTAATTTTTTTTTTTCATTTTCCTGCATAATCTTTTAAAAATAATATTAGTGGACTAAATTGTAGCATAATATAAAATTAACTTTTTAATCATTAAATATTATTTAAACATCTGAATCATTGTGTGGAATATGTAGATATGTGATTTTCCGCTTTTAACAAATTGCTTTGAAACTTATTGATCGAAGCATTGTAGTGAAAAATGGTGCAGCACAAATTTTTATGAGCACTTAACTCTTGATTTATAGCCTCATTCCACTTATTTCATATCTGAAAAACTTTCTTACATTAAATTCTTCATTTTAATGACTATAATTTTGTTACTTTATGATCATGATAAGCATGGAGTTTATGCTGTCCTGAATCAGGGTTATAAATTCAGAACTTGCGTTATCATAATAATAATAACAATAAACTTTGTTTATAAATAAAAATGTACATTTATACATAAAAAATTATACATAAGCTTTATGTTTTATTTTATTCTTAATGCCTACAACGCTGCCATGGAGTCCAGCCTACGAACCAGTAAAATACCTCGGGGTTCACCTCGATCCCCGCCTCACTTGGAACCACCACATTAACCTTAAACTAACACAGGCCTATGCAAGACTGGCAATGCTATACCCGATCCTCAATAGAAAATCTAGTCTCAAACCTGAAACAACCATTCTTATATATAAAACAATATTAAGGCCATTACTAATGTATGGTTGTGAAGTGTGGGGCGCAGCTTCTTCAACGAAAAGAAAAAAATTGCAAACTTTTCAAAACAAAATATTAAGAATAGCCGTTGATGCCCCATGGTTTATTAGAAATAGCCAACTCCATCGTGAGCTACAAATCGAATACATGGAAGACTTCATCAAAATCCGCTTCAAAAAATACCACTCGCAGCTACCAGCAGTTGGAGGTGCAGTAGCCTACAACATAGGAATTCCAACTTCATCTCGCAGGCTCAAACCCAGGCTTCTACAGGACATGCTGTTGTAAATATTATTATCTAGTTTTATGAACCTCATATTATTTTACTTTTTATGTATATTTTTAACTTATTTTTATTTATTATTATTTAGCTTTTGTTTTTGAAATTTTTTTTTTTCTCATTTATTTATTTTATTTTTATTTTTTTTATTTTATTTTAGACTAAAATGGATCTTAAATTTATAATTTATATTCTTGCAAACCTAGTATTAATTTTGTATATTCATTACTTCTCTTTCTTTCTTTAGTTTTTATTATAATTGTTCGTTATGTTATCAAATTGTTTTTATTATTTAATTCTCAGAAAAAATTATAAATTTATAATCGTTAGGGGTGTCTTTGTACGAGGCTATACCCCCACTTTTTCCATTGTTACGAGTTGTAATAATTATTCATTTATGTTAAAAAAAAACCATGTATGGCTCAAGCAGCCGATCTGGAAATAAAGAAATTTAATAATTAAAAAAAAAAAAAAATGCCTACAAATGTACAAAATGAACATAATTAAATGCACTTCTTTGAAATGTAATAGTTTACTATAAATGTTTACTTTCACTTACCTATATAAGAAATATATAGTAAGGAAAAGTATTGAGATCGTGAAAATTTTGAAATTCCAGTTTTCAAGGGAAATACGCATTTTACGGTTCCCTGAGTCCAGATAACCAAGTCCCACAAAAAAGTCTGTGTTTTGTGTGTGTGGTCTAGTAGTCTAGCTCGAAAATGGTAAATTATATAAAAATGAAATTTCATATTATTGGAGCATATGTGCCAACTCCCAGGCATGAAGATTTCCAAAGAAGCCCATTATTTTGGACAAATAATATCATATGTAAATAGAGACGGAAATGAAATAAAATCCAGAATAGGTAAGGTGTGGAAGAAATTTTGGAGCCACAAGCTCATATTTAAAAGCCAACTAGAAATAAAATGCAAACCACTGGCTTTTAACAGCCGTATCATCCCAGTACTTACATATGGATACCAGACATGGTCACTGACAAAGAATCTAGATGGAAAATAAATGTCTGTCAACAAAGGATGGAGCGGGCTATGCTAGGGATCTTCCTGCGTGACAAGATTACCTCAAATAGAATAAGAAAATTAACAAACCTCTCAGACACTAATGCTTATGCTAGAAAAATGAAGTGGACAAGAGCAGGACATCTCATTGCGGAAAATAGAAGATAGTTAGGCAAAGCGAGCTGCAGAATAGATCCCTATAAATAAGAAAATACTCAGAGGCCGACAACGCAAGCGCTGGGCCAACGAATTGAGGAAAAATGAGGAACCAACCATCTTCCTCATCGAAAAATGTCTATAGGGTTGTTCTCTAAAAACAAATAAATAATCTTCTTGTTTGATCTATATTTTACTTATGACATTAATTTTGTATTTTATATATTCATCACAGTGGGTTGTCTCTATCATCAAGACTTACTATTTTGATTATACATATTTATCATAATATTCTTCTTATTAAGTTATTATTGAGTTAAATCTAATGACATTATTATTAATAACTGATACATAATGATTGATAGAATTATTCTATTATTCTAAACATGTACAATAGGAACGATGTGGTCTAGTTTGTTGGTTTGTTTATTCATTTACGCCGCTTTATGCTGTTGTGGTTAATCGGACAATGCTACAGTGGGTGTCCTAAATTTTGCCTATCCATGTTTAGTTAGGATAGAGATCTTTCAGGAGTACCTGACATCGCACAGGCATTGGACCACCTTTTTACGTTCCCTCTGAAAGATGACATAACTAAGAATTTTTTACACCTATCAAAAAATCCTAGGACTACCTGCCAGGTTTGAACCCAGAGCCTTGGGCCTAGAAGGCTCTTATGCTAGCGACTATGGTATAGGTGATCCCAATAGTGTATTTCATTTAAAAAGCACAAATGGTGTCATTAACCAATAAATAAATTAAAGATACATAATGTATTATGTGAAGTTACATCTGCAAGTTGGGCGAATTCGATTAACAACTAAAGGAGAAAAGAGCAAACGAATATTTCAAATGTAATTTTTGTGTTTATGAACATAAGGACAGTAATATAGATGAATAATATACCGTTGGAAAGCCAGTGATTTTAGAAAAAAACATTATATCTAAGGTGTAGATTCTTTTAGGTGAAGGTCAAATTTTTTATAAATAAAATTGGAGGCTGATGTCTACTTCACCACTATTTTATTGAAAAAAAATATTCGCACTACGTTTCGGCTGACAATGCCATCTTCTGGTGCAGTGGAACAACTTAGATCTAAAAGTACAAAATATATGTGTATATATATATTTTATTTATCCTTTCATCATACAATCTAACATAGTTGTATGGTTTCATGACAAATTGTAAGACGATTATTTGTAACTTGACAATATTTTGTACTTTTAGATCTAAGTTGTTCCACTGCACCAGAAGATGGCATTGTCAGCCGAAACGTAGTGCGAATATTTTTTTTCAATAAAATAGTGGTGAAGTAGACATCAGCCTCCAATTTTATTTATAAAAAACATTATCTTATACACAAAGTTATAAAAGGTTATTTTAACAGACTTAAACTTATTACTGATTATTAGGGATAGGATTTTCATGTAATTAAAAATGCCAAATATGTAAATATATAGGTAATGATTTCGATACAAATATGGAAATAATTATGTAAAAGTAGTGAAATGTGTAAACTGTAAATAGCCTTCTAAAACAGTCTATACTCTCATTTTTTTTTTTTTACAATACAAATACGGTTTCATTTTAAACATAAAAAATACAAAATCAATCACATTAAGGAAAACAGTTTGGAATTAAATGCATTTTCAAACGTAAAACCACTTCAATGGGCCTTAGTATCAACCAAATTGGCTCCCCCTTGGTATTTTCTCGTATTTATGCAAGAGTTTCTTGATATTCATGTTGCAGGTAGTGTTTTCTCTAGGTGGGTTCATCTGGCATTTTTTAAATGTACTTTTTCAAAAAGAATTTAAGAGACGGATTATTCTTCACAAACGCTCGACATAAATCTGTATAAAAAGTGGATTTACTGTATCCGCTTAAGTTAGATGGCGTGATAAAACTTTGCTTCAATTTTGACTTTTTCTCTTTGTTCGATTTGTGAGATCCTGTGCCAATGTGTTGGGTCGCTTGGAATCATTGCGTAGTGGACACAGCCTAGTCACAGCAAGATTAATATAAAATGTCTCCATCACCTCTGAATATTTCTCGTTTAGAAAATTGCGAAAATATTTTAAAATTCGTTCTTTGTTTATTTGCGACTTTCCCAATTCCGTCAAAAATTAAAGTAGAATCAATCACAAAATATAATTTTCAAATCGTGTTTGGAAAGAGTGGCACGCACTTTGCGACTCACAGATGAACTCTAAATAAGAAATAGGTTAAGTTCTGTTTATCCAGAGCCTAAATTGAGGGAAATGGAATCTCAGATTTGTTTCGTAGGGTTTGGTTCTAAGAAGCAACGAACAGCTGCAAGAGAAGGGCCAATCCTAGTGAAAATTTTTCTTCTTGCACTCGTAATTCAGATTTGTTGCAAAGAAATAAAAAAATTTAAAAATGAACAAATATGGAGTGAAATATGTAGAAATTAGCCAAGTATGTAATAAATGTGTAAATTTAAATTAGCTTAACTTTATCCCAATTGCGTTATAACATTTACTATGGGCTGTTTCAAGGTGATATCGAAGTCAGGAGCCGATATGTACATATTTACATAGGAATCCTGGCCCTACTGATTATTATACACAACAATTTAATATTCTTATATAATATAATCTATATGATATGTTTCCGACGATACTGAATAACTTTTTACTTAAATTAACTTTCAACCTTCTACAACTTTGATTTTATTTATTAGTATTTAAATTTATTATAACCTTACGGAGTTGAGCTTTGGGGCTCTACTAAACCATCGAATTCTTCCCGTATCCAATCCTTACAATCCAAAATCCTTCGTAAAATCCTCAACGCTCCTTACTTTGTCACAAATAAAATCATCCATAAAGACCTAAATGTTCCATATGTTGCTGATTTGGCCCGAACCAGATATCAATCTTTCCATGACAAACTCCTTTCCCACCCCAACCAACTAGTTTCAACACTAGCTTCCTGTTCGATTCCTGATAATCCTCCGAGGCGTCTGAAAAGAAGATGGCTTCGAGACCTTCTAGTTTAAAATAGTTACTGGAATGCTACCGTTGGGTTGTTCCTCTACAAGTCTGTCTCGTGTGATTCTTCTTTTAGCATATTTACTTGTTGTATTATAAATTACAGTTGTAAATTTCAATAAATAAATAAAAAAAAAAAAAAAAAATGTATTATAACAGCCGTGATAAGGGAAAGTTGTGTTGCGAAAATTTTAAAGATATAATTTCCTTCTTCAATTATGCCCTTACCTTTCCTGCTTCTCACAGTTTAATAATTATGCCTTACATATTTCATAATATATGTATATATACACATTAATATTATACTAAGGAGATTGATGTAATATAATAAAGGTAGTGTTGATGGCCAAGTGATGTGAGGAAATGGATTTAGGTAGAGCACATGAAAGGTTAACCCAATTTCTTTGTTTCTTTTCTTTTCATTTACTAAATTGATTATAATTGTTAACACATTTAACCATGAGGAAAACTAACTATGTATATATTAAAAAAAACAAAAAACAAAAAAAAAAACAAGAAAAAAATAAACAATCTGTGCCACTACAACCCATGAAGGGTCTTTATACCCTAGGGTCGCCCCCCCGGCTGAATTAACCGAATAAATAACATTCTTCCTTAGCCGGGATTCGAGCCTAGGACCCGGAGAGCAGTAGCCTAGTGCTCTATCCACTAGACCACGCCGCTCCCAACTATATATAACATTTCCAAGTCAAATGTAACCTTTTCCAAGTCAAGTGTAACTTTTTCCTTTCAAATGTAACCTTTTCCAAGTCAAATGTAACCCTTTCCATTTCAAATGTCACCTTTTCCATTTCAAATTTTACCTTTTCCAAAGCAATTGTCACCTTTTTCTTCACTTCTCGCCTTAAATATTCCGTTTTATTTATTTATTTATTGAAAAATAATTAGTTTGATTAAAATTATTATAATTATTATTAAATATCCTATCGCCATTTTTTTTGTTTTTTAGATATTTGATATCAAGTTCTGCTTTTTACGAGTTAATATTTTAAAAACTTAATTATCGTCTATTTAGTTTTATGATAGTTAATGATATTGAGTTTTTAGAGGGGAGGGATAGTTTTTGGGAATAATTAAAGTGTTTTCGGGTATTAGAATTACGTTTTTCGAGCTGTATTTTTTATCGCTCGCGTGCATGTTAACTCGCATTAACTTTTAATGTTTTTAATTGACATAGGAGTTATTAATTGTGTTTTCGGGACTTTTGATAACATTTTTAAACTGTGTTTTTTATCGCTCGCGCTTATTTTAACTAAAATTTAGTTTTTATGTTTTTTATTGTTACAAGGGTCTATCTATAATTTTGTTTTCGGGTCTTAAAAATACGTTTTTTGAGTTTTATTTTGTTATCGCTCCCACGCATTTATCTCGAATTTACTTTTAATGTTTTTTATTGATATAGGAGTAGATAATTGTGTTTCCAGGTCTTGTGATAACATTTTTCAACTGTGTTTTTTATCGCTCGCGCTTATTTTAACTAAAATTTACTTTTTATGTTTGTTTTTTTGACACAGGGGTAAGTGTTATAGGATAATTGAAATTCCAATAAAAAGATTAAAAGTAAATGCAAGTTGAAATGCGAGCGAACGATAAACTAATACAGCATACAAAACCTAATCACAAGACTCAAAAATACAATTATCAACCTCTATAAAAATGAAAAATATTAAAACGTGATTATAGGACCCGAAAGCACAATTGTAGATCCTGTAACAATAAAAAACATAAAAAGTATATTTTAATTAAAATAAGCGAGAGCGATAAAAAATACAGCTGGGAAAACGTAATCATAGCCCCCCGAAAGCACAATAATTAATCCCTATATCAATAAAAAATATTAAAAGTGAATTCGAGATAAATGCGTGGGAGCGATAACAAAATAAAACTCAAAAAACGTATTTTTAAGACCCGAAAACACAATTATAGACCCTTGTAACAATAAAAAACATAAAAAGTAAATTTTAGTTAAAATAAGTGCGAGCGATAAAAAACGCAGTAGAAAAATGTCATCACAAGACCCGAAAACACCATTAATAACTCCTATGTCAATTAAAAACATTAAAAGTTAATGCGAGTTAACATGCACGCGAGCGATAAAAAATACAGCTCGAAAAACGTAATTCTAATGCCCGAAAACACATTAATTATTCCCAAAAACTACCCCTCACCTCTAAAAACTCAATATCAATTACAATCTTAAAACTAAATAGACGATAATTAAGTTTTTTAAATATTAACTCGTAAAAAACAGAACTTGATATCAAATATCTAAAAAAAAAAAAAAAAAAAAAATGGCGATAGGATATGCCAAAATTATTGAAAAATTCAAAATTTTAATTAAATTAATTATTTTTCAATAAATAAATAAATAAAACGGAATATTTAAAGCTAGATGTGAAGAAAAAGTGACAATTGCTTTGGAAAAGGTAGCATTTAAAATGGAAAAGGTGACAATTGAAATGGAAAGGGTTACATTTGACTTGGAAAAGGTTACATTTGAAATGGACAAAGTTACATTTGACTTGGAAAGGATTACAATTGACTTGGAAATGCTATATTATCAGCATGAATAAATGTAAAAGATATGAGAAGACTATCCTTATTTGTATTAAAAGAGTATTACGCTAATGTTCTCCAGGTCCTGGGTTGTGTAATTGTTTATTTTGTCCTCTAAATGTTGGTTAAAAATTAATTACGCTGAGTTTCGATAGAAATATGTGTTTTGTTAAATAATCGATTATATTATTACTAGTGAACACGTCCCAGCTGCGCACGGGGGCAATTTGAATGCTGTTTTTATTTATGTTTCAAAAATATCTGTCTTACCGATTTAGAATTTCTCGCTATGCGAGTTTTAGTTCATCCTAACGAAAAGTGCGATTATCAAGAAAATACCATTCGTTTTATAACCTCTATTTATTATTATATTTGATCATAGACAGAACTGAAAAATATTAATCAAAATTGGTTCAGTTTATTTGTTTGTTATTTTAATATGAAGCTTAGATAAAAGAAAATTTTCCCATAGAAAAAAAACTTGATTGCAATTTATTCTTTCAAAAATTATAGAAAAAAAACCTGGTGGGAGCAGCACAGGACTTTTACTTATCTCCATTTTTAAATCGATTAAAGAATTTTCAAATACAGCTAGAGATAAAAAAAAGAGTGAATTTGAAGGAATTTAGCCTTAAGCCTCTTCACCCCGTCAAGGTAAAGGTACATCGAAGAGGTTTTTATTTATTTTTTATTTTACAACGTAATTTTTACGATAAAATGTATACAAATTAAACGAAAAATTAAAGCTTAATGAAAATCAGAATTCATAAAAACATAAGATATAATATTCTAACGCAATCAAGAATTAAATAAAATTTATGATTATAACAAATAAAATCATCTTTTTTTTTTTTGATTTATTTTATTTTTTTTACTGAACGGCCTTGTAGACCAGACGAATATCATTATATTCATATCTTTTCACACACACCCCTTCTTCTTCTTCTATCTTTCCTTCTTTTTTCTTTCTTCCCATATCTTCTTCATTCTTTCCTTCTCAATACAATTAAAAATTTAATTTCTATAGAAACATGTGTTTTATTAAAAAATCTATTGTATTATTATCTAAAACAATCAGTTAGTTTTATCGGCTTTTCATCATTATTTATTAACTTTTACAAGCTTGTGTATAAGGTAATATGTTTTCTAAAATCTTTAGCTTTCCAGCGGTATATTATACCTGTATATTACTGTTCTTACGTTTAAAAAAAAAAAATTGGACTAGACAAAAAACATTTTTTCAGTTTTCTTCTTTAGTTGTTTATCAAATTCGCTCAACTTGCATATTTATCTGTTATTTATCAATGTTAACAAAATAATATAGTTATTTTGATAAAATCTACAAAATTGAAGGTACTTTTGAGAAAGGAAATTTAAACTATCGGTATTTAAGCCCCCTCAGACTATTTAAATCAGAATGAAACCTTTATCATATTAAAGCTCATCAAATTTTACATCGATATATCTAGTTTAATCAAAATCGTTAGAGCCGTTTTTTAGAATATCGTAAAAAGGTGCAAAATGCAAATTTGATGAAAAAGTTGCTGTAAGATCTTGGGCGTATAGTTGTCTTAAATACGAAACTTTACTTTCATAGGACTTTTCGTTTACGCGCGGGAGCTACTACAACATGGACACAAAAAGAGGTTATAATTGTACTAGAGAAGATTTGAGAAGAAGTAGTTTAGTGTTGAATAAACCTTTAACCACTCTAAAAATACTCGTATATATTATTATCATATTACAAAACTAATAACAGACATACAGACCATTTTTCGGGACTTGGTTATTTGTCTCCGTTGAAAACTGGAATTCGAAAATTTTCACGATCGCAATACTTTCCCTTACTATATATTTTATATATAGGTAAGTGAAAGTAAAAATATAGGTCAATTATTTTTATTTGATCATCCAAATTTGAGTTAAAAAAAGCCGCGGGGGCAGGTTTGCCATCCTTATCCGGCTCCATTATTTCCCAATGACATCTCCTGCACTCCCTGGACGTCGTTTGCGGATCACCTCTTGGGAACCATTGGGCTAAAGACTATAAGATTATTTGTTGAGGGCTCAAGTCTTGAAGCCGTAATTCTTAAGGGCTTTTTAAAAAGCTAACAGAGACCCTCAATGGTGTAACCATAAATCAAACCATGTCAAACTCAAATAAGGAACCTTATCTTACAGTGTGCTGAAGTTATCTAAGTGAAACTAACAACGATTCCTATATTAATTGGTTTATTACTATTTTATATTTCGAATGAACCATTTAAATTATATTTTAAAAGTTAAATTAAGTTTTCATAGGAATTCCGTATTGTTTACTGCGAAACATCCGTTGTCATGAAGAAGTAATAAATATGAAAAAATTAATAAGAATTTTAGTTTATAGATTTATAACAACTTACCATTTATCCTAACTACTTAGTTACGATTCGATACGTAATATTGTTTCTATAATCTTGCGTTCTAAATGGAAGAATATAATTTGCACGATTCAGTACATTTAACTATTATAATCTTTTATTTTTTTATTGCATATTAAATTTTCTGAAATCTTGTGCTTTCCAATAATATATTATACGTCTATGTTACTACTTATATTTCAGACATAAGTTTTTGATGACTTAGTTATATTTTTACATTTTAAAGAAAAGGTAAATTGCATTATATTTTACTTATAAGCCTTCAGGATAGAATACCCTAGATGATGGTGAAAACCGTATGAAAATCCGGTTTAAATGTAGTTTAAAAGAAGTTAGCGGAAGCCAAAATCGCGTTATCATTTTAAATATATATAGATAGAGAGTCCTTGTCTGAGTGGCTAGCGCGATAGTCTCTCATGCTACAGATTCTGAGTTCGAATCTTAGTCCCGGTGGGGCTTTTATAAGGATGTAAAAAAATGTGGATTCACTCACAACCTCTCTCCCGGGTATGTGAGGCCCGTCAGCCAAAGGGTGGCCTCTCACAAAATTAGTCTTAGGGAGTGATGACCCTACACTAAAAATAGCATCGTGAAACGTGAGTGTAAACTCGCAGGAGTTTACACCGCGAGGCCCAGGGCCTACACGGCCTGTTGCGCCACTGGAAGAAGAGATAGAGAGTTGTTAAGTTTACGGGCTTACAAACAATAACTTTATATTACCTCGTTCAATTCTTTTATTGGATATCAACTTTTCTAAAGTCTTGCGCTGTCGGACGTATATTATACGTCTATGTTACTACTTATATTTCAGGAATATTTTTTTAATTTATTTTTTGTATTGTAATTTACGTTTAAAAAACTTCAGTTTGACCAATTTGGGATTGTGAGTTCATCGTAACGAAAAGTGCACTTAGCAAGAAAATATGTTTATTATGTAAAGTCTATTCATTATTATATTTAATCATCGGCAGAAATTAAAAACATAAATTGGTCAAAAATCAAAAACTGGTTTAGTTTATTTGTTTGTTATGTGTAACGGTTCCTATTTTATTCAGCTCATTACTATTTTATATTTCTAGAAGGAATTAGTCCGGGTTTCGGTCGATGAATGAAACAATTAGGTAGTTTCAACCATTTGTTTTCTGCCAACGTTTCGACCCCCATTGTGGGTCATCATCAGGACGAAAAAGATTCAAAAGAGATTCATTTACAATAAGATTAAATATACTATTTTACAAAATATTGAGCAAAATTATGTCAATATTAAAACATAAAAAGGAACTAGATGTGTAAAAAATAGATTAATTAAATTAGAATGACTACGGTATAATAATTAAAGGCTATATAGTAGATGTATCTCTTTTGTATCTTTTTCATCCCTTTTGTATCCTTTTTGATGATGACCCAAAATGGGGGTTGAAACGTTGGCAGAAAATAAATGGTTAAAAATACTGTATAGCCCTCATATAAATCACATGTTTCTAACGAAAATGAATACACGTTTTATTAAAATCAACTTAAATTATTTTTCAAATTGAAGTATATTTAATAGTTTTTAAATTGGGTTTAACAGAGGAGGTCGTGTTTTGCCCGCACCAGATGTTTTTCTCAAATTGACTACTGTATGAAGTATATAACCTGTACGACCACCGCAAATCACCATAACATCCCTAATCCACAACATTACAAATAACATTTGTTCATAAGTTTATGGGCTTATAACAACTTTATATTAACTTGTATGATTTATTTTATTGTATATTAACTTTTCTAAAATCTTGCGCTTTTTAATGGTATATTGTACGTCTATGTTACTAATTATTTCAGGAATATTTGTTTAATGGCTTGGTTATAAAAAACTTATTTTTTCCGTTTTATGAAAAGCTAAATTTCAATGGATTTTACTTATAAACCTTCATGAAACAATGCCATATATGATGGCGAAAACCGTATCAAAATTCGTCTTGTGGATTAGCGGAAACCAAAATCCCGTTATCATTTTTATGAGTTGAGAGAGAGAGAGAGAGAGAGAGAGAGAGAGAGAGAGAGAGAGAGAGAGAGAGAGAGAGAGAGAGAGAGGCTCTCCAGTTGCGGACAGCCCAATAGTTTTGAAACCGTGATTGATTCCCATTTTAAAATTTGCAAAATATGCCTCACGTTGGTTTCAATTATTTTGGGATCAACTTGAGTGCAGTCCTGCCCGCTCGGTTGTCAATCTTGACGACCGAGCCTATGTAAATGCGCGCAAATTAAATTTAAATAAGAAATTGGAACGAACCGCTGGTATAGGGCTGCCCTAAGGTACAGCGGGGGGAAAGAAGGATTAAAAAAAAAAAAAAAGAGAGAGAGAGAGATGTTGAAAGTGTATGATAATTCACTATCGTCGACCTATCACACGTTTTCAACTGTTTCTCGCCGAGTATTCTTCATTGTCTTTAATGTCACACTTCAGAATGTTCAATAACAGAACTCTTTTTCAGCAATGGCGTTCCTAGATGACATGATGTGCTGGGAATACCTGATACCAACGGCCTTGATCATCATAATAGCCCTACCGCTGCTGCCAAACAAAAAGTTCCGATATTACCCATGTTACATTTGCTACATAACAGTCACTTCCTTGATCTGTACAATGCTCCTACCAATAGTATTGATGCGCCCGAGAAACATTGTCAATTTGAAGTAAGTGTGTAAATATAATGTGCATGTTATATGTAAACTTTTTAGTCATATTGAAATAGTTTTTAAGTGAAGTAAAATATTGTAATGTGGAGTAAGATGCACTATGCGCTTAGATAATTGCGTTTTGTTCACTTTTGAAGTGAAAACTTCTTAAGGGGCGTTACCATGGTGACGTTACGAACATGCTCTAGACTGGCGCACGCGCAGCGGTCTGTGTACACCTGTCCACTAGAGGATAGGACATCGAATAAAATAAAACCATTTTATTTAATATCACTGGTTCTAGAGAAGTCAGAGAAATAATTTAAGTGTCAAAATAACCCTACATTCAAGGGATATAACCCCTATTCAAGGGGAACTAATGGGGAAAAAATCTATTAAAATATTTAAGTTTTATGCCTGATTACAAAATTATAAGAAATAAACAATTGTAATAAACGTTTTTTAGGAGTGAGTAATCTTACCTGAGCACAGTTTTTAAGATACCTTATAAAAAGTACTGTTTTGAGGAGTTTAATTAAATTGTTAGTGTTATAACCAGGCATAAAACTTGAATATTTTAATAGCTTATGTTATTTTTTCTAATTTTTACTAGAAGGAATTAGTCCGGGTGGCGGTTAGTGAATGAAACAATTAGGTAGTTTCAACCATTTATTTTCTGCTAACGTTTCGATCCCCATTGTGGGTCATCATCAGGGCTAAAATGATAGAAAAAAGACACATTTACAAATTTAAATACATTTGTAAATGTGTCTCTTTGTTAATTCTTTTATTAACGAACCGCCACCCGGAATAATTCCTTCTAGTAATTTTCAACGGTTAACTAATTATATCTACCATTTTATTTCGCTTTGAAATAGGCGCATTTTGACACCCAAAATACACTAGAACCAGAGATATTAAATAAAATGTGTTTTTCGCTCACAAAATTTCGGATTTTTTACATGACTCCTGGGGAGCGTTGGTCCCAAATATTTTGCATATGCTAGTTGTTTAATGTCAAAACAAATTTTCATCGTTGGTTTAATAAATTTTTGTCAAGAGATATTAAGTTAGAGAACCTACCCGTAGATATCGTACAGCACCAATCGAAGATGTACATTTTAAAGAAGCAGGAAACGAATAGTCTAATCAAACAGAGATTTTGTGCGGAGTTGACGATTCCGATTTTGTGTATTCTTTAACCTTTGTGGATGAAATGGCCGACTATTCCCCTCAAATATTCATTCCTGAGGGGTTTAGTACGTCTTTGATTATTTATATTTAGTAATGTTTGTGCATATAATGATTAGATACATCTATTTAGTAACCTTATCGTTAGACAGATACACTTTACTCTAGTTTGTTTTGTCCGTTTCATTTTAACTTCAATTAGAATATTCGCTTTACAAGTAAATGTTTTAGAAATTTAAAAATCTGGTGCGCGCAACACACGACTTTCACTTACCTCCGTTGTTAAAATCAATTTTTTAACAGTCAAGAATTTTTAAATACATTTAGAGATACATATAAATTGTTGAAGAATTAATTAAATTGAATTTCAATAGAAACATTTTTTTTTTATTAAATAATCTATAATATTTTACCTACAACAATCATTTAGTTTCATCACTCTACATTCACTTTAACGATGCCGTGTATAAAATAATATTTTTTTCTAAAATCATCAGCTATTTAACATCTATATTACTAGTGTTCAAAAACACAAAAATCGAAAAATATTTTTGCATATTTCTTCTTTATTTGTTTATCAAATTCGCTGAACTTGCATATTTAGCTGTTGTTTATCAATGCTAACAAGATGATGTGTCTAGTTTTTTTTAATCTACAAAATTAAAGGTACTTTAGAGGGAGAAAATAAAAAAATTTGCTATTCAAGCACTGTCAGACTATTTTAATCAGAATGAAACCTCCATGATATCAAAGCCCATTAAATTATACATCCATAAAACGAGTTTAATCAAAATCGTTAGAGCCGTTTTTTAAGAGAATAGTAAAAAGGTGCTAAATGGATGGTATAAAAGAGGTACTCACTACGTTTGCTATAGCATGCTATTTGTGTTATTTTGCTAAACCCGTCGAGTTTCTACAGTTATTTCCGTATAAAATTGATGGGTTTAGCATAATAGCACAAATAGCATGCTATAGCAAACGTAGTGAGTACCCCTAATGTGGCTCTTCTGGTTTGCTGATTTTGATGAAAAAGTTGCTGTAAAATCTCGGGTGTATAGTTGTCTTCAATATGAAATGTCAGTTTCATAGGACTTTTGGTTTTTTTTCTATTAATGATAACAAGTTGATATGGTTATTTTTATAGAATCTACAAAATTAAAAATACTTTAGAGGAAGAAGATTTAAACTATCGGCTTGTAAGCTGTCAGACTATCGTAATCATAATTGTCATAGCCGTTTTTGAGAAAATCGTAAATAGGTACAAAGCGCATGGTATAAAATTGCTCTGCTGGGTAGCTGATTTTGATAAAAAAGTTGCTGTAACATCTTGGATGTATATTTGTCTTAAATATGAAATTTCAGTTTCATAGGACTTTTTGTTTTCACGCTAGACTTACACATAGGGACAAACACACAGAGCTTTTTGCGGGACTTGGTCATTTGGACTTAGGGAACCCTAAAATTCGATTTAAAATTTTCACGTTTGCAATACTTTTCATTACTATATATTTCATATATAGGTAAGCGGAAGTAAAAAGTATCATTTAAATGCTGTTTATTCATTTAACGTCACTTTAAGCTACTGTGTCTAATCAGACGATGCTACTGTGGGATTCCTTAATTTTGCCTTTCTGGGTATAACTATGGTAGAGGTCTTTAACCGTTTCACCTAACTAATAAATAAATACCAAAAATTTGATGGGAAATTAAATTTTCTAAAAAATGAGATTGAAATTGCAGAAATAGCAAAGATATAGCGTTTTGAAATAAGCAGTAGTGATATGACATTATCCTTTAAATTATTTATTACTTTTCATATTACTTAATTGTCTATCAAGAGCTATATAAACAGTTATAGTATAGCTATATAAACAGTTATAATATAGCTATATAAACAGTTATAGTATAGCTACATAAACAGTTATAGTAGAGCTATATAAACAGCAAAAATGTCCAAATTTGAATTTCCTCCCACCTCGTTGAGAATAAGAATTTGAACTTTTTTGTTCTGCTTAAGGTTCAGTATCTGTTTCCACAGTATGACTAGACATTTATGAAAACTAGCGTCTAAAACTTGTGAATAATTGTTGCTTTTACGAGCTTTGCACTGCACACTGAATTGCAAAAGAACAGCTAGGTGAAAATTTGGTGATTGTGAATAATCTCATTTCATCATTTATTTTTATTTTTTAATTTTATTATTACCTATTCTGATGACACCTGCGTGTTATCAGTTCAAAAAGATCCAATTGTTGCCTCAAATACATCAAAGACCTAGAAGTATGGTGTCAGAGCTGAAGAATAAAAATAAATTCCAACAAATCCCATCAAATCTCCTTTACCCTTCGCCGTAAACCTTTGACTTCCTGCCCTAAAGTATCCTTTAATAACATTCAACTAGTTCCTGTTGAACAGATCCGATACCTAGGACTTCTTCTTGACAAACGCCTAACTTGGAATCCACATACACGACTAAAACGACAAGAAACTGCTCGCCGCTTTAGGCTACTTCAACACTTACTAGACAAACGATCAAACCTTCCTCTGCACTACTAAAGACTCATCTACATGACTATTTTAAGACCAATCTGGACTTACGGAGTAGAGTTTTGGGGCTCTACTAAACCATCAAATTCTTCCCGCATCCAATCCTTACAATCCAAAATCCTTCGTAAAATCCTCAACGCTCCTTACTTTGTTACGAATAAACTTATCCATAAAGACCTTAATGTTCCCTATGTTACTGATTTGGCCCCGACCAGGTATCAATCCTTTCATGACAAACTTCATTCTCACTCTAATCCACTAGTTTCATTTCTTCCTCTTCAATTCTGGATAATCCTCCGAGGCGCCTGAAAAGGAAATGGCCTCGGGACCTTCTAGTTTAGAATATTCTTAGAGGGCTGCCACTGGGTAGGGTCTCTACATGTTTTTCATGAAGTTTTGTATAATACCATCACATTTACTAGATGTATTTTTATTTAATACAGTTGTAAATATCAATAAATATGTTTAAAAACAAATATTTTATTATGAATAATGTTTATGTTTTAAATTGGAGTTTCCACATTAAAAAAAACAAAAACAAAACCTGTTTTCATGATGTGTATGTTAAACTTATATCATTTTTAATTTTACTTACTTATATATGAAATACAATATATAGTAAGGTAAAGTATTGTGATCGTGGAAATTGACGAATTCCAGTTTTGAACGGAAATACACGTTTTATGGTCTCTTGAGTCCAAATGACCAAGTCCTGCAAAAAGGTCTGTGTTTATGTCTGTGTGTGTATCCGTGTGTGGTAACTCCAGTGTGTAAACAAAAAGTTCTATGAAACTGATATTTCATATTTAAGACAACTATACGCTCAAGATGTTGGAGCAACATTTTCCCTAAAATCGGCTGACCGAATGTGCTACTTTACACCTTTGCATGGGCATTTTACACCTTTTAACGATTTTCTCAAAAACGGCTCAGACGATTTTGATTAAACTCGCTATATCGATGTAAAATTGAATGGGCTTTGATATCATATAGGTTTCACTCTGATTGAAATAGTTTGACAGGGCTTAAATTTTCTTCCTCTAAAGTACTTTTAAATTTGTAGATTCTATAAAAATAACCTTATCATCAGTTCAGCATTGGCTAAAAATGGCCGAATATACAAGTTCAATTTGATAACCAACTAAAGGAGAAAACAGTCGCACTTAACTTCGTCTCTGAGATTTTTGATTTTTCAAAAGGATTTTCATCGATTCCAGTCTCGAAAAAGCTGCCAGCTTTTTGGACATCAACAGCAGTAAGGTTTGGAGTATTATTTGGGTAAGCAGAGTAATTTTTTTTTACCGCAAACAGTGAATGCAGAGTCAATAGGCTTGACACAAAGGGTAGCCATATTTCCTCATATCAGCTGATTGCTGGTATTGGGAATATATACTTATTACTTGTTTCCCTTTAACATTCTTATATTACTATATTTTTTTAAAATATGAAATGCGATATTTTCATCAAGTGATGTCTTCTAAAACGGCAAGTAAAAGATCAAGATCAGCAGGTTCAAATTCGTCTCCCACTAAACAAAGACCCCGTCGTGATAACAATAAGAAGTTACCAACACAAGCGAACCCTTCAAGTAACACTTTGAAATCTGAACCCCAGCCTGGCCCATCATCACAGGAGATGACAGATGAATCTCCTTTTTTCACACCGAATCCATTTCAAATCCTCCATAGTGAAAAAGAAGACATGGAATCTGCCCCTACACCAAGGGAACCACCACCTCCCCCGATTTTTGTCAAAAATATTAAAAATTTTCAACTTCTTTGTGCACAACTTAATAAATTAACCAACCCTGGTAGCTACTCATGTCTGAATAGAACAAATGACACTAAAATATTTTCGGATAGTGCTGAAACCTACAGGAAAGTAGTAAAATATCTGACAGACACCAAGGCCGAGTTCCATACTTATCAGCTACGCCAGGAGAGAGCACTGAGGGTTGTAATAAGAAACTTGCATCCCTCGACACCAACTGAAGTTATTAAAGAAGAACTGATGGAGATGGGATATAAGGTGCGCCAAGTCACCAACGTTTTGAAGGATAAAGTTCAACTTCCAATGTTTTTTATTGATCTAGAACCATCGACAGGAGTCGAAAAAATCTACGATCTTAAACGACTGTACTACAGCTGTGTAAGAGTTGAGAAGCCCTACATGAAGAAAGATATAGTCCAATGCCATAATTGTCAGGCATATGGCCATACTAAATCTTATTGCCACCATATACCACGCTGTGTGAAATGCGGAGAAGAGCATAGGACAGGAGAATGCACTAAACCGAAGTCATCACCCGCAGTATGTGCTCATTGCCTCAAGGACCATCCAGCCAACTACAAGGGATGCCAAATATATAAAAATCTAAAGACCAGATTTCAAAAACCTCAAGAACCAGAAACAGCAAGAATAACAAGATCTAGAAGAGAACCATCTAAATTTGTAGATTCCAATGTCTCATTTGCCCACTTACTTGGAGGTGGGGACCAGAGTAATGAAGCCGAGGCCCTGCCGAAACAACGTTTACCTCAGCATAATCCACCTATTCCACAACAAACTATTCCGCAAAATTTTCCTATTCTTCAAAAAACTCCTCAACATCAAATTTCCCATATCCCTTCTCCATCAAATGTCACAGACCTTACCAGTCTCATGACATCCTTCATCTCCGAAATCAAATCCCTTGTTATGCCTCTAATATCACTCCTTACGAACCTTGTATCAAATCTCATTCCTGCCTTACAAAAACCATAAATGACCTCACCTAATTCCTTATCCATTCTCCTTTGGAATGCGAATGGTGTTAGAAATCACACTGACGAACTGACAGCGTTGTTGCAAGACAAAACAATTGACGTTGCACTTATTACTGAAACTAGACTAACCACTAAACAGCTTTTCAAAATACCGCAGTACATAACATACCGTACAGACCACCCAGAAGGCAAAGCTCATGCCGGTTCTGCTATCATTGTCCACCAATCCCTCTCTCATCATTTACTTCCACTTCCTACCTATGATTTCCTGCAAGCCACAGCAATAGTAATCAAGACTTTTTCCTATCCGGTAACTATTACATCAGCATATTGCCCTCCCAAACACTCCATTTCCAACACCGAATTTGCATCCTTCCTGGATTCCTTAGGAAATCATTTTAATCTGGGTGGAGATCTAAACGCCAAGCACCAGCAGTGGGGTTCTAGAACCACGAATTCTCGTGGAAGAAATTTGCTGACTGCTCTGAATTCCCGAAATTTTAACCTCATACCTCCTGACTCCCCTACCTACTGGCCAACAGATCCTAACCGTAATCCAGATATCCTCGACTTCTTCATCCACAGCGGATTAGGCTCCCTGAACTATTCCGTAACTCGCCTTGATGAACTATCCTCTGACCATAGTCCACTGATCCTTAAAGTATCTCTAACTCCTATTCCGAAACCCATTCCACCATCATTTATCCGAGGCCCTGTCAACTGGAACCTCTTCCGCCAAATCCTCACCGATAATATTGACCTCAGTGTGACCCTCAAAACACCGGATGACCTTGATGATTCCGTCTACTCGTTTACAACCGCCATTCAGCAAGCTGTCTGGACTGCCTCCTCTCCTAAGCACTCCAATAGAACTCCTCAGCAAAACCATTTACCTCAACACCTAGCTGACCTCATCCATGCAAAACGCCGAGCCAGATCATTATGGCAAAGAACCCGACACCCAACAGATCGCCGCTCCTATAACTTTTATTGTAGGCAATTAAAGCGGGAGTTGGCGACCTTCCGTTCCCAGTCCTTTAATTCCTACCTCTCCTCTCTATCAGCTCGAGATAATTCCCTGTGGAATGTGACCAAAAAGATCCTAAAATACCATAAAGTTTCCCATCCTCTCCGGCGTGGTGATGACTCCTGGGCTGCGTCTCATGAAGATAAAGCCGAGGAATTCGCCACACACCTCTCCAAAGTATTCACTCCTCACCCGGAATCCAACAGAAATCATACCACAACAGTTCAAGAATTCCTTTTCTCACCAATACCTCTTTCCCTACCTCCTAAAGCTATTAATCCATCTGAGGTGAAATATCTTCTTCAAAAACTGACCCTTCGTAAATCTCCTGGACACGATCTCCTTACCCCCCAGATCCTGCGACAACTTCCCCAGAAAGCCATTATTTTTCTTACATACATCTACAACTGCATCCTTCGCACCACCTATTTTCCTCTCTTATGGAAACATTCCACAATCATTCTATTCCTAAAACCAGGTAAACCTTCCAGTAACACTTCATCCTACAGACCTATAAGTCTACTCCCCATCCTCTCAAAAATCTTCGAAAAGCTCCTTCTAAAACGAATCCTGCCTATATTAGAATCTCACAACCTTCCTTCCCACCAGTTTGGTTTCCGTTCTCATCATTCCACTGTTCAACAAGGACTCCGAGTTGTAGACCATATTTCCTCAGCCCTCGAATGTAAAGAGTATTGTTCTGGTGCGTTTCTGGACATAGCGCAAGCTTTTGACCGGGTATGGCACGCTGGATTACTCTTCAAGCTTAAAACGCATTTACCCCAGTCTCTCTACCTCATTCTAAGATCCTATCTCTCATACCGCTCCTTCCAAGTACGCTGTGGTGTAGAATTTTCCAACTTTTATCCCGTTGAGGCCGGTGTTCCTCAGGGCAGCGTCCTGGGACCCGTTCTCTACATCCTTTACACCGCTGATATTCCTAATCATCCTGACACCTTTCTGGCAACATTTGCAGATGACACCGCCATCCTATCATCCAGTTCCG
Organism: Piezodorus guildinii; assembly: GCA_023052935.1. Lineage (NCBI taxonomy): Eukaryota > Metazoa > Arthropoda > Insecta > Hemiptera > Pentatomidae > Piezodorus > Piezodorus guildinii. The sequence goes on along the minus strand of CM041292.1, from coordinate 177,698,309 downwards.
ATCCCGAAACCGCATCCTTAATCCTGCAAAGACACCTTTGTCTTATCGAAGACTGGTGTGGTGCTTGGCGCATAAAGGTGAACGAGGCCAAATGCAAACATGTAACCTTCACTCTTCGACGAAACTCCTGTCCGCCAGTTTACTTCAATTCCATTCCTATTCCTCCTTCAGATACAGTCCGCTATCTTGGCTTACTACTAGACAAAAGACTGACGTGGAACCCACATACAAGACTTAAAAGAAAAGAACTCAATCGACGATTCGGACAGTTATACAGACTGTTAAACAGAAAATCTGAACTTACAGTTGACAACAAATTATTAATTTATAAGACAATACTGAAGCCCATCTGGACCTACGGACTTGAACTGTGGGGGACAGCTAAACGTTCTAACATCAAACGCATTCAATCCTTTCAATCCAAAGTCCTCCGAATAATAGTAAATGCTCCTTATTATGTATCCAACTATACCTTGCACCGCGACCTTAATGTTCCATTTATTTCAGACCTAATTCCATCCAAATTTTCCAAATTCCATCAGAACCTCATTCATCATCCTAATCCTTTAGCACGAACCCTATCCAGCTCCACTCATCCATACAACCCACCTAGAAGGTTGAAACGGCAGTGGCCCCGAGATATATTGTAAATACATATGCTGGGGTTCTGACACTGGTCAGATTCTCCTCTCAAGTGCGGTGTGATTGTGGCTGTGGCGCCCTCACTTAGCTTCCGCTGGCTCTCACCAGTGATGCGGCTGAGAGGGAGGCGCTGGGATCCTTTGGACTCTGCCTGTCCTTCCACAAGTGGGGGGACAGGCCCCGTCCGGGGTTCCCGAGCTGATTGTAAATATTGTACATAGGTATGAATGTGAGATGTTTTGTTTATTTATTTGTTAACTTCATTTATTTGTATTTATTTTGTCTACTTGATTTTGTTATTGTATACGTTTACTTATTTTGATTTTATTTTATGTAATTTGACTTTCCTTTTGTTTATATTGTAAATATTGTATGAATGAGATCCTGTAGCACTATTATTATTGTCTATTATGACAAATTGTAATATATACGAATAAAAAAAAAAAAAAAAAAAAAAAAAAAAAACTAAAGGAGAAAAGGGCAAACATATTTTTAAATGCAATTTTTGCGTTTTTTAACATAAAAACAGTAATGTATAATATACCGTTGGAAAGCTAAAGTTTTTAGAAGAAGTATTATCTTATACACAAAATTATAAATGTTAACGGGGAGTTATGAAAATCCGATAAAACTATCTGGCTGTTTTAGATAATAACTAGCTGTGTCACGCAGCTTTGCTCGCGAATATTGCATTTCGTATTAATTTATATGCGTTTATGGTGAGATTGGCTATAATAAATATTAACTATCAGCTACACTTTGTTATCATTTAAAGCCCGATCTTGACTTATTCCTGTCAAATTTACAATAGCAAACCAGTAGAAGTGGTTATACCCATAATCACTTAATATGTAAAAATAATCGTCACAAACCATTTTTAAAAAATAAATAACAATTGAATATATTTTCATAGGAACCTACACTCGAAACAGATATGAAACGCAATATGCTTAAAAGGGTCGGTCACCTGTATGTAGTGACCAGCCAGGTTTTTTTTTAATGGGAGTAAAAAACAACCTTAGTTATGCCCTCCTTCGAAGGGGACGTAAAATGGTGGACCCAAGCCTTTGCGACTCCATGAACTCGTTAAAGATCTCTACCCTAACTAAACTTGGAGAGGAAAAATTAGTCATCATACGATTAATTATAGTAGTATAAAAGTGACGTTAAACGAACAGATAACAACAGTAATGTGCTTAAATATATTTGTTATAAAATCTTTGTACCTTTGCTGATACATATCAGATTAAGACAATTTTACGTTTAGGTTGTTTAACCACTTTTGGGCGAAGATTTTCAAATTCTTGCACATCTAGGCGGTAAGACGAACCTCCAGGAAAAATTTTAGCCTCACAACCATAGTAATTTTTTAGATACCAGAACATTGAGTGGTACTTTCTTTTATAAATATTGACATACAGCTAATAAAAGTCCTAAATATGCTTAAAATAATAGTTCTGATTATTATACTCGAATAAATCAAAAGAAATAGTAATTTTTTAAATTTATAAATGTAGATGCTTCAAGGTAATAACGATTAAAGTTGAAAATGACTCTTGAAAAAAACATGACTTAACAATATAAAGAATAATATAGATTGATATAAATATTTCCGCTTTGTGTAACCTTCTATACTCCCCAGTAGCCTCATCTCTCTTCGGACCAAATATTTTACCTGTAGTACGTTATTTTCTAAAACCTTTAGCCGTTGTCCGTCCTTCAAATTAAGCGGCCACGTTTCACCGTCGGAAGAATAACAGTTTTATGAATTTTAACCGTTAATTTTTTAGACAGAAGCTAAGTAATTTCGCAACTGAATTATAACATGCATTTTCCGCCTTTAACCAGGACTTTATTTCCTCCTGGATTTTTTTTTCGTTATCATTCAACCTAAATACTTAAATTTCTCTACGTGTTCAAAAGTATACCCTGATATATAAATATCACTATGATCGCCACCGTCTCTGCTACAAATCATATATTTTGTCTTTTCGGTATTTATTTCGAGTCATATATCTTTACCGGTTTTTATTAAAGGACTTGTATTTAGTTGTTTAGTTTCCGTGTCTTCCTTTAGCAGTACCAAATCATCGGCGTATCCCAGAAACGGAATTTTATCACCCAAATTTAAACCTTCTTAGTACATGTCACTTATTCTTTAATATATTCTAAAGCGACTTCGTCTGCATCAATTTCTGTTATTATGATTGCTATTAAGAAGTTTTTAAAAGAATATATTTTAAAGTACTTCCGCGTAAATGACATTTTTAGTTTTATTTTCTTGTGGCAGAAGAACATACTGATTTTCTCCGCAACCCGATCTCGACGTAAATCTATTCCTACGTGTTTAAATGGAAAATATAAATTAACGTTAAATTGAATTATTTAAAAATAAAAGGTAAATCATTTGGAATCATTGGGAAGCGAGGTTTTTTTTTTCTCCCAAATTTTCCCCGTTTTTTCCCAGATTTTCGACTGATTCTTCGGTCCTATTGGTAGCAGCGTGATGTTATATAGCCTATAACCTTCCTCGATAAATGGACTATCCAACACAAAAATTTTTTTTTCAATTAGAACCAGTAGTTTCTGAGATTAGCGCGTTCAAACAAACAAACAAACTCTTCAGCTTTATAATATTAGTATAGATATAATCGATTTTTTAATAAAACACATGTTTCTATAGAAATTAAATTAAATTAATTCTTTATTAGTTTCACTCATTTTTCTCTCTAAATATATTTGAAAATTCTTTAATCGATATTAACAACGAAGGTAAGTGAAAGACGTGTGTTACCCGCACCAGATGTTTTAAAAAATAGGCTGTACCCCTCTCCCGCTATTTTCGTGAACTGTCACAATACGTCGCTCTCACTGTGTAGCGAGGCGTTAATTTAAGAAGAGGGTAAGCTTGGAGACATCCTGTATTCTCAACAACCTTAATTTATGTAATTTTACTAATTTTAACCAATAAAATAGTGAGTTAAACCGAAAAAAAAGTTGATGAAATAACTCGAAAGGAGCGCCGAATAGAGGTATTGAATTTTAAAAAGTCGAATACACGAAATGGAGTATTTTTGTATGTTAGTGAGTATTCTGTCATTCAGTTTAAGGAAAATCTCCTTTTTTACGATCAGGGCAGAGGTCGAAGGAACGTATAGAGACGAGTATGACATGGGAAATGAGGAAGTGAAATTGATATAATGATGAAACAGCTATGACTTCCAATTTTAAAAAGTCATTGAAATATTTCGAGTGTTTTTTGTTTCATCCTTCACTGAATAAAACATTCCTGATACTCCTTTTATCTAGAAATTCTTGTAAAGTTATTATTAGTATTAATTAGGTCATTGTAAACAGGAAAGTATGTGTTTTTCATATTTGAGAAGATATTTCTACACGATAAGAGTTCCATCTATCATTATTAACAAGTTTTAATTACTATTTTAGTTCCTTTTCTCCTTGAGATTGATGTTTCTAAATTAATTTATAGAATTATTTCGATATTTGGTTTATTATTTTCAATAATGAATCTATGTAATCTAAAAAACACACGACTTTCACTTACCTCAGTTGTTAAAAACAATTTAAGAATTTATAAATACATTTTCGCGATCGCAACATCCAACGATTCCATCTCTCTTGTTTTAGGCTCTGAATAAACAGAAACAAACCTATTTCTTATTTAGAATTCATCTGCGAGTCGGAAAGTGCGTGCCACTCTTGCCAATCACGATTTGAAAATTGTATTTTGTGATTTATTCCATTTTAATTTTTGTCGGAATGGGAAAAGTCGCAAAAAAACAAACAAAAAACGACTTTTAGAATATCTTCGAGGGTTCTAAACGAAATATTCAGAGGTGATAGAGACATTTTATATTGCCCTTGCTGTGAGAAGGCTCTGTCCACTACGCAACGATTTCAAGTGACCAACACATTGGCACAGGATCTCACAAATCGAACAAAGGGAAAAAGTCAAATTGAAGCAAAGTTTTATCACATCAATCTCAAATGAAGACAGTAATTCCACATTATATACGGATTTTTAACTCCTGCAAGATATAGGTATACCAAGAAACTCTTGCATAAATACGAGAAAATATCAAGGAGGGGCCAATTTGGTCCATACTAAGGCCCAATCGACGTAGTTTTACGTTTGAAAATACCTTTAGTTTAAATTTTTTTTTCTTACAGTGATTAAAAAAATTGTTGTTTTTTTTATTTTTTATGTTTAAATAAAACCGATTTTGTATTGTAATAAAAAAAATCTTGGGCGGGCAACACACGAGTTTCACTTACCTCCATTTTTAAAATAAATGAAAGGATTTTCTAATACTGTTAGAGATTAAAATACGTGAAACCATTAAAGAAATAATTTAATTGAATTTCTATAGAAACATGTGTTTCATTAAAAAATCTATTATATTATTATCTAAAATAATCAGATTCATCGGCTTTTCATCACTCTTTATTAACTGTTACAATTTTGTTCATTAGATAATATTTATTCTAAAAGCTTTAGCTTTCCAACGGTATATTATACGTGTATATTACTGTTGCTATGTTCAAAATAAAAAAATTGCATTAAAAAATATGTTTTCAGTTTTCTCCTTTAGTTAGATATTGAATTCGTTCAACTTATATATTTATGTGTTTTTCATCGGTGGTAACAAGATAATATATTTATTTTTACAAAATTAAAGGTACTTTACAGGAAAAAAATGTAAAATATCGGCATTTAAACCCTGCCACACCATTTTAATCAGAATGAAAATTACATGATATTAAAGCCCATTAAATTTTACATCGATATAGCGAGTTTAATCAAAATCGTCGGAATTGTTTTCGAGAAAATCGAAAAAAGGTGCAAAATGCATGGTATAAAGTGGATCTTCTGGTAAGCTCATATTAATGAAAAAGTTTTTGTAACGTCTCGGATGCATATTTGTCTTAAATATGAAATTTCAGTTTATTAGGACTTACCGTTTCCGCCCGGGAGTTACTACAAACACACACACACACACACACACAGACCTTTTTGCGGGACTTGGTTATTTGGACTCAGGGGACTTTAAAACGTGTATTTCCGTTGAAAATTGGAATTAGAAAATTTTCACCATCGCAATACTTTCCCTTAATATATATAGAAGTGAAAGTAAAAATGAGACTATAGACTGTTTCAGAAGGCTATTTACTGTTTCCATATTTCACTAATTTTACATATTTTATCCATATTTGTATCAAAATCAATACATATATATTTACATATTTGGCATTTTTTATTAAATGAAAATTCTATCCCTAACGATTAGGAATAGAAGAGGAAGAAATTATTGAAACTAGTGGTTTAGATTGGGAATGGAGTTTCTCATGAAAGGAGTGGTACCTGGTTCGGGCCAAGTCAGCAACATAGGGAACATTAAGGTCTTTATAGAGTAGCTTATTTCTGACAAAGCAAAGAGTATTGGATTGTAAAGATGGTATAGGGGAGCCCCAGAGAGCTACTCAGTTATCCACGTATTTGTCCTGTATTTCGCAACTCTTACTCCCAAATATTTTCGATGCTCTTTAAAGTGTCACAAATATGATTGAGTAGCGTAAGACAAACCCCTGAAACGTAATTCAAACAAAAGAAAACAAAACCTACTTTATGCTAGTGTGGCTGATCACACGATGCTACAGCGGGAGTCCTAAATTTTCCCTATCCAGGTTTAATTAGTGTAGGAATATTTAACGAGTACCTGGTATCGCACAGGCTCGGGACTAACTTTTTTCGGCCCCTCCAAAGGACGGCATAACTAAGCATACTGGAGCGACTTTTACTAACATATTTTGTAATTTAAGAACTATTAAATAAAGTTAGACTTGAAAAAAGTTTAAAGGACTATATTTAGTTTCGTAAGAAATTATATGTTTTAGATTTAGCATTAGGTTGTAAAAAAAATCTGGTGCGGGCAACACACGACTTTCACTTACCGACGTTGTTGAAAATCAATTAATTTTTTTTTTTTTTTTTTATTCAACAATTTTTATTCAGTAAAATTACAATCTGTCCCACTTTGGACATTAATAGTAGTGCTGAAAGATATTATACATACTACATTCATACAATATTTACACAGCATAAAATTATAATAAAATATATACACAATAATGAATTAAAACAATACAGTCAAGAATTCGCTTATACCTATATACACATACACACACTCATACATAAATCACATTGAGTGGAGAATCTAGCCAGTGCTAGAACTCCAATATATTTACAAAAGGTCGCGGGGCCACTGCCGTTTCAACCTTCTAGGTGGGTTGTATGGATGAGTGGAGCTGGATAGGGATTGAGCTAGAGGATTAGGATGATGAATGAGGTTCTGGTGGAATTTAGAAAATTTGGATGGAATTAGGTCTGAAATAAATGGAACATTAAGGTCGTGGTGCAAGGTATAGTTGGAGACATAATAAGGAGCATTTACTATTGTACGGAGGACTTTGGATTGAAAGGATTGAATGCGTTTGATGTTTGAACCTTTAGCTGTCCCCCACAGTTCAAGTCCGTAGGTCCAGATGGGCTTCAGTATTGTCTTGTAGATTAATAATTTGTTGTCAACTGTAAGTTCAGAGAAAATCAATTAATTAATTATCAAACTCAGTTAGAGATAAATATGAGTGAAACTAATAAAGAATTAAGTAAATTGAATTTCTATAGAAACATGTGTTTTATTGAAAAAATTTATTATATTATTATCAAAAATAATCAGTTAGTTTTATCGGCTTTTCATCATTCTTTATTAACTTTTACAAGCTTGTGTATAAGATAATATTTTTTCTAAAATCTTTAGCATTCCAACGGTATATTATACTTCTATATTAGTATTCTTGTGTTCGAAACCCCAAAAATTGCATTAAAAATACTTTTGTACTTTTCTCCTTTATTTGTTTACCAAATTCGCTCAACTTGCATATTTAGCTGTTATTAATCGATGCTAACAAGATTATATAGTTATTGTTATAGAATATACAAAATTAGACGTTAGGTATTTTGGGGGAAGAAAATTTAAAATATCGGCATTTAAGTCCTGTCATACTACTTCAATCAGAATAATACACATACTTGATGTTAAAACTCATAAATTTTACCCCGATATGACGTGTTTAATCAAAATCGTTAGAGCGGTTTTTTTTAGTTCTGCGCTTGCGCTAGTTCATTAACATACGTCTTTATATCGTCTCTTCTTTATGAACAGTTTTTAGTGTGTAATAATTGTTTTTATTACATATAAACAATTAGTGATTGTGCAACAACATTCGTTGTCAACAATGGACTAATCCTACTGACTGTAAGTAGTAATATTTACGATTACTTAGTTGTCGTATGAAGTAGAGCTGAGAAGCCTTATCTTTTTCGCCATATTGCGATCCCCACTCAGCTTCCTCAGCTTGCCAGTCTTCCACTGACCCCTGGAGGGGCCACGTCGCGCTCCGGACAACAAGGTCAAGGTCGCGCGGACGTATTTTTTTTTGTTTTATTTTTTATTTATTTTTTTATTTTTATGTATCAATGAGATACTATCACCAAGTCATGGCGGGAAAGGCAAGCATTAAACGCTCCAGGTCAGCTGGCTCTTCTGCTTCCCCGGTCAAGCAAAGGCAAAGACGTAATAACAAACGCCCTACGCCCCCCTCATCAGCTGCTTCTAACGAACAGGAACCACAACCCGGGACTTCATCGCAAGGGATGACTGAGGAATCTCCCTTTTTTACTCCTAACCCCTACCAAGTACTCCATATCGAGAAAGAGGTCATGGAATCAGAATCTACACCGAGAGATCCCCGCCCTCCTCCCATATTTGTTAAAAATATAAGAAATTTTCAACTACTATGCACCCAATTAAATAAAATCATTGATAACAAAAGCTACACATGTCTTACGCGTATCAATGACACAAAAATATCACCCGATTCAGCTGATGTGTACCGCAAAATAGTAAAATATCTTACTGAAACAAAAGCTGATTTTCACACGTATCAGCTAAGAGAGGAGAGGGCATTAAGGGTGGTAATAAGAAATTTACACCCCTCTACACCAGCTGAGGAAATAAAGCAAGAACTGACGTCTCTTGGGTTCAAAGTGCGTCAGATAACTAATGTCATGAAAGATATTATAGAAGAATCAGGTGACAGGAGTAAAATTCCTTTACCTCTATTTTTTGTGGACTTAGAACCGTCTCCAGGAGTAGAAAAAATTTATGAATTGGAAAAACTCTATTACACGAGAGTAAAGATTGAAAAGCCCTATGTAAAAAGAGACATTATACAATGCCACAATTGTCAAGCATACGGCCACACGAAAACGTATTGCCACCACATACCGCGCTGTGTTAAATGTGGTGAACAGCACAAGTCTGAGCAGTGCAATAAATCTCGGATAATCCCAGCAGTTTGCGCTCTGTGCCACAAGGGACATCCGGCGAATTACAAAGGCCGCGAGATTTACAAAAATCTCAAGTCAAGATTTCTGAAGCCCCAGCGCCAAGAGGAGACTAGACCGAGGAGAAACCCATCAAAATTCGTCGACCCGACAGTTTCGTTCGCCCAACAACTTGGTGGTGGTGACCAGTCTACTCAGTGTGAGGCCACGCCGGTTCAACATACCCTCAAGCATCCCGAACCTGAATCTCAACCACCTCAAAATTTTAATTCTCAAAAACTTCCCCAGCATCAAATTTCTCCTATCCCTCCTCCATCAAATGTCACAGACCTCACCAGTTTAATGACATCATTCATCTCAGAAATAAAATCAATAGTTATGCCTCTGATATCAGTCCTAACAAACCTAGTATCAAATTTAATTCCTGCCTTGAAAAAGCCCTAAATGATTCCATCCAACTCCATTTCCATTCTCCTCTGGAATGCGAATGGTGTTCGAAATCATATTAATGAACTAACTTTATTACTACACGACAAACGTATTGACGTAGCTCTTATCACTGAAACACAACTAACTAACAAACGATCATTCAACATCCCAGACTACCAAATATACCGAACTGACCATCCCGATGGAACAGCTCATGCCGGCACTGCTGTCATCATCCATCGCTCCCTCTCCCATAATTTATTACCCTTACCAGTCCATAACTTCCTCCAAACCACTGCTGTAATTATACAAACCCGTCATTTTCCTATAACAGTAGTTGCAGCATACTCTCCTCCAAAAATACCTATTTCCGAAATCCAATTTAATATATTCCTTAATTCCTTAGGGCATCATTTCCTCATAGGTGCGGACTTAAATGCCAAACACCAGCAATGGGGAGCCAGAACTACAAATTCTCGCGGGCGAACATTGCTGTCTGCACTCTATTCCACTCACTGTAATATCCTCTCCCCCGATTCCCCTACCTATTGGCCTACTGATCTTCACCGTAACCCCGACCTCCTTGATTATTTTATCCACAAAGGGCTAGGACCTTTAAATCATTCCGTTTCCCGGCTCGATGACCTTTCCTCCGATCATAGCCCTCTTACCCTGACTCTCTCATTATCTCCTATTCCGAAACTCCCTCCACCATCATTCCTAAGAGGCCCAGTTAATTGGAACCTCTTCCGCGAAATAATAACGGATGGAATAGACCTCAGAGTATCCCTCAAATCTCCACAAGATCTTGACGATGCAGTTGATTCCTTTACTACCCTTATCCAACAAGCAGCCTGGAATGCATCTTCACCTTCTCCTTCCCCAAAATACTACCAGAAGAATCCTATACCCCAAAACCTCCTAGATCTAATCCATACCAAACGACGCTCTAGAACCCTCTGGCAAAGAACCAGGCACCCAGACGATCGTAAATCCTACAATTATTACACCAAATTAGCTAAAAAGAAATTAGATACCTTCCGATCCCAATCCTACAATTCCTATCTTTCTTCACTATCTATCTGCGACAATTCCCTCTGGAAAGTAACCAAAAAAGTTCTTAAATACCAATTCTTCTCCCATCCCATCCGACGTGAAGATGGATCCTGGGCTTCGTCGGATGAGACTAGAGCGGAAGAATTTGCCAAATACCTTTCTAAAGTTTTTATCCCACACCCCGAGCTCAATCCTGCCCATACAGCTAACGTAAAGGAATTCCTCTCCTCTCCAATTCCTCTCTCTCCACCCCCTAAAGCTATTAACCCCTCTGAGGTCAAATTCCTTATAAAGAAACTAAAACCTCGAAAAGCTCCTGGCTATGACCTCCTCAATTCTAAGATCCTTCGTCAACTGCCCCAAAAAGCAATTATATTCCTTACCTACCTCTATAATAGTATCCTCCGTACAACCCACTTTCCTTTGGTGTGGAAACACTCCATCATTCTCCTTTTTCCCAAACCTGGTAAACCTCCCAACAACACCTCATCCTATAGGCCTATTAGTCTCCTTCCGATCCTTTCAAAAATCTTTGAAAAAATCCTTCTCAAGCGTATCCTACAGTTAATTGAAATTCCTTTCCACCAGTTCGGATTCCGCTCACAGCACTCCACTGTACAACAAGGCCTACGAGTGGTTGACTATATATCCTTTGCACTTGAAAACAAGCAATATTGCACTGGTGCCTTTCTGGACGTTGCTCAGGCATTCGACCGGGTCTGGCACGATGGCTTGCTTTTCAAACTAAAAACCCATTTACCCCAATCCTTATATCTAATCCTACAATCATACCTTTCAAACCGTTCCTTCAGAGTCCGCTCTGGTTCAGAATTTTCCAATAGTTACCTGATCGAGGCTGGTGTACCTCAAGGCAGTGTCCTAGGTCCTGTCCTCTATCTCCTATTTACAGCTGACATACCTACGGATCCTGATACCTTCTTAGCAACCTTTGCCGACGATACTGCCATTTATCAACCCAATCAGATCCCGAAATTGCATCTTCCTATCTACAAAGACATCTATCCTTGATTGAATTTTGGTGCGCTAATTGGCGTATCAAAATTAATGAACCCAAATGTAAGCACATCACCTTTACCCTTCGCCGCAGATCCTGTCCACAAGTCAATTTTAACTCCATACCCCTTCCCTGCTCTGACACAGTCCGGTATCTGGGATTCTTACTAGACAAAAGACTAACGTGGAACCCACACACTCGACTTAAACGACAAGAACTCAACAGACGATACGGCCAACTATATAGACTACTAAACAGAACATCAAAACTTTCTGTTGCTAATAAACTATTAATTTACAAGACGATTCTAAAACCGATATGGACCTACGGACTCGAACTGTGGGGGACAACTAAATTTTCGAACATCAGGCGTATCCAATCCTTTCAGTCCAAAGTCCTTAGAACAATAGTCAATGCTCCCTATTATGTTACAAACAAGACCTTACACAATGATCTGAATATCCCATTTGTCCTCGATTTAATCCCATCTAAATTCCTAAACTTCCACCAGAGGCTAACTCACATCCCTAATCCTTTATCCCAATCCCTATCTAGCTCCAGCCATCCCTATAACCCTCCTCGTAGGTTGAAACGGCAGTGGCCTAGAGATCTCTTATAACTAAGCAATGCTGAGTGTTGGCAATGGCCAGCTTCTCCACTCACGCCTGAGAGTCTGTGGCTCTAGCGCCCTCTCTCAGTCTCCACTGGCTTATTAGACCGGTGACGCGACTGACTGAGAGGCGCTGGGATCTCCTAGCCTTGGGCCCCAACACCCACTTGTGGGCGTCGGGGTTTAATTCGGAGTTCCCAGGGGCAGTATGTAAATATTGTATATATAAGTATGAATGTGACCAAGATTATTATTATTTATTTCTTTTATTTTCTTTTTATCTTTATTTACGGTTATTTATTCTTCTTTATATTTTATTTATTTTGTATTCATTTATTTTTATTTCTTTATTTTGTGTACATAAGGAATGAATGAACTCTAATATCACTAATACTTATTGCCCAAGATTGTGGCAGATTGTATTATTTCTAAATAAATAAAAGTTATTATAAAAAGAGCGGTTTTTGAAAAAATCGTAAAAAGGTGCTAAATGCATGGGATAAAGTGGCTCTTGTTCATTAATTTAGTTGATAAAATTGCTGATTTTGATGGAAAAGATTCTGTAACATCTCGGGCGCATAGTTGTCTTAAATATGGAATTTCAGTTTCGTAGGACTTTTCCTTTATCGCTAGGGAGTTACGACACACCTTCTTGCGGGACTTGGTTATTTGGATTCAGGGGATCCTAAAACGTGTATTTCCGTTGTTAACTGTAACTCTAAAATTTTCACGATCGTAATATTTTACCTTACTATATATTTCATATATAGGTAAGTGAAACTAAAAATGGGTAAATATTCAGGTAGGAATGAGTTTGGAATATGGTGATAGACAATAGAAACCCCCTCGCTCTCAGCCGCGTTACTGGTGCGGGCCAGTGGAGGCTGAGCTAGGGCGCAACAATCACAAACATACAGTACATGAGTGGAGAATCTGACCAGTATCAGAATTCCAGTATAAATGCTTACAGAACGTCTCGCGGCCACCGCCGTTTCAATTTTCGAGGAGGATTGTAAGGATAGGTGGTGCTCGATAGGGATTGTGCTAGAGGGTTAGGATGATGAGTAAGGTTCTGATGGAATTTAGAGAATTTTAATGGTATAAGGTTTAAAATAAATGGAATATTTAGGTCGCGGTGTAAGGTACAGTTGGTAACGTAATAAGGAGAGTTATAGAATGAGACTTAACTTATAAATAATATACATTAATTATTAATAACTTCCTTTTCTATACCTAAGGGTGTGACCCATAAACCTAGAAAGGACTGACAAGTACCGACAAAGAACACATACCTGTACTTAGGACACAGTACCCTACACCTGGAAGCACTTGCTTTGTGGTACCCATGCCGCCTCCTTATCCCCCCAACAACTCCTAGCTATATATACCCTTGTATCTTCAAAACTCATTACTCTAGTTGTAACATTACTTGTGTCACAGTCAAAGAAGGAGACCTCGAAATGTACACTTGTAGTCACCCAAATTCCTCAGCACAGTGTATTGTAGTCAGAATATGTATTATGTTTTCATAATAAAAGCAATATTTTAATATCTTCACTGTGTGTGATTCATTAACGGAGACCTTGGAGCATTATTGTTCGGAGGACTTTGGATCGGATGCTTTTGATGTTAGAATATTTAGCTGTCCTCCACAGCTCAAGTCCGTAGGTCCAAATAGGATTCAGTACTGCCCTGTATGTATTGTAATTTGTTGTCAACTGTAAGATGAGATTTTCTGTTAGGTAGTCTGTATAACTGGCCGAATCTCTGGTTGAGTTCTTTTCTTATCAATTTTGTACGTGGGTTCCACGTTAGTCTTTTGTCTAGTAAAAAGCTGTGGCTGAGGAAGGATGCAAATTTGTTGTTTTAAAAATGTACCACTACAAGCCATGAAGGGTCTTAGGCTCAGTACTTATAGAGATAAGTACTGTTTACAGGAGTAACAGTGCTCTGCAAGGAGGTGATTAGGTCTAGATCATTCTGTTACATACGAAATTACTATAAATAAATAAAAAAAGTTTGAATAAAGCTATTACACTTATTCTAAATATTACTAGTGACCGGAAATTTGACTTACCCTAAATAGAAACGAGGAAAACAGGAAAAGAGCGCACTGTACAAAATGACAGTCTCTACTGAACTAAAAGTATCCTAGATCGTTTGATCAATGTTGCCAATTTACCTCGCATTGTTAACTTAATGTTCTTTTTTTTTTTTTAGAGTAAATCGATTTATAAAACCTTTTACTATCGAAAAAGGTTTCATGTTGTTAGCTATTTGGATGTTGGTGGTAGCGAGCGAATAAACCTGACCTTTGAAGACAGAAATAATAAGAACCTCCTCTAATTTTATCTTCAATATATATCCAAATCCTAACATCTTTCTATGGAAGGAATTTCAATAAAAATCTGGTGCGGACTGGTGCGACTTTTACTTACCTATTTTGTTAAAAGTAATTTAAGAACTATTAAGTAAAGTTAGACTTGAAAAAAGTTTAAAGAATTATATTTAGTTTCGTAAGGAAATATATGCTTTAGATTCAGTATTATGTTGTAAAAACATCTGGTGCGTACAGCACACCAACACACGACTTTCACTTACCGCCGTTGTTGAAAATCAATTAATTAATTCTCAAACTCAGTTAGAGATAAATATAAGTGAAACTAATAAAGAATTAAGTAAATTGAATTTCTATATAAACATGTGTTTTATTGAAAAAATTTATTATATTATTATCTAAAATAATCAGTTAGTTTTATCAGCTTTTCATCATTCTTTATTGGCTTTTATAATCTTGTGTATAAGATAATATTTTTTCTAAAATCTTTAGCATTCCAACGGTATATTATACTTCTTTATTAGTATTCTTGTGTTCAAAACCCCAAAAATTGCATTAAAAATACTTTTATACTTTTCTCTTTTTATTTGTTTATCAAATTCGCTCAACTTGCATATTTAGCTGTTATTTATCAATAATATCGGCATTTAAGCCCTGTCAAACTTTCTAAATCAGAATAAAACCTACATGATGTTAAAGCACATTAAATTTTACACCAATATAGCGAATTTGATTAAAATCGTTGAAGCCGTTTTTGAGAAAATCGTAAAAAAAAAGTCCAAAATGCATGCTTTATACCATTATATGCCAGACTACCAGACTTTATAGACATTATAGACCACTAAAACACAGACCTTTATTCGAGACTTGGTTATTTGAACTCAGGAAACCCTAATACGTGTATTTTCATCGAAAATTGGAATCTGATAATGTTCCCGATCACAATAAATTCCATTACTATATATTTCATATATAGGTAAGTAAAAAAAACAAAAACTTGTTCTCCAGTCTGTGATTATAAACCAAAAGAACGATAAGAAGATGTTTTTTCGCATAGTCTTGTTTTTATTTTTGACGAGTAAGCCCTAATTGTGTCATTGCTAGCGTTTCTCATCCATTAAAATAAATCATTACGCACCTAATCTTTGGAAGCGTTTTCTTTATCAATACAATAGTATGTGATTTAAACTTTTCTTTTTTTTTTTTTTTTATTCAATTGTCTACTTCTTATTGTATGGAGAAATCATCAAGTGATAAGATGTGTTATTGCAGCTGTTAAACAACTTTTAGTGTTTATTAATTTATTATAGTAGATATCTCTTGTAAAATATAGCTTAATTTGGCTTAAACCATGGATTACTTAGTAATATATTATTATATGAGGTAAATCCATATTTAGAATAGAAATGTAAGAAAATGTTGAGATCGAGGTTATTTTCGAATACGATTTTTTACTTTCACTTACCTATATAGGAGATATATAGTAAGGGAAAACATTGCGATCGTGAAAAATAAAATTTCGAATTTCAGTTTTTAGGTAGGTCCCCTGAGTCCAAATTACTAAGTCCCGAAAAAAGGTCTGTGCGTGTGTAAGGTAAGTCTAGCCATAAAATGAAAAGTCGTATGAAAATGAAATTTAATATTTCATACAACTAACTATACGCCCGAGATGTTATAGCAACTTTTGCATCAAAATCGGATTATTTGACGAACCACTTTATACCATGCATTTTGCACCTTTTTACGATTTTCTCAAAAATGGCTCTAACGATTTTGATTAAATTAGCTATTTTGATGTAAAATTGAATGGGTTTTCTGATTGAAATAGTCTGACAGGGCTTAAATGCCGATATTTTAAATTTTCTTCCTCTAAACTACCTTTAATTTTCTACAATCCAAAAGATTAAACATATCTTAAGGACATTGATGAAGGACGGCTAAATATACAAGTTGAACGAATTCGATATCCAAATAAAGGAGAAAACTATAAAAATATTTGTTTAATGCATTTTTGTTTTGATCATAAGTATAATTTATATGTATAATATACCGTTGGAAAGCTAAAGATTCAAGAAAAAATATTATCTTATACACAAGCTAGTAAAAGTTAATAATGAGAGACGAAAAAGCGATAAAACTAACTGATTATTTTAGATAATAATATAATAGATTGTTTAATAAAACATATTTTTTTATAGAAATTAAATTTAATTAATTCTTTATTAATTTCACTCATTTTTGTCTTTAACTGTATTTGACAATTCTTTAATAGATTTTTACAACGGAGGTAAGTAAAAGTCGTGTGTTGCCCGCACCAGATTTTTAGAATTGATAATGAACGGCTAAATATTCAAGTTTAATGAATTCTGTATCTAACAACTAAGAGAGGATAGAGCAAACGAATATTTTAAATGTAATTTTTGTGTTTTTGAACATAAGAGCAGTAATATATATGTATAATATACAGTTGGAAAGCCAGTGATTTTAGAAAAAAATATTATCTTATACACAAAGTTGTAAAAGTTAAAGGAGAGTGATGAAAAGCCGATAAAAATAACTGATTGTTGTAGATAATACATAATAGGTTATTTAATAAAACACTTATTTATATCAAAAGATAATTTAATTAATTCTTGAACCTTTTTACTTTCACTTACCTTTGTATTTAAACTCTAACTGTATTTGAAAACTCTTAAATTGATTTTAACAACAAAGGTAAGTGAAGTCTTTCACGGACGAGATTTTTTATTTTGATATATATTTTTTTGACGAAAATTAAGACACATTGCTTTCAAATTTTAAAATGAATAGTGATTTTAATCTAAAAATTATTTTATGATCGTTGCGCAAGATTTTCTTCCTTATGCATTGAAGAAGTGTGTTTGCAAGAACACGGCGTAATTAAAAAAAAATAAGATTCTGAAAATATTTTTCAATTTACAATATTAATTCACAAAGTTTTCAAATTACGAAAATAATAAGTGCGTTTGATAGGTGATTTTTATTTTTTTTTTATGAAAGTCGCCATACACGTTCTGTTCGCTTGTAGTTCGCCGTAAGGTTTCTAGAAAGGGAAATAAAACACCCATTTATAATTTATTTATTTCTTTTGTTGGAAATTAAGTTCAGAATGTAATTTAAGTGTAGACAATTAAGTAAAGTCATATTTAAAGTATATTTTGATTTTAATTAAAAAAAAAAAAAACGTTAATATAGTTCTAAGGAACATTAAAAAATTACAAATTTAACCCAAAGAAGATCCATCTACTAATGCAACTCTTTGTTAATTTTTCGTATACTGCTCTAGAACTACTTGGAATTTAATTCTAATAGATGAATTTATCTCATCATGTCACATATTTTCGTATACGTTTTTAAAAAAATATTTTCGGGAAAATAAAAACAAACTAGGTTAAAATTATGACCAAGTTGACATCATTAGATTTATAATGGTGACACATTAAATATATTTTTAAGAAGAGGAATTTTATAAAAGTCCACTAAACTTGAAATACTTAAACTAAATTTTTTTAATTACATTTTTACCTAATTTTCACTTTTATAACCTCGAATTACCTAATTGGATGATTCGCGTTACAATTAGCATTCCTTAGTTTTTTAAAACGTATCACATCTTAAGATATTTATCAAATTTAGTGGCCATCCTAGGTTCAGTTAGGTTAAA
This sequence comes from Piezodorus guildinii, assembly GCA_023052935.1. Taxonomy (NCBI): domain Eukaryota; kingdom Metazoa; phylum Arthropoda; class Insecta; order Hemiptera; family Pentatomidae; genus Piezodorus; species Piezodorus guildinii. The sequence continues at coordinate 177,680,106 of CM041292.1, read as the reverse complement.
GAGGTCAAAACGTCATTTATGGCCTTAGAAATATCGAATCTAAAAAAAACAAAAAGTTTTATGAACTCAGGAAAATTTGCCTTAAGAACATATCAAATAAAAAATTAGAGGAAAATATTGGATATTCAAGATGTTTTAATAAAATAGATTTTTTTAAAATATATACACAGAAATGAGTAATAAGAATAAAAAAAATCATAGGTGTCCAAATTATTTACAATAAACATGTAAATAAAACATTAAGTTTTTTTTTGTTGACTACATTGTATTTTTATGAATGCATTCATATTAATTAGGCACGTATAAGATAATATAGTTTCGAAAAAACCGGTGTAGTATAAGGATCACACAAGTTTAACCTATTTTACTTTCACTTACCTATATATCAAATATATAGTAAGAGAAAGTATTGCTATTGCGATAATTTTCGAATTAAATTAAAATCGAAAATACACGTTTTAGGGATCTCTGAGTACGAATAACCAAGTCCAACAAAAAAGTCTGGGTGTGTGTGTGGTAGTCTAGCACCAAAACAAAGAATTGTACGGAATAAAGATTTTATTCAAGACAACTAGACGCTTGAGATGTTCCAGGAACATTTCAATTAAATCGGCTGACCTTAAGTGCTACTTTATACCATGCATTTAGCACCTTTTTACGATTTAGAAAAAACTTACTATGTCGATGAATACTTACTATATCGAACGTTTCTCAAGCATCATCAAGAGGCCATCATATACCATACATCCATAATAAAACTGAGGGAAAATTAGAGAGGATACAAGGAGCATGCGAGTGGAATAAGGGAGAACATGGCGGCAACGATGGAATAGTTTAAGAGTACTGATTGACCTTCGGGAGATTTGGGCCACATGTGGTTTCCAGGATAAGGTTTGGTCAATATGGATGCCTAATTTTTTTACCGAGGAACTGAGTGTGATGGGATGGGCTTTCAGAAATAAGGTAGGAAGAGAGAGAAATAGATGTAAAGAGGGAATTGGATCTAATAATGATTGCCTGAGCTTTTCCGGCGTTTAACCTTAGTTCGTTCTAATTCGCCATATAGCAAATCCTGTCCAGGTCTTCTTGAATACTGGTAAACGCGTCTAATAACTCAGAGGGAGGAAAGGATAAGTAAATCTGAACGTCATCGGCATATAGGTGGTAGGAGCAGTGGAGGATTGAATTAGGAAGATCATTTATAAAGGTATTGAAAAGGATAGAAGAAACACTTGAACCCTGGGCAACCCCCGAAGAAACGGTAAGAAAAGAAGATAAAGGTTTGTTGGGAATTTGAACTGATTGGGTACGGTCAGAAAGAAAAGACTGGAACCAGAAAATAGAGATGTAGAAAAAGGAAAGAGCTTTCAGCTTGAAGTAAAGGATAGAATGGTTCAGGGAATCAAACGCTTTGGAAAAGTCGAGGAATAATAGTACGGTCGGCTGTTTGTTATCCATTACAGTGTATATGTCTTGAGTGATTTTAGTAAGAGCAGATTGAGTGGAGAAACCAGATCGGAAACCGGATTGGGAAGGATTGATTGATTTGGATTCTTCAAGGAATTTCGACATTTAGGATTGGACTAATCTGTCTAAAGGTTCAGAGAGATTAGATAAGACGGAGTTCGGGCGGAAGTGTATTGTAGGATTTGGATTTTTGTTAATGGGATGGATTATGACTTTTATCCATGAGGTAGGAAATACTGAATTTTGCAGGGAAAAATTGTAGATGAAAAGGAGCGGTGGTAAAATTTCTGGGAGACTAAGTTTTAGTAGTTTAACAGGGATTCCGTCAAAGCCAATGGAGTTTGTGTGAGATTTCATAATTGAGGTGATTAAGTCAGTTAGTGAGATGACAGAGAAAAAGAAGTTTTCAGAGTTAAAAGATGGAACTGAGAGATGCAGGGAAGATGGTGATGATGAATTGTAAGAGGACGAAGATAGAAAGTAGGAGTTTAATTCTTCAGGTGAGACTGGAATGTCTGAAGAGTTAGTGGATTTACAGAGGGAGAGTTTTAAGGGAAAGGGCTTCGTGGAAATAATTAGATTTCGCTTGTCTGACTCTTGATTGTGTCAAGTTACGGAGTACCCTGAACGATTGGTAGTCATCCTCTAGTCTTGTGTGTCTATAGCGTCTTCGGGCGGCCTCAAGTCTCTTTTGAAGATCTTTTATTTCTTGACACAACCATGGAGCAGGACGGCGACGAAAGGTGTAGGTTTTGAGAGGAGCACGGGTATCTAGTATCCTGAGTAGTCAATGGACGAGGAGGAGTAAATTTCTTCCCAATTCAGAGACTCAAGATCTGGTAGAATAGTTTCACGGGAGAGGGCGTCAAGGTTACGGAATGTCATGATTTTAGGAAGGATTGCTGGAGTTCGGATATTGTAGGATATTTGGATTAAATCGTGGGATGACAAGAATGGAACTGGTAATTGGGAGGAGGAGAGAAGGTTCTCTGATGTATCTATAACGTAATCGTCCAACCAGGTATCAGTCCAGCGAGTATGATGGGTAGGAGCAAAGGGAACTATGAATAAGTGGAGGGAGAAGAAGAGATTTTCTAAGTAAAGTCTGTCATTGGAATGTGAAAGGAAGTTGGTATTAAGGCCACCGGAAATTATTATGTTATTATAAACAGGAACGTATTTGAAAAGGGTTGATTCAAGGGATTCGTGACGGATGAAGGAATAATCCGGAAGGAAAACAGAAGAGGAAGGGATGTAGGGTTTTAACCAAGTCTCGGAAACGGCGATAAGATGGTAGAAGTTTTGGGTGAAATATTGAAGGTATTCGTCGAAGTAAGCGGGTAAGGACTGGGCGTTAACGTGGCAGGTAGTTAGGATGCTAGACATGATGAAGGTAAGAAGGAAACTGCACGAGGATTAGAGGGAAGACGCTGTACGTATAATACTAAACATCCAAACACTATACGATTATAGCAATGTTGTGAAGACAATAGGAAGAGAGAAAGTAAGAAATATATATATATATATATATATATATATATATATATATATATATGTATACATAAATACACACTTAAACATAAAAAGAAAATCGTAACCCATCTCCTAGGCAAAGAACTAAACACTTGAATAAATACAAATCACAAAACAATATATGAAATACAATAATAGTGTAATATAGAGTATATAATTTACCGTGAAACGGTTAATCGTTGTTATATTCCGATTGAAGGCAGCAAGATAACGAGAGTCCTTATGTCAGCCGAAAACTTCTAGATCTCGCGCCTGGTCAATGTAGATGATAGAGTGGTCGTCTTCTTTTATATTATATTATATAGAATATAACTATGGATAAAGGGAATTTTGTTTCTATTCCATCTGATTTTTTTATCATTTGGAATATTTTATGAATTTCTAATCCTTGCTCTTTTAGATCTGAAGAAATATCGTCTATGGGGTATTCGGAGGGCATCCCTTTGAGAACGACTTTAGGTTTTATTTTATGTTTCGGAGTATAAGTATGAAAACCTTGGTTAAGAGATGTCAATTCATTTTTATGGTTATAAAATCTTCGTTAATGTAAACATAAAATATTTTTTTATTACCTCCATATTTCATGTTAATATTTTTTATTTTTGTTTTTAAGTGAGATAACACATTTTTCGGGTTTGAGTAGGCTGTATTTATCACAACTTTTGGAAACGTTAGGGGTGTCGGTTGGTTAGTTTCGACTTCTATTTCTTCATCTTCATCGGAAAAAATATCGAAATAGTTTTGAGTTGGGATATTATATTGGTACTAACCTCTTTTTCTTTCCGGTTGATTGTCGTCTTTTGTTGATGTGCTTGGGATAGCGACATTCATGTTTGTAGTTTTCCCAGAGGGGGCAATCTTTGGTTGACGATCAATTCCAGAGGCGATAGTCTTTCACTATATACTTTATGAAACACTAATTTAACAGTTTGTGCAACGGAAGTTAGTAGGAAGCGGAAAAATACTAATAATTGAAATAGAACGCACTAGGTAAACGTCTCCACTAGCCGGTTGCTACAGAGAGACGCAAAAATATCGATAACTAGCTATAACCCGCGGCTCTGCTCGCGAATATTTCATTTTGTCTTTATTTAAATTTGCATAAATACCTTAATGAGTGGTAACTATAAAACGCATATGATGGAGCAGTTGTTTGGGGATGTGGTAACAAAGAAATTGCCAATGAAACACACTTGTTTTCTTTTTCTTACTAGTGTGTTTTCTTGGTGGCTGCACCCTCAACCAACTTCCTTACCATATAGTCAAAACGGTCAACAACTGCTCCTTTATTATAAGACATATAAAATTTCAAGAAATATAAATATTATATTTTTTTACAATTACATTTATCAAAGTTGTTTTCAAGTGGAAATATTCCCATTCGTTGAATCGATGTATATCAATCACATTTATGTTGCAAACGTGACTATATACCACGATTACGTTACAGCTAAAATATATTGAGTAATTTTGGGTATGCCTACTTCTATTGCATATTTAACAGAATTAAATAGTAACGTATTAGACGAAAGTTAGAATCATGGTTGATGAGGAAAGTGATTTAAGAACAACTTGACCTATTTCTATAATTAATCTAATACAACTATAAATATATTTTTTCTAATATTGAGACACATTGAAAAAATAGAACAAAAACTACACCTCTTTATCTTTGTTTGCGGTTTGGTGAATTCAATTTGATAAATAAAGTAATTTAAATTAAAATTTCTACAAATCACGAAAGATGTTGATAGTGACTATATTGAATGATGTTATATAAAAGAAATACAGGCGAATAGCAATGAACTACTCATTTTATGATAAATAAAAGATTATTATTTCATGTCAGATACCAATTTTATTTACTCAATGTTACAATTACATACCAGTACCAAGTAGCCACATCCAAATTATTTAATAACATCGTTTTATCTTTTAAACATAACCGTTGCATATCATCATAACTCCTTTGCAACTCATAACTCATAGCAAGTCATTTAAGTGAGTACTAATAATTTTTCTGGAAACGTTTAGTAATATGTATTTTATTATAAATGGAAACTATAATGTGAATGTATATTTTGTAAGTAGGAACGCATAGAAACAATCAACTCACACTTATATTTGAATTAATAATCACATATGTGAAGATATGGGAAGGTTACTGGGAGGGAACCAGTGCTGCCACAGTTAAACAAATTTTGTTTTACGTTTTAGAAAACTATATTTTTCAAACATTTAGAACAGTAATAAAAACTATCCTATCATTTAAGTTGGACAAAATAATAGATACTTACGAAGTTTGATCTAAGTCGGTTCAGTAATTTCAGAGTTTATCCCGAACAAACATTGTGACACGAGATTTTTATATATATAGATAGATTATTTAATAAAACACATGTTTCTATCGTAACTTTTTGTAATTATTTCTTTGATATTTTTCATCTCTAAGTGTATTTAAAAATTTAAATTCGTGTGTTACACGCACCAGATTTTTCTAATATTCAATTTTTAATATAATATTTTGGTATAATCAGCATTTTTTAAAAACATTCGGTTATGTTTTATTTTTGAAACATATTTCTTATTGAGTGATACAATTTCTATGGGTACGGCTGTGCTATTTAACTAATAATTATAAATTAAACTAATATATTTTGTTTACATTTCACAATATTAATGCAACAATAATATTGTTACGATACTACTGTCAATTCTATGGAAATTGAAGATCATTACTCACTTACTCCTCATTAATTCAATATATATTGATATTTTAACTGTAACATCATTTAACTATAAGTCTTTCCAGTTCTAGTCCTTTCTAGAAAAAAAATATTTTCTTTGTTGTTAAATTTATTAATATTGCTTATTCAGGATTGCAGGATACCTTATCAGAAGTTTCACGAAAATTTTAGGAATAGAATGGGAACTCAGAGGAGGAAATGTGTTGAGGAAAGATAGAGGAGCGGTCATCGTGGCGAACCACCAGAGCATTCTAGACATCATGGGTAAATAGAGAGAATTTAATCTTTTATTACTTTCACTTACCTATATATGAAATATATAGTTAGGAAAAGTATTGCGATCGTGAAAATTTTATAATTCCAGTGTTTCAACGGAAATACAAATTTTAGGGGGTCCCCTGGGTCCAAATGATCAAGTCCCGCAAAAAGATCTTTTTTTTTTTCTTTTTTTTTCGGGTAGGGAAAAATCTTTCATCAGACGAAGTGCAACTGTCAGGCTACACAACAGTGTGAGATTCCTACTCACTAAAAAACTACCTCCCAATTCGTCTTTACCACCCCACGGAACCGCTGTCAAGCATTACTTCATGGGGGAGCAGAAGGGCTAAATGCCAGCTACTTTACTGGACATCTGATTTAAGCAAGGCCGATGCTCCGCCTCTCCTTTCTTGCTCCTGTACTCTGAGCTTTCTGCAGATTTGTGCTGCATAATCAGCTGCAGCGCTCCAACTCTCCTGACTAGCCATCATCAAGGAGACTAAATTTTCGGGTGATGCTTTTGTACTAAATTTAGCGTCTATCTCCGATCTTTCTCGAACGAATCCCGAACAAGAGAAGAATGCATGTTCCACTGTTTCTTCTATGGGATCACAAAATGGGCACAATGAACTTTCCTCTATTTTGAAACGGGCTAAGTACGCTCTGAAGCAACCATGCCCAGTAAGCAGCTGAGTGAGATAGTAATCTACATCTCCATGTTTCCGGGATAACCCTGTCGATATGTCGGGAATTAGGCGGTAGGTCCATCTTCCAGAAGATAAAGCGTTCCAGCGTCTCTGCCATATATCAAGTTTATGAACTCTCTCTTGTTTTGCTAAAGAAGCCCAGTGAGCATCCGTCTCTTCTTGTTTTCTTCGGTAGATCCTTCTACGTTCATCTGCCAAAAGATCAATCGGAGGCATGTCTGCGATGACGCATACAGCGTCGTAGGACACAGTGCGAAAAGCTCGAGCGACACGCAGGACACTTCTCCGATGCACACTAATAACTTTCCGGACATATGATTGCACTTGGCAGGATTCTGCCCAGATCGGTGCTGCGTACAGAAGCGTGGAACTGGCTACATTGGCCAGAAGCTTCCTCTGGTTTCCCCTTGGTCCACCAATATTTGGCATGATTCTGGCCAATTCATTTACCACATTCGCTGCTCTATTACTAACTTTATGCAGGTGTTCATCAAATCGAATTCTAGCGTCAATATGCACTCCGAGATATCTAATTGATGGCTTGGATAGGATATCGAACTCCCCGACGGTGAAACTGACTGTCTCCTTCACTTTCCTACTGGTTATCAATACTGCCTCAGTTTTATGATCAGCAAGCTGAAGGCCTGCCGCAAAAAGGTCTGTGTCTGTTTGTGGTAACTCCAACAAAAAGTCCTATGAAACTGAAATTTCATATGTAAGACAAATATACGCCCGAGACGTTACAAAACCTTTTTCATCATAATCAGCTTACCAGAAGAGCCAGATTATACCATGCATTTTGCACCTTTTTACGATTTTCTCCCAAAACAGCGCTATCAATTTTGATTAAACTCGGTATGTCCATGTAAAATTTAATGGCAGGCAAAAAAGTCTGTGGGTATGTGGTAAAATTTTTTATTAATCTTGCTATTGATTAATTGATAAACAATGGGCTTTAATATCATGTAATTTTTATTAGGATTCAAATAGTCTGACTGGGCTGAAATACTTTAAAATAATATATAATATTTTAAATTAAACGGATAAGTATATAAGTTGAACGAATTCGAAATCCAACAAAAGGAGGAAAGAGTAAAAATATTGTTTTATTAAATTTTTGTGTTTTCAAACATAAAAAAAGTAAAATAGACGAGTAATATACCGTTGGAAAACTACAGATTTTAGAAAAAATATTATGTTATATCCAAATAGTAAAAGTTAACAAAGAATGATGAAAAACCGATAAAACTAATTGATTATATTAATATTGATATAATAATATAATAGATCACTTGCCTTATACTTAGGAGAAGCGTAGCGGTGTCATTTCTCTTTTAAACTGTCGAATATCTATTTGTTTTGTTTTTTGACGAGTGGACCCTTCTGCCCATTTTATTAAGTTGCAAACGTTTTTCTTAATCACAATCTACCATCACACTTTTTCTCTTTGTAAGTTCTAAAAGTTTCTCGCTTTATTGATTAGTATTATCTATCATATGATAAATTCGTTTGTATTAGTTCTGCTCGAATCCCGGGGTCTTTCAGGCCTCGAATAAACTCTAGTCGCAGAAACAAATTTAATATAGGACAACCACATTCACGATTAAAATTACATTTTGTAGAAATTGACTTTAAGTTGTGATTAAAATTATTTATGTTTTCATGTTCCCGTCGAGTGCAAGAGATAAACTTATACTGTTGTGCCCAAATGCTAGAACGTGGATCAATATATTCTGAGAGTTTTTTGTAATTCATTGTAAGGAATTTTATTAGGAAGGCGTGGAAAACAGATTTCTCTTAGTGTCTGGTAAATTTTCGTAAGTAGAGAATTTAAAAATATTAAAACTTTCTTTTTCATCTTCTTCAATTTCGTTTTAAGAAATTATCGAAACTTTGAGAGAAATTAGAAAACGTCTCTATTTTCTCATTAAAAGTTTCGAATTTCAAGCCAAATGATTTGACTGATGCATTCGAATTTAAAGTTGCTGTTTTGCAAACTGAATGTTCAATATTTAATTTATTTTCAAATCAACTTAATTTCAAAAATATTTTTTCATTTAATAATTATACACTAAAGGCGGCGATACACAGTGAGAAATAGGGTATGTGTAGGTGAGGTGAAATGGCGATATTCACATCGTTGAGCGCGCTGGAAAGTTGGCAGAAGTAAATATCGTTATAGTTGATGTATTATATCACACTTTCATCTACTTTCCATAACAATATCAATTGTTATATTATTTCGGTCAAACTTTAACTAAAAATAGTTTATTTATATTCATATATATTTAATTGTGTTTCTATATTCCAAAACCATTATTTATTAATATGTATATTTTCACTGTTTGGATATTACATTTTAATTCTTTACTAGAAATTATATTATATATATTTTTAATATTATATATTAACACATTACACAGATTTCATAAATAAGATAAAATTTTAAAAATAAATAAAACAATAGCCCAAGAACCATAATTAGGACAAATAATTAATAGAGGTAAAAATAAAAATAAATAAAAAGCAATAAGGATTACACTGGAATACTGGAAAGGTACAAAGTTTAAAATAGAAATATAATGGAAACAGTGAGCCAATATAGACAAGTAGCAGTGTGCTATAAGATGTAGTGAAGGATGAAAAATGTTGTAGCAAGGAATAAGGTAATTAAAGTTAGTTAGTTTAAAATAGTTATGAAAAATTGCTGAGCTTCATTTTTCAAAGAAAAATATTTAAATAATGTAATTTTATTCAATAATGAAAGTATAAATAAATTGTTTCAGTCTTGAAAATGGGGAAACAACCCCGAAACGTTGACTAGGATGAAAAAATGTTAAAAGACTTATGAAATAAAGTGGTTAGATGATAAATGGAAGGAAGTATGTGCTTTTTTAAATGTTCCATATATTTTTGTATTATAGTTTGAGATTCATAAGAATTTGTTTTTGCGTTAAAAATCGATATAGAAATAGAAAAAATTTAAAGTGCTTTTACAAAGCAATGTAGCTGTCATAGGTGGCGTGCATGTTCCCGTCACTTATCACTTGTGTTGTTGTTGACGTTTGTAGTTGGTTAGGAAGTAAATTTGTATAAAATGTAGAAAAAATGTTTATACATTACTCTTATTATTATTAAAACAAGATGAAACCAATCGAACATTCATCTTTACATAAGAACTTAGTAACCTAAACAAAGCTAACCAACCTTTTCAACAACTTTCTTGAATAATCAGCTGTTCACACATCCGCCACTTTGCCGAGTACTGTTGCGTACTCACACAGTGTACACGCGCACATTTTTACTCTCACGGAGTTTTCACCACCCTCTACTATCGCGAGAGTACTTTCACCTCACCTACACATACCCTATTTCTCACCTTGTATTGCCGCCTTTAGGAACCCTACTTAATCAATCTTATCATTCTCACAATTCGAACAGCGGTTTTTATTTAACATCTGTTATATTTAAAATATAATAGTAATTTATTCTTAACAATTTATTTTCATCTTTAAATGTATTAAAAAAATTCTTAAATTCATTATAACAACGGAGGTTAGCGAAAGTAGTGTGCTGTGTGCACCATTGCACTAGACCATGCTTCTCCCTTTTAAACTAAATTTAATGTTTTTAGCTTTGTTTCAAGCAGCTGACAGTTGTTCAGTTAGCGCACCAATTTTTTTTTTTTTTTTAAACATTGCTACTGACGATTGCAGGTATGTTCAACATCTGGGAAGTGATGGACAAGTGCACGGCAGTGGCTAGGAAGGAGATCCTCTACTTCGCTCCGTTCGGACCGATGGCCTGGCTAGGCGGCCTGGTCTTCATCGACAGGGTCAATCCTCAGTCAGCCAACGACAAGCTCAAATCAACAGCTCATCTCTTGCACAGCAAAAAGGTATCTTCATCCTCTTAGCTTTACATTTTTAGTTTTAAATACTTAGACAGTCAATAACGATCCTACAACTGCCTCTCAAACTCTCCAATCCCACATCACAGATTTTGAGGTATGATGTCAGAATTGGAGAATTAAAATCAATTATAATAAATCCCAACAAATTACCTTTACCCTTCGTCGTGAACCTATGACATCCTGCCCTATAGTCTTCTTTAATAACATTCCGCTTGTTCCTGTTGAACAGATCCGATATCTAGGACTCCTACTTCACAAACGTTTAACTTGGAATCCGCACTAAAATTCAAAATACAAGAACATGCACGCCGCTTGTGGTTATTTCAACACTTACCAGACAGACGCTCTAAGTTTCCACTTAACTTCAAAAAGGCTCATCTACATGACGATCATAAGGTCAAACTGGACCAACGTAGTTAGCTTTGGAGCTCTACTGAACCATCCAACTCTTCCTGTATCCAATCCTTACTAATACTTTGTCACGAATAAAATCATTCACAAAGACCTTAATGTTCCATAGGTTCCTGATTTAGTCCGTTCCAGTCATCACTCCTCCCATGAAGAACTCCACTCCCACTCTAGTCTATTAGTTTCAATCCTTGCTTCCTCTTCAATTAATGATAATCCCCCGAGGCGTCTGAAAAGAATATGGCCTCGAGACCTTCTTGTTTAGACTTACTACTAAAGAGGGCTTTAATGGGCAGTTTCTCTTCATGTTTTTTTTTGTTTTTTTCATGTATTTTATCATTAATCAGCATATTTACTTTTTGTATTATAATATACAGTTGTAAATTTCAATAAAAATATATTTAAAAAAAAATCTTCGACGTATATCTATGACCTGCTCTACAGTACCTATACAGGGTGTTTTGTAATTTGCACGGCACTATTTTAGATATGTGTTCACTAACCTGAAATAAACAAAGCAGTTCATATGAACATATATCTCAAACTCATTTATTAAACAGATATCAAAGGTTAAAGATTTCTTATTTATTTACCACATTAAGACTGACTGTACAAAGTTTAACGTGTTTAATAAATGAATAACAGGTTTTATTCACCCGATAAACAAATGAAGGATAAGCAATGACATTAGTTGCTCATCTGTTTGTCTAGTTCAGTGTGTAAAACTTTGTAAAGTGTATCATCGCTGTATTTATCATAATTTGTTTAGTTCTGTGTGTTTTATTGAGAGTTAATACTGGGACACCGTTAAATTTATTATAATTATCGGAGACGCCATAAATTTAATAAAGAACAAACAGATATACTTTTAACTTATGTCGAAGTACACAGAAACGCTGCTGGTCGAAGATATCGTAAAAAATTTCCTAACTGCAAAGTGAATCAATTTTATTTTTAAGTGATATAATTATTTTTTGTCGAATCTATTGGGTTGTTTCACATGAAATGTCCGTTTTTATAGTTTCTGAAATACATAAAGGATTTTGCAGGTCTCTGTTGTTTTCTTCCGAATGTTTACATATTTAAAGTAAAAACAGTAACTAATCCTCTACATTTGTGTTATAAACATTAGCTTCCCTATCAATTACCTACTTTTTAGTATACCTCCAAATACGCACATGGAAATACGCCATTTTCGAGTAATATTTTTGTACGAGTTTAAACTCGGCCATTCAGCAGCTGAGGCCGCTAGAAATATTTGCAAGGCGCTTGAGGAAGGGAGTGTTAATGAACGGACCATTCGCCGTTGGTTTGCTAAGTGTTCAGCTGGGGATACCGACTTGGAAAACTTGCCCCGAGGAAGACCTCCGTCCCTAATAGACAACGATGTCCTCAAACATACAGTAGAAGGAAACCCCTACCAAATAGTTAAAGGACTCTCAGCACAACTAAATGCAAGTGTATCTACCGTTTCCAGACATTTAAAGTGTATTGGGAAAGTAAAAAAGCTCTATACATGGGTACCTCATAATCTCACTGAGCGGCAGCAATTGAAATGCCTTGAGACCTACGTTTCTTTGCTTGCGAGGCAAAAAACCGAGCCTTTTCCTGAAATAATAATTACCTGCGATGAAAAATGGATCGCATATGACAACCAGCCCGGGGTAAATGCCAGAAGCGAATTTGCATCCCAAAAAATTGATGGTTACAGTATGGTGGTCCATGGCTGGGATAATTCATTATTCCTTTTTACCTAGAGGTGAAACCATTACCTCTACAACGTACTGCAATGAAATTGAACAAATGCACTCAAAATTATTTTTAAAAAAACCTGGATTGGTAAATCGGAAGGGTCCTATAATCTTACACGACAACGCTAGACGACCCCATGTTTCAAAAAATACCGTGCAAAAATTGAAAGAACTTGGCTACGAAGTTCTTCCGCACCCACCATATAAAGGAAAACTTTTTGAAAATGATGATCAAGCGAAAAGTGCGTTTTCAGATTTTGTTTTACTTCAAAGCTCAGAGTTTTTTCGTTGGGGGATAAAAAAGTTAATGCCACGTTGGGAAAAATGTGTGGAAATAGAAGGTAAATACTTCGAATAAAATTATCTTGTTTTCATATCGTATTTTTAATAAAAATCCTTTATCTTTAAAACGGACATTTCATGTGACGCAACCCAATACAAAATTAAAGGCACTTTAGAGGATGAAAGTCCTAAATTTCGGTATTTAAGACCTCAGACTATTTTAATCAGAATGAAATCTATATCTATCTAGATATTAAGGCCCATCAAGTTTTACATCGATATAAGGAGTTTAATCAAAATCGTTAGAGCTGATTTGTTATATTAAATATGAAATTTCAGTTTCTTACGACTTTTCGTTGTCTTGCAGCACACGGACACGTGGACACCTATACCTTTTCAGGACTTGGTTATTTGTATCTAATGAAGCCTGAAATGTGTATTTCCGTTGAAAATTAGAATTTGAAAATTTTCACGATCTCAATACCTTATGATTTCATTTATAGGTAAATGAAAGTAAACAAATCTTCATAATGTTGAATACATTTTTATTCATTGTTCTGATATCTGTTATATAATTAGATAGGAACGCGATTAACAAAGATTTTCCTGTGATGGCACGTGGTTATAATATCATTCGTACATAGTCCAATGTCCCTACATACCAGACCTCTAGCCTCTTGATATATACTGTAAACTGGATGCCGCACAAGAAACCGGTTATCGTTTCTATGCTTTTTTATATGATATAATAGGGGTACTCACTACGTTTGCAATAGCATATTTTTCGTGCTATTTTGCTAAACCCGTCGAGTTTCTATAGTTATTTCCTGTAGAAACTCGATGGGTTTAGCAAAATAGCACAAAAAATATGCTATAGCAAACGTAGTGAGTACCCCTATAGTAAGGGAAACTATTGCGATCGTGAAAATTTTCGAACTCCGGTTTTCAACGGAAATACACATTTTAGGGTCTCCTGAGTCCAAATAATCAAGTACCGCAAAGGTCTGTGAGAGTGTGTGTGTGTGTGTGTGTGTGTGGTAAGTTTAGAGCAAAAACGAAAAATCGTACGAAGTTGAAATTTCATATTTAAGACAACAACCGAGATGTTACAGCAATTTTTTCTTGAAAATCGGCTAACCAGAAGTGCTACTTTATACCACGCATTTCCTCCAAAACGGCTCTAACGATTTTAATTAAACTCGCTACATTGATTTAAAATTTAATAGGCTTTTGATTTAGGGGGGATTTGATGTAGGTTTCATCTAGATGGGAATAGTCTGACAGAGCTAAAATGCCGATATTTAATAAAAATTAGGCTTATCATCTTGTTAGCATATGTAAATAACGTTTAAGTATGCAAGTTGAACGAATTTGATATATAATTCTTGATAAAATAAAGGAGAAAAGTGCAAAAATATTTGTATATGCAGTTTCTGAACACAAGAATAGTAATATAGATGTATAATATACCGGTAGAATTTGTAATAAAGATTTTAGAAAAAATATTATCTAATACACGGAACTGGCCAAGGAACAGTGATGAAAATCCGATAAAACTAACTGATTGTTGTAGATAAAAATATAATATATTATTTAATAAAACGCATGTTTCTATCAAAACTTTATGTGTTTAACTCTTTGATCTTTTTTTTATCTCTAAGTTTATATAAAAATTCTTTAAGTAATTTTAACAACGGAGGTAAGTGAAAGTCGTGTGTTGCGCGCCCCAGATTTTTCAAAGTACATTTTTGCGAGTAAAATTAGGATAATAAGTAGTCAAGGCAACGGATATCCATAGTAAAGAAATATTTTATTCAAACAGCAATAGTGATTACTCTTACAACAAAAGAAGGACAGTTCGAATGTTTTTCGAAGCAATTGATTTGAACGACCATGGAAATAAATAATTATCATTTCCTTCGTAAATAAGTTAAGGCTGTACGCAGAATTAAAAATCGTTTCGTTTACATTTAAAGGTAGCAGATGAAAATTCACCATATAAGACAATACCTATGATTTGCTCTTGTCACACCGGAAGTTGTAAATAATGTAATTGCATCGGATGAGTTGTACAATGGCATTGTGTATATTATTCTCATAATCCTTTTCTCATATAGTCATTTATCTCTGCCAAAATATTTTTTTATTTAAAAAAAAACACATAAATTATGAGAATTCTGAAAACAATAATTCTTTTCTATTATTATAAATGGGAAACTCTTGTGTAGTTTGTTTCGACAACTTCATTACCGTTCGTTATCTAACCGACCTTTAAGATATGCAATAATTCAGACCTCAGACTGCTGACTGAGAAGTACTCAGCTCGTATCCTCCGTAAATGGCCACTAGTAACATGCTGGACGATACAGGCAGAAGGCTGAAAAGAACTTGGATGAGGGACCTCCTGACCTAAAGGCATGATAGGAAGCAGGCCAGACAGAGGGCCGCTGGGCGTTTTCTCTCTATCATGCACGCCTCATTCAAAATCTTCCTCGAACTCGCTAATTGTCAACATTGATTGACTGGTGTAAAAAAAAAAAGTTATAATCAATTTAAGAATTTGATAAAAAATTTAGAGATGAAAATAAATTGTAAAATAATTAATTACATTTAGTTTTAATAGAAAGATGTTTTAATTAAATAATCTATTATATTATTATCTACGACAATCGGTTAGTTTTATCGGGGTTTCATCACTTTGCATCTACAATTCTGTGTATAAGGTAACATTTTTTCTAAAATCTTTCGCTTTCCAACGGGATATTATTGATCTATATTACGTTTTTATGTTCAAAATAAAAATGAAAAAATATGTTTACCCTTTTCTCCTTTCGTTGGATATCAAATTCACTCAACTTATATATTTGGTTAATTTATTCAAATATACAAAATCAAAAGGATGAAATTTTAAAATATCGGCATTTAAGCCCTCTCAGACTATTTCAATTAGGATAAAACCTACATCGTGTTAAAGCCCATTAAACTGTACATCCAAATAGCGAGTTTTATCAAAATCGTTAAAGCCGTTTTTGAGAAAATCGTAAAAAGGTGCAAAATGCACGGTATAAAGTGGCACTTCCGGTCAGCCGATTTTAGTGAAAAAGTTGCTGTAACATCTCGGGTGTATAGTTGCTCTAAATATGAAATTTCAGTATTTTCGTACGACTTTTTGTTTTCGCGCTAGACTTACCACACACACACACACACACACACACACACACACACACACACACTTACTTTTTTTTCGGGACTTGGTTATTTGGACTCAGTCGCCTAAAACATGTATTGCCGTCGAAAACTGGAATTTTGGATCGCAATACTTTCCCTTACTATATATTTCATATATAGGTAAGTGAAAGTAAAAATTCTTAAATTGATTTTAGTAACGAAGGCAAGTGAAAGTCGTATGTTGCCCGCACCAGATTTTTTAAAATTCGCTTTCATGTTATGTTGCAGGCTAAGCTGTGGATGTTCCCAGAAGGGACGAGGAACAAGAAGGGCAAAGTCCTGCTGCCCTTCAAGAACGGGGCCTTCAGGGTGGCCATCTGTACCCAAGCTCCCTTAATACCTCTCGTCTTCTCTCCGTACTATTTTATTGATTCAGTCAGTAAAACCTTTTCTCAAGGTAAGCTATTTAATAACTTACCTAAGCTATGGTAAGCTATTTAAAATAATGAAACAAGTCAATATGATAAACTAGTTCATAAATGAAAGTTTGGGCAGTAATAATAGTCTTGGGGCCAGCGATCCAGAAGTTTCATTCACGATATCACCAAATGCTGCCTACACCGATTCGTCCAATGATCGCCGTTCAAGCCCAAGCCCCCGGGATCAGTCTTAACACAATCCTCCCATCGGCCTTCTAGTTGCTTCAAGGTATACTAACTTTTTTGGAGTTCGTGGTTTCTCCTACAGCAGTGGTGCTGAAAGTGCTGGTCTAGAGCCGCATATGGCTCTTTGGCTACTTGTACGAGACTGGCGCACCTTTCTTCTTCTGTCTTTAATTCGGCTCTGCTGCTGTCCTGGGCCACGATGACCACCAGATCGTCGACGTAGGCCGTGGCAAGGAAACTTGCTTCATCTAGTTCCCCCAACAACTGATCGAACACGAGCTCGAAGGCAGAGGATATGTCGAAGAGAACTAACATGACATACTTCTCCGCCCTCTCATCCACGTCTCTTCGCACTCTCAGCAGGGCATCAGTTGTTCCCTTGCCCCGTTTCGAGCCGAACTGCCGTGGATAGCTATGCTGGATGTGGTAGGTACCATCGCAAGGAGGATTCTCAATGAATTTATTGTTAATGATGCCAAAACCAAGTATATGGTATGGGATCAAGCTTCAAGATCGAAAGGCACCAGCGTTTATTTTGGACCCTACATATTGGAGAAGGTCTCCGAGTTCGTTTACCATGGATCGAACATGCAACAATGATGCTGCCGTTGAAATCAAATAGAAGACTTAGATAAAACTAAATAAGGAGAATGCAGATATGACAAAATATCCATTTCGTAAAAAATGTGTTCAAGTACATTTTGGAAATCAATATCTTATATACTGAACCAGAGATCTTTTAATGGACTGTAGAGGTAGAGGGTTTAATTTATGCATTTAAATAAATAATACTCTTTAAATGCTTAGAGGAGTATATATAAAATAAAAGCATATGTGGAAACAGTTGGATTATACTGATCCGCAAACAGTTGGATTATACTCAAGCAGAGCAAATCGCCAATTACCCGTTTTACGTCTCGATTTGCCTAGAGTAAGCAAATCCCATTACGTATCTTTCGTCAGTTATTTGTTTTGCTTCTACTGCTTCAAGTGGCTCTCATATCAATCACTCTAGTTAAACCTGTTTGATTAGAGATTTTGATTTAGGCTACTGTGTTATCAATCCGTCCTCTATTAGAAGTATTTAAGATCTTTTTGGTATGTTCTTGACCATAAGCAGGTCAGGAAAAACTTCCTTGAGGGTCTCTTGAGCGAGTGTAAGCGGGAAGATTATCCATGTAGGATTAAAAAAAAAACTGTACCACTACAACCCATGAAGAGTCTTGAACTCACTACATATAGATTGTTTCTACTGTTTCTAGGCCAAAGACCGTGTAATGAGGTTTTAAAGGAAGTGAAGGCGAAGAAAATAAACAGCCTGGTACTGCACAATGATAACAAACATATTCCTCTATATCCTTATAGATAAAATAATGAATAAAATAATATAACAGCGGAGAGACAAAATGAGGAGCGCACTTAAACAATATTTAACAGAGATAAAAGACAAAAATAATTAAATATAAAGCGAACAAAAATATAAACTTGTTTGAAGCAGTGACAAATCCATTTCACATAATCTCTTTGCTCCAAGCAGCTGTGTGTTTGTAACCTCACTCTATCACAAGGTGATTAGGCCTTGATCATGCTCAGCTATCAGGTCTTTCCCCATCGGGTACCCAATTTTAATAGGCTGAATCGACGCAAGGAGGATCTCCATACCCCAAGGTCGCCCCACGGCTGAAATAACAGGATAAATAATATTCCTCCACAGCCGTGATTCGAACCCAGCGCCTGAGACCCATTTTATGGTAGTAACCATAATTATGTTATGGAAGAGTGATATCACGTTTTCCGCAATTTAAAACAAAAAAAAAAATATACCTCTACATCGTTGAATATTAAACATAAAAATATCTTTTAGCACTCAAATGAAAGCATATTAAATACTTGATGATTTACTATATAACGATTATCCTCATAGGATAAGCCGTTTCCGCGATAGAAACCATAATTGTGTTGGAAAAGAGTGATATTTTGTGATATTCCCTTTTTGAATGTCACCATTTTATAATTCACCGGTTTTGAGTTGGAAGACGTGTATTTTTTGCTTTACCTTGATAGATGCTTTGCTAATACTAAAACATAACATACTGGCTGACGGACTATTACTATATATTACTAATTTTATATAATATTCCAGGCAAGATAGTGATATCAGTGCTGGAACCAATCCCTACCGAAGGCCTCACACTGGACGACATCGACTCCCTCAAAGAGAAGACCTACAAAGTCATGTCGGAGGAGTACGAGAAGCTGCACAAGGAAATCAACGCACTTCGGCAGCTCTCACCAGATCTCAGCAGCAACAACAATACTTAAAACCGAGCGAACTTTCTAAACCAATGAGACTTATTTAAAAAAATCCGATTGGACTTTCATGAGATCGTATAAAAGTATTCCATTTCTGCAGTAAGTAATGTTGAAGTGTAAAACTTTTCGTAGGAGAAGTTGGTTGTGGATGAGGTGAATGAAGAAACAAACAAATAGCAAGACTTATTTAATTATGTGCCTATGTTTCGGCATCAATCATAAATGCCAAGCTAAGAAAAACAACATAACAACCAGTATATAATATGTTGTATACGACATAATATTTATAATATTTAGTCCCTAGTTGTCACTTTATATTACCTTATACGACTTTTTGTATCAGATAATATTTTTTTCTAAAATATTTCTCTTTCCAACGGTATATTATACGTATATATTAATGTTTTTATTATAAAAAAATTTGTTTTGCTATTTTATCCTTTAGTTGGTGATCGAATTCGTCCAACTTGTATATTTAGCAGTCCTTTATCAACATCATTAAGATGATATGGTTAATCTTTTGGAAATCACTAAATTAAAGGTAGTTTAGAAAAATGAAATTTAAAATGTTAGACTATTTCAATCAGAATGAAAAATATATTATGTTAAAGCTTAATAAATCTTACATCGTTATAGTGATTTGAATCAAAATCGTTAGAGCCTTTTTTGAGAAAATCGTAAAAAGGTGGCAAATCATGGTATGAAGTGGCTCTTCTGGTTTGCCGATTTTGATGAAAAAGTTGCTGTAACATTTTGGGCGTATAGTTGTCATAAATATGAAATTTTAGTTTCGTACGAGTCTTTGCTTTTTTCCTCTAGACTTATCACACACATACAGACCTTTTTTTAATTAATTAATTAATCAAGGGACTTGGTCATTTGGATCCTAAAACGTGTATTTCCGTTAAAAACCGGAATTCGAAACTTTTCACGATCGCAATACTTTCCCTTACTATATATATTTCTTATATAGGTTAGTGAAAGTACAAAAAACCAACAAAATTCTCACTAATAAGTGACTTAACAAATTTGTACATGCATGTAATGAGAAATAAAATGATAAAATTATTTATTTTTTTTAATTCTCTTTGTTTATTTTAATTATTTATAAATACTGGTATGTTTAGTTTATATATCTGTGCAATATGTATAAACAGGGAATTAACCATACAGATTTAAACATTTGTCACTAAGCATCATCAAATTTTTTAATAATTTACAATTTCTTTCAAACCTTGTTGTTATATTATTTTTTGAACCATTAATGATGGCCTGAACTTCGTCACGTGAACACAATACGTATGATGATATATATGCGTGTGATCGCATCCTAACCCAATTTTTCGCCGTCATAATTTCTCTCAAAAAATGGAATACTTTTATATTTCGTTACTCTAATACATATATCTTGTCATTTCAATACCGGGTTCGTCTGAAGTTATACTTAGACTAAGGTGTATTATAGTAATTATTATAGTATATTATTGTATTATAAAACCACTAAGTTTTTTTTTTTTAAATGTATAAAATAAATTTAAATTTTATTTTATCTATACTATTAATGAATGGGATCAATGTTATTATTTTATTTTGTGTATAGTTTAGACTTAGTTCATAAAATTATTTAGTATTAGTATGATACATCAATATAAGTTATTTAGCAAATGTGATACGTATTAAGATTATATGTTTTTAAAAATATATTTTCAAAAGATATTATAAATTTATTTTCTATTGTCATATTTTACTTTTAATCCTTCATATCCAAATTTCATATGACTGTAACAAATGTATTTTATATTATCGATGAAAATTGGTAAAAATTTAGATTATTGTTTCCAAAGAAAATTTTTAAATTGATCGCAATTCTTATTAATCACTAAAAAAAAATATTAAATTAAAACTAAAAAAATAGAATTCAGGCAGTCATAGGGACGGCCGATAGAAGTGAAAACATCTTTTATATTCTCTATTTTTGCTGGAATTCTTTCGGAATGAAGAATACGTTCATTAAAGTAGATTATGTTGAGACTTCATTTAATTGTAAAACATCATCTCCTTGTAGAGATATATCATCTTGAAGTGTCATCGTAATCTGAATGTGACTGTAGACTGTATGAGTCGGTGGTATACATTGCATTTTTTTTTTTTTTATATGGACCTGCCATTTGTATCTAGGAAATTCAGACATTAGGAATAATCTTTATAGTTTTTTTCACAGAAATAACCTCAGTTTCTCTCCCAAGTAAACAAAACACATATGTTTTAATTTGTAATGAAATATAGATTGTGCTTAATTGAAATCTATATTATTAAAATTAATTAATATAATTAATTTATATTTATAATTAATTAAAATGTCATATTTTTATACTCATATAATCAAGATATTATTTAGATTTCGCTTTACCGCGATTTAAATATTGAGAGTTAGATCATCAAAGATTAATGGAAGGAATTAGTTCGGGTGGCGGTCATTAAATGAAACAACTAAATAGTTTCAACTATTTATTGTTTGCCCTGGCATCCGGACTAATTCCTTCCAGTAATTCTCAACGGTCAACCACAATCATAGATTAATATTTTTGTGCAAAGTAATGTTTTAATAATATTTACAAATATCGATATTTTAAATTCAAGGGAATTAAGATATTCATTATATTAACTTTATATACAGCAAGAGGTAAGTTCTAAGACATTGTTTATCTGTCGTGTCTTTACTCGTTCATTTGCAACTGAGTTTAATTCAATTAAATACTGAAATAAAGTATTATAAATATCGATATTTTTTGCAGATAACACCGGTATCGATAACGTACACGGAAATTGATATTGTTATCCTATCTCTAATATATAGGTATAAACAGAGCGCATGCGCCAGTTTAGAGCATTTTGGTGACGTTATCGTGGTTACAAAATCAAACCTTTTAGCCGAAAATCGCATAACGTGCCTAAAGAAGTTTTCACTTTAAAAAAAATATCAAATTTTTTATAATTTTTACAAAAATAAAGGTATGTTAGAGGTAGAAAATTTAAAATACCGGCAATTTCAATGAGAAGACAATTGAAGATTATATCTTAAATACAACATATGTTAAATAAAAACAGCTGTTCTAATTGTGAGAATAATAAAGAGTGATTATTAGTGATAAGTACGGTTTCTAAGTGTATAATTATTAAATATTATCGACGATGGATAAATTAAAATCAAAACGTGCAGATAGTAAAAGTCAGCTTACAAGGCTGGAGAAGTAATTACAAGAATCGCAAGAATCATCACTATCACTTTGGAAATAACTTACTATTACGATAGCTTAAGGGAAATAAATGACAAACTTCAGGAGATTCAAGCTGGATTTGAAGCTTAAGTTAGTGAAGAAAATCCCTCTGAACTTTTCCGTTACAGGTTTAATTTTGATGATATACATGAAAAAATATTTTTGAAATTAAGTAAATAAATTAAATATTGAACATTCAGCTTGTAAAACAGCACCTTTAAATTAGAATGCACCAGACAAAATAGAGACGTTTTCAAATTTCTCCTAAAGATTTGATAATTTCTTAAGACTTAACGAAATTGAAGAAGATGAAAAGAAATTTTTAAATTCACTACCTCCGAATATTTACCAAAAAATAAGAGAAATTTTTTTTTCAGGTCTTCCAAATGAAATCCCTTAAAATGAATTAAAATGAACTATCTCAGAATATATTGATCCTCGTTCTTGCATTTCGGCACAGCAGGCATTCAACGGGAACATGAAAGCATGAATAATTTTAGTCACAACTTAAAGTCAATTTCTACGAAATGCAAATTTAATTGTGAATGTGGTTGTCCTATATTAAATTTGTTTCTGCGACTACAGTTCATTCGAGGCCTAAAAGACCCCGGGATTCGAGCAGAATTAGTACAAACCGAGAATTTATCATATGGTAAAACTAATCAATAAAGCGAGAAACTTTTAGAACTTTTAAAGAGAAAAGGTTTGATGGTAAGTTCTGATGAAGAAAATGTGTTGCAATTAAATCCATTAAAACTTACATCGATATAGCCAGTTTAATCAGAATCGTTAAGCCATTTGGAGATCATTGTAAAAAGGTGAACGAATTCCTGCAACGGCTCAATCATATTATAAGTGTCTGTAATATGAAATTTTAGTTTCATACGACTTTTTTATTCGTTCCGGACTCCCACCACAAACAGACTTGGTTATTTAGACTCGGAGGACCCTAAAACGTGTATTTCCGTTAAAAACTGGAATTCGAAAATTTTTAGGATTGTAATACTTTCCCATACTTTATATTTCATATAAGGTTAGAGTAAAGAATAATCAAAATTCATATTAATAAAAGACTTAAATATACACTCAAAACCAAATAAAATATATAAAGTGAAACACACGACTCTCATTTACAAATTAATTTTAAATAAAGCTGAATAACATAGATAAAATTATAATTTAAATCTAAATAATTTTACATATTATACAATATAAACATACTTGTATCCATTCGCACTAATAAGTTGCCGGAGCAAAACTGATAAAAATAAAAAGAATAATTTTTTCAGTGTACGTGATCATACTTAAGTTTTAAAACCTAATTATAGGCAGTATTCCTTATCGTGTCTATTTCAAAGGCAAAGTTTTACTCTCGCTTTCTTATATATGAAATATATATACATAGAGCAATACACATACAAAACTATTACAGGGTGTAAAGCTATTCGTAGGAGAAGTTAGTTGCGGATGGGGTAAATTAAGAAACACACTCAAATAAGCCAGACTTATCTAATCGTGTGCCAACGTTTCGGCATTAATCATAAAAGCCAAGCTAAGCATACAAGATGAATACAACATAGCATACAAAGAAAGAACTCTGGTACGCGCAACACACGACTTTCACTTAAATTTCGTAATTATAAACAATTTAAGAACTTTTAATTAAAGTTTGACTTTAAAAAAATCTAGTGCGCGCAACACACGACTATCACTTACCTTCTTTGTTAAAATCGATTTAAGAATTTTTCAATACATTTAGGGATGAAAATAAATCGTTAAAAAATTGATTAAATTGGTGTTTTGATAATTAATATCTTACATTTTAGTTTTATCCGCTTTTCATCGCTGCCCATTAGCTTTTAAAATTTTGTGTATAAAATAATACTTTTTCTAAAATCTTTAGCTTTCCAACGGTATATCATACATCTATTTTTCTGTTCTTATGTTCAAAAATTAAATCAAAAACATTTTTTCGGTTCTTTTCTCCTTTAATTGGATATCGAATTCAATCCATATTAAACTTTTACCATATATTTACCCGTTTATTATCAAAAAGTAATAAATGCCTCCGCCTCTGCTTCGCATTGGTGCAATTTAAATGTGGTGTAATTTATGTTTAAAATCTTCAGTTTCATCAATTAAAAGTTTTAAGATGAGAACTATAATATATATGTAAAATGTGAATGTGAAAATTTTCGAATTCCAGTTTTCAACGAAAATACATGTTTTAGGGTCGGTCCCCTGAGTCCAAATAACCAAGTCCCGAAAAAAGGTCTGTGTGTGTGTGTGTCTGTGTGTGTGTGTCTGTGTTTGTGTGTGTGTGTGTCTGTGTTTGTGTGTGTGTGTATCTGTGTTTGTGTGTGGTACCTCCCGGGCGGAAACAAGTCATATGAAACTGAAATTTCATATTTAAGACAACTATACGTCCGAGATGTTACAGAATATTTATCATCAAAATCAGCGGACCGAAAGATGTACTTTATACCATGCATTTTGCACCTTTTTACGATTACAGTTTTAAAGATTTTGATTTAACTCCATATATCGATGTAAAATTGAATGGGCTTTAATGTCATGTGGATTCATTCTGATTGAAATAGTGTTACAGTGCTTAAACGCCGATATATAAAATTTTCTTTCTCCAAAGTACCTTTAATTTTGTAGATTTTAAAAAAAATTGGAACATCACCTTATTACCATTGATAAATAACGGGTAACTATGCAGATTGAGCGAATTTGATAAACAACTAAAGGAGCAAAATGCAAACATATATTTTTATGCAATTTTTGTGTTTTTGAACACAAGAATGGCAATATAGATGTATAATATACCGTTGGATAGCTAAAGATTTAAGAAAAAATATTATCTGACACACGGAATTGTAAAGGGTAACGGAGAGTGATGAAAAGTCGATAAAACAAACTGTTTCTGGTATTTTCACGTTCACGTTGACCGCGCTGCCATCTGGCGTGATTACGAGTTAATTGACTTGGAGGTGATTACCCCAAACACTAACTGATTGTAGTAGATAAAAATATAATAGATTATTAATAAAACACATGTTTCTAATGGAATTAAATTTAATTAATTCTTTAACAATTAATTTTTTGTGTCTACATACAAAATTCTTAAATTGATTTTAACAACAGAGGTAAGTGAAAGTCGTGTGCCGCGCGCACCAGATTTTTTTTATTAATCTACCGCCATTTTTATGTTACTGTGGCTAATAGGACGATATTGAAGATTGGAAGTACTAAATTTTACCCATCCAGGCTTTATTTGGATGAGGATCAATACCACCCGACTTAGCGCAGCCTCTGGACCACCATTTTACGTTCCTTCTGAATGATGGCATAACAATATTGATAGTACTTGTATAACAATATTGATAGTACTTATAGTGTTGTTACTGCCGAACTTACAGCTATTCTAAAAGCAGTTCATCTAGCTAGAACAACATTAGAAAAGTCAGTAATCATTTGTTCTGACTCGCTCAGTGCTATCAGAGCCATTTTCAATCCATTCTCAGCAAACCCTATTGTACAGGAGGAGGTCCAATTCGCAATCAAACAGTTGGAGGACTTCTCAAAAAAAATAAATTTATTTTGGATTCCCAGTCATTCCGGAATATCAGGGAATGATTAAGTCGACAGAGCAGCAACAGAGGCACATTCACTAGAAGAAATAACGCCCTCTTTTATTTCATCATCTCAGCTGTTTCAGCCAATAAACGCGAAGATCATAGACGAATGGCAACAGTCTTAGACCGTTCTTGAAAACAACAAATTGAAAAATGTCAAACCGACCATCAGCTGCTGGGTCTCATCATCAAGAAAGTGCAGGAGGTAGTTATCGCCCGCCTGAGGATAGGACACTGCCGTCTCACTCATGAGCACCTCATGGCACGAAGGGATCTACCTCCATGTCAACTGTGTAAAGTGACTCTCACAGTAAGTGATATTTTTGAAGAGTGTCCTCGTTACAGTAGGGAATTTGTAAAATGTAGCGTGCCACGTAAAGTCTCGGAGGCATTGAGCGATAGTGATCGGGCCGTCGACGGTGTCATTCAATTGGTGAAGAATATTCTTTTATATCACCTCATTTAACACATTCAGGCTATTTTACGCACGTTTTGATATTTTACTCACAATTTTTATTTATTTTATTCTTTTTTTATTTATTATTATTTTTTTATTTATTTATTATAATTTTTTTTCTCTTCATCATAGGTTAGTTAATCATCTTCTGAAGATGTTTTGGGCAATAATAACCACTCGCAGTTTTTTGCCCTTAAAACCAAAACAACAACAACAAAGAATTTTTCACTCCCTAGCGCCAATCATCATTAAGTTTTAGTTATTCAATGTCTCGCGGATTTAAGTAAACTCCAGAGCCTGGTTCGTTTTTCATTTCCATTTCTACAACTAGGCTATTTATAGAATAAAAAGTTTCGGTAGAGGCATTTCGAGCACAATGTAAGTGATACGCTGTAGTCCAGTAAAAGTCTAAATATATATCTAATATTTTGGATTTACGAGGTCCTTTTCATTGAAATGATCGGATGAACGGGTCCGCGAAAAATTGTTGTTGAGAACCACTGCTCTAGACCATGCATACATGGCGTGCTATCAATCGAAAAAATATTAAAAGAGTTTTCTGGCACTGTCAAGAATCTTCTCATCTCAGTTAGTTGCGTAGTTTAAAAAATAAAATAAATATTCCTCGGATAGAAAACATGTTTTTTTTAAAGGATTGTTTTGATATGTGAAACTATTTGCCATAGAGCTCGCTCCTTCCCCTCCATTTGTTCATTTATATTCAGGAATAGTTAGAGGTTTTTTACAAACACATCCAAACAGTCTTCTACCATCTTTCTCATATTAACTTGGACACATTAGGTAAGTATCCATGATAAATTATTATTGATTTTTTACTTTCACTTACCTATATATAAAATATATAGTAAGGGAAAGTATTGCGATCGCGAAAATGTTCGAATTACAGAGACCAAATGACCAAGTCCCGCAAAAAGGTGTGTGTGCATGGTAAGTCCATCGCGTAAACGAAAATTCCTATGAAACTGGAATTTCATACTTAAGACAGTTATACTCTCGAGATATTACAGCAATTTTTTCATCAAAATCAGCAACCAGAAGAGCCACTTTATACAATGCATTTTGCACATTTTTACGATTTTCTGAATAACGGCTCTAACGATGTTGATTAAACTCGCTTTATCGGTGTAAAATGTAATAGGCTTTAATATCATGTAAGTTTAATTCTGATTGAAATAGTCTTCGTTTTCGCCTTTCTCTTCTCCCAGTACCTCTTCATCATTTCTGCGTGTTTTTGCTTTCTTATTCCCGACCACGCAGTACCTTTCCGTTTTTATTTATTTCCCGCAAGAACCCTGATCTCTTTCAATTTCTTTGCATATTGCTCTCTGTCCAGGCAGTGCTTTTCCGTTATTTTTAATTTTTCCTTCTCCTCTCTCATTTGCCTAAAGTACCTTAATTTTGTAGATTTAAAAAAAAAATTGGAATATCTTATTAGCATCGATAAATAACGGATAAATATGCAAGTTCAGCAAATTTTATAAACAATTGAAGGCAAAAAACGAAATAATATTTTTTAATGCAATTTTTTTGTTTTGAACACAAAAATAGTAATATACATGTATAATATACCGTTGGATAGCTAAAGATTTAAAAAAAAAAATATTATCAAATACATTGAATTGTAAAGATTATTGGAAAGTGATGAAAAGCCAATAAAACTAATTGGTTGTTATAGATACAAATATAATAGATTATTTAATAAAACACATGTTTCTATTGAAATTCAAAATAATTAATTCTTTAATAATTTATTTGTATCTTTAAATGTACTTAAAAATTCTTAAATTGATTTTAACAACGGAGGTAAGTGAAAGTCGTGTGTTGCGCGCACCAGATTTTTATTTTTTAATTCAGTTAGTGGAGTGCCGTAAGTTTTATACCTCGGAACACGGGTCCTATGAATGGATTATTGTGAAACTCATGGAATTTATTTTCAACACAAAGTACTAAAATGTTTTCACATTAATTTTTGCGATGTAAATTTCTAAACATTATAATAAATAAGTAATATTTTTTTGTAGTAATCATTTTTTCACTAATAAAAACTTGAAATTTTTTGTATCTCGGTTATGAAATGAGTAGTTGTGGAATCAAAGAAGCTCTTATTACGGTTTATACTGAAAATATAATAAATAGATCATTTAACCCGTTGCCGCACACTTTTAATTTGACGTTCGTGCTCAGAAACACATTTTTTTTTTTAAATTGTTAATGACTGCCAGATAAAATCGAGTTTAAGTAGTATGTTGGGAAGTGAAAATTATCTCATTTGGTCACAGTTTTAAAAAAAAAAAACTCTCGACGGCTATAACCGTCATTTTTTTTTCTTCCCGGAGCAAATGACGGCTATGACCGTCGTGACGACTTCACGCTATTCGCTTTATTAATTCAAAATTATTCCTATGAATAGAAGAGAGTAAATAGGTGTAAACTTAACACAGAAAAATCAGTTTGAAACAAAATTGTCATTTGTAATTTATTTTGCTTATGAAATAGTAAAATTATAAAACAGTATAAATTAAATACAAATTAATTCAGGAAACAAATTACGTACATACAAGAAAGCATGTAATGATAGGATAAATGATAGGTTAGCATAAATGATAGGATTCGAAGCATTCTGGACACAATAGTCTTTTCTGCGGACATTTTAGTTTACAAGTTTTACATCTATATGATGTTTCTTTTCTAATTTGGTACATATTCTGTCAAATAATTTTAATTTTTTATTTATTCAATTCTGAGAAGAGTAATTGATCTATGTTTACCTAATTCATGAAAAGATACAGAATAAATGGTCCGTCTTCACAAAAACACACTTTTCAACTTTTGGTTTTAGCTATTGCATACCTTCCTTCTAACATTATAAAGTGGTTAACAACTCCTTAAAAACATAAAAGAAAATTAGTTAAAAGCAAGTAAATTACAGAATGGTAGTGAATTCCGAATATTTTTGACACTCAATGTATATATTTTGATTTATAAAATAACCTTGAAAACTGTGATGAAAATGCGATTTTCGAT
Organism: Piezodorus guildinii; assembly: GCA_023052935.1. Taxonomy (NCBI): domain Eukaryota; kingdom Metazoa; phylum Arthropoda; class Insecta; order Hemiptera; family Pentatomidae; genus Piezodorus; species Piezodorus guildinii. The sequence continues at coordinate 177,650,473 of CM041292.1, read as the reverse complement.
CGTGCTAGGGAATTTTCGTTTTACTATTATTGTTTAAAGTTTTCTCATTCATAAGGATCGTTAAATAGGCTATTAAATGGATTATATCTTATTTTGGGAGTAATTTCATGAAGCATGTCGTAACAAACGCTAAAGCTATAATTTTATGGCACTTGGACTATTTTTTTTTTTTGTTTGTTAGGATTTATCTTCCTTTATTCATCCAATAGAAATGTAGTAGACGCAGTTCTGATCCGATGGTAGACATTTGTATTCTGAGTGACATTAACTGGTATATTATTATAGCAATATAAAATTTTTACTAATATTTTAATATTACTTGTTGCTAGTTGCCTGGTTTTATGTATTTGGGCCTAGATATTTATTAGTAGATATAATTGAGATGAAGATTTCTGATTGGTACTATATCCGTTAGAGGAACTTTTTTAAGAAACCTAAACAGGAAACTTTTACAATATTCATGTCTTAATTTTACTTTCACTTGTCAATATATGAAATATATGGGATCACTTGTAGCTGGGTGGCTAGCGTAATAGCCTCCCATGCTAAAGGTCACGGGTTCAAACCCGCAGGTGGTCCTAGGATTTTTTAATGGGAGTAAAAAATCCTTAATTACGCCGTCCTTCGGAGGGGACGTTAAAAGGTGGTCCCGAGCCTGTGCGATGTCAGGTACTCGTTAAAGATCCCTATCCTAATAAAACCTGGATAGGCAAAATTTAGGACTCCCACTGTAGCATCGTCCGATTAGCCATAGTAGCATAAAGTGACGTTAAATAAATAAATAAAAATAATGAAATATATAAAAAAAAATCTGGTGCGGGAAACACACGACTTTCACTGACCTCGGTTGATAAAATCAATTTAAGAATTATTACATAAACTAAAAGTTAATTAAAACAATTTCAAGTTAATTTGAATAAAAATTGTGTTCGGTTTTGTTGAAAACATATGATTTAGATTAAATAATATAACTATATTACGCGTAGGTTTTTTGTATACTTTTTCCTACAATCGCAATATAACCTCAATTTTATTTCACCCTATGTTTGCCATTTAGGCTAAAGTACTATAATCACAAAAAAACAAAAATATTTTCTGATTGTAAGGATGACTCATCCAAAATCATTGTTAACATTTTTTCAAAATGTAAATATGTGAATAAAGTTTATTTATTTTATTTTTATAACTATATTAAATTGTTACTTATAATAATCAGTAATAATTTTATGCTCTGTTCGCCACTTAACATTACCTTTTAAAACTTTGTGTTTAAGACAATGTTTTTTTTCTAAAATCTTTCTCTTTCCAACGGTATATTATACTTTTATATTACTGTCCTTAACATATGAAAAACAAAAATTACATTAAAAAATACTTTTCCTCTTTTATTCTTTAGTTGGTCATCAAATACGTTCAACTTGTAAATTAATCCTTATTTGTCAATGCTGATAAGATGATATGGTTAATATTTTAGATGAAAAAATACAAAACTACGCCATTTAAGTCCTGTCAGACTATTTCAATCAGAATGAAACTGGTGTCATATTAAATCCCATTAGACTTTAAGCCGATGTAGTGAGTTTAATCAAAATCGTTAGAGCCGTTTTTTTGTATATCGTAAAATGGTGCAAAATGCATAGTATAAAGAACCACTTTCGGTAAGCCGATTTTGATAATAAAGTTTCTGGTACATCTCGGGTGTATAGTATTGCGACCGAGAAAATTTTTCGATTCCTATTTCCACAGGATATACACGTTTTAACGTCTTCAGAGTCCAAATAACCAAGTTCCACAAAAGCCTATAGCCGTATGAAACTGGACTTTCACATTTGAGACAACTATACGCCCGGGATGTTACACAAACATTTTTAGTGAATTGGCAATCCAAAAGAGCCACTCAATACTAGGCATTTTGCAACTTTTTACGGTTTTCTCAAAAACGACTCTAACGATTTTGATTAAACTCTCTAAATCAATGTAAAATTTAATGGGATTTAATATAATGTAGGTTTCATTCTGATTGAAATAGTCGGACAGGGCTTGCTTTTTGTTGGACTGTTTTTTTTAGATGACAAATTTTTATTAAACTGAATTATTAGAATTTAATTTTAAATGTCAAAGTATCATTTAAATAAAAAATTCTCCCATAGTACCTTTTGGAAATCGTTGTTAGTAGTGCAAGTAGTAATTAGTTTCATCAGAATTGAACCTTTGGGTTTTTTAAATCTATAATTTATCAAATATTTCTTACCGTTATTAATAATTTAATGTTTAATGAAAAAAAGTTGATTAAATATGATTATTTTTCAGTTATGGTGACTCTAAATGACTTTATGCCCCTTGAAGCCATTCTATTGATTGTGATAACAATAGCACTTTTATCACCTCTGGTACCGAACACAAAACTGCGCTATTATACATGTTATATTTGTTATGGATTAAGCATGGTATTAGGACCAACATTAATGGCACCGATAATTCTCTCGAGACCAAGAAAAATTGAAAATCTGAGGTAAACCAATAAACTCCAAAACACTAAAAGCTCCACCATTATGAATAAATAAATAATTTATTATTATCCTAATATTCTATTTGACTTGTGAAATAGTTTTTATTTTAATTAGGTTGATAGGAAGCGTGTTGAGGCATTTCAATAAAATAATTGGTATAAAGTGGGAATTGAGAAATGGAAAAATATTGAGGGTGAATCAAGAAGCAATCATTGTGGCTAATCATCAAAGCACATTGGATACGATGGGTAAATATATAAATCATTATTTGATCATTTTATATTATTATCATCATACTCCATTCCTCTTTTACCCTCTGTGCAGTGCGAGGCTGCCCTCTGTAGAGCTTGGACCGAACTAACCACTATTCTCCTTTTCAAATCCAGCCCAAATCTTCCTCAATGTCTCTTTTAAAGCTTCCTCCTAGCTTGTCTGAGGTCACTTTCAAGACCACCTTTCCACAGTTCTTGTTTTCCTTGAGTACAGCTTGTTTGTAGGGAATGCAATCTGGAAAAACGGATTCGGTAATCCGACATCATCAAACTGTTATCGGATCCGGTACTAATCTACCGGATCCGATTATGCCGATTTATGGCCCAAAATAGCGAAGTTTAATGATTATGTACTTTAAATGAGTTACATTTGGTGTGAATGTTAATTGGTTAGTCGTTCGAACGAAATATCATCACCCCATCCGGTCAGTTCAGTATCTTTATTCTTGTTTCTTTATCAATTAAAACAGTACAATAGTTCAACAATGATGGGGCATTCCCCTTACACTGTGCATAAATTGTTGTAACCATTTTTTTTTCATTCTTACAATGATTATTTTTGTTGGTAAAAAAAAAAAAGAAAAAAAAAACCAACAGAAAAAAGACAGAAATAAAATACAAGGAAAATAAATGACAACTAATAGAATAATTCCTAATCTGGAAAATAAGTACATAACAGAGAAATAGATACATAAATAAATACTATGGTAAAGAAAATATAATGACAATATTTTTAGTTTGATATTTTTTAGAGTAATATATGCTTGGTTCTTATATGCCTGTATTTAGGTGTTGAAGTTTTGGTGTAGTTGTCTATTTATTGAGGTCAGTTCAGTATCATTCGTTCGCCTCGCGCGATACAATAAATGTGTTTTTGGTTTTGTCGGTGCTTCGCCTAAATGTAAGTAAACGTTATCAGTAGGCTGTAGAGGAACTTCTGAAACTATACTAAAATTTATTTTAGAGAAATTGCTCACTCATGCTAAGTACTGAATTATATGAAACTCTGCGTAAAAATCTAGAAAGGCTGGCTACGTTACTGCTCATGTCATCATAAATTCCACTATCTCAGATAGTTCAATTAATTTATTATGTTTATTCATAAAATCTAATATAATTAATCTTGATTAATTAACTGAGATAGGAATTGTGATTACAATAATATTAAATTATTTGAGAATACAAACAAACAAGTCTTATATTTATGATAAAAACCATCATCAATAGACGAATCTGTCTAATGAATGGCATAATTATCACAATAATGAGCTTGAATTATAAGTATAGCTCTTTAAATTATTCTACTAACAATATTTGTTTATCAAATAGTATTTAAGTACTAATTACTTTAGTATGTATTATCAAAAAACACTTTTGATTTTGAAAAAAAGTATCTTTAACAACAAATAGTGTAATCCAGCCAGTCGACTTGTAATGTAGCTACAAACATAGCCTGCTGCTGAAAAGGCCCTTCCAGCTTCTACACTTGTCGGCTTCATTTTCATCAAATGCCGACTGTTTAATAGCACTTAAAATTTTACTAGTTACCTAAACTACTAAATTTGAACTTTTTGCTCCATGGCTAGTCCTAACATAACTTTTATTTTATAAACTTCCTATTATGAGTACAATTATACTCGAATAACTCACTAATAGTTCATCTTGGACCGAAAGCGAAGATCAACCCGATCTTGTCGATCAATCCGGATCCGGCCGGACTGAAAATGACGCCGGATTGCAATCCCTACTAGTTTGCCATTCTAAGCTCGATGTTTTTTGCATTCTCTGTTTTCTCCTTAAAAATTGGCACTATGAAAGCAATATCCCAGTCCTTTGGTATCCTTTTCTCATGCCATATATGGTTCAATAGATATAGGAACATTTCTTCACCTTTGCTGCCATGGAGGAAATATCTGATCCAGCCTTGCACAATACATCATTATTAACAAAGTGTTAACGTATAGCGACTAGCATAACAGCCTTCTATGTCTAAAAAATATGCCCGTCAGGAATCTGGGAGTAACTTTTGATCAAAACCTCTCTTTCAAGAACCATATTTCCCGCCGTGCTTTTTCCACCTTAAAACGACTGAATTCCCTTCGTCAGCTATTCCCGTATGAAACCCGGAAGCTCTTCGTTACCTCTCTAATATTCCCCCTCTTCGATTACTGCTGTACCGTATACGGTTGTGTTTCTGAGGATCTCGAAGTAAAAATAAATCGCCTAATTATTTGTTTAAACACCTCCGTTTCCGAATTTTATAGCGAGTTGAAGTTGCTTTACCCTTCCAATCGTCGCAAGTATTTCCTTGCATCATTCCTTTACAAGTTATCCAATCCCGCCGTCCATCATACATATTCGACCTTCTACAATTCAAATCCTCTATCTATTCCCGGTATACACGCTTTAGGCCTTCAGATTTATACGCAATGGCCCACCATTCTGCACATTTTGACAGACCATTTCTTATCCGATCCTCAATCCTATGGAATTCTATTCGTCACTCCAACTATCTTCCTACATTCAAATCCCGCTTATTGATTCATCTCATGACCACTTGGAGGGACCGAGCCGAGCCTTCAATTTTCGAGCCTTTTTTTTTACAACACTACTAATGTTAACATTTAATTTTCAATAGGATGTTGTGCAGCACTCGCTTTCTAATCTTGAGAGTTGTACTTCTTATCCTTCTTAGAAATTTTCTCTTCTTTCATTTGGTACCGCTTATTTTTCTGTGCGTGCAGATCAAGTAGATATATTTGAGTTTTTCTGATGAAATTATGGGCAGAAAAAAACTCAATTTAATCTTCCTTCCTAACTGTTGACAATCGGACTATTAGTCATATGAATTTTTACTTTCACTTACTATATATAGTAAGGGGAAGTATTGCGATCGTGAAAATTTTCGAATTCCAGTTTTCAACGGAAATACACGTTTTAGGGTCCCCTGAGTCCAAATAACCAAGTCCCACAAAAAGGTCTGTGTGTGTGTGTGTCTGTGTGTGTGTGTGTGTGTGTGTGTGTGGTAACTCCCGGGCGGAAACGGTAAGTCCTATGAAACTGAAATTTCATATTTAAGACAACTATACGCCCGAGACGTGACAAAACTTTTTTCATCAAAATGAGCCTACCAGAAGAGGCACTTTATACTATGCATTTTGCACCTTTTTTCGATTTTCTCAAAAACGGTTCCGACGATTTTGATTAAACTCTCTATATCGATGTAAAATTTAATGGGCTTTAATATCATGTAGGTTTTATTTAGATAAAAATGGTCTGACAGGGCTTAAATACCGATATTTTAAATTTTCTATCCCTAAAGTACCTTTAATTTTGTAGATTCAATAATAATAACTAGATTATCTTGTTAACGCTGATGAAAAACTGGTAAATATATAAATTGAATAAATTCGATATCCAACTAAAGGAGAAAACAGAAAAAATATTTTTTTAATGCAATTTTTCGTTTTTGAACATAAGAGCAGTAATATACATGTATGATATACCGTTGGAAAGCTAAAGATTTTAGAAAAAATATCATCTCATACACAAGCTTTTAAAAGTTAATAGAGAGTGATGAAATGGACATAAAACTAACTGATTATTTTAGATAATAATATAATAGATTTTTGAATCAAACACATGTTTCTATAGAAATTCAATTTGATTAATTCCTTAATAATTTCACGTATTTTTATCTCTAACTGTATTAGAAAATTCTTTCATTGATTTTAAAAATGGAGGTAAGTGAAAGTCGTGTGTTGCCCGCACCAGATTTTTTAGTTCCACTTAAGGTCTAGTAACTGCTCTCACAATTTGATGAGCCATGTATGAAACACCCTGTATATTTAAGAAGCAGTGTAGCTCAGTGGTAGGGTTGGACCAAATTACTGTTCTCTTGGTCCTAAGTGTTAACTGGCCAAAACAGGATAATTATTTATTCTCTCTTTTTTTTCACGCTTTTTAAACTTTTTTTTTTTTTAAATTGTAGGCATGTTCAATATTTGGAATGTGATGGTTAAATGTACAGTAATCGTGAAAAAGGAATTACTTTATGTTATTCCGTTCGGACCGATAGCCTGGCTGTCAGGGCTGGTCTTCATCGACAGGCAGAACAGGACTTCGGCCATCAGCAAGCTAAACACTGCTGCTCAAGTCATCAAAAAAGAAAAGGTATATTTAAAAAAAAATATTATAGAAGATCAAGGAGTCATTTAGTCACCTTTGATGTTAAACTTTTTTTATATTATGTCTATTAGAAAAATACAGTAAGAGATAAAAATGAGTAAAACTATTAAATAACTAATTAATTCACAGGTTAAAACCCGCAGGTGGTCCTAGGATTTTTTAATGGGAGTAAAAAATCCTTAGTTAGTCCTTCGGAGGGGACGTTAAAAGGTGGTCCCGAGCCTGTGCGATGTCAGGTACTCGTTAAAGATCCCTATCCTAATAAAACCTGGATAGGCAAAATTTAGGACTCCCACTGTAGCATCGTCCGATTAGCCATAGTAGCATAAAGTGACGTTAAATAAATAAACAAACAATAATAACTAATTAAATTGAATTTCTATAGAAACATGTGTTTTCTTTAAAAATCTATTACATTATTATCTCAAATGATCAGTTAGTTTTATCAGCTTTCCGTCAAATTTTACAAGCTTGTAATAAGATAATATCTTTAGTTTTCCGAAGGTATATTATACATGTATATTACTATTCTTATGTTCAAAAACGAAAAATGGTATTAAAAAAATATGTTTTCAGTTTTCTCCTTTAGTTGGTTATCGAATTCGTTCAACTTATATGTTAACCACTTTTTCATCAATGGGAACAACATGATATGGTTATTTTTATAGAATCTACAAAATTAAAGGTAGTTTTAAGGAAGATAATTTAAAATATCGGCATTAAAGCTCCATCAGACAATTTCAATCAGAATGAAACCTACCTCATATTAAAGCCCTTAAAAAATTAAAGGTTCAAAATGCATGATATAAAGTTTCCCGGCTGGTTAGCTGAATTTGAGGAAAAAGTTTCTGTAACATCTCGGGCTTATAGTTATATTAAATATGAAATTTCAGTTTCATAGGACATTTCGTTTCCGTCCGGGAGTTACCACACACACACAGACCTTTTTGCGGGACTTGGTTATTTGGACTCAGGGGACCCTAAAACGTTGAAAACTGGAATTCGAAAATTTTCACGATCGCAATATTTTCCCTTACTATATATAGTAACTGGAAGTAAAAAGAATTACAATTCAGGCATTCATAGGGACTGCCGATAGAAGTGAAAACATCTTTATATTCTCTACTTTTGCTGGAATTCTTTCGGAATGAAGAGTACGTTCATTAAAGTAGATTATGTTGAGAATGCACGTTTTTTTCTATTACAGTGTCATTTAATTGTAAAACATCATCACCTTGTAGAGATATATTATCTTGAAGTATGTCATCGTAATCTCAATGTGACTGAATCTGAAAATTCATAAATATGAAATTTCATTTTCGTACGACTTTTCGTTTTCACAATAGACTTGCCAGACACACACACATTATGGCGGGACTTGGTTATTTGGACTCAGGGGACCCTAAAACTTGTATTTCTGTTGAAAACTGAAATTCTAAAATTTTCACGATCGCAATACTTTCCCTTACTATATATTTCATATATAGCTAAGTGAAATTAAAAATAAAATAAATAATCGTCTTGATTAATTATAATTACAAATATATATATAAAACATATGTAGCCTCCTGTAGTCCTATCCTAATAGTGACTGATAAAATAACTTCCCTGGAGAGCAAACCTACTGGGAAGTGGAGCCTGCCATGTCCTTCCACCTTCCTTTGTCTCTCAAGATGGAGTTGATTCCAGCGCCCATGCTGCCTTTCTGTTTTCTCTATAAATTGTATGGGAACCATTCGGTCACCTTTAATGGCCATCTGCCATCCCGGACTCTGGCAAGATGTCCTTGGTCCATCTCTATTTTTTATTTTTTTATTTCTTACCTGAATATTGACATGTCCCACACCAGATTTCTTCCGTAAAACTGAACAGTTATTGTGTCCTTCTTTTTATAGTTCATAATACTTCTTAAAACAGAATTTTACCAGATGGTCAACTTAGATTCATGAGCTTTAGTCAGTGCCCAGGTTGGCAGCCATAAGTAACTGAGAGCAGTATGCAGCTCTCGAACATCAGAATTTCTTCTATCATTTTTGTGATTCTTATTTGTATCTCCTTTGCTGCACGACTGTTGAAGGATATGAGTTGTCCAAAATAAAAAAAGTCTTCTACGTCCTATGGAGATACTCCGCTGAAGGTTATCTCTTCTTTTCAGCTGTTTGTCAGCAGCATAGTCTTCGTATAATTTGGGACAAGTCCAACTCTCACACTATGGGTAAGGAGATCCGCAATCCTTTTTTTCACCTCTCCAGTCTCATGAGAAATCAAAACGTCATCAACAAACGTTAAATTACTTAGCTTAGTTCTATCAATAATGACACCTATGTTGCTCCGATCAGTTGCCCTAAACACTTTGTCAAATGAGGTTCCCCTACCTTACTTCCCTACATATGTGGAATCCTGGACTGCTCCCCTCCATTTCAATATTGTTCTAAAATCTAAGTTTTAGAACTTTTAAATAAAACTAAAGTTTAAAAAAAAAAAATGTGATAAAGTTCAATGGAAACATTTATTTTAAAGAAGAAGAAATAATTCTCAACAACAATCACTTGCGTATTACACTTTATATGCTTTTTGTCACCTTTTATTACCTTCTACAATTTTTTATTTTAGATAAAACTTATACCAAAATCTTTAGCTTCACGACAGTATATTATACATCTACATTACGATTCCATATTTCAGGAAAAAAAAAATAATCTGGAAATATTTTTTATTTTTTTCTCCTTTAGCTAGTAATAAAATCCGTTAATATTTTATATTTATCAATTTTTAATAAATTGTAATGACAACAAAAAGTCATTAATTTTGAATAAACACAGAAACATTAAAATATGGAGTAGAATGGAGATACATACCGTATTGTAGGCGAATGGAAACTAGGTGCAATTTGGTAGAATGGAATGTAGTACATCTATCTGCCTACCTTTCGTATACACTTTCCTATCTACCTACCTACATTCCATTCTACCAAATTGTACATTTAATGTAAATTTAATCTTATTTTAAATGCATCTCTTTTGTATCTTCTTAGCCCTGATGATGACCCACAATGGAGGTCGAAACGTTGGCAGAAAATTAAATGGTTGAAACTACTCTATTGTTTCATTCACTGACTACCACCTGGACTAATTCCTTTTAGTAATATTAATAGTACTTTAAAAGAGGACATTTTGAAAATTCAGCATTGATGCACTGTCAGTCTATTTGAATTTGAATAATGTTGACGACCATTTAACTTTATATCAACAAAATTATTTTAATAAAAGTCATCAGATATCATTTCTTTCTAAAATCTTTAGATTTCTAATGGTACATTGATTAAATATCTATATTACTATTCCATATTTGAGGGAAAAATTATACCTGGAATAATATTGTCACTTTTCGTTTAATATTTTCAATAATGAATCTTGAATATTTGTAATCGACCAAACCCCCTTCTCCCCCCTCAAAATTTGAGGGCCTATGTTTCAGGAGATGTAGAACTCAAATAACAAATTTAACAAAAAAAAAAAAATCTGTTTGTCAGCTATTTCTGTTGATAATTTTTTGTGTTAGTGCTATTTCGTGGAGCATTTAATTTCCTCCAAAACAAAAAAGAATCACTGAAATTGGTTCAGAAATAGCAGATACAGTTGGTAATTAGATTCCTACATATTATATATTTTCACATTATTAACCAATGCTAATATGAAGAAATGGTTAACTATTTTGAATCAACAAAATTGAAGGTGTTAAAAAAAAAAAAAAAACACTACCATTTCAATGAGAATAGGATGAAAGTATATTTAATTTTACATCGGCATTTGAAATTTAATCAAACTATTAATTGCAATTTTTTTGTAAAATAGTAAAAATTTGTAAAATGCACAGTGGATATATACAAAGTAGATTAGTTAACTATTTCGCAAGAGTAAGGTAACCTTTGATATTCATTAAGATATTTTAATATGTTTCAGGCTAAACTATGGATCTTTCCTGAAGGGACAAGAAATAGAAATGCCCAATCTATTCTGCCTTTCAAAAATGGAGCATTCCTAATAGCACTCGAATCACAAGTTCCTATTATACCTCTTGTCTATTCTCCATACACTTTTATAGATTCCAAAAATAAAACATTTTCAAAAGGTGAGTAAATGTTGGTAATAATATTTTCAGAAATAACATTGTGGCAATACTCTTCCTGACAATATATAAAAAATACATTAATAAGTTAATAATTCTTGGTTCACAGTTTTTTTTCATGTAGTAATAATTTAATTGCCATTAGTTTCAGCTTTAGCAAAAAAAAAATTGTACATTCCAGTAGGGAGTGGCGTGGCCTAGTGGATATAGCACTAGTCTATTGTTCTCCAGGTCCTGGGTTCGAATTTCGGCTATGATAGAATATTATTTATTCTGTTAATTCAGCCAGGGGGCGAGCCTAGGGTATGGAGACCCTCCTAGGGCAGACCCAGCCACTTTAACGTGTGTACCCGAATTGGGGAAAAACCTGGCGGCTGAGTGTGATCAAGACCTAATCTGGCTCATTGCACACCACTGTTACTCCTAGAAACAGTACTAATCTCTATATGTACCCAAGACTTCATGGGTTATAGAAGTACAGTTTTTTTTTGTTTCGTTGTAAATAAAACTTCATTTGTTTAATAATCCCAGGGTCCTGGATTGAAACCTGGTTGTGACGGAATAATTATGTATTGAGTTACTTGAGAACTATTATGGTAGAGTGGCTTTTCTGGGAGGTCATCCAGCCTTTATAAAGTGGGTACCCGAAAAATAGGGAAAAAACCTGACGGCTGAGTATAATCTTAGCCTAATAACTTCCTTGCATAACCAAGGAACAGTATAAATACCTATGTGTACTGAACTGATCCTTCATGGGTTGTTGGGGTTACAGGTTTTATTTTATTGATTTATAATATTTAACTCAGTATTTATTGTTTTAAATTCAACATAAAATCCCATTTGAGTCCTCATAACAAATTAATAATATATGAATCAGTAATCCGCCCACTCATTACATACACCTTGCCAGTTTGGAGCTCAACCTGTTTGACTAATTATTAGAAACTTGAAAGAATCCAAAACCTATAAATGCGTATAATTAATACTTATCACCACTACACAATAATATCCTCTATGCTCCAAGTCTTGCATGTTCCTATAGTTAAACAAATTGTCCATACTCAACTTGCTTCTTACTACAGTAAAACATCACCCAAAAAAAACAAAAAAAAAAACATTAATAAAGGAAATAGGCAATTATAAAAAATATTCTTTCAAATGCTACACTTATAAAAGAACAAAACATGTGTTGTTAAATTAAATTAGTTTGCTTTAATTTATAAATTTTATATTTTCAATTATTTTATCCGTTTTATAAGAAGGTATTTGTATAATTTTTCCTACAACTGTACTATAATTTCAATTTAAATTGATCACATATTTTTCATTTAGGCTAATGAATCATAATTAACAAAAAACAAAACATTTTGCTGATTGTAAGGATGTCTCATCCAAAATCATTAGTAAATATTTTATCAATTTGTATAGAAAGTTGATTTTCTTCCTTCTTTATATATTATTTTAACTTGCACAAAAGAAATTAAAAACATGGCATAACATGTATTATAGAATAGTCATTTCCATAATGGAAATGACTAGGTTGTTAGATAACTGTTTTTACTTTCACTTACCTATATATGAAATATATGGTAAGGGAAAATCATGAAAATTTTCAAATTCCAGTTTTCAACTTCTGTTTTTTTTATTTTTGTTTTAATTTCCATAGACGTTTTAAGGTCCCCTGAGTCCAAATAACCAAGTACTGCTAAAAGGTCTGTGTATCTGTGTGTCCGTGTGTTTCTGGTAAGTCCAGCATGAAAATGATAAGGTGTACGAAAATGAAATTTCACATTTGAGACAAATATATACCTGAGATGTTACAGCAGCTTTTTCACTTAAGTTAACTGACTGGAAGTGGTACTTTATACCATGCATTTAGCACAGTTTTGCTATATACTCAAAAACGGCTCTAACGTTTTTCATTAACCCGAAGAAGGAATATAGGGTTTTAACCAGGTTTCGGAAATGGCAATAAGGTGGTAAGAGTTTTGGGTGAAATAATTATGAAATTCGTCAAAATGTGCGGGTAAGGACTGTGCGTTAACGTGGCAGGAAAGTAGGACGTTAGACATAAGGGAGAGGACATAAAGTTTTTGGGAAGAAAGACGCTTGAGATAAAACAGAAATGTGAATAATCAAGAAGAAAGTACCAGTCAACAATATGATAACATAAAATGATCTATAAAGGAAAAATAAAGCAAAATAAATAAAATTCATTTTACAATTGAGGAAAAGATAAATATGCTAGAATCAAAATAAATAAAAAAAATCATTAGGATAAAGGTATAGGTAAGAATTACTTGTAAAGGAGATTTCTCATTGTGAAATAGCATTTATTGGCAGCCATTATTTTTTCAAATTTCTTATTATCATAAGTAAAATATGATCTTAAATAAATTGTGATCAGCTTCAAATACTGAATCTTATATCCAATTCTCTCCAATGTTTTAAAGTTTATCAAGGTATTATTGAAGAGTGATTCAATGAAAAATAATTTTCTATAGCCTTAAGTTCAGATAATGTGGGGGGTTACATGTAACATGGTCGCTATCATAACAGTCTCCTATGCCCAAGGTCCCGAGTTCAAACCCGTAGGTGGCCTTATGATTTTTTAATGGGAGTAAAAAATCCTTAGTTATGCCGTCCTTCGGAGGGGATGTTAAAAGGTGTTCTTGAGCCTGTGTGATGTCAGGTACTTGTTAAAGATCCCTATCCTAACTAAACCTGGATATGAAAAATTTAGGACTCCTTTCTTTAGCCACAGCAGCATAAAGGGCGTTAAACAAACAATCAGATTTTGAGTTTGTACAAATATATTTTTGATTTTTTTTTTTTTTAAATATGAAAGATTTAATAATATTTGTTTTATTTTAGGGAAAATTATAATGTCAGTATTAGAACCTATCTCGACTGAGGGGTTAACAACAGATGACTTAGAAGCAGTTAAGAAGAAAGTTTACAAGCTTATGTCTGATGAATATGAAAAACTTCAAAAGGAAACTGCTATTTCACAATAGTTCAACTTAATTTAAATAAGCATGGTGGTGTTTAAGTTATTGTATTGAGTTGTCACTATAATAATATAAATGCACAATTTTTTAAAAATTCTCAAAGTTCAGGGACAATTAATTGTCAGCTCATTCTCTGCAAAATATTTACCATCCATAGCAAACATTTGCAATTCTTCAATTTACTAATTGCATTTGTTTTGTTCTCAAGTAGCCCAAACAGGTTTAACTTTATAAAGAGAGTTCTATTGAAAGATATATTCGTCATTGGTATTTAATATAAAGTTTCTTCAGAAGATGGGATGTTAGAGAATCCATCGAATTGGGTGTCCTCCAACATCTTAAAAAATTTGAAGAAGAAAACCACCTAAAACACTTTGAGAACTTGAGCCAGATCTCGGCACAAGTTGAAATACCGTTTCTAGATTTTTAAAATTGATCAAAAGTATAGAAAAGCTTAGTTTTAGGGTTTTTGATACAATCATTTTGTGTGTGACGACCTAATATAAATTATAATATGATAGTAAAAAAAAAAAATAATAAAAAAAAAAGCTATATATTTATTAAGAGTTAAAAATATTGAATAATTTTTATTTTATTTATATTTTAAAAATAATGTTTTCAAGTGTGGAATCCTAGTTCATTTAATCTAAGTATGATTTATATCAAAAGACCTTCATGTATTTATATTTTTAATAACTTGTTTAATTTATTGTTTGTTAATAAATTTGTATCAATGTTTTATGTTTTATGAATTGTTTTATTTCATTTAAAAAAAAAAAAAAACCTGGAACACTACAACCCATGAAGGGTCTTGGGCTCAGTACATATAGAGATTTGTACTGTTATAGGCCAACGACCGTGCAATTAGGTGATTGGGCCAAGATCACACTCAGCCACCAGGTTTTTCATCAATTTTTGGGTACCCACATTATTAGGGCTAGGTTTGCCCCAGAAGGGTCTCCATACCCTAGGATCGCCCCCCGGGTAAATTAACAGCATAAATAATATTCTACCACAGCTAAGATTCGAACCCAGGACTCGGAAAACAGTAGACTAGTCCTCTATCCACTATACCAAGCCACTCCTTTTATTTGATTAATATTTAATACTTTAAAACAGAAATAATATTCATACTGTTGAATGAATCCCTTTTATTATTTTTTCTTTTTTAAATCAATCCCTAAAATGCATAAATGTGTAATTATAAAAAAAGGTTTACTAGCAGGATATTTATATATTCTTACTGCCTTAATATAGATAAGAAATCATGGATTTCGAAGAATTTTAAGATTGATATTTTCAATTAGTTTGTAAAGTCATGTTCAATAACATGTCAATTTGGATTTTAGCTATTATATAGCATTATTTAAACATTAACAACTCTTTTGAACCATTAAAAAAGTTTTAAAAATAGAATAATATAGAAATGTTAGTTATATAAAAGATATGAAAATATTATTTCACGCACATACTGAATAAAAATAAAAATATATTCTGAAAAAATATAAATATCCAGGATAAAAAATAGAAATGAACACAAATTCTTTTATGATTGTTTACATTGGTTTGCATCATATAACGGTAAAATGTTTAACATAGTACTAATATTATTGATTATATAACAATTATTATGCATTAAATTAATAACATTCTTCATAGCCAAAACATATCACTTGAAAGGGTACATTGCCTTGACTGAATAAAAAGACTAAACCAATTGCCATCAATATCACTTAGCAATAGATCAGTTAGTTTCTCTTATGCCACTTAGATCTAAACCTCTCTCTCTTACGTAAGCAATAATACTTTTGTTTTAAAATTTAATTTAAACCTTTTAATAATATAAAAAATCTGGTGTGGGCAACTCACAACTTTCATTTACCTCTGTTGAATCAAAATGAAATAAAATCAATTTAAGAATTTTAAAATATCTATATACAGTTATAGATGAACATAAGTGAAACTAATAAAGAATTAATCAAATTGAATTTCTATAGAAACATGTGTTTTATTAAATAATCTATTATATTATTATCTAAAATAATCAGTTAGTTTCATCAGCTTTTCAACACTCCGTTAACATTTACAAGCTTGTGCATTAGATAATATTTTTTCTAAAATCTTCAGCTTTCCGACGGTATATAATACATTTATATTAGAGTTCTTATGTCCAAAAACCAAAAATAGCATAAACAAATTATTTTTGCGGTTTCTCCTTTAGTTGGATATCCAATTCGTTCAACTTACAAATTTATCTACTTTTTATCAATTCTAACCAGATAGTGTGGTTAATTTTTTTAAATCTACAAAATTAATGGATATTTGGGGAAGACAATTTAAAAAAATCAATATTTAAGTCCTGTGAGACTATTTCAATCAGAACAAAACTGACATGATATTAAAAGCCATAAAAATTTACATTGATATACCTAGGCTAATCAAAATCGTTGGAGCTGTTTTTGAGAAAATCGTAAAAAGGTGCAAAGTGCATGATACAAAGTGTTTTTTTCTGGTGAGCCGATTTGGATAAAAAGTTGCTGTAACAACTCAGGCATATAGTTGTCTCAAATATGAAATTTCAGTTTAATTAAGGAATTATATAATATATTTATAGAATTATTTAATATAAATATAGAACTATATAATATAATTATAGAATAATAATATAGATGTATTATAATTGTAACATTGATTTCCAAAAGGTACTATATCCATTCTAGAAAATTTTACAGGAAGCGCAAAACTCTAATCACAATATCATTAAATCAACTTATTTGATTTTTTTTAGTAAGATCAAGAATTGTTATTTTACTTTATTAATAAAACTATATTAAAGTTATGGAATGAAATATTTTAGTATGATTTGGATCGAAACTAAATGAATAATTACTACCTTCAGGAAGAAATGCATTTTTAAATTGCGTTTTTGAATGACTTGAGAGTTCATTAGATAAAATCAAATAGAAGATTTAAAAATGATGAGAATAAAAAAACTAAATGATGTGATTACAAATATGTCAAAATATCAATTCAGTAAAAAATTTCCTTTAGTACCTTTTGGGAATCAAAATCTCAATTATACATGCATATTACTATTCTTTTGTTAAAAAAAAAAAAAAAAAAAATTACATACAAAAATATGTTTGCTCTTTCCTCCTTTAGTTTATCATCCAAATCTTTAAAATTATATGTTTAGCTGTTTTTTATAATCACTAACAAAATTATATAGTTATTTTTTTCAAATTTACAAAATTAAAGGTATTTTAGAGAAGTTAGTTGAGGATGCAGTCAAATTATACAATTAAATAGAAACTTAATTTATTAGTGCCAACGTTTCGGCCTAAATTTTAGGCCTTCTTCAAATGGATACTAAATTTAGGCCGAAACATCGGCCCCATTAGATTAAGTTTCTACTTAATTGCTTGTTAATTTGACTGCACCCTCAACTAACTTCTCTATGTACACAAAGTCAACCACTCTCACTTCACGAAATGTATTTCAGAGAAAAAACAAATTTGAATCCTTATTTTATTGTCCGATGTTATAATTTATACATTTAAATTATTGTAATGTTTGAAGCATATAAAAAGTGTGTGATAAATAAGAAAAATATATTTTAACAGCACACTCATTTAAAAATAATATTTAGTCATAAACCATTGTGTTATAGACACTAGAATATTATTATACGTAGTGAAATTTTAAAATTGTATCTATAAATATAAATTTAGAATGTTTTAATTTAAATATTTGAATATTTACATTAGATTTGATTCAAATATATATATATATATATATATATATATATATATATATATATATATATATATATATATATATATATATATATATGAGCTGTTAATGGTTAATTCTTGATTCAATGATGCCATTCAATAGTTTGGCAGTCTTCAATACAGTTAGTGTTGATGGGTGCCAAGAAACCTTCAAGGTGGGACAAATAAACAGGTATTGTGTCGTATGATTATTATTATTATTATTAATTTTATTACAAACATTAATTTTGTTTTATATATAAATGGTTTTTTAATAAAACACTGATATAAATCTACTTTTTTAAAAATGTTATTTGAGATTAATCAAGCTAAAATTACCTATTAATAAACATTTTTTTTTTTCATTCTGTTACATCTTATTAGAGAATTGAACAATATATAATAGTGAATATAGCAGTGAAAATAATTTTTTTTTCTACAAACTCATCATTTTCTGAAACGATTTCATAATTTTTTCAAATGAATTCATAATGTTTTCAGCCAATTTCATAGGCTTAATTCAATGAGGTATCATTAAATGTGAAATCTGAAGGAGAATTGAGGTAATTAAAGAATACCCTCTTTTAAAGCCCAAGGATTTAATAGTTAGATTTAGGACTTAATTTTGTTTGCGTATTTATTAAATTTAATTAGTTTTAAGATCATTTATTTGTCATTTAATCAAATTGTTATTGTTAAAGTATTGTTGTTCTTTAATTAAATGAAATCTTTGTTTGTCATATATCTTGAAATCATAAAGTATATGTTTAAAATTTTCAATTTGTCCATCTTTTTCACTTAAGTCTGATTGTAGGAATGTTAAATTGTTTCAGATAATGTTTTGTGGTTTCCGTATTCTGTGAGTAGTGTTATTTTATAATTATTATTATTACTGTGTATTGATGTGTAATTGTGTAAAGTTATATTTGGTATGAATCTTAGCAGTCCATAACACATATATTTGGAAAACCACATTTCGATGTATACTTTACTTTGAATTATTCAAAATAATGCCAAAAAAATTGAACTCTTGACTAAATAAACAATGTCATTATACCATTTTGTTTATTCGACCACGCAAACTAGACTCTATCTTCTTGACACATGGTATATCTAGGCAAGTACTTTTTGTAATGTTTTGTGTTTCCGTGTTCTGTGAGTAGTGTTAGTTTATAATTATTACTGTGTAATTGCGTAAAGTTATGTTTGGTATGAATTTTAGCAGTCCAAAACACATATATTTGGAAAACCACATTTCGATGTATACTTTACTTTGACAATATAATGCCAATAAACTTCAACTCTTAACGAAATAAACAATGTCATTATACCATTTTGTTTTATCGGCCATGTTAACTGACAATAAATAAAACATCTTTATCTATCTATAGTTTCATTTTAGAAATTTTTAAGTCATTTCTCAGTATAATGTTTAAAAAAATAAATTAACATTGTAAAAATATATGAATAACAAAGTAATAAAATCGAGTAAATAATAGCATTGTATGATTTTAGAACATTACTAGATAATGAGCAAAAAGTTGTATGATAAAACAAATTACATTGATATAAATAATTTGTCCCTACTCTACCCATTTAAAATTTCAATTATTTTTTGTTTCCGTCAACAAAACTCCCCCAAAATATATTTTAAAGGCAGAACATTTTTCCTACAAAATTAATGATTTCTTTCATCCTCCTTTCTATTACATATAACATTTATAAACAATATCTTTCATCATTTATTTATAATTTAAATTTATCAGTTCACTACATTTTTAAAAAAAATATTCTATACGGTTTTCATCATTTATATAATCACATTTATGTCAAGCTTTTTATTAAATAAATTATGTAATAAATCAGCAACCAAAATGAATATCACTGTTAACTAAACAAATCAGAGATTCCAAATAAAACTATATAATTAAATAAATAATTTAACAATAAAATTTTTTTTAATAAAATAATAGTTTTTCATTCTCTTTTACTAGTAATTCACTGTTATTAGTGAGATTTAAAAAAAAAATTTTGTATGATGTGACCAAATTAACAAATAAAAGATTTTTGAGCAATTGAAATTAATTTGGTTAATCCTGAATAATAGTAATTAGATGAAAAAGTGATTTTGATTTTTAGTTGTATAGATTAATGTTAATATTATAAATAAATTTAAAAATAAAAATTACCTTGTGAAGAAATGAAATTATTCCTGAAGAGATATGTTCTAGACACAAGTCTCCTTGAAATGTCTTTACCATTGAGGTGCTAAAATCTAGAGACAACATAAAACCAGTTCTTGCTTAAAAGAAACTAATATTCAAGGAAGAATTACCGCCCAAATTTTCTTTTCTTTTTTTTTTTTTAATACCTAACATTGTTATGAGAGATTAATAGTTACAAAAAAATAATATATTTTTACTATTAACAGTCAATGAACATAATTTAAAAAAAAAATCTTCAAATATTGAGTAATTCATTTAATCAGATTTTAGATTTTTTTTTTTTTTAAATAACTGCATTTAAGATGCAATAGTATTAAATTTTTAAAATAATATGGTTCACGGAACATATGACTTTCACTTACCTCGGTTGTTAAAATCAATTTAAGAATTTTTGAATTAAGTTAGACTTGAAAAAACGTTATAGAATTAAATTTGTGTTTAAAAATGTGTTTTACATTAAATAATTCAACAATAAAAATTATTATTTCCAATAATCATTTAATTTATTATGCCCTTTTCCTCTTTCTGCATTACGTTTCACAGCTTTGTAAATAAGATAATTTTTTTTTCTAAAATCTTTAGCTTTCCAGCGCTATATTGTACATCTATGTTACTCTTATAATCACAAACAAGATAGAATGCTCATTTTTTCGAATCTACAAAATTAAAGGTACTTTAGAGGAAGAAAATTTAAAAAATCGGCATTTAAGCCCTGTCAGACTATTTCAGTTATAATGAAACCTGGATGACATTAAAGCCCATTAAATTTTACATTGATACAGCGAGTTTTATCAAAATAGTTAAAGCTTTTGTTGAGCAAATCCTAAAAAGATGCAAAATGCGGTTTGTGTTTGTCGATTTTGTTGAAAAGTGACAGTCAATCTCAGGTATATACACCTAAAATATGAAATTTCAGTTTTATACAGCTCATTCTTTTTGAGCTGGACTTACATTTTCATTGTCGTAATACTTACCCTTCCTATATATTTCATATAACACATTTATTAGTACACAGGAGTGATATTTCTGGCTAAAATACTAATTAAAGATGTTGTATTATTTAACTAATTAATTTTATGTCTCTGGAACACGAATTGCATTTTGCATCTCAGTAAAAACACTTTTTAGATTATTGATGATAGGAACAATTTATTTTATGGTTTTATTCTTGAGATATTTCCTAAGATCCTCAATCAAATTAACATTAGATGTCAGAGAATATGTTATGCTATTTTTCAGTATGTTTTAGAGGATCAATGTATTAGTTTTCTAGGCTTCATTTTCACTTGTACAAAAAATAAAATGTGAATATACTTTAAATAGTCCATCATGTCATCTATAAATTCAATTTTTCACAAACCAACACCATTTCTACATCACAAGCTAATAAGTGACTCAACCTGTAGTTGACAGTGTGAACTAATATTCTTCTCCACCTAATTTTTTACTCTTAGTTTAAATTTTAAAGTTATAAAATAAAGTTAATGATAAAACTAACATAAGCAATTTGAACATTACTTATGCTTAATTTTTTAATAAATACTGCTTTTATTTCTCAAACAAAAAACAACAAGCATAAAAGGTTTTTAGTAAAATCTCACTAGATAGCGTCATAACACATGTTGCTTCAGTTTCAACCAATTGTATTGTATATGGTGAATGTTATGACAAAAAAAGGTAATATTATGGGTCAAATATTTATTGAAAAAAAGGATCCAATGGTAAAATATATAATTATAATATAAGTAGTAATGCAATGGATTCTACAAAAAAAAAAAAAAAAATGATTTTAATATTGTAATTACATTTATTTTAAAAAATCTGGTGCGGGCAACACACGTCTTTCACTTACCTCCGTTTTAAAAATCGATTAAAGAATTTTCAAATACAGTTAGAGATAAAAATGAGTGAAACCATTAAAGAATTAATTAAATTGAATTTCTATAGAAACATGTGTTGTATTAAAAAATTCATTATATTATTATCTAAAATAATTAGTTAGTTTTTAATGCTTTTCATCGCTATTTATTAACTTTTACAAGTTTGTGTTTGGGATAATATTTTTTCTAAAATCATTAGCTTTCCAACGGCGTATCATACCTGTATATTACTTTTCTTATGCTCAAAAACAAAAAATTGTATTAAAAAAATATTTTTTTAGTTTTCTCCTTCATTTGAATATCGAATTCGTTCAACAACATTTGATATTTACTTGTTTTTTATCAGTGGTAACAACATAATATGGCATTTTTTATAAAATCTAAAAAATAAAAGGTACTTTAGAGGAAGAAAATTTAAAATACCCTGATTTAAGCCCTGTCAAACTATTTCAATCAGAATGAAACTTACATGATGTTAAAGCCCGTTTAATTTTACATCGATATAGCGAGTTTAATCATTACAGCCGTTTTTGAGAAAGTCGTAAAAATGTGCAAAATGCTTGGTATGAAGTGGCTCTTCTGGTTAGCTGATTTTGATGAAAAAGTTTCTGTAAAATCTCGGGTTAATAGTTGTCCTAAATATGAACTTTCAGTTTTATAGGGCTTTTCATTTATGCACTAGAGTTACGACACACAGAGACCTTTTTGCAGGACTTGGTCATTTGGACTCAGGGACCCTAAAACGTGTATTACCGTTGAAAACTGGAATTAGAAAATTTTCACTTTCCCAATACTTCCCCTTTCTATATATTTCATATAAAGGCAAGATAAGTAAAAATTAGTTACGTTACTTTATATGTAATTTATGTTACATGTATTGTTTAATTACATACATACATGTTTGGCGCAACAATGCTTTACCGGGTCAAGGCATCCTCATTGTTTAATTACTGACAAAAAAGTCAGAGTTAGGTAAATAAAAGATTATAGGTGGAATAATCAGAAATCAGTCATTTTGTTGAAAATGTTTAATTTTGCCAATGTTTCGGCTCAAGCTTGTGAGCCATCATCAGGGCATTACTGAGCCATGTCCAAGAATAAACTGTTTAAACTGTTAAAAAAAAAGCAGTTTATGCTTGGACATGGCTCAGTAATGCCCTGATGATGGCTCACAAGCTTGAGCTGAAACATTGGCAAAATTAAACATTTTCAACAAAATGACTGATTTCTGATTATTCCACCTATAATAGTTTCTATAGTCGACTATACATCCTCAATATAAATAAAAGATATAATAAGAAAAAAAAAATTAGTTATAAAAAATATAATTTTTAAATATGACTTATTTTTAGATGTTATTTATATTAGGCAATTAATAGGCAATTAAAAAGGCCAAAAAATCAATTGAACAGTGACTTCATAATAAATTGTAACAATGTTAAAGTAATTAGTAGACTAATATGGATGTGATATTATGGTACTTATTTATTAATCTAAATTTAAATATGTTGAGGTTGAAAACTATGGAATGATATTTATCTATTTCTTCCAAAAACATTTTATTTTACATTAACATCACATAACCAATGTTTCAGGGTATCACACCCATGTTTTGGATTCTGGTTTTTAAGTGCCTCATTACATCTGTTTGTCAAAAACCTTTGTCAGTTTTCATTTTTACAGAAAGTCAGCATATTAAAACTAGATCTAAGTAAGGTAATGCCACAGATTTTTGTCCTCAGCTCTTTAATATAAGTTAAATATGTCTTTCATATAAAGTTCTAAATATTTAATCTTTTCATAGTAGAACTGTAAGAAAATTTCTTATAATAATTTGATCAGCAATATTCTAATTTACATAATAATAAAGAAAATTACAAATGTAGATAATAAGGAACCGATCAGGGTCACCTGCAGTGCAGTGGCTAGGATAACAGCCTTCTATTCCCAAAGCTTAGAAGTTCAAACTTGGCAGATGGCCCTAGGATTATTCAAACAGAATACAAAATCCTTGGTTAACCCGTCCTTCAGAGAGGGCGTGAATGTCACGTAAACAATAAAGATCCCTATCCTAATCAAACCTGGATAGGCAAAATTTAGAACTCCCATTGTAGCATCACCCACAATAGCATAAAGTTACACTAAACAAATAAACAAAAATTTGTCATAATAGCCCAGCAGTAAAATGAGGCTAAAATTCAAGGTTTGTGGGAATTAATTCGGACAAAGCTGGAAATCGTTTTAATACCTCTTAATGGTCTTAAATAAAAGTAATCTGGGTTTGCACCATCGCAGATGGTGAGCTTAACTTTTTGGGGACGAAAATATTCTTTTATTTTAAAAAGAAAGATACTTTCTCTAGGTAGCACCGCTTTCGATTCATAGGTGAGATACTGAAAAAAGTGCAAAAAATCCGAGATTTTTCTACTCCAAAAATGATGCAAACTCAGATTACTTTTATTTAAGACCATTAAGAGGTAATAAAACAATTTCCAGCTTTGTTTGAATTAATTCTCACAAATATCCATATTTTACTGGGCTATAAAAAAATATTAATAGAGAATCTTATCATTTATGATTTTTCATTGTCATAAAACTATTTATTCTTGGACATTACCCTGAGTTATCTAATTCCCCCTATCTCTTATTCTATCGACCTTGTTATTTGTTGTCAGTATTTGCAGTATTTCCATTTTTAATCTGTAACATTGCATAATTAGAATTAAAGTTTATCATGGCGTCTTTAAGATGAACCTGGTTTACTTTAGTAGTTAACTTACTCTGGTTGATTGAAGACAAGCCTTTCTTTCTCCATCTTGAGATATATATTTATTATATTTGCTTATTGCTATTAAATAATTATACACTTAGGAACCATACTTAATTCCTCTCTATTATTATAACAGCTGTTTTATTTAAACACCTGTCGTATTTGATATATAATAGTATATGCCAAAAACCTGGTTAAATGGACTAAAATTTAATAATTATATTGGGTTGGTAAAATAAGTTCATAGCCTTTTTAAACATTTAAATTGAATCCTCTCTGTATTTATAAAATCATGTTTGCTTGGTCAATAATGTTTACATATTTTAAGAAAGGATTAGTTAAGGTGTTTTTATGCATCAGTTTCAACCGAGAATCCTCATCTTTAAGTGGTATTTTGCTTGCTTTAAATGGGAGTGGACAATTTTTTTTTTCGTCATTTAACGATTTTATATTTCCGAAAAGGAAAATCTACCGCACAGACAATTAACATAATTTTCAGTTCGGTTCGCTCGGTCAGAATCGGGAATTTTAGGGATATCACAGAAACGATATTGTAAAAATATTTATTGAAGTCACCAGTAAAAAATGCTACAAACTTATTTTACAACCCAATATTAAATCAAGCCCTCAGGAAACGATTTCTGTCTGAAAACTCTGTGTTTATTAGCTGTTAAAAATAATAAATCTGTTTGGAAAATTTCACAGAAACATTAAAATCTCCCTTCAATTTTTATTAAACCAGTTTATTTATTCCATTCCTTTTGCATTAAAACGGAATTTTTTTTTACTATAGTAACATCATGGAAGAAAAAAAAAGATTATGATTTACAACAAAATTAAATGTGCAAATGGTACCTTTTACAATTAATTTTGGTACAACATAATTAAATGGGCCCATGGTACCTTTTACAATTAATTTTGGTACAACAAAATTAAATGTGCACATGTTACCTTTTACAATTAATTTTTTTACACCAAAATTAATTTTTTTTATTTAATTATAAAAATTAATTAATCAAAATTAATTCTTTTTTTTAGAAGAAATAAGATGGTTGATTTTAATTTTAAAAAAATCGGGTACGGGCATTACACGACTTTCACTTACTTTGGCTGTTAAAATCAATTTAAGAATTATTACATAAACCTAAAGTTTATGAAAACAGTTTTTAAAATTTAAACAAAAAATTTATTCATATTTGTTGGAATCATGATTTAGATTAAATAATATAACTATATTAAATTGTTACATATAATAATCAGTAATAAGTTTATGCTCTATTCATTACTTAACATTACCTTTTACAACTTTGTGTTTAAGATGTTTTTTCTCAAATCTTTCTCTTTCCAACGGTATATTATAAGTCTGTATCACTGTTCTTAATATATAATTAAGAAAAATTTCATTAAAAAAATGTTTTTGCTCTTTTATCCTTTAGTTGAACATCAAATTCGTCCAACTTATATATTAAGCCGTTATTTGTTAATGCTAATAAGACGATATGCTTAATATTTTAGGATGTACTTTAGAGGAAGAAAATACAAAACTACGACATTTAAGCCCTTTCAGACTATTTCAATAAGAATGAAACTTATATTAAAGCCTATTAAATTTTACATCGATATAGTGAGTTTAATCAAAATCGTTTGGCCATTTTTTTAATAAATCGAAAAAAGATGCAAAATGCATAGTATAAAGTACCACTTCCGGCCAGCCGATTTTGGTGAAACAGTTTCTGGCACATCTCGGGCGTAAAGTTGTTTTAAATATAAAATTTCAGATTCGTGCGAATTTTCGTTTTAACACAGACCTTTTTGCACTCAGGAACCCTAAAACGTTTATTTTCGTTGAAAACTGGAATTCGAAAATTTTCACATTCGCAATACTTTCCTTTTCTATATATTTCATATAAAGGCAAGGTAAGTAAAATATTAAAATAAAAATATGTCGGTATATTCTTTTCATTAAAAAAAAATCTGGTGCGGGCAACACACGACTTTCACTTACCTCACTTTTTAAAATCGATTAGAGAATTTTCAAATACAGTTAGAGATAAAAATGAGCGAACCTATTAAACAATTAATTAAATTGAATTTCTGTATAAACATGTGTTTTATTAAAAAATCTATTATATTATTATCTAAAATAATCAGTTAGTTTTATCGGTTTTTCCTCTCTCTTTCTTAACTTTTACAAGCTTGTGTATTGGGTAATATTTTTTCTAAAATCTTTAGCTTTCCAACGGTATATTATACATGTATATTACTGTTCTTATGTGTCAAAAAATTCATTAAAATAAATAGTTTTTCAGTTTTCTGCTTTTGTTGGATATAGAATTCGTTCTACTTACATATTTACCTGTTTTTTTATCAATAGTAACAAGATAATATTGTTATTTTTATAAGATCTACAAAATTAAAGGTAGTTTAGAGGAAGACAAATTAAAAAAATGGGCATTTATGCCCCATCAGACTATTTCAATCAGAATGAAACTTACATGATGCTAAAGCCCATTTAAT